>CM052201.1:10302272-10771955 GCA_028455805.1 Lasioglossum figueresi | reverse complement strand
CCCCCTCTGATCACCAATGAAAAATCTGACAGCCCCGGATTTCCCGCGTTCTCGACACGCGCCCGGTGAAACAGCCCGGAAAACGGCGAGAATCGTCATTTGCAGGAGATTCTGCCCGACTAGCGTCAAAGGGCCGCCGGCTAATCAGCTCCCCAAACAGGGACCGAAGCTAATCTGCCTCGTTTCATCAGGGACGAGGCGACGCGGCGCCGGAGAGAGAGAGAGACGCCAAGGGTGGAAGCATCCCCCTTGATGCACGTCGCTGTTTGATGGAATAGGCTGTCCGGGGAACAACGCAAATCGCGCGAAAACCATACCGGTTGCGTAAACACTGAGCCCCGAGGAAAATCGGCAGATTCTCACGCACCTCGCTGATTTCTCCCCGAGCGAACATTACCAACATTTGCCTCTTAAATCTGAAATGTGTCTCAAAGAAAAGTATATTCAAAAATATCGTTGTTTGAAGTTCCGAGGAATTTCTTTAACGAATGGCTGATAGAAGGCCGTGCATCGGGAAACATGCCGTTGATCTCGAGCGCAACCGGCAAGGTTACGAGAGAGAAAGAGAAGGCCGATGGCAGCGAAGTTGAAGGTCTTCGGGGAGAAGCTGACAGCTCGGTGACTGGCTGAAAGAGATCCTATGCAAAAGGACGTTGGCCCTCGGGGGGTGTGGTGCTCTTTGGCTCTGGAAAAGGAACGGCGTGGTGCGAAAATTCGCTCGGGGTTCTTTTCCCAGGGCCGGTCGAAGCTGGTAAACGGGAGCCATCCGGCAGACAGTGTCGCGGCTCTGAAGCTCATACATCAAGTTAATGCGCGGTTGACATCCCGCAGGCGTGCGCCGCAACACTCCCTCGACGGGCTCGACGACACGAATCGGGAGACAGGGTGCGAGAGACAGAGAGACGAACAGACGGCGAGAGAGAGAGAAAGAAACAGAGAGAGAAACAGAGAGCGGCCGGGAGAAACAGCGGGAGAAACCGAGAGAAACACCGGTCGCCGCGCCGCGCACACACAATGGCTTCCGGTTCTCTGGAGAGAAAGCGAAGGAGAGATCAGCGCGACGTTAGGGTACGACCGGTCTCCGCGACAGAGAGAACGCTCGAAACTCGCTCGAACTCGCTCCAACTTGCTCTAGTACTCGCTCGCAGCGTGTCCTTTTGTGGCCGCTGCACGCGTTCTGCAGTGGAAACGGAAAGGCAGCCCGGTAGCAATCGAGGAAACCCAGGCAGAGGGAGGGGACATTGTGCCCTAATCACGCTATTGTCTGGCCGCTGATAGTTGACAGTACGCCGGCAACCCGTGTCGAGGATGACGGAAACGGCGAAAACCATCGTTAACCGTCGGCGAGACGAGCTACAACTGCGACACCAACGGGGGAGGAGCTGCGTGTCATGGGCGGAGGGCGATGCCTGATTTTCGGACCCGACCGTTTACCAACAAAGGGGTAAAATTGCTCCGGAGGGCTGCGCTTCTGATTACGGGGCCAGCGAAAGAGGAAGAAGTCGAAAGGGAAATTCGAAGTTGCGAGCAAAACGCGGTGCTGTTCTGCGATCGATGCCACCGAGTTGTCCCTCTCTCGATACTCCTCGTCGACAGATTATCGTCGAGTACAGTTCACGTTATACATGTTACCTGGCAATGTTTAATTGCTTTAGTCAAGTTGCTGTTACCGGTATACAGCGAGGAGGCAGAAAACGCCGAATGTTATTCACGGTTCTACCGCGCTTGAAGCTTTTCAAACCACACAGGTAAACGCAATGGTATCCGACGCCCCCGGAAGACACACCCCCGCAACCCCGAAACGACCGTCCTCTTCTTGAACCGGTTAGGGGCGCGGAGGATCGAGTCGTTACGTCCTGTTGCTTCCGACAAGGCGTAAAAAGAGCAACAACGACGACTCGGGGCGCAATGTCGCGTGAAACGCGATAGACGTGTACCCAGCCACCCTCTGTCACCCTCTTATTCTGTCATCAGCGACTGCTCTCCTTCAGGAGTCATTACTTAAGATACGACCGCGTCGAAGGAAACTGAGGAGAGAAAAAAGAGGACGATACGAAGAGATAGAGACCCGGCACAAAACACACCTTTGCTCGCGCGCCACACCCCTCGATTATGGTTGTCGCGTGGGTCGCAGGGAACGAGCCTGCTGAAACCGACGCGGCGGGGAAAGAAAGGTCTTAAAGTCGGCCGCCCATATCGAACGAGGCTTTAAACTTTCTCCGAGTACTCCTTCCTCCCTCTCTTCCTGCCATCTCTTTCTGTCTCCTGCTTTCTATCTTTCTCTCTGAGTAGCAAGGGCGACTTCAAAGAGTTTCTACGTCTGCACGAGGTTAGCTTGTCGTAATCTTGCACGGCCGGTCGTGTCAAAGGTTACGGGGGCCGTACCCTCCCCCGCGTCTCGCTTTTCCACGGCTCTTCCTCGACGGATGGGTACGCGGGTAAAGCGATTTGTTGCGTACACGTAGGTCCGGTGGTCGATAAACTCTCTCCCGACAGCAGAGGGAGCAGTAGACTGGTCGAGGCTCTAGAGCACCATGCGCGCAATATTAATACCCGACGGGGATGCATGCATAATGCAGCGCACGCGAGAATAAACACCGAGGTGTACAGGGCGTGCCGGCGATTCATCGCCGATCGAGAGATGTCCGTGCGATGCTTCGCGCGTAAGGCGACTCAATTCCAGGATATGATAATCGACCGTGCCCGACACGACTTGCCGAGTACACGCATCGGGAGGCGCCCCAACCCGGAGAAAACCTGATCGAAAACCGCCGGGAGCCACGAATTTTAACAAAGTTTACCCCTCGGCGCGAAAATGTGATTACTCAATTTATGGGCTTCAACGTTGCCGGATGCTTTTCATGATCCCGTGACAGTCACGATGCTGCATCCATTCGAATTCTTTCGGAATTTTCTTACTTTTTTCGTAAAACCGCTTCTCCGAGATCGATGCTAATTTTCTGGTTGAATGTAATTGAGGTAGGCGGCTGGCGAAAATTAAAGAGAAGCCGACGTAAGCTGAAATGGCGCGGAAAGTCGTGTAGGCAACGATCGTGCATCGAGAATAGCTTTGCGAGACCGTCGAAAGAGAAGCTGGTAGAGAGATGGGTGGGTGTTCGCGCCGATCGACCGACTTCCGTGCGCGATTCTCCGCGACTTTTTCCACTGTGAAATGGGTTATGAGGACCGGGTAATCCTCCTCCTCCAGTCCTGCGCCAACGAGGAAAGAATTCGAGGGTGGAGAGACAGAAGAGGCGCGGAGGGACACATATATGCTGCGGGTTGGCGGAAACGTGAGCGAATAGAGAGAAAAACCAGAGATAGAGAAAGAGAAGAGTATACAGAGAATAGACTGAGAGAGTGAGAGGGGGAGATGAAGATAGAGAGAAAGAAGTGGGTGGGGAGATCCTGGAGTCGCCGGGGTGTCTGCCACTGGCTGGATCATCGGGGAAAGTTGGCGACGTCAGCGGAGTCAAGGCCGTGTAGCGTTGCAGCGCCGTCGCAGCCGGTGCTCCAGAGCTCTCTCTCTCTCGCTCTCTCACTGTCTCACCCCTTTCAACCCCTTTCAACCCCTCCAGGAGGGTTGGTGGTGTCCGCCCGCGACACTCACGACCGCAGCGTCGCTCGTATCTTCGAGAAACAAGCCCATAGAGGGGAGGTAGGGGGTGGGAGACACACCGAACCAGCCCGTTCTGCTAGGGATCAGCCTGGCTCCGAGGGGTTGGAAGGGGTAGGCCGTGTCTGTGCTGCAGCGACGGTCGATAGAATTGTCTGCGCACATGCGCAGCCAAATGCTCGTCAGCTGCGCCATTGATTCCCGTGGCCCACACCACCCCCAACACCACCCCCACAGGTTCGAGCAGCCCGCGCCCCGTAGACTTAAAGCGGAGAGGGCGGAATAAAGGTCGCTAATTTGTGTAACGCCACCTCGGGAACACCTCGTCGATGTGTCACCGCTGCCAGATTTTCGAGACGAGCCGAGAACTTTGCCAGACGAGACCCTTCGATCCACACAGCGGTGTATACTCTTCTCTATCCACCCACACGCACCCCCGTCCCGAAATTTCTTACCCGACGCGCAATTCTTCCCCCGGATAGGGTGACCTCCTTTGCCGTGTCTCCCGTCTCGTCTCGAGGGGTGATCCTAGGTCCTGATCTGCCGAGGGGCGACGTCGCGCCGAAGAGATGATTGTTTCTGCGACGATAACGACCGCCGCGAATACTCTTGACTTTTTTAAAAGCCTCGAATACGCTAGCAACGACCGTGCTACAATTTTTCTGAGAGCGAACGATGAGTTTTTTTTACTGCTTTTTGTGCAAACTACGAAAGCGACAGAAGAAGAATACGCGAACGCTAAGGATGAAGGCAACTTTCTGGTAAAATAGGAGTCCTCGGGATTAAAATTAGTTTTTTGCTCGGAGAATCGAGTGTGAAAATGACGAGATGTCGGTCCGACGCGCTCGAGTGAAAGAATCGAAGGTTCCGCAGGATCGACGTGAAACAGTCGCGCGTTTGGTCGTCGTCGTCGTCGTCGTCGTCGTCGCGATTTAACGGAGCTCCAGGAACGATACGGATGGACGGGTCTTGTCCCGTCGAATGGAACGGACAGGCGATAAAAGACGGACACCGAAAAATCGAAGCTGGAAGAGAAAGGCACCGACAACGAGAAAACGCCGGATATTTCTCACAGAGTACTCCAGGGAAATTGAGATTGGATCCCGCAGGAGAAACCCAGGCGAATCTACTGGCGACGCGGTGAGTTCTATGTGGGGTGGTGGTGACGGTGTAGAGAGGGTTCAAGAGATGAAGGGGGGTTGGTAGACTCGTTGCGGATGGTCTGGCACGTGTCGAATCGAAATCGAGGAGCCGCGGGGTAACGGAAGTGGGTACAGATTTTCCAATCGGTCTGGCCAGACTATCGATCGGCTTTTGCTCGAGATCCACCGAACATCTGGTTCCTCCTCTTTCGTGTACGTCCCGGGAGGTCGTTCGTTCCATGATATCGTTGGTCAGCTTCGGAATTGGACGGTCCGACTCGGCCATGGTCTCTCCACGGACGTTTCCACCGTATCGGAAGTTTTTATTCTAACGACCGTAAAAGAAAACGAAATGGATCGAAAGACAAGCGAGTTTCTTTTTTAAACGAAGGAGTATATCGCAAATTTTCTTAATAGAGCTGCATTGTTTGTTTTTAAAAAATTCGAGAAGAGGGTATTACCGTTGGGCCGCAAAGATGGTCTAACCCCTTAAAGCTAACAAACGGTTACATCCCAGACTTTAGCCTCCCCCGCGAACAACTCAGCCTGAGCTAGCCTTGCTAGGCTTCCGAAGTACACCGCCGGGTAACGGCAGTGGCGAAGAGGAGCCGCCTCTCCCATGAAACTCTAAAAGTTCTCGAACGGGATCTCCCTCCTCGCAGGCATCAAGAGGCCAACCTCTTGATCTCGCGCAAGAGGAGCGTGTCGCAAACTTGAACAGCACCGTAGAGAACCGTAACGACTTTTGCCAATGGCGTTCCTCTCGTCAGGGATCGCTAATCTGTCGGCAAGTTAGCGAAATTTAGAGTTGTGCGACTTTAAACTGGCGGAAACAAATTTCTCCTAAGAGAAAACTTACCCCTCTCGTGACGGAAGCTTTTCTCCCTAAGAATTATCTTCTCGACAGTTAGCACTATCTTCTGCTAGAACTATGCCAGAGATGGGAGAGCTATCAGAAAATTAGCAAAATCCAGAGCCGCGTTGCTGCGAAACCCCCGAAAACCAATTTTTTGCACGAGCTGAGCCCCCAGCCGCGTTCGCTATAGTTAGCACTGATCTCCCAATGGGATTACGCGTCCTGGAAATATTCCAGAGCCTCGAAAAGCCAGCCGGATCCTATTCTGACCATCGTCCTACGGGGTTTTCGCATTCCGAAGCCGTTCTGAGCCATCAACTTGCCAGGGGTTGCTGCTAATGTCGTTGATATTCAAGACTCAAAGTGCCAGGGGTCGCGTTAATGTCGTCGAGGGTTCTCTGTCCGATGCGACGCTGTTATCCGTCCAATGTAGCCAATGTCTGGGTCCATAGAGGGTCGGTATACACCGGTGAGAGAATCGCCACAGCACCTTCCTGCCTACCCACAGCTCGGGGATAACCAAAAGGGTTAGCCGGTACAACCGTTCCGGAGATCCTTACGACTTTACGGGTTCCGGGGATACTGCACGAGCACTTCGACTCTGACACCTTCTCTGTACCATGTTTGACCCTCGTGTGCACGGAACTGTTCATTTACCTCAATGGCATAGTCTCATTTTCTGTGCAAAACCCATTGGATCCTTCGAATTTCCCATTTCACTGTCACTAAAATTTCTTATAACAGTATTCTTGCAACAACAAGATTATCAAAGAAGGAAAGAAATTTCTGTACGACCGCTGTTCGCTGTAATTGATGCAATGTTAATTGTACATAAAAATATGCAATCTGATTGTAACGGGTCTTCCACAGACAAGGAAACTACCAGTGATTCTTGATGCTGCTCGCCCGAATTTCTCTCCGGAGAAACGGTGGTCGATAAAAAGACAGCCGGCTGTGTTCGACGCGGCCATAAACGGAACATAATGTCGATCGACGAGCGTTCCTTTCTTCCATAGCATCGGACCAGAGGGCAATAACTGTTCCGCGAATTTACTGTAATATAATTTCACCGAGAGTTCGCCGAGGCGAGCCGAGCCTGACCGGGCCTGATCGGGTCGGTGAAAAATTCCCGGTGTACACGAACGATTCGACGAAGAATGGGCTCGATATCGTACTAGCATCCACTCGACCCTGGAAATCGTAAATTCCGCTGATCCTAGCCGGTTCCAATATCGACCACCACCGTCACACCGGCGCCCACCACCCCCGCCGTCGCTATTACACCCCCATAGCACCACCCTCTGCTCTACCCGACACCGCCGCCACCCTTTTGCCCTTGACATTCAGAGCCGCGGGCGATTACCGGGCCGAACTTTCCTCCGTAATTCTACATCGTTGTCGGCCGAACTTCAAATTGCATCTCCCGCCATTGGCCCGTTCCTGCAGGATTATCTCGGCCCGCCGGGGAAAAATCCTCGTCGCCGATTTATCGGGACCCGACCATCGACCATGGAATCTCTCCGACCTGTCAAGGGCCAACCGGAGAGCTTCAGAGAATCAAGATGCAAGTCCTCGAACTCCCTCGAAACTCCTAACAGTTTCTAAATCGACCGGCGATCACGGGAAAATGCGATCCGGTATCGGATCCGACGGTAAAAATCACTTTGAGATTGCTGGGTAACTTCGCAGCCGAGTGTCTCTTTACCTAGATCGAAGGTACAACCCTGGGGAAGGTGTTCGTTATGGTAATTTATCGTAGTCGAACGATTTTCGAAGCGATTGGGTAGAAACTTCAGAATTACTGTCTCTATTCTGGTGCTCGTAGTTCAGGAGTCACTCTTTTGAAAAACAATTCCAAAACAAGTTTGATGATCACATTTTCCGCGTTTCCGTGACAACATCGAGAGAAGCAGAACATCAGATGTGAAAATTCCACAAACCTCTTCGGAAAATTGCTTTTGAAGGTAACCGAGCACCAGCACAAAGGGTGCAGGGTAGTTCCAAGGTACTCGAAGTGATATTCGTCGATCGCACAGCAATTTTGCAGCATGGGGTAGCCGGACTTTATTGTCAAACCTCGTATAGGTGCGCAGCCCCGTCCATTCGACTGGGTTAGAATCTAATTTGGCGAGTGCCGGTAATTTAAGCAGCCGGTTTCACGGAGAAGGAATGAATATCGGCTTCCAGAAATACGAGCAAGCTACGAGAGGACCCCGGGTACCTGGGACACTGCTCTCTCTCTCTCTTTCCTGAGCTGGCTTCTTCGACTATCTCCGGTACTTGGACCGAGGGAGAGGAGAATGGGCCACCTTCATCTTGGGGGCGAGTTTAATAGGATGCCATTCCCTGGTCCCGGACAATGCGTGCTATACAGACAAAACTTCCAAGCTCGCCGGCGGCCCCGTCCGCAAACGGTCGTTCGCGCGAAAGTAATGAAAATTCGCGGTCTGTGTTCCGGATCGCGGCGGGAATCCGGTCGCCATCTTGTCGCGGGCCCTCAAATATTCGCGAAATCGTCTGCTCGATATTCAGATACGCTAGAATTTTATTCCCTAATTTTCCCGAACTATCTGGAATTCTTCAACGTCTCAAATAAATTGCTTCTACCATTTACAGCTGTGAAACGTTTGTAGTTACTTCCACGAGGTTTTTAACACCGTTTAAAGAGAGGCTCGGTTGTAAATGCGAGAACCTTCGCATGCGCGTTTGACTCTCGGTAATTGTTTTATTCAGGCGTAAGTGGCGAAGGTTCAAGAGACAAGACACGTAAATGAAACGTTACCAAAAGATACAGAAGATTCCCACGACCATCTTGGTGCCTGACAGACAGACCGGTGCCTAATACGTTGAGGAAAGGCTTCGGTTCGAGAACTTTCATCCTCTTATACGGGAACGGAGCATCCTTTTAAACCGTCCGACTGCGTGTAAAAGAAATGTTGCACAATTGCGAGGAGCCGCGGCTGGTTTCGCAAGGCTTCGTTCGCTTATCCGACTGAAAGATCTGATCTTTCTCCGCACGCAATTTCTATCGTCTCGTACGAACAACTTGTTACAACTCCTTTCTGCCTGCTAAGAATATTCCCAGTTTCTTCAACAGCGTCTTCAATTAATTCTCAAAACATCGTTCATCTTTGACGGTTTAAAAATCCGAAAATAATCAACTTCCACAAAAATTAACTGAAAATATGTAACAGCGATGCTGCTGCATCTTTCATGTTAAATTTTATGCGTTTCATGAGACCTCCGATCGTACGAGAATATGAATTTTGGCCATCGTTTGGAGAAATGGCGCCACTACGTGGCACAATGTGTCTGCTCGGGCGATTTAACGGTGGAAGAGGATCGAAAGGTCGTCGGGACCCGACGTGGGAACGTTTATCGTAGCCCTGGTTTTCTGTCCGACTACGAGGCCGAGGAGACGATGCGTGCGTGTGTCCCGGAGGGAGGAAACTGGGTTCCTCGGTGCGCCGAGACGTTATATTGACCTCCCGCAGGCAAATTTCACCGTTCGAACCCATAAACGTTCCTTACCAGCGGCCTATCGGTCGAAATAATGGCGTAATAAATCTAGCAACTTTTCGCGGGCCCCCTCTCGCCCCGACTGGAAGCATGGGGCGTCTCGCTTCAACGGATCCCCCAATGGGAACCTATCTCGACGCTATCGAACAATCAATCTATTTCTGCTGCCGTAGGCGATTGCGTTTGCAGTTAATAATTCATAGGAGCAGCCTCTAATGAAACTGTAAAGAAAGGGAGAGGATTAGACCCGCAGGGAGCGCTATCCCATCATATGTGACCCTCTGCAGGTATAGCTGAGCTCCTTTCGACTTTGGGAGAGCTGCGAGCCCTGAAAGTGTTGCTTTCGAACAACTAATGTCAAGAATGAAGATAGAAGACTTGCTGCAGAGGAGTATTTGTTTTTTTTTTTCTAAAGATTGTTCTAAATGGACGTAGCTATGTTGCTCGTGGGCGTGGCTTCTTTGTTCTTGTCTTCAACATCAACTCATAGTTCCATAACCACTAGTTAGATTTTCATTTGTCTCTGATAGAAAATTAATGATAGACAATTATGTTTCTACCTCTCGCCGTATATATTCCCTCGAGTAGGCGTGGCTTCGTTGCTCTAAATTATCTCGGACCCAGAGCAGTGTCGCAAAGCTCTAATTGAATCGGTACACTCTCACTTTTCATAACCACTAATTTAGTTTTCACTTTATCTCCCCTAGAAAACTGATGCGATAACAGATTATCTATCCGCGTCTTTAATCAATTGCCCCGAGTAGGCGTGGGGCTTTGCAGCTCCGGGAAGCAACAGCCTCGCGGGGCAATTCGAATCCACGCGTTCGCTCCAACGTTCCCAAGTTCCTGTTCATAGTTTATTTGTGGCTTGTTTTCCAGGTGAAACAGAGTTTGCCATTCGACGGAGGCAGCGACGCGGACAAAGCGGTGGAAAGAGAATATTATATCGCCCCAGGGTGCACAAGAATGCCGCAAAAAAGTGAAAGAAAGAAGGAGGGAGAGGGGAACGATGGACAAATCGATCGAATGCGCGGGAAAGAAGCAAATCACCGTCTCGTATTCCAACTATTTCTCTATCAGGGATCCTGGCTCGGTTTTCCTGGGGGAGAGAGCAGACGACCGGCAAGGAAAAAGCCGACGGGTACAGACGATGGCCCAGACAAAGACACCCGGGGACAAAGGGGAAGGAAGAGGAGAAGAAGGGAGATAGAGAGAGAGAGAGAGAGAGAGAGAGAGAGATAGTAGAAAGGGAAAGTAATACGACCGGCTGGGAACCGTGTGTCCCGCGATAATACGTTTCTGCTCGTTCTACGCTCTGTTCTTCGATAATTACTCGGAATACCGACGTTCGGGGTGGGAATACACTAAGGGATGCGCTGGAGCGCGAATGCACCTGCGTTGTTAAATAATATTGCTTAAATCAACGACTTCAACCATTTTCCCACAAGTACTCTCACCAAAGAATCTTAATATATGGATTTAGGAATCTTCGTAAAGATCTCCAGGCCGATTGCTACGCCGAAACCGTGCAGAAACAGTCCAGAATTTGCAGACGGAGGATTAAAAGGCGATTCGAGGAAGCAAAACGGTGTAGAGGGCGGTTTAAGTGTACCGCAAAATGGGTTGCCGTAAGTAAACGTCGTAGACGGCTAAACAGGAAATTCCGGCGGATATTTCTACCGAAAAATCCTCGGTAAAATCGCCGACGGGAAAACAATCGCGACGGTCATAGCAATCGTATTCCAGGGGTTGTGTGGGCGGGGGTTGGGAGCGTATCGTAACGGGCATCAAGGAAGCCGATGTCTCCCATTTCCATAACGGGATTTTATTTCCATTTTCTCGCTGACGTCCAGAAGGATCGAACCACCGGAAAAATAGGAAGGAAGGGGATGTGCTGGAGAAGGATTCAGGGAAAAAATGGAGAATTTATGCGTCGCCCAGGAGAAGCCAAGGAACGAGAAAAAGGCTTGGTCATCGACCCGGGGATAGTCGCACCTTGGATCGGATCAGGGTAACGTCCGACTTGGAAGTCTACTATAATGTAATCCACAGAGAAAGAGAGAAAAAGAGAAAGAGAGAGAGAAAGAGAGAGAGAGACGTGTGTGCACTTCTTATGTAGCTTTCTCCAGCGTGACGCAAGAAACAGCGAAAGATACGCGGCAAGAAAATTGAAAAGTTGTAATCGAAAGCAAATCGACAAGCTCGATCTTCGCACACGGCAATCCACGATCCGCCGATTAAAATCCCTCGCTCGGGAACATGATTTTAGACCTCGTTCGCACGGCCTACCACTTCAATTTCGATCCACGAGTAAAACGTACGATCAAACTCTCACGTTGATGAAACGGGTAATCACTGCGGTTTGGTGTTGTTGTATTATATTTTGATGGTAAATTGGAATTTTATCAATACTGTACGATGTATTCTGCTAATTTGTTAGTGTCGCAACGCGAGTTTAAATATGGGGCAATTTTAACAATAAAAATGTTCAAAATTAATCGCAATATACAGGAACTACATGGACATTTATTTCGTCTCTTAAGAATTTTAACGAGCTAACGGTAATGGATAATAATAAGATAATAATAATAAATCTTAAAGAAGAAAATCTTAAATGTACTGCGATACGTGGAATGAGGATTTTCATGCGAATTTTCTTAGACTCTCCCACATAATTTAACAAAAATAATATCGCAGCACCACAGAGAACCCAGCCGCACGACCATCCAGACATTTTAATTAAAACCTGGCAGAGTGGCCGGCAGAAACATTTTTCCAACCCGCTCGCGCGGAAGATTCTACGGTTTGCGTTAACGTGAAACCACCTTGTGGTATCTGCTTTCCCGTGCGCGATCTTTCTTCGTGAATTAATCGCAATCGGGGAGAACGAGCCAACAAAGCGACCTGCGTTAGGCGAAATTACATTTACAAGTACAAAAGTCTCCTCACTTTCACCGGAGAGAGATTCATTCGAGGTGACGCTACAGAAACCTACCCCTACGAAACCCTACGAAAGAGGATTCTCGATCTTCTACTATCCATTTCTCCGAAGACAATACTCTTGCGGAAAAAGCAGCTTTCTCCGAATGATAAAGTACAAGCATAGTTGAAATTTTCCGGACAGTTTTTTTTTTGGTTAAAAGAAAATACTTTCCGCGAATTTTTCATAAAAATCATGATTGGTGGCATTGTCGACATCTCTTCCAAGGCTCCAACATCGTTAACAGTCCCTAATTCCTCCAATTCACGTAAAATCGTCCTCCGAAAGTAGGCAAGAGCAGAATTCCAAAAACCGTGACTCCAAAGAGGATTCAAGGGAAAAAGCCACCCTTGAGGCAATTACAGGATCCTCGAGCGGGTTACGACGAACGAAAACCGTTCCTCTCGGACGCATACCGTGGATAGGCGAGACAGGGAGAGCAGGAGAGGTGGGAGAGACAGAGGAAAGCGAAGAGGAGGGTGAGAGGTCGCAATTATTGAAAGAAATAATTAGCGGTGGGTTTTTCTCTGTGGCCCAGTGCCATAGAAATCGGTCGGCGCTGAAAGGAACCAACTTAATGAAAAGAGTCGAGTGGTGCGCGTACGCTTCGAGCGTTCTCTCGATTAACAGCCAAGAGAGAGGGAAGGGTGGGAGGGAGAGAGGGAGGCAGAGAGAGAGAGAGAGAGAGAGAGAGAGAGAGAAAAAAGAGAGTCGAAGGGAGGACGAAGGTTTTCCCGTTTAAGAAGAGAAGAAAGCCGGTCGAGCGAGAAGGGAAGCCCGTAAAAGGCGGGTCGAGAGACGCGTTTCGTCGGCAGCCGATATAATGCGCCCGCGAGAACGGAAGCTCAAACGACCACGACCATTACTTTCGACCAGAGCCAGTCGTCCACGTCGAGAGATCCCCCTTCGTCTTCGTTGGCCCGGTCCCCGGCGTTCGCGAGGCTTCTTTTTGCTCCGGGGTTAGGTTAGAAACTCTCGGGGTCACCGTGGCCACCGGAAGCGTGACATTTGTCTCGTCGATTATGACGTGGCACTCTTCTCTTCTCTCTCTCTCTCTGATTCTCACTTTCCGTCTTCATCTCCTCGGTAGGTTCGTTGTTTCTTTTGCAACGAGTTCCCGCAGCGACCGATTTGTCAGAGCTCTCGCGGAAATAGAATTCCGGAAACCACCACAAATTGCCACAGGGATCGCGATCGAGACATTCTCGCAATAATCTGCTCCCTTCGCTCGATCCAAAGAACGAAAAATGATGCATGGACCTATTGAATTTTTCGCTTCGTTGAATTGAAAGAATTGGTCGGAGGAAATTCGCAATTGGTGGAGTCGTTGAAGAGGACTGCAATTTTCGTGGCAAAGTCTTAATTGTGTTTATCTGATTTGGAGATGCCGTTTTCTATTAGCGAGACAATGAATGGGTAGAATGTAAAACATAGTAGGATATATCACTTCAGTGTGGCATTGCTATTATTAGCAAGATGTGTATTAACGACGGGTAATATGCTTCACAGGAAAAGCACGATTGATTTACAATTGAATTTCAATGAAACGCGAATTTGCATAGAGTTATCGTCGAAGGAAGAAAGTTCTTTCGATCGTCGTCTAACGAGGTTGACAACGAAGAGAAAGCCTCGTCCCGCGACTCTTCTATTAGTTATCGGTAATCAATGTAATTGAGTATGATGTCGCGGAGAAATCGAGGTATGTTTTCTGCAAAGCGAGTCAGACGATGCCTAAAGCGCCGTTACTTCTTTTTATCGTGAAAAGAAATCTAAATTTGCACTATACTTGTGGTTACGTTGCGTTTATGCATTTTCATATTCAACTAACTGCATTGAGTACGAAAAACTAATATTATTTTATACCTCGAGATCGATGCTGTAAACGTCCGACTCTAATAATTGCAGAAATCTTAAAATCTCTAGAGAATCTGTTTGAATCGAGATTGTACCGGAAACTAGCAGAAGTAGCAGGGCTGACGTCACTCTTCTCCTGGCTTCCCGTATTATCTCCCGACCACGGAAAAAGCCGGTCGTTTAGGTACATCAAGTTCAGGGCCAAAAATAGTGGTATGCGTGACATGGGGCGAGAAAAGCATGGGGCTATCTTGCATCGATCCGAGTGAGGTAGGTCGTGGCCCTCAAGGGAGCCAGTCTCGACTTATCCCGGTTTAGGGATAAATTCCAAGGTCGGCTGCGAACGGCCACAGCTTCCTCTTGTGGCATAAATCGATCATGTGCTCCATCAAAAAATTCACAGCAGCGCACAATCATTTTATTTCATCTCAGAAGCGAATGATCAGCATCGACCCTTGACTAACAAAAAATCTAGAAGACTATTCAATTTGTTGAGCTCCGAATGGTGGATACATTAAAGTGGGTCCATAAGGGTCTACCAATTTTTTAATTAAAAATAAAAAAGATGCAAAGTAAATTACATCGAAAGGCTCTCAAAGAAAATGCGAAAATTCGTCAGCGCAAGAGAGAACCGGTGGAGGAAGGTTCGCTGAAAGGTCGCAGCTGCACAGAAGCGGAAAGAGGAAGTTTCCGGCAACGAGCAAGCAACGCAAGCAAAGCAAGCGAGGTGGAGGAGGCGGTCGAACGAAAAAATCGACACAATTATTTCTGTCTGAAATGCGCTCGGTCGCGAGCAACGGGCCGGTGAATTGCGCGGGTTGCGCAACAGGAAGGCGAACGTTTAAGCTAATGACCTTTAATGCAAAGCTCCATTGTGCGCGCCGCGAGCCGGGCCTGGAACGAGGGTTAACACACAAAATGTACCCATCAGGGAACAAAAAAGAAAAAAAGAATAAAGGCGGGACGGAGAGAGCGACGAACGGGACAAGCAAAAAGACAGAGAGAGAAAAAGAGCGGCACCCTCGAGAGACCGACTCCTTTCTCTCGGATACGCAACTCTCTGCGAACGCACGTGCGTGCAAGAGAGCCCACGCGAGATATCTCAATAATTGCCTGGCCGAATTAGCTGCCGTGGGCGTGATTTAAATCGATAACCGGTCGACAGAGCAATTCCGCTTTCATAACTCCTGGTCGATCAAAATGGAAAATCTGAAGATTATAGTGCTCGTGCTCCCTTACCGAGTTATTCAGCCTCCGCGAAAATACCTAAGTGTATTCAAAAGTTGCTAAAACGACAACGAGGTTCTGATCAATTACCATTAAAATAAATGGTGGTGCAAGGGGTTAAATAAATTTTTCTTGCGTTCCAGCGGATGATTTTTAGATTGAGCAGAGTTTCGGGTGTCCAAGTTGAAGATTTCGATCGCCGCGCGATTGTCTGGGGGTCCTGAAGCGGAAATACAACAGAACCGCGAGCGCAATCTCCCCAAAAGCGTCCCGAAGGTGGAATTCAATCAAACTTGGACGGAAACCGAAAGGCCGCGGAGGAACAGCCGGTCCCGACACCGATACGCCGTGTACTCTCGGCTACGTAACGAAATTAGGAGACCCAGCCCCCGAAACCGGCTTGCGAGAAACTCGACCGACCGAACTTCCGCGTCCATCGTTTCCCAGCCTCTGAATTTAATCAACGCCGCCGCCGGCGAGGGGCAAACGCGTCCGGATTATATTACTTAGAAACTATCTTAGGAATAACACGGATCTCGCCACGCTAGCGGTGAAATTCGCCATGCTGAAGGCTAGGGGAGGAGTCGATACGCTAGTAGCCAATATCGTTTAATCCGGGGTAACCGAGGGACACGCGGCAGCGCGCAATTTCCGCTTGAATTTAAAGGTTTACCATCAAAGGTGCAGTTCTGAAAATTTTTCCCAGCGATCTCGGTAAGAGAGCTTCACGAAACTCGAAGATAGCTCGATATAAAAATTCGTGCATGCAGCAAAAGCGTGATCAAACGAGTCTGTAAACTTTCGTGGAAGCTCGTCGCGGGGTTCGAGAGAAAAAATATATTTCTCCGGTGGAGAGTGCGATGGTTCGCCGTAAAAACGATCAACTCCCACAGAATCGATTTCCCTAGCCGTGGCAAAAACTCGATACGGTCAATCTCTCCCGATATCTCTCCTTAGCGGTGACCGGTTCTCTCTCTCTCTCTTCTCTCTGGCGAGAGAGAAGGCGCCGGTGACATCGATATCCACCGGGGTACACGGTGCACAATAAATTCCGGCTGGCGTTTCCTATTAGCTTCGAGTGGTCGAGCCCGATGTCGTATATCAGCGTCAGTTCATTGGGAATCAATGTCCATCGAATCGACTGAACGAGCATCGGCGAGGTACGAGGGAGCAGGAGAAAAAGGGAGCCTGAAGACGGACAGGAAAGGGGCGGGAAGGAGGCAGAGGGTAAAGGGAGAGAGAAAGAGAGGGAGTACCTCGAGCCCGAGTGCAGAAGCGGTTGAATCGCGGCAAAAGGTTTTCGACGTCGTCCTTTTAATTAATCTCCGCTCCCTCGGCCACGAGTGCCATTCAGAACTCTACTGGCGAACCTCTCGCGAGTCGAGGAGGCTTCTTGTTCCCGCGGACAAAATATTTTTACCGCGACGAGCCACGAATCTCTGCTGCCGTCAAAACGCATCCTCCTGTCAGAAAATACAGTACGCCGTTGTGTTCTTGCACCGGGAGATCGATTGTCTTCTCACATCGCCCACGGTGGATTTATTTAGTTATATAGTCTCGTAAACTATCTCTACTGTCCACATTTTTACGAAACGAGGTATAATTTCTACGCGAAGAGGCGGAAGAAAAATCGATTTCTCGGAGCGTGGAGAGCGCGGGCTGGGTTCTCGAGTTGCGGATTTGCGAAGGAATGCAAACCGCGGGCCGATACGGGGGTCTAAACATTTCGCAGCGTTGCACGCGATAGGGCAGGCATCCAAATTACATACCGGCGGTTGCCGGTGGTCGAACGGGAGCGAGTTCGGCGCACTTGCAGGGACGACAGCTCAAACAAACACCGGAACAGACCGCGGCCACACCCCGATCTATAAGCGGCCGGGAGAGTAACTGCACCGCGGCACGCCACTTTCCCATTTCCATCGCTCCTCGAGTCCGATTTATTGTCCGGCGTTAGGCAGCGTCCTTCGGGAAGATCAGGGTGGCGTGTCACCAGAGAGAAAGAGAGGGCATTACCTCGCAACAACCTCGAACACGTCTGCGCGTTCTTTAAAAGGGCCACGAGGCTCTTGCACCTTTTGTCCGCACGGACGACCTGGAATTGCGGCTGTAAACGCGATACCGCGACGTCGATGGACACCCACGTGAGCCGGCTGTAAATCAGCCGCGGAGGAACGTAATGATCCACGATTTTTAACCCTTCCCAGCGAAACGCCCGACTGCGCTACGAACGTGCCGTGCCTATTCCCGGAGAGAGTATAAACAACCGATCTACGTAAAAATTCATTCTTGTACCTTTTACAGTTGGAACGACAAAAATGGTTAAATATGCCGGAACGTTGGTTGGCCAGCGTCGCTGCTGTTTGCGAAATAAAATTACAACGAAACTTGGGGTCCGAAGAATAATTGCACCGGATATATAATTTCGGCGCTTTCATTACTCTCGGTTCTCGTATGCGTCGGGCTTGTGAAAGCGAAAGATACGAAGAACCATAACGCGGAGTGCAGGAACGACATTGATTACTGGACCCGCTCGACGCTCCTGCATCGCGTTGCACCGTGCTGCAGGCTCCCCGCGGCGCTGGCGGCCCCGTACCGTATAAACAAGAGATACCGCGCGGAGAGTAATAATAACCTACGATCATACTTTAACGAATCGCGAGCGCCCGCTCGGGAGAGGGTGCGGAACGATTTGCTGGGAACGAGAGAGCGAAACCACCCTCCGACAGAACAGGAGAGGGTTTTCCGCAGAGGGAACGAGGGAATAGAGAGAAGACGAAGAGAGGAAGAGAGAGATAGAGAAAGAGCTCTCGGCCATGATTTCCAATTCACGCCGGCAATCCCCGGTTTTAAAAGCGACGTAAACGTGGGCCGGGGTGGCTGCATATCGGTATCCAACGCGCAAAAGGCAAACCTTGCATTCTGCGATTCGTGGCGTGCGGAAAGACCCCGGCCAACCCTCGATATACAGCGAAAGGGTTGAATGACGGGGGTTGCTATCGAGCGGGCAGAGATTATTCGAAACTGAAAGCGCGCCCCTGAAACTCGTACCTCTGTACGGGTCCGAAATAAAAATAAACGGAAGCGCGATGGAAAGAATAACCACGGTGAACAAGTGGACGCTGCTCGCGGAAGACTTGTGTGTAATATAGTCGGCAGAGAACGTGACTATCTCGACTGTACCGAGCACGATAATCCGGGGACTGCGGCAGAAACACGACTCGTTTCCAGCCTCACTCACGGGAGCATACCGATTCGGTGAAGTCATATATTATTAATGTCCCTGGAGAGAATGGGTCTTTGGTACCATGGGAACCAGCCTTCGGAAGCTAAGTAACGCCGAGACACTTCCACTTTTGCGCCATACCCTCCCTAACATCGCGAAACCCGAGGAGACGCGATGAAACTTTGTCGAGCGGTGGAAGTCGATTGTCGGCACCCCTGTTGGATAGTTGTTTTGTGATTCGTTGCGTTACGGAACAGCGAGGGTATTATATTTTTGTCACGATATCTACAAAAATAAATTCGTAAATGTAATTCGAACGGTAAACTCTCCAAGAATAACCGATCGACGTTCATCCCTAAATTTCTATTAGAACCATCTATAGGTCGAAATCAGGGAGCCGGCAGTCTGCTCGCACCCCCTGCAATATCTCGAAAAATAAAAATTGTAAAGCATCTCTAAGCGGACGTAATTCGAAGTGCAAACTCTTAAAAAATAATCGATCGACTTCCACCCTCCAACATCCATTCGAACCGCCGATAAACGTAAACCCGGAGGGTTGGGACGCGGTAAAAAAACGAAGGGGGTGGTTCGAACAGTATTCAAAGTGGTCAGAAGGGCTTATCGCAACAGCCAACGACAATCTCCGCGGAAACAGCTCCGGGAGGGGGGTGTTTTCCGTGGGGGTGTCGCGGAGGGGGTTGAAACGCGAGCCGGCTTTTCACAGCTGGAAAATCCAGCTTGGCCGATTCGTCTCGCGGGCCCGAATGAAAGGAATCCGGAGCGGGGGCGGCTTACGCTTTGGCCTGTAAAGCCGCGGGGTTGCCTCCGCGTGTCCATTGTTGTTCTTAATAAAGCGTGGCCCCTCCCCCGCGGTCTTTCCCCGGAGAATAAATAACGCGCGAGCGGCGTCGTGGACGACCGGGAACGAGAGGCGGAACGCTTCGCTTTTATGGGGCTAGCTTCCTCGAGACTGCACGAGCAACGCGATGAAAGGTTACGCGAAAGAGCCAGACGTAAAAAGAGCACTCTTTCCTCCACAACCCTTCCCCCCTCCGCCCCAACCCCTCAACCACCCTAGGTATTTTACAAAATGCGAAACGCGCGATCCTAGCCTCGGACTACGCACGAGTCGCAAATTAACCCCCTTTTCGAAAGGCCGGTGTGTTTTTTTTCGGCGGACCGTCCCCCACGAACAGCAGGTCCTGCCCGACGAAAAGCATAATGGGGTGGGCTCTCTGTTATGGTTGCTCGTTTCGAGCCACTGCCACTTACCGAACTCCGTGGGGGAACCGGCCGGCTATTCCGCCAGTCATCCTCATTCTTTTTTTTCAACGTCGCGCGCACCGGCTCTAACCTGACGGAGGGTAATTTGAAGGTCAAGGACAAGGGCCGTAGGCTGCTGGAGAGATCTACTGGCTCCCGGAACACGCTAGGATTTTTGCGAATGTCGATCCTCGCGATCGTCCGATTTGGCAAATTCATTTTACGTATTCGACGCTTCGAAGGGCGGCGTCCGAGCTGAAACCGATTTTTTAAACATTTTTGTGGGCTGGTGAAATTTTTGAACGGAAGATGTTTTTATACATTCTTTGACGTATTATTGGAATATGTATATGTCTGGTTAAAAAGAATTCCTAAAAGGACCACTTTTTTCCAGTACCTGAATTTCCCTTGACCGAGCGAATGGCAAGCGAATCGAATTGCAGCTGCAGAACGGTAACTGCATTGGTAAAAACTGTTCGCCAGGGGGTAAATTTCACCCCGTAATTTGGTCGCACGCGTCCCGCGACGTAATCTGCCTCGTTATCGGCCGAATTTACACCGGTCGTACTACCGCGTCGTTAAATCAATTTGTAATCCATCAATTTCCCTCATTCCGTGCCGCAAGCCCGCTCGTCGGAACGGGAATTGTGGGTAACGCGTTCAGAATCGTGATGTGGTCGCGGTCATTCATCGGTATAGTTCCACGCGGGTCGATGTATATTCATAAAAAGCACTTTATAACCTGACCCCGATGATCCGTGCATTAACTCGCATCGCAGTGACTCGTTGCTGCAGCTGTTCCCGGGTTTATTTATTTATTTATGTGATTATGCATGCGCGTAACTATATTTAACTTGTGATGTGTATGCAGAGAAGTGTACCGGGGATATTACAAAGCAAATAAACGGTTTCAGTATCTTGTAAATACGAGTCAAGGTATTCGCAAAGTCGCATTAAAATGTTTAGTACTTCCACAAGCGATGCGAGAAGATCCAGATTAAGATATTCAGAGAGGAGTTAAGTCCAATTGTTTATGCCTGAAATCGTGCCACTGAATGCATAAAATCTTCGCTCTGTCAATGACCCACATATGTAGGTCACGCGGAACAGTAAAGCAGTTGAATGAATCTCTTCCGAAGAGATATATATCTGGAGGATTAAAATTGCACTCGCTGGCAGAATGCGCCAGACGATTCCCTCCGCGGTTTCCAGCCCATGTAAGAGGCTCATAAACCGTAGGACACCGTCGTAAATCATTGCCAGAGAACATCAAAAGAATTCTTTCCACTTTCGCGGTGGCGTGAACCTTATATTGCGTCGTATAGGCCTCGTATCCTTCCTCCCCATCGGTCGACCTACCGCAACGTTTCCACCCCCCATTGTCCGGCAACGATTAACCCTCAAAAAAACTGCCTGCGTCACCGATCCTAATCCCCTTCCACCCCTGATGCCAGAAACTGCCGAATCTAACCCTTGGCAACCGAACAATTTCATAAACTCGATGGAGGTTCGACAACTGTGGCTAACCCTCACCAAAAATTTATTTTCCAAAGCTTCGCCAAATATGAAACAGCAAAAGAACCTTCGGAGGAAGTTAAGAACACATCCGTAAATAATTTTCTATTCGTTAAAATCAGTGGTGACGAGAAATAAATTTTTATCCTTTTAGTCTATATCGAACGCTCGCTTAAGTGTCAAAAATAATTCTCAATGGAAATAATCTTGAGGTGACGAGGTTGAAAAATGAAGTACACATTAAACTCAGAATTCAATAGTTAGCCATCGTCTCAAATTGTTGAGCAGCTTGAAATTTTTGCGGGACGAGACACGAGTCAGGACGAAGATAGTCGGACGCAATGACTATTGATTTTCCGGGCAGGATTTGGGGTAGGACGTCGTGAGTACGCAAGCAGCGGGAAGGACTGACCACTGTCCCCTAGGTAAAGCGATCCCGTGAAAGAAAGGAAGAAAAACGAGTCTGGCTCGCGTGAGTGATCATTTCGTGGAGATCGTGGTGGAGGATACACGCGTGACGCAGACGGTCATCGGTATCTGGATCAAGGACGACGGTTAGGGGCGCGACATGCTTCTCCGACAGCAAACAAACCCTGAAGCTGACGCCGAAACGATTTTATCGCTGTTCTCTTGTAAACCGGAGGAACCGTAGAAACAAACGTCTCGAGAAGAAATAGCAAACGGACATGTAATTCCCCGTTAACGATCTCTACTTGGGAACGAAGCTATAAAACACTCTAAAATAAAGGCTTTAATGTTGCTATATCGAACGAGACAGGATTGTGCAACAGTACGCTTCTCTAAGATCTTGTATATATTTTTTTAAGCCTCCAGGAAGCGTATGTCCAAGAAAATTAAAATTTATTTCACAGAATAATTAATTTAAATGTAGTTGTTTTTCAGTGGACACTGGATGAGGTAAAAGTGCAGAAAACTGTACTGTGGAGTTCGCGAATGTTCCAAGGGGGATTAAAGTTGGACAATCTCGCTATTCACCGTGACCTTGCTCTACCGCGAACCTTCCGCTTTAAGGAAGGTCGTACAGCTTCTCCAGCCAACTCGCTCTAGCCGGGTTACTATACCGAACTTTCGCTGTCTAGAGCAGCGCGCGCAGGTGGTAGAAAGACTTCTGGGACAAGTCGCGAACGAAAATACATAAATTAGACACTCACCTTGATGTGGTAGGAATTCAGTTTGGTTCGGGGCAGGCTATTGAACGCGCTGAAGTCCAGGCGGCGGGAGAAAATGCCGTTCGCGCCGCAACTTTGCCTGGAACACAAAATGGTCTCGTTAAAACACTTTTCAAGAAAATTGAATGATCTACGAATGACCCAGAGTCATGACCGAGATGTATTAAACAACGAGTTAAATAGCCACTAATCGAGAAAAACAGATTAGGTAAAGGTCCTCACAATTTTCTGAATTTTCCTGGTTTTTCCCATTTCATATCCCATTTCTCCCGTTAACGACCAAAGCGAGGGACTTGATGTTCTCTCGAAGCACAAGCAGTAAGTCTTCCTATGAAGTAGGCGTACACGAGACACGTTGTATCAAGGAATTACAACTGGGAACGGTCCCTATTCAGCGCAACGTCGCCGTTCCCGCTCGAAACGATCCCTTTAAAGTCTTCCGGGGGAAAAAAATCGGGGTTCCTCGTGATACATAATAATTCCGTGCTCGAGCCCCTCGGTTGATAACCCTACGAGTGTCTCGCGACCCTCGCATTTCAGGACTCGCGCGTTTATCCTTGCAAGCTATGAAAGAGCAAGAGAGAGAGAGAGAAAAAAAAAGAAGAGGGCACGGATGGTTCGCGAAAGCTCGATGTACTCGTGTACGGGTATCTCCCCTGAAAAAGACATAACGGAGTAGCGTGACATAAACCACCCCCGCGCACGGTACAACGATCCACCCTCGAACGCGTTATCCTTGATCCCGATGCAAACGATTCGAGTATCGGATCCAACCGGGCTCGGGAATCTCGAAATTGCTCGGACCGATAGTTTCAGCGAGATTCGTCGAGCAGCATTTAGAGACGCACACGTGTACAGCGAACTTTTACACGAGACTGATTTCAATGTCTGATTCCATCGAGTTTCTCTCTCTCTCTCTCTCTTCCTCTTTCTGTGACAGACGTGGAACTCAATAACTGATACGAGAGCCAGCCTTGAGAATCGATTCCTAGTCAACGCCGCGCTGCGGCCGACGAAGTTTCGACACTCGAAATCGATGGGGAGGAAACTTTGAGATCGGTCCATTTACGTGATACGGACCGGAGAGGAACGAGGTTTGATAATTTGAAATGCCTGCTGCGGCGAACTGGCACACTGTGTACACGCGCCGCAAGACTTCCGCCGATGAAATGCTACAAAATTGCTTCGAGAAAGTGTAGAGGCAGCGTTCGAAAAAATGCCAGTGAATCGTGTGGCTGCAAAAAATTTGAACTGCGAATTAACCGAGTGTAGGAACCGGAAATTGTTCTACAAATGTATGTATGTGGAAATGGTTCCAATATTCGAAAAAAATGTTGGCGTCGAGGATCACGAGAGGTCGATCATCGGCTCGAGTGCACGCAACAGATCGCATTGCATAATGCAACCGCGGCTCGAGATCGTTTTCCTCGGTGACCGTGTACGACGAACACGCGTCCGCGACGGTGCTGCGCAATATTTTCGTGACCCCCGGCTGACATTGCCAAAAGTCAGCTATACGGGCCGACAGTAGAGGACGGTCTCGCACGAGTGGAGGCCAAGGCTAAGGTCGACCCCTCCACCTTACAATGCCCATTCGTTCGACTGCCTCCTGACACCGACATTCCGTGCGGCTGGCTGCTTTCGATTCCGCTTGTTGTCTTCCTAACGCTGACGTAACTTCCTTCCAGAAACTGCTGCTCGACCTCTCCTATCATTGCCGGCGCGATTACCTCAATTGCAGTCGAAGACACGTGCACTTCGAACTGTCCACAAGCTCGCAAAAAGATTATCATACTCTTCTATTGCGTCATCGTTGATTCTTCTGCCTTGACCTACCTTAAGCAACTTGAAGAAGATGCCAGAGATATCTTATCGTATTCATGTTATTCGTATGCACGAGTTCATTAGCAAGAGACGAGCCACGCCTGACTAACAGCTTCTCAATTGACAATAGTTCGCTTCAGGATATCTTCAAAAATAATTTTGCAAGGTGCCTGATGTTTCTTCTTATATTTTATTTCTACGTGAGTTCATCTCAGCATTAGATAATCGTAGCTGCCTGACTAGCTTTTTTATTTTGTACAAATTATATTCTGTTACTGCAGAAGTTTTCTAACAGCTGCAACCGCAGGAAACTCAGTCGTTTATTGCTTTCTGACACCAACGCAAGGTTAGCAGGTGAGACGCAGTCTGACCACAAGCCCGACTAAGTCGTAATCTACTTACAGAAGCTTCAACATCCTGCTTCGAACGATATTCATTACGAAATTCAAACAGCACTGTGCACAGTATGTCATGAAAGTAAAACTACCACGACGCGAGTATTCTCTTCTCACGATCTTCTAGTGCAAAATTCAATCCGTTTATAATGCAACATCATTCAGCAAGCTGACAGAGAGAGAGCTGATCTAGAATTTTACATTCTAGAATTTTCAGCGCAGTTGCGGAAAATATCAAAAAGAGTATAAATCTGTAAGTTGTATAAATAAGTAACTAAAAATTTGTAAGTTGTCCTCGAATGGCTTCGAATGATAGCTCAACCTCCCACAATTTTTTTACCACCGTGTACAAGTGCTTCGCCGGTCGGGGACCACCGAAACGGCATAAACGCCGTCGATTGAGGAGCAATTCTAAGCCATTAGCTCAACGAGGTAACTCGTATGGTCCGCGGACGAGACGCGCCGAGTCAGCATCGAGTCGGACGAGTCCGAAAAAGGCTGGCGCGCGATCAATTTGCATATCGTGCAACGAAGCCGCATAATCGAGCTGGAAAGCCCGATATTTACGTTCGATTGCAAAAGGCGGCTTTGGGGGGAAACGGTTCGGTTGCAGAGAGACGGAGAGAGGAGGGGAACCGTACAAATACGGACGCGGTCTCCGTCATTAATTTACAACGATGCGAACCCACCGGCATCGAGCTACCGAACAGAGAGAGACAGAGAAAGAGAGAGAAAGAGAATCAACCGGGCAGACGGGACAAGCAAACCCTCTCCTCTCTTCTCGTCCGTAGTTATTTTCAATCACCGGCATTTACACGTCGCCTCTCGGTCGCGTTCCGACTCGACTCCCCGATGACTAATATCGGTTGCGCAAGCTGCAACGTAAACGAGAATCAATAGAGTCATTATTTCGCTGGCCGACGCGAAAATCTCAGCGCCGCGTTTGGTCGCGTGTCCGTTTCCCACGAATCGCGTCCCTGCAATTAGCGGTCAGACAATGATCCTGGCCACGCCGTGCCACAGAATAAACAAACGCCGTCTATCCTTGTCCAACTTGATCATCGCCGCTCCTCCGACTCCGAAATCTGCTATTTTTGCATCCTATCCGCGTGTTTTTGCTCGCGGAGTCTTCGGCCTGGCGTTTCTTTTTTTATTTTGCCGTTTGTTCGGCTTGTTATTATGCGACGCCTGGGAGCCACCGAGAGTTGTGCCGATGATTTAGACAATTTCTTTCAACTTTTGCAATGTATTTCTTTTCTTTTTGTTTCGTTGTTAGCAGATCTTCATGCAAAATAAAAATGATCTGCATCGTTTACATAAATTCGTCTATTAACAATAGGTTTACGGGACTTCTAATATTCTTAATTTGCAATTATTAAGATTGTAAAGATGCTTCCCTGAGAAATTATTTACCAGATTTAATTCTTGGGGTATATACTATCGGAAAAATGGCCAAACATTTGGATAGACACATTCTTGTTGTGTTTATAAATTAATGTAAAATAGTTATATTTAGACCTCCGTAAACCTAGTGTTAATAGGTTCAATAGAGCTAAAATACTGAACAACATTCCCCACGCCATTTTTATCCGGACAAATCGAAATAACCGGTTCCTGATTCTAATTTTCCAATCACTCGATCTATAAACGTTGATACTACATACGATTCTCGAGCCAATCTGCACGCGATTTTTAAACAAGCTCGAAACAGCAACGAAACCTGAGTGTCAATAGAGACTCTCCCGTCATTCTGACAGGACATAACAAACCAGTGGGGTGTTGTATCGTTAACCATGCGTGTCGCGTTGGAACAGAGAAACGTGTCCGGTACGTAGCTTTCAATCCTCTGAACCGTCAGCGGATAATTCACGTAAAAGGAAGCCGAACGAGAACAGAAAGAACTGATCGAGAGCCGTTACGCCTTGGTACAGCGTACGCAACGATGGCAGAAAACAAGATCTATGGTTTCGCGGTTTAATTTATATTCGTTTGGGAAACCGGTTATATTATCGCGAAAATGCAGGACGTCGATCGACTATGCCGGCAGGAGAAATTATTATCTCGTTTCGGACGTGTTGACATCAACGTTGCGCGCGTCATTTCCCGAATTAAGCTCCGCCAAAAAAGGAAACCGAGAGCGGTTCTTATCGGCCGGTGTTCGAGCAACTCGTTAACGAGTCGACGCATTGTGCGACGAGACACATGGACGAACAACTATATACATATCGTACTACAGCGCGAATTGTTCGGACGCGTCGGTGGACATGACCATCCCGCACGATAAAACAGCTTTTATCGGAGAGGAAACCACCGGCAGTGGCCGAGCGATGCCTATTTATAGTAAATTTCAATCGTATCGATGCGCGGGATCGATCGAGCCCATTTGAAATTATAATCAGCCAATTAGCAAACTTGATCGTCGTTGTGGAAATACGGGGAGAGGCAACGCGCGCGCGGATTCGAAACGTTTCCATGACGATGCGCCGCCTGCAACCGAGATCATGCCACTCGGAAATTATACTTCGGTGACCTTATTTGTCAGCCGAGAGAGTGTTTCCGTTTGTTCGACGCAAAAGATCGATCCTTTAATTATACTTTCTCGAAACGTAACTTCATGGAATAATGGATTTCTTTCGAAATCGGGTCCTCGGAATTGCAACTTTTTCGGAAATGAATGGGAAGACGTTCCTTCGACAATGGCGTATAAAGTTATGCTTGTGCCTCGATTAATTTCTTTGTTATTGCATGACAAAGTAGGAAGTGTTACGGTACAGCGCATGTACGTATACGTACATTGGCTATTTCCATGACTGCCACTTTGTTAGAACACATGTTTTGTTTACTTTTTCTTACAATTAGCCGAGGTAATGGGCATGATTATAGGTTGGCAACACATTGAAGAATTTTTCCATTCGAAGATCTATTTGCGGAATATTCGATGTCGTACATTGAAGCAATTTCTGTCCACGCGAAGTTAGAAACGGCCAGTCACGATCAGACTTGTTAACTAACGTATACTACGTACATTTTTATAATTAGAATCACCTTTTTTTATCAATGGTACCATCAATGACAATACAATTTGCATTTTACACGAATGCGACAATGTTGCGCATCTTGGTCACTACGCATTATACAACATAATTGGCTGAATAAAAATCTGTATATTCTCGAGGCCTCAATAAACGATCACTTTTTTCAACACCTTAGCTCCATTAATTCCTCTCTAGCCTAATATTAATTTAAGAAATTATGTTCTTCGGTATCTTTAAAATTTTCTGGAGAATACTGGTTCCCATTTCGATAAATAAGTACAGTAAAGTCGAGATTACTGTCCTGTCAACACCGGGTTCTAAGTCCAGTGCCTACTCATTCACATTGACTCGAATGAATCAAAATGTTCAACTTTCTTAATTTTCATTATTTTTTTTCATGAATTTTCACTATCGTATTTCTGGCATTTTTCTGATTAATATAAGACCAAACACGGTGTAATTCCAATTGTATTTAATGGTTAAATCGACGATTCAAGTTTCGGTCGCAAGGAAGGACAGCGTATGGGAAAGAAAGAGACACTCATTCTGTCCTTCTCTATGTTCGGCTTCTCCTTTGAATTTCATTCTGTCCTTCTCTATGTTCGGACTATCCTTTGAATTTCATTCTGTCCTGCTCTATGTTCGGCTTCTCTGAATTTCATTCTGTCCTTCTCTATGTTCGGCTTCTCCTTTGAATTTCATTGTCCGTCTCTATGTTCGGACTCTCCTTTGAAGTAACAAAAATACGATCAAACATACCAACCTTAATGTCCACCATAAATACGGCTGTTGAACAGTAATATCGACTTTACTGTAATTCCAATTGTATTTCGTGGTTAAATCGACGATTCAAGTTTCGGTCGCAAGGAAGGACAGCGTATGTGAAAGAAAGAGACACTCGTTCTGTCCTTTTCTATGTTCGGCTTCTCCTTTGAATTTCATTCTGTCCTTCTCTATGTTCGGACACTCCTTTGAATTTCATTCTGTCCTTCTCTATGTTCGGACTCTCCTTTGAAGCAACAAAAATACGATCACAACACCAAGATTACTGTCCACCAAAAATACGGCTGTTGGACAGTAATCTCGACTTTACTGTACCGTGAACGGGGTATCTCTGGTGCCTCCCCGATTTTCCGATAGTTTTACAATGATCCGGTAACGCGAGACGTATTACGCTCGGATATTCGCCGGTGAATCAGTTTTCGCAATCGGACACCTCGCGTATCGTTGTGCCCGCCGCCGCTTGTTGCCGGTCTCGATTTCTAGGAAGTCTTTCGTAATCGGCGATTCGTTTCCCGACGACATGAATGACGGAGCACAGGCCCGGTTGGTTCCCGTTCACCCATCGGGGAAACGGTTGCATTGCGTGACAGTGCGTGCACCGAGAGTTCATGCCTTATCCGCGCGCGCATCTATCGAACCGTGCGCCTGTAATTTAGCCGCGCGGACTCAACAGCCGGTTAATCGCGGCGACTAGGAGTTCTGGGAAACGCGATCCTCGTTCCCGGTAATTCTACCGGTGACTTGGCTCGCGTCTGCAAATAGCGGTGGTCCCGAGAGAGGAGAGAGATTCTCGGTCACGTTGCAACTCGAGGTTCACGCGTTCGAACAACTCCAAACTAGAGTTTCATAAACTGTGCCCGTGACGTCGAGTCGATTTCTGCTCGCTGATAACGCGACCGTGAATAATTGGTGGACTGTGCATCTTCGTGTGCGGAATAAAAATTCTCTGCATCGGTTGAAGACCTTGTACGGGGACAACATTTTCTTCTTTAATGGTTTGAATAAGTTGGAAATTCTACATTCACATTCTTACATTGTTTCGATATTCCAAGGTGCTTCCAGGTCGCAACGAAATTAAAATACCGTTGGTTTTAATGAATACCGACACCTACTTGAATGTTAAACATTTGCGTATCCTACAAATGTATAAATATATGAAGAACTAGTTATGGTTATATTCGGATAGATCGCGTGTCTGTGCGTGGCTTGTCTATTGTATTTCTTGCATCGGTACGTTCAGTCATGATTTTCTCAAAAATGAGACGTCAACTGGAAGTTCATCCTATACATTGTCTAATAATTTTTCGGCATAATTTAACCACCGTTCACCCATAATGAACCTCTTTCTTTAATAGTTTGATGAAGTTGGAAATTCTATACTCAAACATATTCTTATATTCTTTCGAGCTTTCAACTGTTTGAAATTTCCGCATCATTGAGAGGTGCTTCCAGGTCGCAACGAAATTAAAATACCGTTGGTTTTAATGAATACCGACACTTCCTTGAATGTTAAACATTTGCGTATCCTACAAATGTACAAATATATGAAGAACTAGTTATGGTTATATTCGGACAGATGGCATCGGTACGCTCATTCATGATTTTCTCAAAAATGAGACGTCAACTGGAAATACATCCCATACATTTTCTAATCATTTCTTAGCATAATTTAACCACCATGCAGCCATAATGAATCGCCACGCATCCTGAGAAAGAAAAACATCCGCAGTATTATTAACGGTATTAATTGGGCATGAATTATGCAGTCGATTAATCTGCATGCCTAGGAAAAAAATATTTGCAATGTAATTAGCGCTTCTAATTGGCTGTTAATTATGAGTCAGGTCTAACCTCTGTGCAACGCTCTATGGAAAATCGAACAGCGACATAAACACTTTCGAACAAAAACCTGAAAGTCTAAACAGAGATTATAAATGTATGTCGCGGAAAGAGTGGTTTTTAAAAAGAGAGGGGGGAAGGTGACGGATGAAATGTCAGAAAAAGCATTTTGCGCAAGCCGTAAGAGTCCCAAGGACCTAGCGTACGCGTCTCGCAAAGTGATTTGTGAACCCGGTGCGCCACTGCAAGGACGCGGGCGGTACACGCATCCGGGCTGCAGCTTGTTAAGCTCTTCAAGGCCAGGCGGGCCCATCCTTGGAATTTTAATCAGTCCATTTGCCTATCGCTCCCCCCTTAACCGATCTTCGCGCCGCCGCGTCTTGTATTCGGTAATGGCCGTCCAAAACTCGACCCGATCCACTGACTCTGTTCCTTTTTATCTTGGCACCGCATCGACCGTTCTATCAGGATCCTAGGTAGACAACTGGAGCCTCGGGGCAATCGTCTGTGACCTCACCGGGCTCCTCCATCGTCTTATTCCATTTCGACATATCGGCTTATCCCGTCCTCTAACTTAAATTAAGATCCCATTTTAGAATCGCGATCTCAGGTTCATTTCGAACAGGAGAACTTGGGGCGATGTCTGGAGGTTGACGAAGAGCCTTCAGACTTGGGTTGGGTCTGGATTGGACCATTAGGTCTATCTCAAATTAAAATTCAATTTTTTCTGTTCCTGCAGAATGGCTTGCAACAAAGTTTAAAATTGTCAACGTAAAACATTTGGTCTTTTATGACACTTTGGGGAAAACCCTACATCCGGGGTATATTGGGGAATCCCAGATTCCCCTTCCTTTTAACAGCATGCTGACCTTCCGTCAGGTACGAAGGTACGTACCGCCTTCATCAAATTTGAACGTTAGTTCTAATCGTGCGCCCGTCTCGTAGACACCGACATCTTATACTACAAATATATTTCTTCCACCGTCCTCGTATATAATTATTTACACATATCCTCTCAACAAAAATTATGATCGCAATAGATCCGCCAACTATTCTAAGCTACCGTGAAGACGACAACAAGATGATAAATTAGTATTGTAAGTGTCAACGTGTCCAAGTGTCTCGTGTTCAAAAATGTGGTATAACATCGCTGCCAGCAGCTTCGACAGTGTGTCGGAGTGCTCGCGACTGGTTGTTGGAGGGGAATCGATGACGATTTCGCGAATCAAATCGTGGGAGAATCCGCAACCACCCACGCTAGGTGCAGCACGCGCGAGCGACACTCGACAGACACCTGCGTACACATTCGAGGTGTGTATTTATAGTCGATAAACCGTTTGTTTACGCAGCCACGCGATTCTTAGGCGCCGTTGCATCAGTAGAAGCCGAGAGAGAGAGAGAGAGAGAGAACCGAGCAAGATTCTCAGACGAAAAAGAAGAATAACAGACGACAGTCGAAGAAGAGAAGAGTTTCACTTGTCGCCAACGCAATTAACGATGTTTTTTCGCTTGGAGCATTTTTGCGCAGTTGGACGATAAAAGCCTGCTCACGCTGATGCTCTTCTGTTCGGTCTTCAATAACAGCATTGCGGCCAATGGCAGATTCGACTGCGGAGGATGTGCCTCATCGAAATTGCTGCCAGATGTCTGTGTCATCCCATTGATTATTGAAATGATCTTGTTTCGATGCTTCGTTGAATCAAGAGGCCTTTGATAAAAAATTGTTCTTTAAGCCTGTAGCACAGTTAGATCTTTCTTGTTCCAAAGATACTTTCATTTAAAATAATTGAATAAATTTCTCGGTCTCAAATGTATTCTGCCTTGCCATTTTCGAAAGGCGGCAGATCACTAGACTACGGTAAAATTAAAATCAAGAATATTCATGAATTCTCTAGCATATTGACGTTATCGAAGAAAGAATAAAATGTCTGCTCGATCCCCGTTCGTTGCAACCGCGGTAGAAAATTTTTATTTTGTATAAAGGTCCGCAGTATACTTTTAATGCATAGAACATTTACTGTTAAATGTCAGCGCACAATGGAACTTTAAATTGAAGATACACGGTGAATGTCGACAATGTGACTCGTCGATCGTGCGGTTCATCTCCGAAAAAACAAAACGCGTGCCCGTCTGGGGCGTGTCCCGCGTATCTTGTGACGCAACCGGCGATACACAAAAGAGAAATCACGGTTGGCAGGCCGCGAGCGAAAGATAATGGCCGGTTTGCATTAGGAACGAGCTGTGCGGTGCAGATAACGCCGCGATTATCGCCCGGAGCCGGATTATTCTCGAGTCAGACGATACTTTCGCGGGGGAAATCGCGATCTATCGTCGCGGTGTACGCGCGTTTCTTGTTTTCAACCGCTGCGACTGCTGCGGCTGCGGTAGCTTGCAGTTTTTCCTGATGCTCTGCTCCCGTTCTTGCACCTTGAACTTGCTGAGGCGACCAGAGATAATAAGCAAACTGAAGCTCGCGCGAGTTTCGCTTTCTTCCGCTTATCTCGTGTGCGAGCGAAACTTTCGCAAACGTAACCCTTCCGGAATGAAAATTGCGCTCTCTGCTACCGAGACAGACTGTTACTACGCTAGATCGTCGTACTCTCTGAAAGCATGCTGATCTTGTTGTTAAAAAATCCGAAACTCTAGACAGATAATTCTGCGATCAGCCGAAAGTGTGTAGACAATGCGAACAATAATTGCAGAGACACGAACGCACAGTTCCAAGGGAACGATTCGAATTCAAAGGTATAATCTCGCCCGGACATAAAACTAATTTCCAAAAGTTTAATAACTTCGGAGCCGGGAGGCATGACAGTCGCCGGGGGCGGCATCGACCAGTGTCTCGAGCGTGGTTGTCGCGTCGGATTAGGCTTTGGCAGCGAATAGGATTTACAAGGTAGCTCGGGCAAACATATTTCGAGGGACTTATCGGTTCCCGTAACTGTGGGTTGGCGAATCTCCGTCGAATCTCCGTCGAATCTCCGCTCGGAGCGCAATCTTCTCGCATCCGAAGTTAGATTGGCCGCGCGAGCGAAGAGGCGACTGGCTCTCTCGCTACCTAACAGAGCGTGAGTGGCAACGAGAGAGAATCGAGTCTCGGTGTCCTTGAGCGTGCAGGATGGGGCGGAGGATTCGCTTCACGAATTACTTACGCGCGACGTGAGGATCCTACCAAGAGCGCAGCTGCCTGCTGCAATTTCCACGCGCGGGACACGTCTGCGTGAGAAGAGAGAATAAGAGAGAGAGACAGAGGGACAGAGAGAGAGAGAGAGAGAGAGAGAGAGAGAGAGAGAGAGAGAGAGAGACAGAGAGAACGAGCGAGGAGCCTAACAGCGCTGGAGCAGGCACGCTGCGGGCCTCCTAAAGAAGCTCGCAGGTGTGCGCTAATGAGTCGAACGATAATGGAAGCCCGGCGCGAACGAGTCTGGACACAATGGCCGTGTCCGGCCTGAGAGGTGTCGCGGGAACATTTTCACGAGCTTTGGGTTTCGTAACCGATCTTTCACCCAGCCCGTGAGATTCGAACGTGAAAGGTGGAAAGAACGTCGAGACGCTGAGCACACATATCCTCTGTGGACTCTGCAGCAACGTGTACTCTGATGCTTTCCCAGAATTTTCCAATCGACGAGCCTCGATACGATACGCTGGATCTCTTCTGATTCTTCGCATCTTCGGTGGGTGTCGCTACCTGGAGCTCCGGGACCGAGTACACATATTTGTCTACTAACCTCGGTTCCTTCGTTAGCATACATGATCCATATAAATAATCATTAGAAAAGTATCAGCGGGTGGGACAGTGAGAACTTTCTTCTATACGGATGAAGTTAAACCTCTGCATAATCAAATATTTATTAACCCTTAGCACCCTGAGTCGACGGGTGACTCAGAATCACCACTAACAATTGCTGTACCATTATTCACAATGTTGTTTACATTATTAAATATGTTGATATCTAATCAATTACTACACATTTAAGTATTGCACGAGGAAGCATATCAATTTCATATTCGTAAAATGAAAAAAATCATATACAATGGAATTATTCTAGGTCGGAAGAAATGTTTAATTTTCGAGTTGAAATACTCCGACTGCAAAGGTTTAACGAAGCGAGTGTCGGTGGTTGATGATCATGGAACGATCATCGAAACAAAGGCGACTCCACTGACCTAGGCCACCGTGTCCTTCAGATGGCCGCGAACAATGCAGAATGATAGATGGCGCACGTCGAATGGAGTTGCATCGCGAAACGGAAGTGGACGCACGTTTGTGGGACTACTTTCAAGTCTTGGAGAGGAATTTGCATTCGCGGAATGTCGCGAAAGATCGCGGAGGGCAGGCTTGGCTCATTCGGAGGACCGGTTCTTCCGGTCGGTTTGAGATTTCCTATTAATAGGTGGCATAAGTATGCGGAATAGCATCGAGACGAGGAACACCGACAAGAAAGAGGAAAGAAAGATCGAAGAGAGAGAAAAAAGCGCAACTAATTTCGCGTATGACACGAGACACAGGAGGAACAGGCGACACCGCTGGTTCGCCGATACGTGCATCGAATCGGGAACGATCTCTCGGTTAGGTTCGCTGCGAGACGAAGATTCGTCGGTGATCTCGCTTTAATCGTATGGTAATTCCGCGAAACGGCCGGGCTAATTAACCAGAGAATCCTGCTGAAATAAATACACCCGCTCGCTCGCTCGGTCCGGTCTCGGTTCGATCACGAGGTATACGCGTTGACTTCATAAAGCCCCGGGAAGTTTCCGTGAAGCTCTCTCTCTCTCGCTCTAGCCGGAGATAATGATCGTCCGCATAACATTACCCGAGCAAAATGCACTTCGATATTCCGAAGTCTATACTGCGTTTACTACACGACACTGCGAAGTTTGTACGCAGACAGCGAACGTATTGTGTTGCGGGATTACGTTATTCGAAACTGCGAGATCGGTTTCAACCTGCTGCTCTGTTTAATCGAACTTCTTTCGCTAATGCTGATGCTTCTGAACGAAATTATTTGACGACGTTACTGGGGGTAATTTGATTCGCAATTGAAATTGTTGTTGCTAATCGCCGGTAGGTAATGTGTTAAGAAGGTTATTGACATAAGGATTAAGAAATAAAAATCTATAACGATTTTGTTATTTCCCAACAAGGAGAATCTACACAAAATTTTAGAAACAAATTAAAGGAAAGACCTTGGTATATTGGTACAAGGGTTAACAGCGGAGAACGTAATTAATGTTTGTTTGCACACAGGCGGGCAAAATCCGCAATACTGCTAGCTACTCATCCATCTCCATTTCCTCGGCATCGCCCAACAGCAAATCGACAAGGGTATAAATATTTTCGTACACTCTAGGGTCTTACGGTAAGGGGCGTGTGCGTGAAGGAGGAGTCTCTCTCCCGGGGCAATTATTTGTAAACCCGGGCATCGAAGCCGAAATTCTTCTGTTTTCCCATGGTGTATCGGCACCGGGATAATTTCTCCCTATCCATTGTGGAAGCAAAGCGATCCTCGGAGTCTCCGGAGGCGAGTAAACGCTCCGTCGCGATTACCAAAACCCCTGGTTTACACAGCTCCCTCAAATCGACGGGTTCTGCCAGTGCCGGTGACGAGTCGTACTCAACTTCGACAAAGCGACGAATCCGTCGACGGTGCTGTACCCTGAGCCCCCCTTTGCCCCCTGTTGGGGGGTGACTGTATCTGACACACGTAAAATCGCAGGCTTTTAAGCCCGGTCCCGGGCTCCGCGGCGACAGTGTCAAAGACAGCCTGACAAAGGGGGTGTGGACAGGAATTGACGAAATAGTCGGGTGGAAAGGTCGCCGTGTTTACGGACACGCGTTCCCGCAGGGTGGCTGGCTCCCTCGGCACACAATTCACCCTCTATCTCTCTACCACCCCCGCACACTCCGTTTCTCGCCCGCCTTTCCCATGGACATCGATACTCTGACTCGATAATTCGACGTGTCGAGGAGCGGAACCTATCTCTGGCCGCTCGGTGTGTTTGTGTGTGTATACACGCCGAACCCGTCTACCACGGCTTAGTACGAATCTTTCAGGAAAGAGGACACGGGATTAGTCTCGGGAGTTCCGGTAAACCGTCGCACCAGTGGGAGACACCTGTCTTCCGTGCACCCGGCCACCAGTTCCCGACACCGAGCTGTCAAGAGGGAGGGGAAGAGGGGCGACAAGTTTCCCCAGACCTTGCGCGGACGTCGCACCTGATCGGCAACTCCTTCGAGAGAGCCCCCACAAGCATACGAATCGACTTCGAGGATTGTTTGCGACCGACGGAATCCGTAATCCGCGAAGAATGGCCGGATGCGACCTGGATCCTCGGCTTCGATCAATTAACCCTGCAGAATTTGTTTCGTCTTCTTCGTTGCCGAGCGAGTCGTGCATCGCCATTGTCGATTCTCGCTTCGAAGCATCGAGATACACGAAACAGATCCCAATTAAAGTTGCATCGGATACGTTTGAGGAAAGATTCTGAAATTCGGACAACCGATTCCATATACGATCCAACACAGCGGATCCGTGAAAACATATTGAGCAATAAAGAATAATATTCGGAGAAACATGCTGGGCTCCTCGATCTCCCGATGCTGCGTCCGATTGTCCGGCGAGGATTTTCTGTAGAACGAAGTATTGAGATATTCGCGTGTAAACCGCCTTCGAAACAGACTCCGTGGGTCTCTCGTCGGTGTGCATCATGCCGTGCAGCCGCCGAGGGACCGCACGATGGTGAAACTGGTTTCTAAACCTGGGACCACGCGTGTCCGTCCGAAAGCAAGGCCTGGACCGGTCTGTGTAAGCGAGAGGGGACAAAGAGGAACGAAAAAGAGAAGAAGAAGAGGTAGAGAAGTAGTAGTAGTAGCAGTAGTAGTAATAGTAGTAGTAGAAGGGATCGTGATACCTTCGCTGCAGGATACGCATCAAGGACCCAGGACGAATCCCGTCCAATAAGCCGAAATGGAATCAACGGATAAAGAGCTCTTTCCCGGGGACACGTAGTGCTCGCGCGAGAAAGGAAGTCGAACGATCGTATAAGGTCCTCTCTACGGTCTCGCGGCAAGGACTTATCCCCGTCGTGATAACGTGGAACGAATCCCGGGACTGTCGCGCGGGGGTGGCCAGGATTACCTGAAAACTCGTCCAGAGGTTAATCCGCTTCGAGTTCGCTCGTACGCAGTTATACGCGCTGCTAAGGGACGCGCGCACTGCTGAAACCCGCGAGGATTATGCGTCCTCCGACGCACACAGGACCAATGAAACGCTCGTCCTGCGAATTACAGTCCTTGAAGCCGGTGGAACGCAAGTTGCACCGACTGCTCCCTTGTGCAACTATCGCGGACTGTTCCGGTGCTCAGACTTCGACTTCCCTACGCGTTGCTTAGGGCGCGAAACGCCCTGGTTAAAAGGGCGGGTTGCTCTATTATCTGTATCTGGGGAGCTTTGTCGGAGAGGTAACTAGGATCAGCTTGCTCCTGGGATCTTGAAGCGTCGACGGAGCTGATTGCTCCCGGAAGGAACTGTGATTCCCTCTTGTTAGGGTTTTGATGCAGCTGTGTGTGCTTAATTTGAGAGTTTTAGGGCCCGTTGCGACTGTACTCGCGAGGATTTCGAGCTCAGCTCGTGGATTGCACTGTAGTGCAGCAGGATCGCGATAGTGCAGAGGCCACGCCTATTTAGGGCAATTTGTGCAGCGAGAGTTAGGCGAACAATCCGGTACTTACAGTTTTCTGTTAGTATTCTAAAGCGATGATTAGCACAAACTGTTCTATGGAGGACTGGTGTAAACTCGCTGGGAGCAAAAACAACGAAACCACGCCCACTGAGACGCGCCCATATTCAGAGACGACAAAAATTACTCCCGTTAGGATTGTCAAAAAGAATTTAAACAGATATTTGAACTATTCCTAATTGATTGATATGATTATTTGGTCCCCTCAGGGTTTCAAATCCATTTACCAATCTCTCCCTTCTTTCCACTATCCCTGTCGCCTTTTCAGCGGGACCTACTGTTTATTACGGTGGGATCCGAACCACCTTTTACCAACAACACGTGAAAAAACACCCAGGGATCACTTCCCGGGTTTTTACCAAGCGGTCACCCATCCAAGCCTATTCCACGTTCCACGTTGTTTAACTTCGGTGATCGAATGAGAACCGGTGCTTTCAACGGGACCACGGTCGTTGATTGAACTATTCCTAATAGAAGATATAAATTCGGTAGCAAGTGACGGCGACGGTACGGAGAAAATATCAGAATTCTCTGCGGAATGGCAGAAAGAGTATCGAGCATTTCTTTCGGAAATGAAGAGGGAATGATCAAAGAAAGATTGAAATTTGCATTCTGCATGGAAACGAAGCTCTCGCATTCGAACGCTCTGAACAACGGTAAATGCAGAGAGACGAGAGCTGTGGAGAGGTAGAGAGAGGGAAAGAGCGCAGCTTTGACCAACGCTAGCAGCCAGAAGCTCGCCGTTATTGCGGGCAACGGTGCAGGTAACCTTTGTCCGTCGCCTCTAATTAAAAAATTCCTTCTGGCCGGCCGGGTCTCGGCGCAAACCTGGAATCGGTCGGCTCGAAAGCCAACCGGCGCGGCGGCGGCGCCAGCGAGTCGACTCGGTGCCGGTCGAATCAGTTTCGTAATCGCCTCCTTCGCAAACTCTCCATCGCATAATCGCGTTACGCAACGAACACCGCGCGAGAGACAAATTTTGCATGTTAAAACCGAACCGCGAAGGAACACAAAAACAGCACACCGTAAAAAATAGTGATCCGTTCCCACAAGAAACAGAGATGAAGAATCATCGGAGACGAGGCATGAACCTTGGGAAAAAAATCGATTTATCTTGTTTTAATCTCTTTCGGTTCGGACCGTAACTACTTTCGTGCTGATTGATATACAACCTCGACGTCTGGCAAATATCGGCCATTCCTCAACCATCCGTTCTCGCCGCGACATAAAACAGTATTTGTTCACAGTTGTACGGGATGTGCTCACGACGAAAGCAAGAAACAGCAGCGTCTCCGGAGAGGTAAATGCGACGTTAACAATCCAATTAGCAGTAAAACATCCTGGGCTACGCTGTAATTTACTGTCGACCATGTGCGACGCACGACGGAGAACACAAAAATCGGCGATAAACGAGAATTTACTTCACTATTTTCTGTTCTCCTTTCTGTTAAATTTAGGGAGCGGCGATTACACCAGGAAGAAACGCTTCGTTTCACCGGTGATGAACTCGTAGCCTTAAAAATGTACGATGCTAGAGTCCATTACTGACAGTACTCAACTAGACCTGGACCTTGTCTAATAATTCAATTGCTTAAATAAGGAGAGACAAGTATCCACTGTACTTCTCTACAGTATTGAAGAGTTTCGGAAATTGTCAACCCTTAAAGTGTAAAGGGGAGTCATTCGTGACCAGACGATTTCGAACAGTTCGTAAAATTCGCGTATTTTGCTTCACACTGTTTACAATATAAAATATTCCTACGAATTACGTGATTTTTTCAGTTCCGAGTCTCTGGATCGCTCAGTTCGAAAAATTCTTTTCAGTGTGCACCAGAGTTGAAATAATCATGAGCAGACGAAAGGAGGAAGTGTGGTAAGGAGGATCGAGGATAAGAGACTGGTACCAGGATCGACAGTGCTTCCTGCTAGATCGGATCGCGACGACATGCGACAGTCGTATGCTCCGTTCGTGTTTCGCGTCGAAAATAAAGGGCCGTGACTCCGTGGAGGTTCTCGACGAAAGAAAACCCAATGGTTCTGGTAGTCTTTAACTTTTTTCCTTTAAACCGAAGTGACGCCGCGGTTCGATCTCTCGGAATCACGGTTCCCCGGCTCCTCGACTCCGGGAAATTGTCAGACTGCTTGACGCTCGTCTTCCGATCTTCCCCGGACATGGCCGAAATTCTCGCGGAATCTTTGATGCGATTCACCAAATGAATTCCGACTCTCACTGTCACGGTTAAGGGGAGCCCTGTTCTTCCCCGGCTAGACGGCTGCATTATTCATTTATACGGCCGACATTGTTCGCCTCTGACACTGTTAGAATATTCCTCGTGGCTCCTGTGGCTCTGCCAAAGCTAATACAATGGCTCCGGGGGTGGTTAACCCACCCCCACCCCACGCGAACAGCGACGCTTTGAAGGAAGAACGTCAAATCGTGAAAATTCCCTGCCTCTGCGCCTTTCCCCCCACCGTTCCCCGGGCTATTATGGTCGTAACGTTCGTTTCTGATATGGAAATGGGTATTAACACGGTAGTTGAACCTCGCCCTCTCACGATGATTTAGATAACATTCACGGTGTCGCGCACATTCTTATCTGCTCTACCGTTAAGTGCGAAGAAAGTGTGTCGCGGATCGTGGTTGCTATAGTAACAGGAACTACGAAGAAATCAAAATAAACAGGGAAGTTCCGAGCGACGGGATAGAAAAATTATGGAAACGCAGGATACTTGTAGGAAAGTATTTTCGTTCGTGAATCAACAAGTTATCTCGAGTGGCATAATCTGGTAATTTCTTATCAGATTCTGTGAGAAAATTTATAGAAATTTATAGAAATTCATATATTCATATATTCGTATTACCTTTTCTTTTCACCGTACAAGGGAGAAACGTTTTCGCTCGGAGAGTGAGCGATTCGTTTTCAATTATTTAAAAGCACAAGCCTTCCAAGAATAAAGTTATCAATCTCTGAAATAATTACCCATCTCCGCGAAGCTAAGATTACGTAGCACGAATAATTATCAAGGAACCTCCCCCTCTCCGCTTTTGGCACAGCCCGGAGCCACCCTCCGTGTCTCGAGCATAACAAGTGTGTGCGAAGACGACGTTTGACGAGCTTCTACCGCCCACGCGTCCATTCTGCTTGACGATTTTTTCTTGAATCGCATAGAATATAGAAGGGATCCTCTAATGACGTAATAACGATCCACTGCAACGGCTTTCTTATCCGTGGCTCGGCCCCGTGGGTCAATGTCGTCGTTAACGGCACGGTTTACAGCGGGCCGAACAGCGCAACAACATTTACGGTTCCTCGAATAACGAGCAGATAATGCCGTACTTATTTCTCTCGCACTCCGCTGTACAGCACAGGAAAAACAGCAGATTGCTGAAGTTAACTCACAAATGAACCGAGCGAGTTATATAATTAGGGGGAGTGGTGTAATCTCGCGAAACGGCGATTATTCAACCGATAGAAAACGGCCAAGCCTGTTATCGGGGCTAAGGCGTTACAAGCGAGGCCTTTCGAGCGTTGAAACTGCGATAAGATTCAAATTTCGAGTGTCCGCTTAATAACAGCTTCATTATTCAACTGTTCCCGCTCGTTTTTACGTTTCAAGTCAGGCAATCTCTTGTTAGCGAACACTTTCGTCTCTATCTTTTTACCCCCCTGGTTTCGAACTTATATCACCGGAGTTTCTATATCGGTCGACGTTTGTTTCCGATTCCCGAATGTGGCCGCGGCAGGAGAACCGGTCCAACCGGTTCCACGGACACATTTCGCGCGAACGAGATAAACATTTTTGCCGGATAAAACGGCCGTTGCGTATCGTCGAGAGAGCCAGCCACGACAGGGGTTTATTTATCGGTGTTCGCAAGAGAAAGAGGGAGAGGCGCGTAGTGATTTTCTCGACCGCGGCAGCAAAATTCGAAAACGGACCCGATGAAAATTTACCGGGAGAAGAAGCGCACGATTCCTCGGGGTACACGGAGCGGCTTCGAAGAGAAAGGGAGGGAGAACCGTGGATGTTCATGAATGCTAATAACGCTCGGGAAGGCGAGCCGTTCCGCGGCGGCCTTATACGGTCCCGCATTTGCATAAATTTGACAAACAGCTCGTTACGAATTCGACGACGGCTGCGGCGATGCGAGTTACGCGCGCCCCGGAGCGAATTCGAAAAATTCGAGCCCTAAATAAAAGCGGATGCTCTGAAAGCTCTTTCCAGCCGTATAAACAAAATTTGAGAGAGAGAGAGAGTGACTGTAACAAACCGCAATGAAAAAAATATTTAAAAACTATCCGGAGGAAGATGGTTCTTCTTTATCAACGAACATTGGTGATTCCCGAGTAAAAATCGCGATGTAACGACGAAAACGGGCCTGGGCCGAAGGGTTGCGAGGAAGGACGAGTTCGGGGATTGACCCTGAACCCAGATCCTTCGAGACCGCCCCAAGGATACCTTAAAGACGACGTAGCGAGGTACGCTCGAGGTATCCGTTCGCGAAGGTATACTCCGTGCATTCGGTTGAATCTTTTTGAAAAGAATCGTCTTGCGCTTGCTATGTCTTAATTAAATTCCCCTGGTAATATTCGCGGGCCCCCCTCGTCGTCCGAGTCCAACTAAATTTCCGCGTTATTATCGCGCTCACCCGCGTTGCTTTTACTTTTTCCCAGCGCAGCGCGAGCCGACAGCCATAAATAGAGAGAGGAAGATCCCTTCGGCCGTGGTTTCGCTTATTAAAAAACGCCTTCCGCGTGCACGATCCTCGACGAACACTGTATCCTGTCTCTCTCGCCGTGTTTTTCCATCGCGAACATAATTCGAACGAGCGCACCCGGTTGGTTAAGGATTACGGTTTTCCTCGAACGAAACACGCCGGGCGTGAGCGCTCTGGAAACTTTCCGAAGGGATTAAACTTTATTATATCCGGCGGCCCCTGTGCGGACTCGAAACTCGCCCCCGACCGACCCCCGTACGGTTATTATTAACCGAGCGACTTCATTATTAGCGCATTTTTAACGAAGCAATTTCAACCGTCTTCTTATTCGAGGAAAAGCGACACGGAGAACCTTTAAACGCTCGAGATTGCCAGCAGACAGTCGCACGCTCCTCGGAAATTGCATAAAAGATTTTCGAATAATTCTTCAACCATTTTCGTTGCACAGCATTGGACACTGCCCGTCAAAATGACGAATTTTAAATTTCTCCAGAAATATCGTTTGAAGACCATCAGAAGGAGCCTTACAATTTTATCGCGACTGCAAAGTTTATATCCGAAGCTCCTATTCCACGCGTCACGCGACCTAGACGCGATACCCTGCCGCTCGCATAATTAAATTCGAACATATCGCCATCGTCTAGACGGGCCTCGAAACAGTAGGCTTACGAAAGTGCCGCCGGTGTGCCACGAATACACATGACAGGTGGCCCCTCGTTTTTCTTAAATATTTATCACTCGATTTCGGCCACGTAGATCGCTATCGTAAATTTCGCGCGTAGAAAACAACTTTCGTCTGGCCGTGATCTCGCGAGGCGGTACTTCCGGTGCTAACAATCACGCGAACGCACACAAACAGCTTAACCCTGACATTTCGACTCGATTATTATGCATTCGCAATCGACGGAGGGTCGCGTCCGTGTCGCGAGCTATTCGTGTCGAAGTTCTCTTTTTATGTTGTACACAGATCCGCTGTCTACAATTGTTCCAAATTATAGTATAGCAATTGTGAGTGCGTTGGGATAGCGTCTCGAAGATGAAGAATGGTTTTACCGTTACTGTTCTTCGCAATCCGTGACTGACGGCACGTTTATTGCACCGAGAACGATTCAACGATTAATTGTCTCATTAAACGTCGCGTTCTTCCTGCGACGGACGCCTCGCCGTCGAAGCACGCACGTGGATTTCAAATTACGAACGCGATCGAGGGGAGCGGAGGGAGCGGATCGGTGATTCGCAGCCTCGCTGCTGCTCCCCGTTACCAATTATCGTGCGATTAAACGCGATCGTGCGAGCGTAATTCGACAGCGCGCCGCCGGCTGCAATTTGCCTCGTTACGCGTTCGCGTGAGCCGCGCGCGCCAAATTAAAGAACAATGCCGTTGAGGACTTCCAGAAAACACTGGTGATAGCGGGAATCCATCGATCCGGCGAGATCGAGATAACGCGAGCAATCGCTCGAGCGTACACTATCATTTTCAAACCGGAAGATCGTGTACGAACATCGCCAACCTGCTCAGTCGAGATCTTTCCACTTCAGCAATATTTTTTTTCTTCTACAAATAATCGATACAGATAGAGAAACATAACCAGACAGTGTATAAATAACTCCGCAAAATTTCATTAAGATAGCTACTCGGTTCGGTAAAAATAAATTGGTAAAGTACACCCTCGAGGCGATCCAAGGAGCGGAAACACGCAAAGAAACCTCGTTTGCATACAGTGATCTATGCGGCACCAAAGGCCAGTGTCCACTCTAATCTGCAGTAGGAGGCGGCTACAGTTCACTCTAATCTCGTGAATCTTTCCGAGTAAACGCGTCCGCGAGCAACGACATCCGTTTCCCCGTTCGGAAAAGCAAACCTCTCTCATACTCTCTATCTTGGTTTACCTGACACAGCAGCGAATCCGAGCTCCGCAGATATACAGCTTTTATCGTTATCTCCGGTAAGCTCATACCGTTGCATCTCCGCTGTGGAACCTTAGATCGTCAACGTAGAATTCGTTTGCAGGTGCGCGACGAACGCCGCGAGCAAACTGCGGAGCTCTCGACGAGACGAAAAAATCTTCAAGTTATTCGAACGGGTTCCCCCCATCGAACCTTGGGGGAGATATTCTAAAGAATTCGGGAAATTCTACCACGAAACTCTCCCTTGGACAATATGGAATCCTGAACTTTGAATTAAATTCGAAAACGCGCTTGGAATTCACCAGCGACTCTCCGTGGGAATCCTAATCTTCTTTGTCTTATTTCGATCCCTGTCTTTGAGATTTCTATCGACGGTCGTAATTTAAGATGCTCGTATTAATTATTGACTTTGGGGAATGCGGTGGGCTCTTGGACTTCGGTCTTCACGAATTTCTGTTAGAAAATTTTATATTGTAAAGTCTGTAGTCAACTTACAAGTACGAAGGTCCGCTTCGGAATGAATATACACACTCGCGCTTATAAAATGCACAAATTATGTTCCATGGAGTAGAAAGACAAGGGTGCAAAGTACTCGACTCCTCAAGGATGAAGATTTTCGAAAACTGTTCTCGTTGGTCGTCGAAAGGGTTCTATTTCGAGCAAAAGGGGCGGTAAAGTGTCTCGGGCGCGAGTATCATCGTGTATTTCATCGTTAAGAGGTTCTAAGAGGTTCCCGTAATTTATCTCGGCCACGGAGGTCTCCCCGAAACTTTCCCCGAGGCAGATCTTCGAATTACGGCCGTGGTTGCTATACTTTCGAGGTGGCTGCGAAAGAGAGAGAAAGAGAGAGGGGGTAGAGAGTTGCGTACGTGCATGTGCACGTTCTTGTAAAATTTTTAAGAGCGTTTCCAATGTTTCTATCGTCCCAGGTGGTCCTTGCCCACCTCTGTGAAACGCATTCCTGTGGCCCTTCTTGCAGCTACAAAATGAATTATTAGACTGCGGGTTTGACGCATTCATGACAAAATTGAGTAAATGAAATTTAAAACGCCAAGGGGACTACAAGAATTGCAAAATATTTCGGGAGAGAAAGAATAATCAATTACAGTATCAAGATCGAGACCGAATACGGTAAAAGTTGGTAAACGCCCTCCAACTATCAAAGTCTCGGTAAAAGCCTCGAAACATCTCATAACTCGAGTGTACGCTCGCAGCGTCACAAGTATACGCCGGAAACGCCCTAATGAGATCGTAAAACGCGAGAAAATAAGTCGACGGGCTCCCTCGCGAATATAATTCGATACGAAACGACGATACGACGACGGGGGATGGCAGGGAAACGAATTCGAAAGAGAGAGAAAGAGAGAGAGAGAGAGAGAGAGAGAGAGAGAGAGAGAGAGAGACAGAGAGAGAGAGAGAGAGTAGAAGAACCGAGGGGGTGGTTTTGTACGCGGGTGCTTCTGCTACTGCTGCTGCCAGCGTAATTTATTTTTGGTTAAAACGTGAGTAACGCGCGGGGGACAAACCCTTGGCTCGTCGCACTTCAGTGAAAGTGGGATTTATAGGTCGCGTTGCGGCGCCAAAATGTCTCTATGTACGTGCGCCGTTTGCAACGAGAGGGTGATCGAAGGGTGGGGGAGAGAGAGGGGCGAAGAAAAAAGCGAATCACGAGCGCGGCATAAATTCGAGACCCCGGAAAAACGCCCGGCGAAATATCAGCGTCGCGTTCCGGGGTGGTTCCAGGGGGATGAAATCGAGAGTGCGCCACCCCCTTTGTTCGGAGACGCGTCTCTCCAGCGAGGAATTTGTAATTCGATATTGTTCGCCGAATATTTCTTCCGTGGAGCTGTTTTATTGAGCCTTGTATGGCATGCTGGAACCACTCGGATGAAATTCGTATCTTTCTCGGTTGTACATTATCAACCCCTTGCCTCGCAATATCCAGTCAGATTCGCGGTGAAAATTTTCGACGAAATAGAACTCGATTTTTAGGTGTAGGTTTCAGTTGTATGCGAAGTAGAAAGAGAAAATGCTTTAGCAAAATTCCGTACCTGGAAAAGTATACCGAGGTTTTGAGAATTTTGAGGACTGCTCGCAAGTGGACGGCAATAGCGGTGCAACGATAACAAGAGAGGAGGATATGCGAGCCATTGGAGAGACCGTTGAACGTCCTCGGGATATTTTCGAGGGCTGAGGATGGGATCGTGTGTGCCGTGGGCCCCTCTTTTCGACGACGCAACAAGAACCAGGCCCGGTGGAGGGCTTTTTAACAACATTCCCGGCGCTCGGCCTGTTTAAATGCATCGCGGTGGCGTGATTCCATGCAGTTGGCCTTGGAGGCTGCTAGAGCGTCAAGCTCCTCTCCTCACCCGCTGGCCCCGAGGTGCTGGCCACGGTCAAGGCTACGGGCACCCTCTCACTCTATTCCTCTCTCTTCCTCTTCTTCTTCATCGTCTTCTTCTTCTTTCTCCGCCTCTTTTCATCCGCGCACAACATCCACCGCTTTATCCGACCGACGCGAACAGACACACGCGAGCTCGCACAACACACCAACGACGTGTTCTGTCTTTCTCCCTTTCTCGCCGGTTTTCGCTATACGAAGGCCATAGCAGAGAGAGAGCCGAAAACTCGCCCGCTGCGTTTCAGCCCACGTGAACCTGCGGAGTATCTGCCCAGCGACTCGCATCGCCGCACCCGCCCGAAAACCAAGACCCCGCTGGCCGCCCCTATGCTGTTTCTCCTTTTGATCGTGATAACGAAAGGGGGCGAATTTCTGGCAGCCATCCACCGTGATATGCCAGACTCCCAGGATTTTTTACCAGCCAGAACGAATAATTTGCATCCCACAGGAATTAATGGGGGGCGCGCGATTTGCGGACACGAAATGGAAATTTCTGGCTTTGGCAGGAGCTTTCCGACTGTACACTGTACTTGCAAAACCCCCGTATTTGTTTCGTAGTCGAATGCCTTTTGGACGTTTCGATTATTACGGTGGAGAACGCTGGATTTGCAAAATTGAACATATCTCTCCGATTAATCCCCCGAACGCCACCCATTGCACAAGAACTCCATTTTTCTCGCAGCTCGTCGTGTCGAGATACGAAATTTCCGAGGTTGGAAATAAAAGATCAGATCGAGGGTGGGTGAGCCATCGACTCGGTGGAAAACAAATAGAAATAGGACAGGTTCGAGGACTGGATCTAAATATAGGATAGGAGTAGTGTGCGTACGACGGTTGTGGTGTTGTGTGTGGGGCTGTTCGTCGTAATCGTCCTGTTCGCCGCCCTTCGTCTTCGCCTTTCGCTGAACCGGGCCGCTCTTCTCTCCGCAATCTATACACACCTAAACGGACACCTCTATAATACATACTATAGAACACGACCCACGCACCCGAGACGAAACGGACCCCTGTGTTCATTCATATCCTGCGGAACGCGCGTCTGGAGAGTTTCTTACCGCGATATGTGACCGGGACAATTGACTTTTCTTCATTCCAGCCGACCCCTTTATCTTGCCATTACGTCCCGAAAACAATAGATTGGGTCGCGGACTCGATATTCACCCTCGATCGATAACACTAGGTTCGACGTCTCCACACATGTGCGTACCCGACGCACGATGTAATCAATGAACGGGTATCTGTTTTGGGATGATGTCGACCCCATCTTCGTGAAACCGACTCTCTGTTTTGCATAATTCTTTTCCCCGGTTCTTTCCCTCGTGGAATAGCAAAACAGTGTGACATCATTCTTTGGAACGTAGTCCACGATCAAGAAGTGTCGTATGTCGTTCCTATTCAGTCTCCTTAAGATTTATTCAGATACTTATTTATTAATCGCCAACGTCATGCATACGCTAAGTACAGCTGGATTAACATTCTACCGGGGACTCCGTCTTGCAGATTGGAATAAAGCAGCTAAAAAGTGAACGTGTCTCGAGACCGCGCGAATCTTAAAGCGTCTCCTAGACGCTCGAGTGGGTGGAAGAGAGGAAGTAGCTCAAGACGGTCGTGGATTTATGAGAGATCGCCAGAGCGGAAAGGATTTTCGATATAGTGCCTTTGTCGCGCCCTCGAGAGTGTCGCGCGAGAAAGTTTAGCCGTGGGGGGTTGAGGTTCGCGCGCGCGCACGGGGGGTGTTAAGCGAATCAACGTGCATATTCCGTATGGAAAGCACACGCTTCCGTTCCTTCCTTTATAGCGCGATTTCGAGGCTCGTATAAAAAGGCGGCCGGGACCGGGGGAAAGACGGAATATTTTCATTTCTTCGGGGGCGGCGTTGCCTCTTGCGTTCGCCGCGTATAGACGGCTATAAATAATCGGAGAGAGAGAGAGAGACATGTTTCGCGAAATACTTTCGCCCGAGGAGCCAGAAGGTTCGAGAACCCGTACGAAAAAGGGAAGAAGCTGCCGGGAAGAACGGAAGAAATAATGAAAGAAAAAAGGAGGAATCCGCGTGAGAAGAATCAAAGAAAGAACAACGTTAGCCCAGCGTATCGGCGACGACGTTTTCGGCTGCAATCACGCTCGAGCGCGCAAAGATCGACGAGACCAGAGGAAACACGCGACAGTCAGCCAGCCAGAAGTTTACGCTTGATTTCAGCCTGGACCTGTAACTCAATATCCGCTCGAATCCTTCAAAGACCGGGCGCGACCGTAACCGAGATGTAAGTCGCAGATAGTGGACCGGCAGCAGACAACGTCACCCCGCTCCTCCCGTGTTTTAGTATGCTTTGATGCTCCCGGTTATGAAAAAACACGGCCCCACGCTTTGAGGCGCCGACCACTCGCTCGCCGCTCGGTACAATGTTGTCGCGCGCAAATCGAACACAAACGGAACCGCCCGGACTCGCCGCTTATTGATCTTCGAGCGATCGAACGCGGCGTCGATTAATTGCACGAGATCGTCGATTTTATGAACGTCAATAGCAACGCATACGCGGAACGGAATGCGTTTTGCATCGAGGAGAATCGATGTAGCGGCAATTACCGTTACATAAAAATGTTATCCGGCGCTCCGATTCGATGACGAACTTCAAGGTCGCGTTACTCTTTAATTACTCGGCGCGTGTTCGATTTTTTTACGGGGATCTCTACGATCTCGAAGCTGCGTCCATTTCGAGATTAAAGAGTGACATGCTTGTACACGAAACCGGCGCGCTGCTCGTGCGTTCTCGCGTTTATCATTCTTATCGAGCATCCGCACAGCGCCTCACTCTCCCCGGAGGGGCTTTCTGCCTCGAAAAGAGACACGGGCACCGTTCGCGAGGGAAACAGAAACGAATCCGTTGGCTGCATCCGGCGTTATCGCGCTGCGGCTTTTGGAACCATAGAGTAAGAGAGAGAGAGAGAGAAAGGATGACGCCCTACCAGCGCTCTCGAAGAGAACCCTTTCTTCCCGAGAAAAGAACGCGAGAGCGAGCGCGCAATTTAGCGCGAGATATACGCCTCCGAGGTGAATAGGTCTCGTAACTTTATCTTTCGCGGTAACCGCGATTCGAAAGAAGCGCCTCTCTTATCGACGTCATTGAACGCGACCACCGAGGCCACGGAGCCGAGAGAGCTACGCCGGCGCCGCCGCGTGGGAGAGAAACGTGACCAATTTGATAAGGGATCGCGATAATTGTATTCTTACACGTAGACCTCACAGGGAGACGAGCCATCCGTATCGTGACCGCGAGGCCAATTATTGTTTGTAACGACCTCCTGCCACCCCCACCCCTTTAGATCTGATAGATCTTGGAGCCGGACAGTACTGTGCGTAATTGAGGGGGCGTTGCCCAAACCGAATTTTCGTGTTTCTGCGAGAAAAGCCTCGGAAATTGTTGGTCGGCAGATTGGGAATCTTTATACACGTGTAAAAGTCTTGTTCGCGTTTCTAGAGAATTAACACTCTGCAGGTAGACTGGGTCGTTCATTAAAATTTCACTTTTGAATACTCTGGGAAGGAAAGGAGAGACAACGAAATTGAATTTTTTGTTAATATCAGTATTCAAGTAGAGACTTTAACAAGTATCCTACAATTTTTCAAATTTTTTAAAATTTAAACAATGTATTTTTTTATGTAAAATGTGTACAGTGATATATCTTTGTACCTGCGTTGCTGCCCGTGTAATTGCGTGCAGTGTAAGTAGAAACGGTCTGTACTGGACAGACGCGCCAGCACATGATAGAAATTCAATAATACATAGTATTTTCGCGAAGACAATTCGAATAAACTGTTTATCATAAATTTTACCATTATTTTAGTTCTCGGATAACGTTGTTAAATTTCTTGAAAAACGAGATCAAGGTAAAAGAGTGATATTGAACTATGTGCTAAAGGGATCTTCATTCGGTATGCTATCTTTAATTCAGTGGGGTCGCCGACTCTCTCTATTCGAAACTGTCATTCAGCCCCACGGTAAACTATGTTAACCCCGTGCGGATCCATTCAAACTTCACTTATGGAATTACTTTCAGAAAAACTTCTGAAGGCAAATGATAAAAGAACTTGGTAACTTTGTGTGTGTCTGCCATTAACACTCTCGACATTGTAATGAATGCTACACAATTGAAACATCGTTTTAATGATATAATGTTCTCGGTAACGAGATGATCTACTGAAACATATATCACGATTCAACTTTGCTGTTATCAAACAGTCGAAGATGAAACAAAATGATCGTCCTTCGCCTGACGCTTATTCTCTCAGTTGTATTTATTCTTCGGTCTCAAATTGGCAACTATAAAAGATTAATTGCAAAGGTGAGTTACAGCGATCGAAACGTCTTTATCCCCAATAATGTCGTGGAAGAGAAAAGAAAATTTATATTTTTCGTACGACTACATTTATTTTAATGCTTTAATATCGATTACAAACGAATCAAATTCAAGGTCTCGGCAAAAGGATAAACATCGCAGCAAAAACATTCAGAGAGCAAAGAAGAATATACAAAATCAAGAGTGAAAACATCGGTAGCGGATCGGTACTAAGAAACTCACCGTGCTCGATCGCTGAAGAAGTCGACCTTGCTCTTCTTCTTCATGATGGCCTGCGGTTGATGCAGTGGGCTGACGCTCGGTTCGGACGTGGCAGGAGGTGAGCTGGACCCGGTGCTGGAGGACAAGGATCCAGCCCTGCCGCGTCCGTTTTCGATCAACTGAACCTCGGTGGTGCCGCGTCCATTCGCGGTGACGTGATTCCCATGGCTCGGGGGTCCAGCGGACACAGCTAGAGTAGGTCTGCTGTTTTGTCGGTTGCGTCGTTTCTTCTTCTTGGCCTCGTTCTCGTCGGGCCGGTTCCCGGTAGCGTTTCCCCCGGACCCGGGTGGCATCCAGTCGAGGTCCTTCTTGAGGTGGCCGCGTCCGCATCGGCATCCGCAGGCCTTGAACGCCAGATCGTAACCCTTCTTGGTCCAGAGGTTCTGATGGCGTTGCCGCTCGGACCAGCTGCGTGCTCTGCCGCAGCTCTTTAAGTAGGTGAGCACCGTTTGCTCCCAGGCGTCGAAGCATTCGCGATGCATGAATTGTCCTACGGGGCAGCTCTCGTTGTTACAGGACACCTTGACAGTGTCGTGCAGAGCGAGTAACCGAATCAGCGCATCGCCCCGAAGACACTCGCCGGTCGGCGTGCAACAGCGGGTCGTCGCTTGCGTCTGTGGCAGCAGATTGTTGTTCTCCATAGTATCTAACCCGCCTCCAGCTCCGCCGTTCTCCAGCAACGGACCACCGTGGCCGTTCGCGTGACGACGCGGTGCCATCGCCCCGAAAATCCTTAAACCGTTTGCGACCGCCGTAATCTCTATCTTCGCTTGACTTCTCTTCCCAATCAACTCGGAAATCGTATACAAGAACAACACTCCGGCCGGACGTATCGCAGACAAAAGATCCTTGGATCAGGTTCGATAAAAGATACACGACCTCAGGAACAGTGCCAACACTATTCCTTCATCTTCACGCAATTCCCGCGTCTCGTTGGTCCCCGCTCACGCACACCCATTCATCGATCGATTCGATCGGACGTACTCCCGCGGACAAAAGAAAAAACCAGCTTTTATTTCAAAGAATCCCTCGACGATCGAATAACAAACAGACACAAGAGGTAGATCCGCGCGCGACCGTCCCGGTGGATCTCTGTCTCGTGGGCGTAGAGCGTGCACCAAAGTCAAGGTCACCGGTGGTACCAGTCACTATACCAAGGGAGACACGTCCAACGAGGACAAGAGCGGTTAAGGGATGATCGTAAACGTGGAGTGCACTCTCTGTTCGGTGGACGATGATAGTGGTCCAACGTCGTGTGGCAGCTGGTCCCGAATGTCAGGGTCACCGAGCGCTAAGCGCGCGCGCACCGCTCGAACACGCAGAGTTCCTCTCGCGACGAGAGCGCGTCTCCAGAGCCCGGCCGGTTCGAACGATCGACGTGAAACGACTAATGCGAAGACGACGGCTAAGTCGATGACAAAGAGCGGAGACAGTCCTGTCAGCGCTGGGTCCTCGTTCAGGGGTGATATATATATATAGAGATGTGGATATACGTGTACGCGGGGGTGGGATAAAGCAACAAACAACACACCGAGGCTCCTCGTAACTTCTCTGCTCTCCCGTTTTTGCTCGCGGCGGCCACGCTGACGGAGAGAGAGTCCACGACGACAAAACACTTGCTCGCACGTAGGGTGCACCACTCACTGAGCGCCGGCGACGACGACAGCGTGCTGGTTGCCCTGGCTCGGCGCGCGGCCGAGCGCGAAAGTGAGGCCCCATTGGGTGAAAGCGAAAGCACCGTGGTGGGGGTCACGGCTAGCGCGCCAATCGATGCGCGCCGTTGTCGTCCCTCCGACGGGCGCACGCCGCCGCTCCGTAATTTCCTCCTTCTCGCGCTCACGCGGATCTCTTCCTCTCTCTAACGGCACGCCGGCGCTGCATACGCGAGCGCGCGTTTTACTTTTCGAACGCCGGCCGACGAGGCCTCCGCGAATAATCCCCGCGACGCGTGTGCGCGCACGTACGTGCACGAACGGAGAACGTTTACACCGACGGACCCGGCTCCCCGACGGATTTTATACGACGTCGATTTTTTTTATACCGTTTTTCTTATTCACTCTTTTTTTTCTTTCTTTCGGTTTTCACGAAACACCGATCCACGATTTTTCAGCCGGCTCGCGGAGATGTTCTCGACGGTTTTGAAATTTAGTGACGGTTTTTTCCGGTGAGGGTGGGTTTTTTTGGGACATTGATTTTGATTAAACGGTTAGACATTTTTTTTTGGAGAGCTGGTCACGTGATTTAACTCTTATGTCAATAACCGGATACACGTTTTCTTCGAAAATATTTAAACACGTTAATATCGATGAATTCTTTTACCGACCAATTTTGAACGTACGCGGATAAATAAAGTTTTACGCTGGAGTCGGATTCGTACACCTGGCAACTCGATTATTGGCACACAGTTCGGAATGGAAGATAAATTTTGAAACTGTACGGATGTTGCATAATGTTTGACTACGTTAAATGCACCGGAGCTAACCACTGAATCTACAAACGCGTTTTGCAAATAAATTTACTGTTTCGCGACTTACAACAAACGTAGCGAAATTTCGTGTCATCGGTGTCGTAATTTTTAATATTCGGTTTAATTAATCGTTCTCGGTGTGTACTGTTCTCAGCATTGAATATAAGAGTGAATTCAATTTAACTTGAACTTTGAACTTGTCTATCTCTAGACAAAAGTATCGCGTGAAATAAATTCTCGAGGCAACATCGCGCGGCTCGAAAGTTTTCGCGAGTTTCTCTACGAATCAGCTCCCGGCTGTTGGCGTTCCAAGAGAAGAAACACAGCGTACGTGTCCCATTCAACGTACATATGTATATTTCTAATTAGCAATGACACGAAGCATTCCCCTTAATCAATTACACGCTAACGCATAAGCCTAATACATATGAATTGTTGTTCCTTTTTTCTTGAGCGACCTTCGCAGATACTCGAGGTTAATTCGATTTAAATGTACCGCGCTGTTCGTGAATGCAACATTGTATGCCGCATTGCTGCCGTGTCACGGAGTTCAAACTTCAAAATAGAATCCAATAAACCACTTAAGAGAGCTGACCGAACCTGTCGTTGTACCGGATAAAAATTCGCAACGCTACGAGAAAAGCGTATTAATCGCGTTAAATTCTTCGAATAATTTTTATTTATACGCTCCCTTAACGAACCATTCCGCTGAACGAAATTTTTAGCAGATTTTCCATTCGGACATAACAGTCGGCTCTGAAATTGAGGTGGCCGGGTTTTCAAAGGTTCTACTGCTGTAAAAACGGGTGAAAAGTGTGCGGCATGCTATCCTGGTTCGGCGAGGTCGCAGAGACTATCTGGTAAGGTCTCGGAACGCCTATCTGTCTCGTTTTCACGGGCTAAAAGCACGAGACATACCTCCGCCCTAAAAATTGAACGTCAGTCTGCTTTGAAGTGATACCGTATGTCACGTGGTCAGTAAATATCCAGCGACCGGTGAGAGACGCACCGTGGTGGGCTCTGTCTTTCTCTCTCAATAGCAAAACTTCTCTTTTTCCCGAATGTGACTCCTGGCTGGTGTGTACCTACGCTTCGAGCGGGCTGCTGGTATGAAACGGCTACGTGTCTCGCGAGGTGTAAATATTTACTCCCCCCTGGCCCTTGGGAATATTACGTCGGAATTCTAGAGAGAAAAAATGGTTGCGGTTCTTTTTGCACCGCGGCGACTATGCTACACGGGCTGTGCCTCTGATCTCGACGGAACGAGCGTGTTTCCTTTCCGGCGCGCTTTAATCACCGCCTCTAAGCAAATTTCACGGACAGATTCGATCGAATGCAAGTCACATTTGCGAGTTTAACCCTCAAAAGGTCGGGCGACCTTTGGCTATTCCCGTTGACGGCAAGAAAACGGAAGAAACGGAAAAGATCTGCTTAGCGTAAACATTTTATTCTTATCGATGCTCTGGCAGGCTCAAATTCACTAGAGAATTTTAGAAATTATTGTAACCAGCAGACTAAGGACCTTTGCAAAATAAAAATGTTGCATTTTAGGAACACCGAGAGTTTGACAATTTTACATTCCTTGATAAAATTAAACATGCACCTAAACATTTCTATTTATACAATGAACGTACCCTAATTTCTATAATTAGTCTGTTCCACTATATGTAGTTTGTTTCACTGAGCCTCGTTCCGAGAAAATATACAGTCACCCGAAACCTTTAAGAGTCTCGCTCTTTAAGAGCCTGAAGAAGCGACGAACGACGCAGGGACGTCTTAGAATTGATTTCAACTATTTGTTTATGTCGGTCTCACCTTTCATCCTTCGCAAACCGAATATCCGATTCTGTAACTTCGACAAACTCCACGCGCCGCTACCATTAACATCTACAGCGTTAACGACGAACACTGAATGGCAATATGGCAACAAACGATTCTTGTCCCTGAAGACGCCCAATGACGCAACATTCTAAAGTGTGTACCGGTTTATTTACAATTTCAGAAAGTATCGAGGATATTGTTCGACGTTCGTTGAACTCGTAAGAAAAAGTGTAAGAAACGATATATCGTGCTAGCGGGGAAAGACGAGGGCGGTCATGATCGTCGGCCATCTTTAAATTTATCCAAGGTTGCGGTCGCCGAGATCCTGCGGGCTTTTATATTTATTTTTATTTTTCAGCCGAGCCGCTCAAACGTCCGGCCACTTGACGAGATTTATTTAGAGTTGGTTTGCTATTCTGGACCGAGACGATGACGCTAGTGCGCGTACTGCTTCTTCTGTTGTTTTTTTTGTTTTATCGCCGTCTTTGAAAGCTCGAGAGCTGGTTGATGATCGCAGGAAATTTATTTCTTCCCAATTGTATCGTGGAACGAGTAAATATTTTCGGAAAGATATCAGATCTGAGATTTCGAGGGATTTTGAATGTCAAGGTTAATTGCCATTTAAGAGATAACGATCGTCATGTGAAATATTTATTAGAGTATCCAGGGTAATGGACTTGAAAATACATTACTAAATTATTGAGATTTGCGGGTGGTATCTTTTTGTAATTATCGAAAAATATTTCGCAGCGAGCACGATTATCGAGCAGCGGAAAACTGGATCTCGTGTTTACAGCGCTGGAAACCGCGATCCGAAAATATCACCGGTCCGCTTATTGATAAATGAACCTCCGGTTTGCGAACACGTTGAGACGAGTCGCTAAAGCTATGTCCACATTGGCTAACGCATTTCGTTACTCGTAATCTCATCCAGCTGCCAACGAGGTTCGCTCTTGGGTCAATTTTTAATTTAATTTAATCCGTTTACTGCGTCCGATACCTGTAACTTCCATCATTTATATTCTGCTCTTCGAAACGAGTCTTTTCGACAAGTTCGAGGGATTAATTCACTGTAGATCTCGTGTAAAAGAAATTCTGAAAAAAAATTTGAATTGGTAAGCGACAACCTTCGGCATTTTCTCAAGTCTTCGCACCGTCCTGTTTTATCATTGGCACATTGTATAATCGTCGAAAGCATGTTGGCCGATTACCAGCAGGTGTAATGCCAATTTCTACTTCGCCGTATTAATTGTGCGTATAATCTGTCGGCAACAAAGTGGTACATTCAAAGCAATCTCGCTCGAGTCGCAAACAAGTCAAGGAAGCAAAGAAACAAAATTGGCCATTGTTTGGCAAAAATTTGTTTATCGTTGTCGACCAACTGCAAGGTCATTGTAAATTTCTATATTCTTGGGCGTGTTCACAGATTAATTTACATTGAAGGCATCAAAATAATCTAGAAAATTATGGTTATTGACGAAATTGTATGGTAGCAGAATGAACCGTGATAACAAATGTGGACAAAGCTTTACATCGGTGCCTCTCGGGCTGTGTTCTCACCGTCGGTCCCGGTTTATCGCGAGAGCCCGACCAGCGAATTGCACAAACAACGAGCGCAGATATGCATATATTAACCGGCTGGCGGTGTTGCGCTGTCCCTTATCGAGCCGCTCGGCTTATCTGCGGCGAAGGTCATTAATGGCAGAGATTTCGTTTGGCGGTGAGGCGAAATGAAAAAAGAAAGAGAAAGAGATGGGGAGGGGAAGGAAGAGAGAGGCACGCTGCCGCGAACGCCGAAAATAAACCGCGCGAAATATGCACGGTGGGCGGCGAAAGTATTCGAACGCTTCTGCCCCAGAGAATTATGTCGAACCGGTGTTGTAAATTATGATCAAAGATCCGGGGGATGCCGAGCTTTCGATGAATTACGGTGTAATGCGCGCAGATTGCCAATTTGCATACATCTTGCGGGACGCACGGCAACTCTGGCGCCGAACTATTACATAGTTGCTGACGGAGCGCGCCTCTGACCTTTCGCGGAACTTTTGTGAATTTTTCCCAATAAATAGACCGCGAAATTTCACTAGTTCACAGTGTATAGTTCAAAGAGAAGTATTCACGCGATCGCGTTAAAAACTCTCGAGCATTCGAATCCTCCTACGACCCATTGTAAATCGGCGAGCCATTCTGTAACCGTTGTTTCCGTCCATTCCCTTATCGCCATCGTGTGTCCTAAAAATGCGCGTTCGTTGTAACACTGTTGAACAAGTGAGACAAAAGAGAGAGAGAGAGAGAGAGAAAGAGAGAAAGAGAGAAGAGAGAAAGAGAAAAATGTAGGAGAGGGAGCGACGATTACGGAGAACGCGAGCGTCTGCGAATTTTTATCACGGGATGCACGTGTTGGTAACGGGCACGCATATTGCGGGCCATTATCGACGCCCACGCAAGCCCGTGAAGGAACAACGGTGCCCAACATTCGTATGAAAAATTAATGCAGCACGCGGGGATGTGTGGAGCAAGCAGCACGGTGCTATCAATATATAGGGATATTTTCGGGGGTTATTTTTTGGCGCGATTCCCACGGGACAACGGGCGAAAAGACAGGGCGCTATCGCATCGGGCGACGCGACGTTCCAACAAAGAGCCGATTTTCGGGGCCGGCTGTCGGCTCGCGTGTGCTCGTGCGAGCGAAAACCACGCGGCCGTGGCCGGCTCCTGGGACACCGGCGAAACGAGATACGTATTAGATTACGTTGCATAATTTTATCGGCGATCGTAAAGCTGTTACGAAACGTGAGACTCCCAATTCTCTAACGACAAGGACCATAAATAACGCGGGACGATCAAAATAACGCCGGCATCATCGACTCTCTGCCATTCTCTTCCAACATGACGATCGACTCGAACAACAACAGTCTCGAGATGACCTGCTTTGCGTCAGAGACAAAGAAATTTCGAAAGAGGTATAAATCGGAACGATTAGCTTCTCCCAAAAGTTTCTTTCGCGAGGTGCACGTTTCAGATTGTTATACAGGGTGAGTCTGGAGGAACGGATAAACTCCAGGAGTGGATTGTACACAGGAAAATAATGTAAAAAGACTCATATGTTCTCAGCCGAGTCTCATTTGTTTTCATTTTATAGCGTGATTACAATTAAACAAAATTTCATACATTAACATTTCGGTTATCATAGTCTTATGTTAATGAATGTTCGAAAATACCGCCAATGGTCTCTAAACATTTTCGGCTTCGTCTGCGAAGGGCGGCTGTTGCTCTCCTGATTGAAAAATAAGATTTCTTTTTAGATAAAATGAAAATCGGATAAGAACATATCAGTTTTTTTATATTATTTTCCTGTGTAGAATCCACTCCTGGAGTTTGGTCCGTTCCTCCCGACTCACCCTATATAACACGAGTATGCACCAAACAGAGTAATCATATTTTTGTTGATGTTTTATTACTTCCTGTGCTTCCTCTTACACCATTTGCTTTTTGGGAAATTTTATACAAGTTTCATACGTCTAGCTGCTCTTGTTTATTAGAAATACGTCATGAGGATGAGGATGGATCATCTGGCGAGTCTAATCGCACGATAAGAACACAAATGAGCAGCTTAAAAAGTCGCAAAGTGGAGATATCTCGATCGAGATTATGTCTTGTGCGTCATTCAATCCTGAAATGCTATAAAAAATTTATCAAACGTGTGTATATCTTCTTGAGTAAATGGTTATATAAAGAAAGAAGCAAATAAGATTAGTGGACGTTTAAATTGTGCTGGACAGTATTAGATTGTGTAACAACATCTGCCGTTTATGAAACAGCAGTTGTCACGTTAAGACCATCGCACAAAAAAAAAATTAAAAATTCGACGCGGAAAAAAGTTTGTCTGAGGCGCAAATTGTGACCTCGAGCGTCAACCCAAAAGTAACCACTATTCACGGAAGAGTCCCATGCAACGAGAGAAAAATAGTTTAGTGTCGGTTTGTTTAGAATAGTGTTTTAAAAGGGTTTGGCCATCGAAGAGACACGTCAAAGGCCACCGCAGCCAGGCTCCCGCGTGAAAACGCACCCTCTGCTCTCTTTGTTTAAAAATCCCACAGCCACGAGAGAGTTGTTCGACATTTTACGATTCTCACGTGACGAACACCCGGAAAAGGCAATAAATATAGCCCACGACCAGAGAGTCACGCTCCTCGAGTCGTTTCGCACGACGTCGCAGAGTTCGAGGCGTCGGCGTCGGTACAATGGCTGCCCGGTTGTTTATATCGAATCGAGTAAATATTGTGCCATGTCCCGAAGCCGACGACTTCGATAGGGAATTTATCCAGGTCAGTTGGTGTTTGAATTTCGTTCTGGCCGACGCAATCGTGTGACAAGAGAGTCGGAGAGAGAGAGAGAGAGAGAGAGAGAGAGAGAGAGAGAGAGAGAGAGAGGACGATGGGATGGGGGACAGAAGAGAATTGCCACTCCGGTAACAGGACGACAAGGCATCCGAAAAAGGATAATCCAGCGGCGTCCTCGAGAGGGCCACGCATGAAAAAGTTGTTTTGATCGTTTCGGGTTTCTAGGACGGTGACCGTGAATGAGGCTTTAGCCCTGGTACACGACTCGAAACGGGGGGTTCCCGCTTAGAGAGGAGGGGGACCAGATGTCACAGTGAAAAGGGCCACGGCGGAGAACCATCAGTGGTTCACGCGTTAAGAAAACGTGGTACTAGGTGCCCGATTAAAAATCCCGAAGGGTGAAACGGCACCGAAGACAATCGCATGGAAGAAGAATTTCTTTCATTGAAGAATCGAGGGACGTAAGAGAAGGGGAGTACCGCGTGCGCGCACTATTGTATCGCCGGAGAGAGAACCACCCTTTGTCGTCGAAGCGAGGAATAACGAAGATTAATCATTTCTTTGGCGATTCTTCCTTCCGTAACTAGTTTAAAGTCATCCCACGGACATCTGTTCCGAGGACTACGGCAGGAAGATCTTGTATTCCTCTTCGTGGCTATGAGCACGTTCGGAGGGGAAGGGTGGGCTTCCTTGTGGCGGAAGAGTCAGGTGAGTCTAATTGACCTATTTATTATTTTTTGTTGTTGTGTGAAAACTGCTGTGGGAAAACTTTAAATAATAATTTTTGGGCACGTTGGAATTTTGTAAGGTCGTGTGCACCAGGTTTAGCAATTTGGAATGGAAGAAGTTAAATAACGGTTTTTATGAAACGTACAACGTATCGCCAAAGAAATGGTAATTGCGTGCACACAATTGTCAGGAAAAAGAGGGAATATTCGGTGGACAAATTCGGGGGTTACCGTGCATATTCACCGTAAAAAAAAAATGGTCGGAGTAATGCGCAGGCGGAAGCCATGGATTCAAAGTCGCCGGGCTGCAGTTTGGAGCGGCTCTAGCTCGCTGTTACGGGGTGGAGATACCGGATCGTTCGCTGTACGGGGTTTTGAAGGTTGGGGGCACCGGGTTGACCGTGGGGCGCTGGAAAGCGGGGGTGTAGGTCTAGGTTCAGGGGCGGCGGTGCCGGGTGGGCGTGCACTTTCGGTTTCAGGCTGCGCATGCCCGTTGCATTCCCGGTTTTCTCGCCCTCTGCAGTCCGGGGGTTGCACAAGCTCGTAAAGTCCCGAGCCCCGTAAAACCCGGCGCAACCACCATCATCCCAGTCGTTTCCGCGAGCGAGTTGTTGCTACATGGCGGAGCTCGGAACGGGTCCGAGAATAACTGTTTGAAACTGTTGTATAAACCTCCTGCTTATGAAACTCTATTCCGAATAACTTTTACGAAGAAATTTTTTAATCATCGTCTGCTTTTGTTGCGGTTAGGTTAGGTTAGGCTTTTTATGTCGGTTTTAGAATAGTTATTTTTTCGGTTCTCTGTTGGTTTTGGGAAATTCTATTGATTGCGGAGCAGCAGGGTTTTGAAGTTGATGCGGGCGCACGCAACCCCTTTCGATGTTTCCCACACCCACGCAGATTACCCTCCGATCGAATGCGCCCCTTTAGGATACTTCGAAATCGCTGAGACTCGCAGCTATAGATGAGGGAATGGAATTGTTTTTATGTGACGATACGGAGGTGTGCATAACGTGATGGAAATATTATTTTACCTCGTTCAAAGGATGGAGATGAACGAGTTGAAATTCCGAATTACCCTGCTCGTGGCTCTGAAAATCGAAGTATACTTCGTAGAATAAACGAAAAATTAGTAACTCGCAACCCGTTGCTATTTTGTTAGAAGAGAATGTGTTCGTGCGAATTGTTCGCTGTCGAGGTCTGAATACAAATTTTAACCCCCTAAAAATGAATCCTGAACGCTGTTGTGCACCCAGTATGTACAGTGCACTTTAATCCTTAAACTGCGTTGTGGCAATAAAATTAAAATGCTGGTTATTCCATGAGTTGGAATATATTCGAGATATTATCATGCAGAAATTGAAAAATATACAGTTCCCGAAGATTGAAGTATGCTGACGCGAATACCAGTTAAAATTTCCGCGAAGCTCGTCGGTATGATTGGAAATTAAATCGAGCCATCGTTCCTGTTCGATCGGCTCGTAACCGCGTCGAAACGATCTCGTCTAGGCCGTCGACGGTTCCTCGTCGGGCTTCCGAATATCAAGGGTTACGCGATAATTAATTTCATCTCGTAATTCACGTCGGCCTGTGTGCAAGCAATTAGTTTCCCGCTAGAAGGCACGTACAAATGTTCTTCGGGCTCGTCTCTCCCGCTCTGCGAGAGATTACCCGGGGAAAATTTCATTCCGCCTTTGAAGATGCAATTTTCGCGGGGATTCCGGCTTTGCAGAGATCTCCTGAGCTCGTAATCTCGTTGCCCGCTTAAACCCGTTTAATAGATAATTGACTGTGCGGAAAACTCGAAGATTTACGGCTCGTCTGCCATTGCGTTTCGTTTGGTTGCGTTGTCGCGGAAGAAACCGTTCTCTCTCTCTCCCTACATCGCGACTGTATCTGCAAAACACGACACGCAGAAGTCGTCGTGTGTTGCGCAGTCTTGCTCTTTGACTTACGGTTCCCGCGATGTCAAAGGTACAAAGGATTCCGCGGGAAATCTGCATGCTAAATTCATGACGTTCGAGCTCTCTCGCATCCCTCGAGAAGTTCAAGAGGAACATCGCGGCCTTGAACGTGTCCGGTACAATGAACGAAAATTGACGTGTCGGTCGATCGCGCCGCGGAAAGAACTCTAATTAACGGTCTCCGATAAACCAGCTGTTCCAGCGTAATGGGTGGCTCTAAGCTTCGCAGATGAAAATCGAGAGGAACCCGAAAATACGCTTCGAAGGTAGACTTCGGACGAAGAACTGTGCCAGCGAAGACGTAAGAAGCGAACAGGAAGAAAATAGACTTGTCAAAAAGTTTCTCTTCGATAAATTATAGAATTGGTAAAGAAATATTTATTTTTAACGACAAGTGCAAAGAAAAGGTTAAACTGTTACCAAAAATTCATCCCTTATGACTAAATTCGGGTTGGTTGAACTTTTTAAAAATTTGGCATCAGTTCGAAGAAGGAGAGTGTCGGTGAATCGCGAGAATAATTAAGAGTGAGAAAAAAAGGGGCAAGTGTAGGATAGAGAGAGACAGGGGAAAAATAAAGTGGGATGGCGAAACGGTTCTCGGCTTGGCGTTTAATTTGTTCACGGTAGACTCGGCTTATTTCCGTCGCTAGGCAAAGCTATTCATAGCGTACCGACATGCAATTGCATAAAGCTAGTGGATACGTTGACCCTAAGTGTTACGTAACTCGCGTCTAGTGCCAGCTATCAGCAGAACGATAACACGGCCGCGCTCGATCGTTGTATTATTCGCAATCTCTCCGTGCCTTATCTCTTTCGGTAACGTCCATCGACTTTCGAAACAAGCGTCCCGTTTGTGTGCCGTTACTGCGATCGGAGAGACTGCTCGTCCCATCGGTTCCCCTTTATCCCCTTTATCACTCTCTCTCTCTCTCTCTTTCTCTCACTCTCTCTATTTCTCCTTATACATACATATATGTATATCTATACTTGTAGGAAACGTTACTGTAAACGACACCGTCTCGGTATCGATACTTCCAATAATAAGGATTGTCTTCGATAAACGGAAAGTATCACGGCGCACCATGGAAAAAGAAAGAAATTCGCGAGGCGAGAGCCTCGTCCCGATAAGAATCCGATGACCCCATCGACCAACGGATTACGCGTTATCTCCGTGACCGTCCGAGTCCTCTTTATTCCTCGATAATGATCGCAGAGACACGATCGTCGCTACAAACCGCGAAATTATCGAGCCTGATCTTTCGAGAATGGAGCAGCAGCGTTCCCCGCTGGGAACCGCGGGACTTCCGAGGACTCTACACCGTTTGAATCGGCCATCTTTTGCATACTTTAATCAGTTCTTTCATAGAAAGGATTCCACAGAGTTTTTATTGAGACGTTATGTTCGAGGAGACGTTCGGTTGGATTCTTTTAGCATGCTGGTTTTGTATGACATCTAACAATACGTGGTTCTTTATTCTCGTGTTGCTCGGTTCATTATGGACCAGTTGAACTATCTAGCCATCTCGCTTTTGTACTACTCAATTTTTTAATGCAACATTTTCTGTAGAATTTATCGCAGCTGACAGTTTGTAACGTTAATTGTAACAATTCTGGAGAAATTTTGTGAAACCATTCGGTGCATCGTTTTAATTTTTTCTGGTTAGAGACACCGCATGCTTCTGCATAAGAGTATGCCATTATCTCTTCCTTCTGCCTTTGTTTTCTTGCTCGTTTCCTCTTGGATTTGCAGCCACCTGGCACTTAGTGCATCTTGCTCATCTGGATCCCTCGTGGAAACAGTGGCCGAGTAAAGTTTCGAAGCCGGCGTCGATGACAACGCAACAACCCTCGATCGAAACTGGGTTAAGACGCGTTGCTCGCCGACCGCAGGAGGAAGCAACGCGTGTAGATCAACGACAAAAGCCTCACGGTCAGTTTTCTGGGTAGCCTATATATATAGTGTATACTCTGATGGTGTACACACGTTACCCGGGGAACTGGTCTGGCGAAAGATACGTGTCCAATCTGGAGGCTTTTGTGCGCATCTGCAGGCTCACGTGTCCCCGGCTATTCACTCGAGCAACTCGGATATCTGACCGCGAACCTCTTTTCAGGGATTAAATCTCTTTGGATAAATCCGATTCGAGCTGTACCACTCCTCCTCCTCCTTTTATTTCTCTCTTTCTCTTTCTGTCGCTTTGACCGGTTTCTCTGCTCTCGGCTGTTTTTCGAGGGTCGAGCAAACCTTCCTATGGTTCGTTTGTACGGAGACGCGTGCCTTTGACGAGATTGATTCGCGATGCGGTTTAATGTTGCTTATTTATTTATTTTAGCCGGCGAACCGAGATGTTCCACTGGTTTTCTCCGAAATGAATTGCTAGTTTGCGGTGCAATGAATTTCCTTGATTTGAGTCGTTAAGATTGGCCACCTGAACATGATTCTGAGAATATAGAATTTGCACCGACGACTGACTCACAGAAGATTCTATCGAGTCTCGATTCAAATAAAACTAAGATCGATGTTTTCCGGAATTTCAAGCAAAACTATCGAAGCACCGTAGCTTCGAGCGTCTTCAAAGGATTTTTCCGCAGCGTTTCGTCCGCAGCGGGAACTGTCCCCGTGCACACATGCTCTGTCGTCCTTATTCGTGGCGCGTACACGCTAATTGCGCAACGATGATTCACGGCACACATTCGTTTCGCCGTACCGAAGAAAACCGACCGCCTTAATTGCTAAGCGAACGGATTTATGCTAACGTCCGCGCACCCTGGCGCGGCGTAAATTTAATTACGCTCATATCCAGACACCGTGAGGCGCGAGTAATTAAAATATTCTGGGCGCATCGTTCGCATCGGCAAAGAGAACCTCTTGATCGGCAACTGGCTCCTCGGTTTCTCCTTTAAAGACACAGAGGAACTCTTTTCCTGGACCTCTCTGGATCTTCCAGCCGTTGGCTCCGCCTCTGCCCACGATCTCGCGATTCATATCGATCGAAGATCCACCGGCCGACTCTAATTTTCCCGTCGATCGTGTTAAACCCGGTGTCAACTTACCCAGAACTCAATCCAAGGGTCTGCAATTACCGATGATCGCGTGGCTCCGAGACATATATTACATATACAAGATTCCCGGCTCCGCTGGCCCGGCATCGATCCCCGCGAAATTCGAAAACGTGATCCCGGATCTTATCTGGCAGAAGCAATGATTTACGATATACGCCGCGGCGTACAATTCGACCGATAGCTCTGCTCGTGGCTCGGAACAGAGACAAAAGGAGAGAAAGAGGCGAAGTGTCGGCCGATCACCGATAACGCCGGCCATCAAACTGCTTTCTAAGATCTCGCCGTGGGGTCAGGAAAGGGCCCGCGACGATTTACGACGCTTATTATTGATAGAGCTGCTCGGACCTCGCGATTTCTTACTCGGATGACACGCTTGCCAGAGAGGATTCAATTTCTCGACGTGTGCGGTGAAAATTGAACTCGAAGCGTCCGACATTATTTCAACACTGCTGCGAAAATATACTCGGATGTCGAGCATCCTTTAACCAGAAAAATATATTTCATCTCCGTAAATTACATTACATTCTCAAAAGAGATTCGAAAACCCGCGTCCCACGTGTGGAGCACCGGCGAGTAAAAACTCGCGTTCTCGGCGCGATCATGCTAAACCGAGCTCGCTCCGAGGAATCATCTGGCAGTGAATGGACTCGAGCACACCGTGAACATTAGCGCGGCTCGTCGGCATTCCCGTGGAGCACTCTCTCGAACGGTTTCTCGTCTGCCTATGGTTGCGTAACTCCGGTGTCACGATAGATTGCGTTCGCGTGCGAACGCGAGGACACCATTAAAGCCTAATTAACGTGTCGGTCGCCGCTGTGCCGCGGCTCTGGAACCCGAGAGAGATGGCCAGGTCTCGAGGCAGAAAAATCCTGGGTACCGGCGTGGCACTCTGATCCGACGTTGGGCCGCGTGTCGCTCGTGCTTTTCGCGATTAGATATCGGGAATCGGCCGACAACCGTTTCTAGCTACTAGCGTCGATTAGATAGGGCAATAATTGCGGAACAATGACCGACCGTCGGCCGTTAGCACCGGGACATTGTGTTGCCGAGAGAAAGAGAAAGAGAAAGAGAGAGGGAGAGAGAGAGAGAGAAAGAGAGAGAGAGAGAGGCAGAGTTCGCTCGTCGCGAATCGATACGAGGTTTGCGGCCTGCCGGGTAGAGCGGGTAGAGTGGCGGGTCCGGCCTACGCGCCGCCGCGTCGATAATTTCGGTGCCGAACAAATCGCGATTACCCGTCCGATTCCCCGTGGAATTTACAGCGACGGGCTTTAACAGCGTTCCGCGCTTTCACCGCCCCCTTTCGAATCGCTCTTTACAGCTGCTCGTACATCTTTATTATCGCCACGCCGGTGCACATACAAAGCCTCCATTTTGCCATGTATTTTCAATTCCACGAAACTTGCTTTACCGTACTTCCAACACGGTCCCCGGTTCGTCACTGAATTTGCGCTCTGCGACTCATTTACAATCGATACAACCAATTCTCAGTCGCGATGCCAGTCAAACGGCTTTCAGCCTTCCGAAGTAGCCCATCGTTGCTTTAAAAGGAGTTAAACTCTCCTAGGTAGCCCATATACACTTTGTGGTAGCTTATACTTGCTTGAACATTCTCTCCGTGTACTGTAATTGAACCATATACATTTTTGGAATAAAATGGAAGAAAAAATTTGTTTGCGTTTGTGAAATTTTATTGATCTTTAAAAGATAAGTGTACAATACTTAAAACGTTTCAAACATATCCCAGATAGCATTCCTAGAAAATATTTGGAAATTTTCCATTCGTCAACTTTTTATTCACGTTTTTGTCAGCTTTTTGTTGCACCTCGTACACTTGCATTTGCACATCAAACGGAGAGAGAAGTTTAAACCTTCCGAGGTGGCTCGTGCCCTCTTTTATTTTTCCATATGGGGCCTGAGCTCTTCGAGGCAATTTCCATTTACCTGTCTCTACTTTCCCTAGCTATTCGATCACATGAATATTGGATTTACACAAAATGCCCGCTAAAGGTTTTCTAACTTTTACAACGATGAATTGATGTACAAGATAGGCTGTTTGTGAGCTGCGCAAGTGGGATGTGCCTCGGTGGAAGGTTTCGCGTCAGACACTTGGTATCGACCAGGCAACAGATTGAAAGGTGAGGCGGACAGGTAAGCTACGCGTTTGCGTACGTAACAGTCGTTACGTTAATGACCCGACCCGCGTGGCCGTCGTCGGTGATGTACGTAACCGAGCTTTCGGCCAATAATGAGCATTACCCGGCGTCGAACAAGGGGCCCGGGGACGGGGCGCGACTAATCGATGCCGTCCGACGACGGCGAATCGATTATTTTTTTGCAGCCGGTCCGCCCCGGGGAAACGTGTGCCGCACCGTACCGCGTCGGTCGGAAAAATTCATGCGCGTCTAACCCTTTCAATCAATTTCCTATTCGACGATGTTCACCGACGCAATTCCGCGGCGCGCGATGATCACCGTGACCACCTTTGAAAAATGACGCTTCGCTTCCCCCTTTGTTCCACTGTAACGTGGGAGTTTCGTGAGATGCTTGACGATGACTTCGCGTGGATGTTAAGTACGCCTTATTATCCCAGATCAATTATCGTTAGCAGAAACTTCTACTTTTATTGTGTACAGAAATGTACAGACAGAGGAGACTTTTCGTTCAACCATTTTAAAAGAGTCGAAATTAATTCCTCGAAACAATCTCAAGTAAATTGAATCAATCTTTCCAACTGTGTAGTGTTTCCATTAGCAGACGGATTTTCGTGCGACACAAATATTCTTACATTCTCGAATTGTTTTCACTGTTCTGCATTTGATCCACATAGTTTCGTTGAAAATGCTACAAATCCGCAATAACTACGTAACGAATTTAGGGACTGACGCAGGGGAATTTCGCAAGTTTTCGGAGAACGGTAAACGTGAGGAACAATAGCAAAAATTTGTCGATACTCGGAACGTTCAACTTTCCAGACACATGTGCGAACTTCTGGCGAAAGATGTTCGGGTCGGTCGGTTTTCTAGAATCGGCGGAACGGCCGCGTGATTACATGGAATTCGACGGAACCGGTGGATATAAGTGGGCCGAAAAACGTTCCAGAAATACACGCTAATACTAGAAGTCAGCGAGCCACGAACCGACCGGCTTTGGATAGCGCACGGTGGCATAACTGTCTATTGGAAAGAGGCGAATCGACTGCAGGAAACCTTATATTCAGGCAGGGCTGAAATTCGAGGACGTCACGCTATGGCTTTCTTCCTTCTATGAATTAGTGAGAAGGAAATTCTTAGGAAGCGGAGACAATTCCAGGTTCGCCGACGGTTTCGTGACGTTATTCGGGGAACGAAGGAGCCGTGGGAATCGGGGAACATGGTGGCCAGAACCCAGCAATTTTTGGTTTTGCGGTAGCTCCAGCGACCAGCCCCGATAACGTGGAAACCTCCGAAATTCACTGTCTCTCTGCCCATTATTCACGGAGCCATTCATCTATTACACAGATCATAGAAGCTACATTTATTTCTCTTCAGTTTCGAACGAAGCTGTGGAAGGCATGCTCGGTCCAAAGTCTCCGACCACCTAAAGATCGTAGGGCCCAGCCGATCTCGAATCACGTGGAACAGTGACGTCATAACTTACCGAGTTATAGGGCTATTTTGAGTTTATGACTACCGGCTGGTCGGGCGATACCCGAGTTATTACGACCGGCTCGGGAATCACGGCCGGAATTGAAAACAAAAGGAGAAATATAGATAAGCTAACTACTCGGGGGTTCGGCCGGGCTTTTCATCCATAAATACCGCTATAAAAGCGCATGATCTGGAGAGGCCGAACGAGCGAGAGGAGGAGAGACGCTGTTCATTCGAATATCTCGACGATCGCCAAAAATTCCGTTGGCGTACTCGCGTCTACAACCAGCGGTGTTTTTACGCGGCTCGTAAACGCCCGTTATAAATTTCCGGAAACAGAAGGCAACGACAGGGGAGAGAACACACCCACCTTTTCGAAAAGATGGCGTCGTCGGGTCCACGGCGACCCCCGCTGTTACAGCTGCGCTCGTTAAATCGCGCGCGGCGATTTTTCAATCGCACCGCGTGTCGTTTGAGGGACGCCTCGGCCTCCGGGAGATAAAGAAAACGCGCGGGGTTTTACGAGCTCGTAAAAATCGCGCGGGAATCGCGTTGGAAACGGTGCCGAAGAGGGTAGGGGACTCGGCCTGCAGAGGAACTTTACCGAACGCGAGCGTCGGAAGTGTTTTCTGATCCGGAAGCCGAGAGCGCTGTGGTGACCGTCGACGACGGTGGCCACCGGGTTTGTTTTGGATTTTAAAACTAGGCCGATGGGTCGTTGCTCCCCGAGAGAGCAGCTCTCCGTCCTTCTTTTCCAGCGTTCTTCGTCCCGGTCCCTCGTCGACGCTCCGTTCTTTCTTAGGAGAGTCCGCTTACCGCGAACCTATGCCGGCTGGCTACCACGAACCGATCGCTTACGGTGCGTGACACATGTTAGTATAGCAGCACACACGAGAGCGTTTGCTTTCGCAGGGCCGGCGATAGTCCAGCAACTGCGGGGAGCCGATCTGTATTCCGATTTGAATACGACTCGATCGCTTGCCAGGGGTTGAATCGGCCACGCGTTAGGGGATCAAGGTCCTGGACGAGTGACCACGGCTCTTCGAGATTTTTGGGCTGGAAGGGGACTGAGACTCCGTGACACTCGTTCACAGTGTCCTAGTTTCCTTATTCGAAGTTGGAATGGCGCGAATATCGGTACAGACTGCCAGAAACATAGACAGCTTCCACCGCACGCGTTCCACCATAATCCCGGATCTTCGATGACAAATCAACGAGTCCGTAGTCAGCGGTAGTCCGTATCATTGCTAGGTGGCCACGTTGGATCGTTCCGATTGCACGGTAGAATTTGTTTATGAACAGCAATACGATTCCATTGTCCGAGCACAGGGATATCGAGGCTCGCGACCGCTGCGATTATGCAAATTATGAAGCGCATTCATCCGATCGCATTGTTCGTCCTGGGTGTCTGTGTACGCGTGTGCACGGGGCACGGGGCACGGGGAAAGGTTTGCTCTCTCCCTTTCTCTCTCGTTCTCTATGAGTTTATTGTCGATGGAAACGCGTGTCGCCGGTCTAACGAAACAATTTCGGCCGTGTCGAGAGTTTTTGTTGTTCCAACAATGGACATCCCTGCTATCGCACGCGTTCTAGAGAGAAAAAGAGAGATAGAGATAGAGAGAGAGTAGCGCGCAGAGAAACGCACACACGCGTGTAGAACGCCGAACGATTCACCGGGCGACACGCATCGCTTAAAGCTGACATTTATAAACAGTGTGATCGTGTCGGAGGTCCACAGAGGCTTTCATTCAGCTCGGGCTTGATTACACGAGTTATCGGAGAAGGGGCTTGCGAAATCGGACGCGCCGGTTTCTTGTGAACGGGGGCGGAGGGGCCTCCGAAAGAGAGAACAGAGAGACAGAGGGCGAGAGAGAGAGGAAAAAATGACGGCAGCCGTAATCCCTCTATAAGACAACATCTGCGAGATTGGAACCCAACACGACTGATTAGGCGCCTGCGAGTGACGTTGACTTCTCCTCGCTTCCGTTCGCGTTCTTCGTCCTTATTTCACTGCCGACGGAGAAGAGCAGCTTCTTCGCAAAGATTTCGTTCAGATAACTCTCGAGAATGTGCCTGATGGTTCTTCAATGTTTTGTCGTATTATTTGTTGACGAAGTGTCGTTTATTTGATACACCGACTGCAGACTCGGTAAGTGCAAACGTTAGATAAAATTTACCCGGCAAACCTAAAAGAGTGATCATCTAGAAATTCTGGAGATTCCAGAGAGGCTTCTCCCATCTTCTACATATACTTCTATTGATATTGAGCTAGCACGTCGTGAGAGAGGTCCAGTCCTCGTCGGCCATCGACTCTTTTGTGCGTGGTTTACGAGCGTCGACGAGCTGCTAACGACTTTCGAACACACAGCTTCGTCGCAGCCAGTTTCCACGGACGCATCTGCCTGACAGTCGGATGAAAATATCCGGAGCACGAGGGCAGAGTCGGCTTCGTGGTGGGGAAGGGCCATTGAAAAGAAACGTTCCGCGCGCGTTTCGTACCGTTTTCGGGTCGCTGCTGTTTTCTTTGTCCCGGGGCGAGTACGCCCTCTTTTACTCGGCCTGCCAAACGATTCTTCTTCTTCTTTTTCTTCTTCGTGGTGGTGATCCTTACGAGCACTCACAGACACGACCGCGACACGATAACGGCGCGCTAATCGCATTAGCGGCTGCGAAGTGCAGCGAACCGAGCGCGTCTCGTCCTTGAAAAGTGCTCTCGAGGGTTCTCGAGAGAAAAGGACCGAGGAGGAAGGAACCGAGGAGCTGCGAAAGCGTGTCGGGGACCTTCGGTCCCTTTCTTTCAGGCTTTGACGTCACCGAAAATGTAAATAACGGTCGGGGCCACCTGTCTGGACTCCTGCGACCACTCCAATGGCGAACATCCTCGAAATACTGACAACAATCGAACCTCCAGCTTCATTTTTACCGATTTCATTCGCATACTCGATTGTGTAAGTCTGTGGAACGTGGAAGACACTATACATACAAACAGTCGATATCGTTGAAGAGATCGTGTTCCCAGCACATGATCCTGACAGTGAATTTTTAATGGTCGTAAGTGTGAAATCTTCATTACTCGAATTTTTATTAGCCGCGGCCATAATAATCGCCTCGCGCTAATGAAACGAGCGTTAATATAATGCCAGGACACTGTAAACTACCAACATCGTTGAGGAGATCATCCTCGTAGCACGTGGTCTTGACGCGCGATTTAATGGAGGTGTCTGCGAGCAGTCTCCTCCCCGAGACGCGCAATCGTCCGGTTTTTGCACGGAGGTCTCTCGAGAGGCCTACGGTTCTTGGAACCGTAGAGTCATCCTCGCAGGCCAATTAACTCGAATTAAAGATACTGATTAACCACTTGGTATCATGATTCATACCGCGAGAGAGCAGCGACGCGTTCTCTCTTCCTTTCTCTCCAGTCGCAATTAGCCGGGGGAGTCGGTTTTCTCTCGACGGGTTTCGGGGTTCTCGAAAGATATCGATCGTGTTCCCGGTCTCCGTGGTAATTGTAGACCGCGGAATCCAGTTCAAGCACCATGAAAACCAGTCATTGACGTTGAATCGAAGCCAAGATCTAGTCCCATCGCTCAAACTCGATCCCAGAAGACGCGACCGACGTCGCCGGGGCTGGATCGCATCCTGATCAATACAACCAACAGGATCGTTTGACCCGCTGCCATACCGTTAGTCGAGGAATAATGACACGTTCGATCGACTTATTCGACGGCTAGCGGAGAGGATGGGGGATCAGGAACAACCGCTACAACCGATGATACATTAGCCGATCGTTAAACCCGTCCGCGAGCCAATAATTTCACACGACTCGCGCCACCGGGATCGTTATATCCTCGCCCGTCAAGGTCTAGACTCCTGGTATCGGGAATTTCGATTCGGGAGCACGTCGGATTAATTGCCTGACCGCGGAATTTTCTGCGAACTCGCGATTTTCCGGAGAAATTTCGTTCCGGAGAAGTTAATTGTAAAATTCGCTGCATGGTCGGCGGGAGACAAATTGGTTTGATGGACCGCGTAATCTTTTCTGATAAAAATGATAATTATAATGCGGTGGAGTAATGAACACAGCTAACATTTTCAGCAGGTCTCTTCCCTAAATGTTTAAAGAATCGTGTAGGAAAAATAGTCTATTATTATTATATATTATATATATTATATATATATATTACTATATATATACGATATGGGATACTATCAGTATTTGCACGTTTGCAATCTAAAGTCAACTGAATGCTATAAATAGATCAAATTGCATTAAAAATGAGTACGAACCGCACCTCTTTAGCACTTCGACAAGATAGGGATTTGAGTACATAACAGTATAATAATTAGACTGCGGATCTTTATGCAAAATAAGTTTCTTCGTTAATTACATGGTACTGGATCCAAATCAAAATGTATTTCTTCCTTTAATACTGTTGATACGACAAAACTACTGTTTAACCATTTCTATGCATAAAATCCGCAGCATAGTAATAATCTGCGCCAACGAACGAGGACGCAATTCTTTAATCGCATTTCTCAATCGATCTGCGAGGACAAAGACGTCTCAATCGGAACGATGAAAGTCGAAACGCAGAAGCCTCTCGCCCGAAACGTCTACGCAGCCTGTGAGTGGGTCATCGACTAGCGTCGTTGACGGAAAAAGGACAGGACCCATTCATACATCCCAAATTCGGCGAATCTGTTGGTCGCGATCGCATCTCGACGTTCCCTTGTACGGGATTGCGAATGTGTTGCGCAACGGTGCGCCACGAAACTGGCAAGGATCGCGTGTGTTGCGCGAGCGGATCGGCGAGTAGTCGCCGAGGGGATCACGAAAACGCCGTTTCGAGTGTATCGAACGATCACGGTCTTTTTCCCCTCTTTTTCTTTCTTTCGCCTTGGCCACACTGTCCTTTATGGGCACTGTCGACAGAACCGGCGAGCGCGGTGGTGCCATTTCTGAAGGTGGCCGAATTTTGATAAAAATTTACGTTGTTGTAGTTTCGACCCGTCAAAAATGCAAAATACGAAAGCACTCGGAAGGATCTAACACCGTTCACGTGTACTTCTACTGCAAGAGTTCCTGTCATAATTTCGGTGAACAACATGTTTGTTTTATTAGAACATCGAGAAGCATGGAACGTTAACTTCGACGGGCTGTATCTCAGTAGCCGATCAAGATATTTCAAAAAACCAAGCTGCATTCGATGCACCGATCCATGTACACGCATCGAAAAAAACCAGTTTCCGTATCAAAGTGCTGCAGCGCTCTTCAGAAATTGAAATTCGGTGTGCAGTTCAAGAAATGGCACCACCGCGCGCTGCTGCGGAGCCATAGAATAAAACAACGGGACGCCACGGCGCGGCGCGGCGGCACGGTACACGTTCTCTCTGGATCATTTCGAGCGGAGGAAATAAATCGGCGTGTCCGTAGCCGGTCGTAAATCCCGCATCGAAATCGTTGATCGAAATTCCTGCGCGAGATGGCCCGGCAACGAGCGTGAAATCGTCGTTGTCGCGTTCCCTCGTGTGGTCACGAGGATTTCGTGTGTCGGCCACGATCCGTGGCGAACACAACTTGTGCTCTGTGTTCCCCGTCGTCGTCGCAAGAAAAGCTGGCCCTCTCGCAGACGACAATCGTAAAAAAACGACGCCCGGCGTCGTCGTCGTCGTGAGAAGCTGAACATCTTTTCGAGAACGCCACATGCTGCAAACGCGCCGGGCCGGGCGCTGGCTCTCCGAATCCTTCGGCTCGCTACACCGGATTAAGAGACGTTAAGCAGACACGGTATTACTGGAATCTACTGATATCATCTTAATTGCGTAATGATTAACGAGCTGACGCCGGGGAATGGACTTTCGGTCGGGCGAACGAGTTATCACGTTCCTGCGCCTGCCCGTTTGTTGCGATATCCTGGCGATCTTGATAGCCTCCCGGTGATTATTATTGCTATTTGCTGTGCATGCGTTTCGGTAATGCTTAAGTAATTGGTGGGGGAACAGCGGAAATTGGTGGGTAAGTGAAATGCGAGAAAATTTTAACCGCAACAATTATTGACCATTTTTCCTCTCTGTTTCTACCGGGAAGAATCCTTTGCTCGCCGGAATTTATTTTGCCAGCGTTTTGTTTCGTAACAAATAAATAAAAATAATTTCAATCTCGGAGGGAATAATCTAACTCTATCTTGCTCTCTATGTATAGTGCTTGAGTGGATGAGGCTTTATAGCTCTCGAACGAGTAACATCATCTCTCCATAAAGCAGACGGTACCCACGTCTGACCTAGACAGTCTAAATCCCCTTATAAGCAAGCTCTAAAGACCACGATGCCTCTCTCGTCTGAATTTCCCTCTTTATTAAGACAGCATATACTGTTCCTAACAATCCCACAAGGGATCTACCGATATTCCGTGGTTCCTGGATAGTCCAGCTCACAAAATAAAGAAAATTAGGCTACACTACCCACACAACCGAGGCCGGCCACAGTAAAAATTCGTCCATAAAATCGCGGTAACTAAACCGTGACTAAACCGTCGGCCCGCGAGGCTCGATAACGGCGCTAATCCCTCGCAGTCACGAACATCCTCGACACAGATATTCCATTAAGCTCGCGTACATTTTTCGTGGATCCGTTCTGAATGAAGATTGTTCGGCAAAGCGTAATCGAGCTCTCGCGATAAGCCTCGTCCCCTCCTCCCAGCAGCTGAGAACGTTATCGATCTGCCCGGTATGGCAGAGAGTAGACAGGCATCGTCAGCCATGATCTACGCCGAAACAGTTTTCCCTTTGCCCATAAACAGCGGCGGCGATCATCGATAACCGCTTGTAAACACAATAATTCGTCGGAAACGCGGTCTTATCGGGAAAGCTGCGCGGCTCACGCTCGCCCGGACGTGACGTCATCCCACGCAACGCCTTCGAGATTCTGTCATTCGCGATTAGATGAGAGCCCTATCTGAAGCCGGCGACCTTCGCAGACGTCTCTCGTAACATTTTACTACCTAATTCGATCGGGCCATAACGCGCCGATCCTCTCGCTCCGCGTACGAAGTAATTCCCGATCGACTTTCTGCCCGGATATTTACGTTTCCGTCTGAAATATGCGAGCAGGGGGCGCCCTGGACCAGCCATTTTCGTTTCCGGGGAGGCACGGGCCGAGAAGATACGCCACTGAGGCGCTACGCTACTTTTTACATACTTCCCTCACTCTTATTTCGTCCCCACCACGATGTACGCCCCCTATGGCCCCTTTCAACTCGTTTCGACTGCACACCCGAGTTTCTGTCTCTCTTTCTACATCCTTTCCTCTCCCTCGACTCTTTCGCCCTACCCGGACTTGGCCCCACTCTTTCTTTCTTTCTTTCTTTTTGCTCACGAGCAGCCAGCGTTGCATCGTCGAGACGCAATACGAGCTTGACCTTCGCTATGCCTTCCCCCCTTCCCGGCCCGCACCTACACACCGCAAAAGGGCGATTATAAAGCACGCGAGATACTCGAGCAGGACGCCCTTCGTCGCTCCTCCATATCAGCGGTCTCTCTTTCCAACCTTAGCCAGAGTCACCTTCGTTTTAGAACACTGTATTCGTTTGTGTGCAATCTGGAGTGCATGTCGAGATAACGCGCGGTACGTTCTCCAATGTCAATACGAAGCCAAATAAAAAGTTCTTTTTCTCTGTGATAATTTTAAATCACGATGTGATGTCATGGAAAATGTTGAGCATTCAGACGAGGGTTAAACAAGGATTCGAGAGAGGATTCTCACAACTCGTTAGGATCGCAGGAACGCTCCGGAGACTTCCATGCACCGAGTGCATCGTGTGCACGACCGGTGCAAGGCGTGAAGGGAGGCGTCTCAAAGGATTTCATCGTCCAGAATCGGACGAGGTGCGTTCGCGAGCTGAAAAGGCTCGTTTCGAGCACGAGCGACGCGTTTCAATCGTCCGATGCAACGAATGTCGGTTCGCGTCGCGGAGTGCAGTTAAATGTGACTCAGAGCAGTGGCCAAGGTCGCCGCAGCGAGGAGGCATGCAACGCTAATGGCGTCCAGAGCAAACTCGTTCTCCGTGGAGAGTAATGGCTTCGACCGGCTGGGTTTAATATGCGGGCCCCGATCGAACGATGGTTACGAGACCGCGTGTAATTGCTCGCGTCGGTTGTGGCGAATGCGAGCATTTTTCACGATGCTCGGGCTTGTAACGCGGCCCGACGAGTCCAATTAAATTAGGCAAAAGGACGCCCCGCCGCTGTTCGAGACACTCGCTTCTTCGAAGCTACAACTCTTTTTGAACGACGCTACAAACTTCGCTGTTTTATTCAGACTTTTCGGGAATGCACGTCATTTCATTTGAACCTTCTTTTTTCATCTCAATTTGTGGTTCGATGAAGACGTTAATTATGGATAGACAACTGATCTATGTGCAAAATGAAAATTCTCTACCTGAATTAAAATTAAAAGAAAAATTGTCTAGACCAGCTACATACTCCGGTGAAAGCTTGTCTAGCTTCTCTGCGGCGGGAGAGTTTAATTAGGAAAGAATAAATGCAAGCACGTCGAGCACGGTTTCCGAACAACAGACAAGCGCGCAGGTGAAGAAGGTCAGGGAACAATCGAGTTGTTGGGGCATTCATCGGCTCGATTGACGGTCGACGAATGGAGTGGCAGCGTTTGTTTCCACAGCGGCAGATACGCTCCTTCGCGGCCGTTTATAAATATTTCGCGGTGATAAGCTCGCAAAGCAACAGTGGCGCCGATTAGATTAGCGGGTGTATTCATGTTACGAGGATCGTTCGTTCTTTCACATCTCCCAATCAATGACGCAAGCTAACTGAAAGACAATGGAAATACACGGCCACCCAACCGTTCCAGCCACCCAGCAACATTCAAAATCATTGCATTTTCCCGACAAAGTTATAATTGTCGAGCGAAGTTAAAATTTACAACGTTATCTAGTAGAAAGCAAATAGTGTAGATATCGAGCAAATGGCGCATCGATCCGCTCGGCATGATGCAACGGTATAATCTATTATCGTCGAACTCATGTAACTGGCTACATTCTGTCGAGCAGATGCAAGATGAGGTGACGCAAAAATGTCTATAATTTCCTCCTAATATTCCTAAACAAGCGAGATATTGACCAATCGCTGTCATCGTTACGTAACAAGAAAAAATGACAGACAAACAATCCAGAACGATAATACTCGAGTTCAGCAACGAAGATGCTGACAGTGAGCAAAAGAGTGGAAAGAAGAGGAGGATGGAGTTTGTGAGTCAGCGGAGCCGACGAAAACACCGCTAAATCTGGAATAGGCGTGACCAGCCACGAAAACGTGAGCAATATAGCCGTCAAGTCGGGCCTGGAACGCGACCCGGTGTTTTCTTTTCCGCGTCGCGTCCCTCTTTTCTCGTTCGTATCTCGCCGAAACATGGCCAATGCGATTCACGGCTCGACTAAATCTGGCACGGAGAAATAGGCTTTGCGTAACACACGAGAAAGGGAGATCCTCTCTCTCTCTCTCTCTCTCTCTCTCCGGTGTGTTTACGCGGGATTTTAGAAATTCCGAGCCGGAATCGCGATGACTCTCACGCGGTCGAGAACAAAGGTCGGGCCGGATCGAAGATTGCGCAAATGGAATGATGATTTATGCGTGGTCGAATATGATAGGCGGGTCTCGGAGCGAGTAAAGACCCTGCTTCGAGGAGCGATCGAGAAACCGCAAGACAATGAGAGTCTCGAGCCTGAATCACTCACTGAAAAGGACAGCTGCGCTGTGTAAACAATTTTTTGGCGATCGATGTTTGCACTTGGGGGTTGAAAGCAACACTGGGAACAGTGGATATAATTCAGAAATGTTTCAAGACGAATAAAAATCGAATGAAATTAATGGTTTAAAATGGTAGTTAAGAATAAAGGAATGAGACTGGGGCAAGATTTGTGAGTAAGCTGGCCAAAGCTTTGTAATTCTGAAGGAATATTCTGGTTGATGAACAAACTGACGGATAAATATTTTGGAGGCGGTTGGAGTGGTAGAATTAGGAGGACCATTGGACAAGCGTTCTTCCTTCTCGCGGAGGCGTACGTATTGTACGGCGCGAGGAACAAAAGGCTGGCCGTCGGTACGTTTATCGCTTTGCATTTTACTCGGTAGCCGGGTCGTGTTAATTACCCCGTCGGAGCGCGATTTTAGCGGGCCACCGCCGAAAAGTGCAGCGGCGCGTGCAGCGATTGCGCTGGTGTGCGCGCCGGTGTAAATTAGCTGGCGATACAATGGCCGGGTCCGCTCGTTCTTCCCGCTTTTATCCTCTGTAAACGCGGCGGGTGAACGAGCAAACGTGTACAGAAAATTCCTGGCCGCGATTGGGAGAGACGGGGCGGACGTGCAAATTCGGGCGGGGAGGAGATGGAGGATTTGCGCTCGAATCGCAGTCGGATAAAAGTGTATCGGTGTACACGATCGCCGAAAAGAGGATTGCGCTCGATCTATCCGTGGATTCGACGATCCGTTCGTTGTTTTTTCATTTCCCCGATGAACAACGAGGGACGAGACGATGCTGAATCGCTGACACACAACTTATCTTGGTTGGAGCAGCCGATGGACAGTCGGAGGAGATTTCCCGGTCGGTCGAGAGCTCTCCTACCCTGTGGCAGATCCCGGAGCGTAATCACTCCGATCGTGTCCCATTAGCCGCGATTAGGTCCGGTCAGTTAACCCGAGACGGTGCAATTAACGATTTGCAAACAGAATCATCCTCCGGGAAACGGAAATTACCGGTCCGCGAAGTTCAGTTTATTAAACGCGCTCGCGGACGGAATCGTCGGCCGGTGAATCACGGGCGGGGGAAAAAAGAAACGGGAAAAGAGAGAAAAGAAGGTATCGAAGCGTTGCGACGAAGCCACGGTTGCGCTCGATAAAGAAGTCGTTTATTGCGCAGCGGAAAACTTGAGGTCACGGTTTACATAATAAAAGATTAGTCATTCCTCGTGTTCGGAACGTTCGTCCCGTTCGGACGGAATTCCGTTGTAACTCGCGACACTCATTGTCGTTGGGGGCATTCGTTCTCGACGATGCACACCGTTCACAAACTACGAGCAGTGGTAGTAGTAGAAAAAAAAGGAACGGAGAGAAAGAATGGCCAGATCGCCCGCACAGAACGTTGTTCAGCGCCGTCCCGATCGCAGACTGGCATCCGCTCGTGCACGATTCCAGCGAGAAAATCGCGAGACGCGGGTGCATCGCGGCGCCGAGTCGCTCGGCGAATCGCAGATGGCTGCCGGAGACCCACTGGCCCAGTTCCACGCAGTTCGCTTCATCCCCTTGCATCGCTGCACCCTGCTGCATCTTGCGTGACGTCATCGCCCACCCTCGGCCACCCGGGGCTGCAGAGGCTACCCCTTCTGCAGCGCCACCACCTCTCCACCCACTCGTTCTCTCTCTCCATCTTTCTCTCCCTCTCTTTCCCTCTCCGCTCGAGTCAACTCGGCTCGGCTCGGCTCGGCTTCCAACCCCTTTTCTCTGCCACCCCCGCTCTGTCACCCCTCCGCGAGTAAACTGGGACGTTACGGGGGCGCGAAATTAAAGACACCGCGGATTAATGCCCGTGAAACATTAGAGACGCCCCCGAGGCATTTTTCAACGGGAAAATTAGTCCTTGGTCATTCATCTTCCCGTCAATGGGTAACATAAATTCTAGACTAACGCTGCCTCCTTACATTCCGCCTGTGGCCAACACGTGTACGCTTCCGGTCCGACTCGCTTGAGTTCTTCGAACATGTTGTGAACGACACATTTCGAACAGTGACGCTGCTTTTGTCCCGTAGTAATATTCATAGCCGATGATGGATAACACGCTGTTTAATCTCGTCTTTCGCGAACGATATTTCTAGCAGAGTTGGATGATAGCAGAATCCACTCAAAGATAGTCAAATTAATTCCGAACTAGAAGCTCTCAGAACGCGAGAGGCTCCTCTCATTTTTCATCCAGCCAATTTGAATGCCAGCGGATATTCTTTTCGAAGAAGTTGCTCGTTTTCCCGTGGAACGCTCGAAAATTCTATTACCGCGAGCGTTGGCGTCCGTGAAAAACACATAAATCTCGGCGCATAAGTTCGCCGTGCATCCTGCGCACCGCACGGCGAAGAAGCTCTTATCTACATCGGACGACGCGTCTCGCTCCTGGCCAAGAGAGTTTTATAGCCTGCTAATTTTTCATTCGCCTGTCTATTGCAAACGCGGACGTGTCCGCTCTCTCGGCGAGTCGCCATTTTTACGACATTCTCGAGAGCATTGACTTGCAAAGTCCGAGGTATCGTACGAACAACAGCTCGGTTGTTATGCGGCCCGCGCGCCGCGTGCCGTTTACAAGCATCGATGGATTTTTACACGCGTCCATGATCGAATGCATATTTAATCTCTGATAGTACGCGCACGTCGCGATAACGACGGCCGGAAAGCTTTGGGGAAACGTCGCGAGGCGTCGCCACCGAATGGACGCTGTTCAAGAAACGACAACCCCCAGGCTGTAATAAAAATTAATTAACGATACTTTTTTGGTTGTGCATTGCCGTTGAATATAGAAAAATCAGAATATTAAATTTATTGAAATTATAAAAGGAACTTTTTAAAACTGGAGACGGAAGGCTCTTCTAGAGATATTCGAAATTTAGAATAAATTGTTTTCCTACGAAGGGGTGCCGCTTTTACGGACAGGAAAGGCGACTTTTAGCTAGCGATTTCACGGTGCCGATCGAACTGCTTCCAGCTGGGGGACGAGTTAGCCGGTTTTAATAAAATGTAGATCATCGGGTCGCGCATTGTGATTTAAGTCAGCTCCCGGAGGGAAATTACACCGTCAACTATATTTCAAGCGCACGACCTTTCCGCCGCTGTTATTTATACGTTCCCCAGTCAGCCACTTGGGACTTCCTAGGTTCCTCCCACGGTAACTCAAACACAGAGCCAGAGCCACAGCTCGATCGACGTCCCCCCGTTCGAGCCCATTAACTGCACACCCGTGATTCCCACACGGTTCGTAGTCGTAAAATCGCTCGATATTGCCCAATTTTACACTTAGCCGCGAGCGCGAGCGTGTTCAACGGCGAAAACACTGCCCGGGAACCGACGTGGACTTTGCGTAAACAGTCGCAGTGATAACTTCTGGTCACCCTAACACCGACTGCTTCGTGTTCGCATCACGACTCGAACTGTAAATTTACAAAGTTTTAGTCCACTAGAACACAACTCCATCGGCAAACATTAACCTCCTGTAGTTGAAACGAGTTTGCGCTTGAAATCTCCATCGTGAGTCTGACTCGATATTAAAGTGCAAGGAGTTAACGACATCTTTACTTTATGCTCGCGATAAATATTTCTGTCGATTTACCTATTATAATTTTGCGAGAATAGTCGGATTTGCATAAATATCAGCTGCACTCTACTCACAACCAATTACCAGTTTGCAGCAGGGACCGGGTCGCATTGAATTCAGTCCATACCGGTTTCAACTACGCAGTTCGCGTCGATAGAATTCATCAAAACCAGTTTGGACGCGACGATCAATCGACGTGAACGTTGATCGTGACTGGCAACCCTTGCGCGTTGCCAACACATGGCGAAAGTGTTGCTTTATTTTGATTCAGCTTTTTCAAAGGGACACCGTACTTTTCAATCCTACATTAAATGACATAATTAACTCTTTGGGGACCTGGCGAATGAAAGTCGTACCGTACGCGGTTAATCCTAATCTGAACCATCTATGAACATTACTTTTTTTTACTTCGAATAGCACATCTATCAAAAATGGATGACAGAATCATTTGTACAGCAAATGACAACTGCACCTAATAATACGAAAGTGAACCTAACCGAAATTGACAGGCATTGATGTAAATATTCTGGCAAGGTTCAAAGCTGCAAGATTCGAGCGCGAGAGCGCAAAGCGACGCGGCCTCGTTTATGCAACGGTTTCCGCGAGTTAATTGCAGGATCTCGATATCAAACTGGTAACTCATGGTGGTTTCAGCGTAACCCATAAAGGGTGGTCGAACATATGATCAAACAGAGGCTCGGCAGCGATAGGAGCGAGGGTAGCTGGAGCGGCGTCGGTGTCGCAACACCGTGCAAACACGGTCGTACAGCCATTTAGCATTTTCGTGCGGAACGGACGCATAGTTACAGTATTCGAGTTACGTACTGGGAGTTGCAGTGCAACAGCGAGAGCTTTGAAACGAAAACACCCCGCGTGTGCAGTCTCAGCATAGGTCGAGCCTCGCTGTTATTTTTCGCGACCCACGCGCAGCCTACGCGTGCATGCAGTTGGGCGACGGGTGCATGCGTGCATTCGTGCATTCGTGCACGTTTCAGAGAGGGACAGAGAGGAAATGCGAGGGGCAGGAAAAGTGAGGGGACGGTTCGCGTTGCTCCTAATGAAACTGGCGGTCCGTAAGCGCGATATACAGAGGGAGAGAGAGAGAGAGAAAGAGAGACAGGGAGGGAGGGAGATAAAGTTAGGCGAGTTTTGCGAGTGCAAGGGAGGTGATTTACGATGGGACGTGTGTGTTTTAAGCCGGTTGCATACGGGAGCGCGGAATGTGCGCTTTTTATGGCCAGAAAAGAATGGGCCAAGTATAAAGGCATCGCGCAAACCCCATTGAAATTCACCGGGCCTTTATGCGTGCACCGGTCTCTCGGCTAGCTTACTGTTCGCTCGCTTCCTCGCTTTCTCGCTCGTCTCTCGCTACCGGTTATAGGCTCGCTTCTCTGTGTGCATGCCAGCCCTGGGCCCTTCGTGGGACTAGGGCCCATCGCGCATCACCGTAACGCCGTCGGACAGGGAACGGGGTACGCAATCCGAAACAGATACGCGTGCACCGGTGCAGGCATGTGGACAGGTCGAAGTGCAGACTGCACCGGGGCCCTGCACTGTGAATGCCTCTCGCTACCTATTCCCAGGAGCCCGATTCCATCCAAAGTGCTTCCGAACGGAATTCCCTCTCACCTCTTCCTTCGAACGCACTTTCTGCTACAGAACCTGACGCGTCTACGACATCTGCCATTTCAATCCGTTCGACAAAGATTTTCATGAAAAACATTATCAATTTTATTATTTCACGACTTCAAGGATTAAATTCGAACCTAGACATTCCCGAAGCGAATAATCCGATGGAACTTTCAAGCAGTAATTGTTATTACTTGTTTATGATTAGAGCCCCGGCTCGTTACGTGCGCATTAGCCGCACAATGGCCGGTAAACGAACAGCGGAACGCGCCAATGGACCTCGAAAATGGAAAAGCACGGAACGCAAAGCACGTTTAATAATACATCCGGGCGGAACGATGTCGTAAAAGGATTCTCGGCGGATCGAACCGATCCTAGTCAGTATGGCGGATATCGGGGGGTGCATCTGCGTGCACCATGCGCATCGAAACTCGCGGAATTATAACCGGGCGCCAGTGCGGCATGTGTCCTCGTGTTACTATATTTTATAGCCATGAATGGTTAAGCTCCTTTCAGCGAAACGCGCGTCAGAGATGCACCCGGGTCTATCATACTCGATGAGCCGGCTGGAAAGGGGCGGTGCAGTTCCGTGAACCCCTTGGCCTAAATTCGGGACTGGCTCTGGGCACATCTGGCCCCCTTTTACATCGTTGGACGACCGGACTGTGTCGCAATGCGGAATTTCTGGTCGAACTCGATGATCTTGGAACGTGAAATGCGACCAAACAAGATGTAAGAACTCGCTGAGATTGATTGGTTAATGCAGATCCGTTAACATTTTTAGTACCGCGTCTACCAGAAATGGGAGGCAGAATTCTGTAACAGCAATCGTGAATGTTTCTCGCGGTACATATGGTCCTCGCATGGTCATTTGAATATCAACAGATCGACTCTCTCGGCTGCGCAAAATTCGCCCGCCCCTTCCCCCCTAGATGCAAATTGCCCCCATTTTTCATTGACGCGTAAACCGCCATGAAACGGCTGCGATTCGATGCAACGTATGTATCGATCGCCCACGGAGAACCGAGCAGGAAATCGAACTGCAGGCTGACCCAGAAACTGGCCGCAGATGCGTCCCCCCTGGCCGGAGCTAATTTGAATTTTAAAGGCCTGCATTTTACGAGCGTTTCCGAGCGAGCTCGCGCGTAGTCCTTCGCGACGCTCCGTTTCGCTCCGGCGAACCGCAGTTTTATTCTCGCTGGATAGGGCACGGGGCTTTCTTATGGCGGCAGGGCTGGGAAGGGCGCCGCGAGAGATGGCGATGGGATCGAGAAAGGAGCGAGCTGGTTCGAATCTAATTTGACGGGTTCGAACGCTTTGAAAGGTGAAAGCTGTAGTTTCAAACATTAGACTGTCTGAAAAACTAAAAAGTTACTGTTTATTTCAGCTGTTAGAATTCTACCATCAGATAATTGAATCTAGATCGCGTTCTACGTATTTAGTGTTCAACTAAATGCCTCATGACTGAATTTGCAGAGTGAATTGAGACAATTTGAAACTTTGGACTAGCTTCCACGGAGTTGTGCCACCGTCGTGCCAACTCTCAAGCTTCCAACAATAGGTAGACTTCAATCTAACTTGATGGTTTCAAACATTTCACACGAGTGCTTCGAAGAGTGAAAGCAATACCTTCAAGTGGATTGGAACTCAAACGAGGTAGGATCAAAATCTGTACAAGTACTTTGAGGAACGTAACCAGTAGCTATTTCCAAGTGTATACTCGAACGGTGGCTGAGTAGATTCTGAGTAGTTCCGCAAAAGTTTCGTACAAGTAGCCAAGATTACACATCTTTTCCGAACAAAAGCGATTTGTTTCCTTTATCCGAGCCAATTGATTTATCATCCGGAGTTCCGAACGATACATATTAAACTCGACCCCGTCGCAGTTACGCAGTCCCGTCGATCGTCCGGGAATTTCATCCGTTACTTACGATCGAGCGCGATCGTCCCGACGTCGGCGCCCCTTTTTTTCCCTCTCTCGGTTCTTCCTCCGTCGTTTTACGTTCCTCTTCTTTCCTCTTCTCTCCACTCCTCTCCTCTCGACGGAGGAAGAGGGCACGCACACACTTGCGCGAGGAACGCGAGGCGGCCGTGACAAAGAACGGACATAAATAATCCGGCGTTTCGGGTACCGATAATTAGATTCCAAGGACCGCCTATTTTGGCCGTGGAGTTGCGCTAGAAAAAGAATCTTCCCGGTGCCCCCTCCTTCTTCACGACCCACTTTCGTCCTTCCTTCCGTCCTCTTTCTTTAGCAGGCTGGCTCCCTCCAGTAACGGCAAACAAAGAACCGCCCCGTAGCCCCATGGAAATGCACGAGGCATATTTATGGCCGAAAAGCGACGCTCGACGAAAGAGAGCGGAAAGATCGCAAAACGGAGCACCGGGAGAACAGTACTCGCGAAAAACCTTCGATGAACGTCCGGTCGTGCTCCCGTAGCCCTATAGGTGGGCAAATTTCGAATGGGAACCGTGTCCGGGTTTAACGGCGATCACCTGTCCTGCGATTTACGCTCCCGAAAGACGCGGCGAATCGAATTCGAGACGCAACAGAAAATTCTATCGGCCGTCGAGTAGTTTTTGTGGACTCGATGCTTGTGTGCCGATTTGGATTTTGACGTTAGGCACCTGTTGTGTTCGGGGAAAGTGAGATAGTGCAAGTGAGCATCTTTATGCAATAGTTTTTGTTGCTCGTTTTCTGAAAGTTGACGTAAGAACGAGATGTAGTCTGTTTTGTCGTATATGGAATGAAATGCTGTACGTGTTTTACCGGTGGTACGAGCTGAAAATAATACAACGGTTTTACTATTTTGCATCGAGTCTGCTCATTTTTGCCATAAATACATAAAATCCGTAGTACATTAATAACCGACGTCGACAATTTTTGTTTTATTATTATGCATAATTGTGCACTTTCCAACTGCGTTTTCATGTCGGATACAATCTTAACGCATTACCTATCGGTGATTGTTCCATAATTGTTGAAAGTCTATGGTTCATGGCTGAGGATTTTTTAAAAGAATCCTTCAATGGCAACAGTAATTTCAATCATAAACCAACAACTCACCCTCAATAACAAAATTCAATAATTTCCTTCGGGAAAAGCCTATTAATACGCTACCGGTAGATAAAGTGTTAAAATACAATCGGCACGCGGGCTTACCAAAGGTTTCCCATGTTTCCTAACTGTTCCGAACATTAGCGAATATGCTCTTCAGAGACCTAAATCACTGTCTAACGGTAAGACGATCAAACTCCGGGTGCTCGGGATTGCTTGTCGATAGACATCAGAGCCGAACGAGGAACACCATAGAACGAGGAAGAAATAAAGCGGAGGAACTGTGCGAGAACTGCTTCAGTTCTGCAACAATGGGGCCGCAGGTAGTTTGCCGATGGGTCCCTTGTCTCCCCGACGTCTCTTTCCCCTGTAAAAAGATGCGCCCGTAAAAATGGTAACAACATCATGGCGGCAACGAGGGCCGATGTGTTACCGCTATACATCGGTTGCGGTGCCGGTCTGGGTCCTCGTAAATTCAACGTGCGAACAGTGCCACAATGCGCGCTAAATCATCCCCGATCGCTTTTAAAACGGGCACTGAATTATTGCCAGGAGAGGCTAGAGAGAGGACACGGCCGCGTCCTCCCCGCGGACTGATTGTGAGAACGGTTCGGTTCCTGGCTCAAATAATAATTTAATCTAGGACCGATATCGCCAGAATAATCTCGGAGGAAATTTCCTCTCCGTCGACCTGTAACAGACACGTCGGAAATAAGAGGGCCGCGTACGCAAATTGAATGGCGAGTTAATTCTCGTTCGCTCTTTCGTCGAGTATTGATTTTTACTTTCTTGGCAATGGACTCAAACTGGATGGAATAATACTGCATTCTAGGATCATGTTCGTTTTTTGGCAAATTGGTAACGAGGGACCATTAAAAATCGTTGAACGCTTCTACGGCCGTCGCACCCCTTCGTGTCCCTTTAGTTGTATCTGGTAGGCAGATCTCGGCCCCATTGTTATCGTAATAGAAAAACTTTGGACTGTTGTATCGCGCGCTTTATAGAGGCCTTTAGGCGAGCGACGCGCGACGCGATGGCTCGATGGCACACACAGGAAAAGTAAATATTGGTAAACTGATCGAGCGTGTGTCCCACGTGCCGGAAATTTCGTTCGCAGTGCCAGGAATACGGCGGCGAAAGCCAGGAGGGGCCGAGGGTGGCGAGAATATGAAAGGTGCCGGCGAAACTCGGCGCGACGAGAACGAAAGTGATTTAGCCATAAACATACGTGCCACTCGGCGCGACGAGCACTATACAGGGGTGGCTACGGGGGCGGTGGAACACGAGCGCGATATTTCGCCCCGTCGGAACCCACCGGGGCCACATTTCTCTTGATTTAACGAAACAATCCGAGCATCTGAATTTCAAATATGGCGTCCCTCCCAGTCAGCCACGGATCTCACCCCCCGGATGACCCGTGACAGTGCGCGAATTAGCTCGCGGAAAAATTCAACCCCCAAGCTTCTTTTCTTCTTCTTCTTCTTCCCAGCGTTTCCCAACCCTCACGTTTCCCTTCTCTTCTCGAGAACGAGCAATTTCCACGGGGAACGTCGGTTTTCTACGACTGTCTGGCCTCGAGACGCTCCTGTTTAGCTTCTTGACTACGGAATTTCCTTTTTTCCTTTTCTTTCATTCCAAGCACAGCGGCTCACCGTGTTCATCCCCTCGCGCTTTGTACAGGGACGAGCTCCCGATGATTTAGGGCGCCAAGGATTAGCCGTGCGAACAAAACAGCTGGGACATTGATCGGACGAGAGCCACCCCTTTCACGAGCCGCAATTTACATCGAGCTTTGTTTAACGCTGCTTCCGGCCTGAGCCGACTTAAACTCCGAGGGAAATGATCTGATGAATGACGCGGCGCGCTGCACTCTATTTTCCATCGTTAAGCGTTCTGCCTAGTTGACCGTCTGACATAAACGTGTCCTTTAGCAATTCTTTCTGAAAAAGACTTCTTCTGTCGGAAGAGAATAGAAAATCAATCGTTCGCTTCGAACATAAATTTGAACGCTAAACTTACCTTCTTCACGAACAAAAGTAAATTATTTTTGCGTACCTACTTGCGAATAATTTTTTTAACGTCCACCAGCTCAGCTCCGACGCTCCATCCTTTCAGAAAACATCCCCCGAGCCGTTCGGACGATGAATCTGCATGCTCTCAAAAATCGGACGCCCCATCGTTCTAAATCGATCCGGCTCGAAATCGCGGTGGTTATCCTCGATAGTTGATCGTTCCATGTCCCCGTTTGGACCCCCGGCGTATATTTCGAGGCTCCAGGGGGACGTGGAGCACATCGGACACGCTCGCCGAGCCTTTTTTCCCGGTGTCCAGCGATTTGTCCTGCGAATCGACGTGCTTCGAAGAGCTGTACCCGATTAAGGGCGGATTCGTAATATTGGCGAACACCGCGCGAGGGATCGCGGCCCATTGAGCAGCCGCGTTCCGTGAAAATAATGATCGAACGCCCCCGGGGTCCTCTCGAGGATCGTTCGTCCTCCTATAATTCCCGTACCCTCGATATCTCCTGCTATCTCTTTCCGTCTCTCAGCCCGAGGGGCCTTTAAGACGCATCGAAAACACTTTCCTCGGTGCACGACATGGGGACGTCACCCCATTGTGTTTCCGTCCTAATTAATTCTTCGCAATCTGGGGCTGCTCCGTAAGAAGGGCCAATGGCGGCATCAGCAGTCCTCTTTGTGCTTATTAACCCTCCGGTGCTGAAACTTTGGTCCATTTTGATCTAGAGCTATATACCTCTCATTTGTGTTCTAATATTTTAGCAGCTATTTCGGTTGCAGCGCCAAAGAATTATAATTTAGATTGAACGTTCTTCGGGTCAGAACGGACCCAAGAGGGTCAAAACAATTGCGATGACGTCGTTGTTTTCGCGACACGAGGCAATCAAAGTTTCGAGAGAATATCAAAGCGGTGGCGGAGGAATAAAAATGGACGGTTAAACCGCTTAGGCTAAAATTCCATTTCACGCGTGGCTAGCCCCGTTGTATACGGTGCAGGAGAGTTTCGTAACGAACCGTAAGAGCCTCGGCAAGAACGCATCCTCGTCAGGGACCGCACGCACAGTTCCTGGTCGAGTCCAAGGCCTCGATAATTTGCAAAAGGGGGAGACGGAGAAACACAGGAGGCTGTTATGCGCCGGTGGCAGCTGGGAGGCAGAGCCAGTTAGCCCGGGTTATGCGGGGCCCAAGGTCTCTCTCGGCTCTAAGGGCCCCTATTACGTATTAACTCTCTCACGCACGAGTCTCGGTCACACACACGCGTGCGCATTCCAGGCCGATTTGCATTCGTCCCTGTCGCCCGGCAAAGGGAGAAACCGTCCACGGCTCCGACCTTCCCGCGAATTCGCACACGTGCGCCGGTATGTGGGTCAAACTGCGACGCAAACTAGTCGAATCGGAGGCGTAGAACAGGTCGTTTCTTCAGACCCTCTCTTGTTGTTTTCATTTTTCGAAGAGGCAGACGTGGGGCAGGATGGGTTACGGGGCCTTGGAATTCGGCGCAGCACGTGTTCCACGTTTTTGTTTACCATGGAGGTACCCATGGAGCAGCGAGATCGTTCCCAGCCTCCGTTGGCTGCGAGGCGATTCAGCAGAAAAGATGATGGCTCTAGTGGAAAAACTTTCTTTACGGTCCTTTTATTTTACGATCGTGTCTGATTTGATATATTTTCTTAGTATCTTGTTTTTATCATCACGACTTCGCGGCGTGAAGGAGGAACGAGGAAAAGAGGAAGGAATAATACAGACAATTTTTATTTTGCATAAAAATACGCAGTCGTTACATTGTGTATCTCCACGCAAATTTCCATTTTCATATACGTTTTTGTTCAGGTCGGTGTCAGTTACAAAATTCTCTCTCAACAGGGGGCGTTCCCATACGAATAGGCGTGGCTTCGATGCTCCTGATGAAGCCAGGGCAGTGCTCCGAGGGGCAATCTTTGCTCCAAACCTGATTTATCTTATCCAAATCATCCCTGCCTCTCTCCCAGGAGAGAATATCGAAATTCTCGTTGAATCGAGACCATTTTCTTGTCCATCATCAGGTTTGCCAGCGTGTGATCCACGGTGATCCTGCTGCTGGTTTTAGGTTCTTTTCTTTGACAAATGCTGGGGTCCGACTCGCGTAGGCAGATGCCTAATTTACCAGTCGTGATTCTCGCACCCCACAAGACACGGCAGAGGGTGGAATATAGAGAGCCTCGTCGATGAATCTATATTTGCTCGCCCCCCCCCCCCCCCCCCGACACCGTACGTGTCCACGTGTATATAAGCTTTTTCCATATGACGTATCGCCGTGATTACCTTGATGTAGATCCGTCGCTGCGTTTCGAAGGCCGATAACGCATCGAGAATACACCGGGCCCTCCCTTTTTCTCGTCTCCTCTCTTTCCATCGTTCTGTGCTCGGCCACGTATATCGGCGAACGCATCGATCATCGTTGCGCCCGCGATTTTTCATCGGGCTCCCTCCGCGCGCAAAAAAAACCCGCCGAGATTGAAAAGCCATTCCCGGCGTCTGGGAATGTGATCTCTCTCTCTCTCTCTCTCTCTCTCTCTCTCTGTCTTTCTGCCCCTCTCTCGTCGCTTTTCCGCGATTAGGCGCGATTAAATCGTCGCGACGAGATAAATTTACATCAAACACGCATCCGAGAAACACGACGACGTCCCCTTTTGTTTATGGAAATTATGGATTAAACTTTACAGCCACTATTTTCGTCGAACGAGACTGTTTTGTTCTCGCTCGAAAAAAAATTATCTGTGGAGACGCCCTTTGTGATAGTGAAAGTTATAGATCACGGTCTACCGAGAGTGTCTATAATAAAATATCTATAGTAAAACAACGTCGACAGAAGATGATTATCTCATTCTTTGCATATGGAATACTCTAAACAGGCGTATCTAATAGGCGCCGCTTTGCTCACAGATTCTGCGGAGCCATAACCGTGGCCTATAGAGCAATCTAAGCTGCTGTCTGGTCTAGAAAATTCGAAGAATAAATTCCAGGTCTACCTGAACCTCCGCCGACGTAATTCCTTCATTCCGCAAGTAAATCGTGCGTCGATCGAGCAACGGAGGCGTACTCGAACCGATGAAGATAGTATCCATCGCGGAACAATCCCGACCGGTGATTTACTTTCTCCATTCGCTTTTATGGAAGTTTCCAGCTCACGCTGTCTCCGCAACAACGAATCCGGGGATTCGACGGTCCGGAAGCACGCGTCGGTTCGCCTGAAATCGTCCGTGGCCGGGAATTATTGCCCGAAATTATACGTTCCGTGCCGATCGTACACGCCACGCACCACGCGATTGCTTTTCACTCGAGCCTCGCTTCCGATCGACTCGTATGAAAACGCTCGAGAATTCCGATACATTTTTCCACCCTTTATCGACTCGAGTTAGCACCGAAACATCTGTCACCCGCGAGCAGCTCAACGATTACAGAAAAACACGTTTTTTCTATACTCAGTATCAATCTTTGAAATTGCGAGTCGAAAATCGTCGTTTCTGTTTCTGCCAAAGTGTTCCGAAACGAGCGCTTTTCCGTTCCGCTCGTTTGGCGACGGATAAAAAACTGCGTTGCTCGGGGGGATGATCCTAGGAGTGGAGGAGAGATCTCTAAAATTCACGCGAGAGCTGCGAACGTCGCTCGCTCGAATCGCATTACTGTCATCGCAGTATTTTCGCGTGTTATCCGAGTGTGTATGCACGAGGAGGGTGGCTGACAGAGGGTGCGGTGCAGTCGGAGCGACTCGAGGGTGGGTGAGTTACGAGCCTCTCTCTTTCCGGACACCAAAATGGAGGCTGCCAGCCGGGAATTCAAGATGGAGTCGAATACTTAGGTTGCCGGATAAAAATTCGCAAATGTATAACGAGTAACCAGAAAAATCCCTTTTCGAAGGGTTAATCAACGAAGCAGCCTGGCCATGCACGTACCGTCTTCCGAGTTCCAGGGGAATATTGAAGGAGACAACGATTCGGCGAGCCTCCATTCATCTTCGCTGGCAATTCCATAAAGTGATGGCTGCGCGCAGGAAAGACGACCGCAAATTACAACGTTGTCGGGTAATAACGGATTACGTGTCGCGCGATCGCCTCTATTAAATTCATTTCGCCATTAGGGCTCTGACCGCGTAGGAAACAGTCTGGGCGTCGCGCCCATTGGTCATCGGAAATCGTGTGTCCGACGAGCAGCCCGAGAATGCTATCAATAAAATCGATTTCCGGGGCAGCTGGTCTCCTCCTTCGACCCAGTGCCCGTGACTCATTGCACCTCGAACCGAAAACGCTCCGAGGAACCACCCCGCTACCTACCTCATTTCTTTATTTTTTGATCGTCCCGGGAAGGCATTATTATCGGAAGCCACCGGCCCACGTAATTACAGGGCGCTCGCGTGCCGACTAATTTTTTATTAGATCGCGCCACGGATTGCCACGTGTGGCCCGCGAAATTTCACGTGACGCCGCGCCGTACGTTTTGCAAACCTGCCAGCCAAGCCACCGTATCGCCGACATCTACCCCTACTGTCCCGCTCAATTTATTCCCCGATCGGTCTCGTTTAACCGTCATAATTCACTGACTCGCGAGCTGGCCACCAGCTTCGTGGAAACTATATTTTACCGAAACCCCTGTTCTTTCGGCAGCGCGGCCGGTGATGTCTGCATTACTCGCGAGGAGCCGTTTTCGGTGTTAAAGTCTGAAAAGGCGATTCTTTTGCAATTTATTTAGTTCTGGTAGCTGGGTGCCGATTTCATTGATCGGCGTTACAGTTGGAATAAAATTCCGTCGGTACGTACGTACATGTCTACGACTTTTCGCGGATCCTAGCCAGAGGAATGATAGACAACGAGAAGAGCCATTCGTTTTATTCTCTGCCTATAAAAGCAGGCTCGAGGAATGAAACGGAATGATTAAAAGAACCTATCTACGGTGAACGAGTGGCCGACAAGAATTAAAGCGAGGTCGAGCAACAGCAGGGCTCGTAATTCCATGCAATTCCATTCCGTTGTCGATGTATCCGCCGTGTACGAGCCATTTCGCGCCACCTGCGCGATCCTTCCTTTTCCATCGTCCACGTGGCTTTGGCCAAGGGCGAAACTTTCCAGCCGCAGGAAACGTGGATCAGAGAGACGGCCCTTTTACTCCCTTCCCCTTTCTCTTCGGAGCTGACTTAATGGCGGTCGATCGGCCATACCGTTGTTTACGATTAGGATCGTAGACCGCTGGCTAGGACAGACACAACCGTGGTCCTTCTTTTACTCGGCCTGGGCTCAAAGGGAGGACCGGCCGCCGCTTCCTGGAATCTAGAATAGCGATGTAACCCGTTTTATGGATTCCGTTATCGTCTATTCGGCCGGTTATTACACGCCGTTCCGACGAAACCGCGCCGGCCGCGCCGATTTACGAGCCTAATGCTACACGCGACACGTGCAAGCGATAACAACAATAACTAGCCTTATTTCACGGCCGGTATCAAATGAAAATAAATTCTAAAGTGGCAAATAAACGATAACCATATCTATACTGTGGATCTTCGTACGAAATAAAAAGTGTCCAAGTTAATCGTATGGAATCGTAGCTAAATGAAAAAATGTACGTTTTCTTTCAATCATTTTAAAACGTCAAAAATAATGGGACAACGTTCATGAATTTTTCAAATGTCTTTTCAGTTTTGGGAGACTTCAATCATTAAATCTATTCCCGCCTTCTGCACGAAGTTCTCTCTGACCCGTTCCCCAAGAGGAACATGACTAGAGCAATTCTGTAATTAATATAGTCAGTGGGTCAGAGTATCGAGCGCCAGATCGTTCCTCCAGGTCACTCAGACACCCGCATCTCGGGAACAAGGGTGAAACTCGTCGACGCAACAGCGAACCAGGCTAAAGCGCAGAGTCCAGCTCGTAAATCCAGCGATTTAACTTTGCTCGACACTCCTTCTCCCTGGAGGAGGCTGTCCTTCTCTCTCTCTCTCTCTCTCTCTCTCTCTCTCTCTCTCTCTCTCTCTTTCTCTCTCTGCAACTTCAACCCTCTCGTCTCTCCTCTCTCGGCGAGTCCCGCTGAACCAGTGAATCTGCGAAGAAGAGAGGGTAGAGGAGCATCGTCCCCCGTTAATGCCGAAGTAATGAGTGGGGTGGCAACGTTGAAGGACCCTCGTCGAGTCGCCATTGCCATCTAGCACCCCACCCATCCCCTCTACAACCCTCGGATAGGGGTTGGACGAAACACGCCGTGTTCCTGGACCCTCTGCCCTCCCGCTGTCAATCACATGGCAGCGGGGGTTCCGAAAAATAAAATCGCCGCCCCGAAAAGCCTCGAGTGTAGACGTACCTCGGGGTTTCGGGGTGGCCCGGAGACGGTTTCTCAGTCCTGGAAGCCGGGCAATGGTCGAGCAATTACATCGATTTACTGTGTCGACTCTCGAACGAACGCCGCTCGGCATCGTTTCGGCAGTTTAACCCGCGAGCACCGCCGTTTCCAGCGTTAATGACTGCGCTACCCCTAAACGCGCGATTGGACGCTCCCGCGATCAAACGAGCACCCCTACCAGGATAATTGAACCTTCCATTATTTCGGCGCCTTTACCGGCTGCAGTCCTAAAGAGAAAATTGGTGACCATTTTGCTGCTGTCGTTTCTTGATTTACTCGTTAAAGTATTTATAAGTTAAATCTCTCGTCGCGAACGCGTTGAATAATGTGCGAATAATGTCTGGATCAGCCTGCACTCGAGGCAGTGTCCAGTCGTCAGATTTCTCGATCGCAGGACATTTTCCCGACGGTGGAATCTAATAAAGCGTCAGAGCAACGCGGGACGCATCGGCGGTCTCGAAGAGAAGCCTTTAATCTCGGTGAGGGCAGTCGTCCTCCAATTTCGGCGTGTCCATTGTTTCATAAGAGGCCGCGCGAGCCGTCGTCGTCACAACTCCGGAGGATCCGCCGGAGCATATTGCGTACCGGATTGCCGCAGCTGCTGCGGTTTCCGGGCCCACCGGCCAATCGGTCGAATCGTTGTCGAAATTGCGGCCTTCCTTCCTTCCTCTTCCTCCAAGCAGACGGTGCTCCGTCTGCCTTCCTCCTCGAGTCTGTTTCTGCCGATCCTTGCGCAATAGCTTCGCGAAGTTTAAAATCCTCCGGGACTCCGATCGCGTTCGCAAATTCTTCCAAAAATTTCCCTGCCACCAACCGGTCCATAAATCCTGAAACTTTTACGAAACACCTTGGTTATTCTATAGGACAGGCGGATTGCTTACTTATTTCATTTATAATTTATAAATAGTCTATAGATCTTCATGCACGATAAACATTATTTCTCTCAATTGCAAGAGACGGGAGGAATTTTGGAAACGCAGATCTGTTTTGCATCGATACGATCTCCTCGAGCGAGTCGCTCTCAAGTGCTCGCCAATAAGGACTCGTTTGATGGCTGGTCTCTAAACTGAAAAAAAGAGCAAATCGCGATCGGCATCGGGATCGTTCTCCTTTCACGAGAGACTCTTAATCGGACTGCGTGCTGTGGATCAGAGATCAGGCGATGGATTGTTGACTGGTGTAGGAATGTTAGGTTGTAAATCTAATTTCATGGTTTATCGGATATGCTGGAATGCGGGACGCGAGAAAATCGAGAAGAGAACCAAATTCCAGCTCTTATTTAATGTCACATCGTAATTTCTATTCTTTCTACACTTTAGAAATCTGTGCGAACTTTTATAAATAATATTTCAGTAATGCAGGTAGGCGTTTTTCGGGGGGATGTATCTGAGATCCATTTCCATTTCGGAGATTCTCGAAAAAGGTGTTTCAGTGACAGTGTTGGTATATCGTGGAACTAAAAGCTAAAAATGGTGGTGTGGCGACGGTGATCCGGCTGGACCCTTAGTTAACAACCTAATGGGATGCCAGACACGCGCAGCATTGTGCAATCGGACGTCGAACCGAGGTCCTTGGACTCCATTCCGGATGGAAACTGCTCCTTGGACGGTAGCGCTGCCAACCGCGGCAGCGACCCGGTGAAAGGCTGCGAAAATGTCAGCACGCTCGGCTCGCCGGTGGCCGCGATCGCCAATAACTTCCTTGTTTAGCGATAAATCGATTGCGGATCACGGAGGAGCGAACCGTTGCACGGATCGTCCATGATAATTTACGACGTGGAACCTAACCGTCTGGCAAATATAATAATGCTTGCGGATGGAATCGCTATGCGAGGCTCGCATAGTCGGGAGAGACGGTTACGATCCATCCCGAGAGAACCTGCTCGCTCGATTCAAGAATCTTCTCGAATAGATCGTGGGGGTCGTGGATCGAGGATATCGGTCGATAAACTCGGATCTTGTACAAGTGCAGATGCGTATCTCGCGCGCGAAAAGTGTTTACCGCTCGGTTGTAAATACGCTGAGCTGCTGATAAGCGGCGGAGCTCTCCTTCTCTAATTGCCCACCGCCGCTGTCGTCAACAAAATTTAATCGTTCGCCGCGGCAAACAAGCCAGTCAAAGTCTATTTGCGATCGAGCGACGATTCTCTCTACGTTCAACGCTTCTTCTTCTTCTTCTTCTTCTCCTTGATCCCCGCTCGTCGTCGCCGAGCAACTGTGTACTCGGGAATTTAGCGAATGACTGACGCACGGTGACTCACGAGCTCGTTCGAATCGTCTGTTTATCGCAATGTGCGGACAATTCGATTTTAAAGTCGAACGAGAGCTGAAACTAGCGACCTCCATTGGTTCCGTGGCGAATTCACGTTCGCAGAAGCTTGTCACGTTGATCTGACAAAATCAATTATATCTTCGTGAATTGCAGCCAATGTATTCTTGTTATTCTTTTTCGTATATACTGTTTACAAAAATGGCTGTTATATAATGTGAGTACACTCGCCCATGCGATTTGCGGTTCGGTTATAGGACCGTCTGTCCGTCGCGCGATTTGCGTGAGAAGGCGGCATGGCAGGGGGTTCAGGAACCTCGAACCAGTTCAAGGATGCACGTGGCTCGGTCCGTCGTCGTGCACATGCATGCCAGCAACGGCTGCAACGTGCCGAGCGATTGCATCGCGAGAGGATCGGCCGGCTTAGCAGGCCGAGGCAAGTGCGAGAGCCACCGTGCTCGGTAAACACTCCTATTCCGATAGTTTCTGCCAGCCGGAGAGCGTGCGGCTAGCCGGGGCGAATTCGCGATTCGCATGCGAATGAAGACAGTTGGCGACTCGCGCGGACACGAAGAGAAAGGACGGCGAACGGAGCTGTCGAATAGAATGCTCGTTTTATCTATCGTCGTAATAGACTGACAGGCTCGTATTTATCGGCGCTTATCTCGCCCGCTATTGTTGTCTATCCGATTCTTTTTTTCTCTCGCGTCGAGATGGAAAACCGACTATGAAACTTCACCTATGCACGTTTATACACCTGCGTGCTCGCTCGAAAGTCCGTTCCGTTTTGCGAGTTAGCTCCGAGGCAGAAAATGGGAACGACTTATCTTTTCCGAGATGTTTTTTATGGTAAACGATGCGGTGTTAGGTGAACAGTGATGCACACGTGGATAGCGATCCGATATAGATTCCATGCAAACATTTTTTTATGGAATCTAGCAGAGGCTGTAAATTTTGATCGGAAACAGATATCGATGAGCCACTTGCAACGATTGCAAGACAAAACAGTTACGAAAAAAATATCCGCAGTTTCTCAGAACGCTCTCAAAAATCGCAGCTCGAGCCGTGCACCGCTCGGTAGACCCTCAAATCGTCGATCTTCGAGGACTGCGCGGAATCGCCGGCAATTACCATAGAAGGAGGCGCTCGCAATTAAAATTCCTCGCGGCGTCCGGTCCATGTGGGTTCCTCCTTGCCACCGTGGCGATTGTTGGTATCGCCGGGGAGCCAGTTATGCTTGTCGCGTGATAAGTCGCACGCGAGCCAGGCGAAGCTGGCGGGACGGGTTGCGGAGGAACACATTGGAAATTAACGAGGGAGAAATTGCGCGCGTGCTAGACGCTGTCCGGCGTTGCAAAGCCGTGTCTAATGCCTGTGTAACGGTGCAACGTCCGAGCACCGTCCGAGCCCGAGGATAGAGAACGTTGGCTCCGTGGCCAAGAGTTTTCACGCCTCGCGAACGTTTGCCGGGTTCGCTTGCTCGCCAGCAGCACAGCGCCGCGATAAATCGCCTGCCACAACTCCTTGCGGCTCCTTCATCCTCGCTCGCTCGCCAAATTCGTTTCTAAAATCGGCCTCGAAGCCCTCCCGCTTTTCTAATCGCCGCACGTTGTCTTAACTCCTTAGAAATTTAATCACAACAAAATCACAGTAGAATGTTCGAAGCAAAATTTCAAGACGTCTTTAGGCTCCAACAGTGACGAAAGGATTAACACGAGGAGTCCTAATCCCACAGTTATCTTCGGCTCCCAGCCTCCGTCTAATCGATCGCCCAGGTCGGTTGTTACGAATTTTGCCGCACGCGCGTTATTATCTGTAACGATCCTCCTCGCCCGTGTTACCCCCGCGTGCACGGACCCCAAAAATACGGCGACAGTTATCGTCGCCGGTGGACAAGCGCGAAAGGGGTTTCCGCTTACCCTCGTAACATCGTCCGCGCACATGTTTCCTTGGCAACCGTAAATAGCTACCTTGAAATTTGGCCCGCTCGATCGCCCCAGGTGGCACAAACCGTGTACCGCAAGATGGCCACCGATTGCTGCCAGATTATCGGAGACGTCCATCTCGATGCACGCAGCGAGATAGAGCTCGAAATTTGGAGACCTTCTCACTGATTTCAGAGCTACCTGGAAATATTGTACTGGCTGTTACACACCGTGACGCGAGATGAAATGAGAATTCACAGCCGTCGGTGCAATGATCCGGCTCCATTCCCATAGCGATTCAAATGTCTATCGAGTAAAGGAAGGTTCGACTTACCAAAGAATTTGCATTACTCGTTACTTACTGTTCAAATAAAGTTGCGACGTCCAGCGTCGAATATACACGATCCCCTTTCGCAAGCAGACTCGCTCGCGTGTGTTTCCGTGGCAACCATAAACAGGCGTCGCTGACATTTCGAGTTCGAACCGAGCCAGCTCGTGTTGCACAGGTGAAGCAACCCTTTCACAGTGGCGCGTTAGGGTGTCTCTCGAAATCAGGATGAGATCGCGTACACGCGCGGAGTCGGATTAATTTCCAATGGACGCTCGTATAAGAGCTTCCTGAAGCGCATACACACCGTGCCCTTTGTAGTTCTCCGTATCGGGCTTATCCGCCGAGATTTTGAGCGCTTTACGCCAACGGGAAACGACCGCAATCTTCGTAATGGAGAGAAATCTGTCCCGTAGCGCGACGCTACGGCTTGGACCAGCGTCTTTTCTCCGCGGTAAATCGTCTCGAAGGAGGGACCGTTTCACGTCCGCTTGTCCACGCTTCCCGGTGCGCGAAACGCAGCGATGGGATCGACCATGTCCAAAGCAAAACCTTCTTAGGCTGTAACCTGTAAGGGAGACTCGATTCCTTTTGCTAGGCAACTGATTTTCTCATCTGGGAGGACGTCGGATATTTTCTCCGCGAGAGAGCTATTCCTTCCCTCCGCGAGAGAGCAACATGAGACAGCTTTCCTTTTTCTCCACAAGAGAAGCGCCACACATATCCACAACAAAACGATTATCTCTCCTTATCGTGGTATGGAAACTGTTCTGCTACACGAGAAAATGATTCCAATCCTTCTTTTCATTAAAAGCCCCTTTCTTTCTCTAAGTCAAGCCTATTGTTTTTCTCCACGAGAACGCTACTTTTGTCCTCAACAAGAGAACTACTCTTTTTCTTTCGCGAGAAAGCTATTTTCCCCTCTCCACAAGACAGCTATTCTTCTGCTTCTCAAAAGTGCTCTTCATTTTCTTCGCGAGGAAAGCTACTTTTGCTTTTCTACTATCCCTTTTCTTTCGAGACAGCTAATATTCTTCTGCGTGGACGATCCACTTCTTCGCTTCGTTCTGATGAGTGTAATTAGACTGCGGATTTCTATACCACAATAGGAATCTGCTTAACACAATTCTAATAATTGTTGTCAATTCTGCTCCTGCTGCTCATGTTTCAAGAGCCAATTATGATTAAAAAGAATGCGCAGCTATTAAAATCTACAAAAATTTGTCGGTCACTTGCCCTGAATTTAATATACTTCCACTTTATATCTCATTCATTGAAACCACTAGAACCTCCAAGGCAGACTCGACTTAAAGATCGATATAAATTCAATATACTTCCATTGTCAGTCTCAATCATGAAACCATTATCAAATAAGATAAAACGTCTCTGCAATCTTCATTTTCTCAAACCTGTCTATAAAAGTACCTATACATTAAATTCTTCAGTCCAATCACGACCATCGATGGTCTGGCAGATTCTCCTCTTCCTTTCTCTCTCTTATTTCTTTCAACGTAGTCTGCCATCTTCCCCGCAAAAACTGCCAGTATCGGGCTCGTTGTATCTGCCACACATTTCGACAAATAGTGGATATTTCCGTCGGGATCGTTATCGGCAACGAGCGCGTTTGCTCACGGCGAATTGTCGACTAATCGACCACGGCAATAAAACACGCGGATAAAGAAGACGTTCCGCGGACGTCGCAATCGATGGTTACGCGGTTAATTATATCCGAGTGGGGTGCGCACCTGTCGCGAGCGTGTTCTCGTTGGACTCTCTCTTTTTCCCTCTCTCCGGTCACGGAATTTAACGGTGATTAATGGAGGAAGCGCGGCCGCCGTATTTTAATTGAGATATAAATCCGTGGGTCCGAAGTCACGGTCCAATTCCATTACGGCCTTCTAATGGGCAGGCGCACGCGCTTGATAAAACCGACGGTTTTATCGAGCTCGTGATCTGCGCATCTCGCCGATATTACGCGCGTTATCTTTAATCCGCTCCTAATCGCCGGAGAAAAAAAAACCGCGTAAAACAGAGCCAGCGAAATAAATTCCATTCGACTGGCAATAATTGATGAGAGCGGCTGGTTTCGCTATTTTTGCCTCTATCCAATTCCTCCTTTTTTTTTTGTTTCGTTCCCCGTTAATTAGCATGCATATCTCCGGATTTACATTCGCGCGCAGCTCTTAATCCAACAGATTATCTTATCGACGCCGGACAAAGTCGTTCAGAAAGTTTATTGCGGAATAAATTGCGCTCGACTGTCTGCCGTGATTCCACGCCGATTGCCCGCCTTTATTTATCGTAGAATAGATCGATCGAAGAGCTATACGAGCGACACAGTGACAGTTAATCGCAATTAATCCTTGACAGATAGTAGTGGCTAAAAGCATCTAGTTATTCACCGATTTTTGGTGGAATCGTTAATTCGAAGCTGATGTGGCATTTCTACAAATAATCGAAGTCTTTTACCAATTAGTGTAGTTATTTAATTCGTTGCTCGATTACACTGCTATTCAAGGATTGGCAAAGTGAGCTGACACTTTTGATGGGTCGTGTATTCTTCGCTGCAGAAGTGTCCCAAGCGTCTCCTTGACAACCATAGTCCCTGTTCGCTCGGCAGTCCGCCGGGTAGCATTCTCGGAGGCGCCGACAGCTCTAGGCACCGTGTTAATTCAACCATCTCTTAATTAACCAAGATCCGACGTCGATCAAACCCTATTTTCGTTATCTAATCTGTTGCTTCCTAGTCTGTTCTCATCGCATAGTAACCATACAGTTATACAAACATGTAGATTCATTCTCAATCAAACAAAAAGAGTAAAGGATAGTATTTACGCAGACTAGCGATTCCTCGCCGATTTTGATAACCTTGAGATCTGCTGTCAAGATTATCGTGATGAACAACTTTTCCCTATTCATGTTACCGCATCTTCCGAGACCGTCTAGTCGCGAGAAAGACGACCGGGTCGCGATAGATATGCAGACGACCCGTTATGGCAGCCCTCCATTTTCATAAATCGCTCGGTCAGACCACCCACGCCGAAATTTTCCGTCGCAAATGGCCCGTTAGGGGCGGGCGTACTTCGTATTCGCGACGGGACGTTATTATACGTTCCGGGGCCGTCATTCCGCGGCGGGGTTCATCCGTAACACCTATTCGAAAACTAAATTGTCCGCTATCTTTCATTCCCCGCGATCGGCTCCGTGTTAAATGAAGCGATCGGTAAATATCACCTACCGGTTCTCACGTGCGGCAATTTTCTCACGCTTCGCGGCACACGAAATCGCCCGACTTTTTCCCTCCGGTGCGTCTAATGGTAATCATGAACATAATCGCCGCATTTGCGGCAGCGAAGGCCTGCAGCTCACTCGCGCTCAACTCTAAACAATTCTTATTCTTAGGTTCTTTCGATGTCGTCCTGTTTCGAGCATTATCGACTCATCTTGTCACAATAATAACGTATAAAATCGTACAAACGAGAAAAAGAGAAGAATCGCATCCCAAGCGCTGGATCGTTACAACTTCAACTGAAAGCAATGATAAAAAAGAACATTAAAAAAACTCCACGTTACCGTTACCCGAGCATAGAGTTAGCGAAACTGTTGAAAGGTATAAAATCAACTCCGAGAACTGTCGCGAGCAACAGCATTAAACGAAGAGGACGGCTCGGAGGTGAAATTTTCAGGATCGAAAGTTTTAATTGGAACAGGTTTTCGCGAGCGGACCGGTAATGCGTGAGAACTGGTAATTTATACGAGCGTATCGCGATCATCCTGGGCCGCGTCGCGTCGGTGTTTGGCCAGGACGTTAGTTACACGAAAAATGTCACATTTGCGGAGATTCGATGTGATAGCGAGTAAACCCGTTGGTCGGTTTGCACAGCGGGCGAGTAACGGCGAATAGACAAGCTGCCTCGCGCAGAGCCTACTGTACGCAACATTAACCCGTGACCGCGGCTCGATAATTTACCAAGCACACCCTCCCTTGACAAATGCGGCCGCGCCGAAAACGAACCAGCCGTTACAGAGACGACACGGAGATCGTCCATTGAAAACGATCGGGCCGGCCGCGGCCGGTTCGTTTATGTTCCGATCGTTCCGTGGGAAACGCTTGTCTGCGGCTGCGACTGCTGATCACCGGACTTTGGAGGCTCCGGTTAGGTCAACAGAATCCTAGGTTTGCGTTCCGAATGGTTTTTCGTCGCTTAGGTGGTGGCCGAGACGCTTTTATTTAGCACTGGGTTACTTTAAAGGAAATTAAAGGTTTTAACTCTGAGCAGTCGAATGGCGACTCAGAGTCAGACTTGTTAGGATAGCGTGCTTCATTTTATCTAAATGTTTGAAGAGCCGATCTGGATCCAATTACTAAACGTTGGAGAGATCGGTTTGTCGATAGACTGGGGTCTGGGTTTTCGTTGTCCACACGGCTTGAGCGAACGTTAAAGACACGTTGTTGCACAACCGTCTGCCATATATGTCGTACTAATAAATAACCCACAACCTTATCGGTGCTAATTAGACATCGTTGATATGCGTGAGTCACCTAACGAAGCAGCTAGCAACACCTTATCGACATTGCCATTTTATACAAACATTTGCAAAATGAGTTATCACAATTCCTTCTTATCGATAAACAGTGTCCTTCCTCAGTGGACGTTTATGTCCGATGTTTCTTTATACAATATTATCGATTAATTTTTCCTTCTTCCCGGTGTTGCGTTCTTACTGTAAAGTTTATTTACGTTCCCGTAAATTATCGTCTGAATAGTCTGGCAGGTGTTCTTATAAATTATTCAGAAGGCGATGAGTCGGTGGTTCTTTTTGTATAAAAACAAGCCCGTCTCGTGAGTTTTCAGCAGTAAGTTTTGAAAATTTGTAAGCATGTCTCGCTCTGCCATCTTCCTTCTCTTCATCGCCGTTGCCTACATTGGCTGTAAGTATCAATAGATAGATGACAATTAACTCTTTGTGTTCGATTTCGCAAAGCTGCGTTAATTTTTCCTTTAATTTTACATTAATTAGTACGCGAGGTAGGAGCGTGTGGTCGTAACGAGCAGTTAAACGAGTGTTCAAGTCTGTGCGAACCTAAATGCGGCGAAGAACCAAGGGAATGCATCGAGGTTTAAATTATTTATATCTCACCTTTAAATTTAAAGACTTTTGTAAAGAATTAATGTAGTACCGCTGATCTCGCAGTAGAATAAGTCATTCACAGTCAGACATGTAGAAAAAGTCAGTGTCACTCTCATCGAATACTATAATATTTAACTTTTGTGTGTAGGAGTGCGGAGAGCCTGCCTGCCAATGTAAATTGGGATACTGCAGAGACAAACAAGGGAAGTGTGTCTCGAATAAAAAAGCTTAATTAAGGAATTATTATCGCGTTAATTGCTTCAAGAAATTCATGGATGACAATAGATACAGGACTATGATTGGCAATAAATAACATCGTTCTAATTGCATTCGTGTTTTAAGTTCAATGTCGCCCTTCGATCCTGCGCAGATTCAAAATGATAAACTCCATATCCACTTGACAAAATGAAATGAATCACTTCGACTCCTCCGACAATTCCAGCGGTAAACGAGATGGAATGTCATCGAAGTTGATCAATACACGCGTTGTTCCCTCGTTCACGTTGTCAATCGTGTACACTATCCGCACCAAAGTGGCAATCTTATCGTGTCCTCCGATAAGAGAGTATCGCGCTTAACTTATCTGTGGAAAAGAAAGAACGACGAATCGGTGATTGAACTGGTTTTTAATAAATCGTTGCAGCATGCACGAACGATTCCAAGAAATTACCGACAACTCACAATTAATCCAGAACACTTGATCCTTAGAGCTATCGACTATCGATGCTGAAAATGATCGATCGCGATTGTTGCGCCAATTACAAACGAGATAGGAATCATTTTAATAAGATCTCTTCATTCTTCGGAAGAGATAATGCGGGAAAAGCTGAAATGTGTTTCAAGCGATTGTTTTATTTAACATCATCTGTGTAAACGGATTTAACAAAAATTAGCGATGCTCTCTACAATGGAACATTCGTTGATAAAATTGTCGCTATGTGTAGAACGAGTGACAACAGCTCGAAGGATTAGATTTAATAAACGTTGAAAAATATTATGCTAAAATTGGCAACGATCCTCGCGATCGACTACCTCGCCCAGAAAATTAACAGTCTCGAGTCAGGACACACTTGTCCTCCTTGTTTCTGACGTAGCCGGGTTTACATTCGCAGCCAATTTTGCAGCTCTGAAACAAAGAACAAATTACAATCAGATTCTGTGTTGAAAGGGATAATTAAACATGAAAGATTATTAAAATATTGAGAGCGATTCATGGGAGAATTATTCGCACTAACCATTACGCAAATTGGCGGAGCCTTCCTTTCGCACGTGTCTATGCAGGGTGAACCACAGCTGTTGAATACTTCGTTGGGTCCGCAATTTTCAGCACCTTGGGTCTCCTGAGGGTACGCCACTGAAAGAAAAATCACGAAATTATAATTTTTTACGATTTTATTCGCCACAATTTCATGAAATTCTACGATGAAAAAATTATTCTTTAAAACATGATTAGGATATATGATTTATGAATTTTTCTGTAGTCTACATGGTACAGTAAAAAGTATCATTTTTCTAGTGCTAACCGAGTCTCAAAAAATGTGACACTTTAAACGACAAAACCAAAAATATACACAACACGCTAAATTCAAATAATTGAAACACAATTTTCTAGCATCACAGACTTTAACAATATCTCTGACAATGGCTCTAAAAAAAACACGTTCCTCTACCAGATTAAACAAAAACAGATAAAAAGGCACACTCGCATGCAGAAGTTTATCATTCCCTGCATCGATGGAAACGAAAATACATTTGATCTGCCAACGAACCTATCCCAAACAGCTGCGTCGGTTAATAAAAGGTGAAAGCTATCGTTATCGGTATCAACAACTACAAATGATTCAGAAAATACGGTACACACAGGCACACATACACTACAATTCGTCGAACGATCCCACACTTTGATCATTTCGAAGCTTCCTGGTTGAAGCTAATGAATGAAACTTTGACTGAAACTCCGAGTTGATTAAAGAATGGTCCTGCGACATGGATCCAGGCGGATCTACGATTATTGGCTACTCACCGGTGTAGGCGACGGCCACGACGAACAAAAGAAGAACTGTAGCGCGAGTCATGTTGAGAGGTTTTCTGGATAGTACGAGTTAGACTTGTCGAGTGCTCAAAAACGAATGCTGATCTCCGCTCCGTCCGCTTGAGCTTTTATACGATGACCACTGGTCTGTTCTCCCCGATTTTTTCCACACGTCTACGCGTATCGCTCTTTAAAATTCACGATTCGCATTATCGCTTGCGGCTTGTCATATCGATTACCTGCCGAGATAATACGGTGCTAACAGCAAACAACAGATCGATGCGATACCAGCTAACAGAACAAACTCACTCTAGGCCTGTTACCTCAATTTCGAGCTAAACTTCACTTCCCGGTAACTTCATCTTCGTCGTAGACTACCGGAAAATTCGAAAGATTATGCAACAGCTCTCATAGATAGCAAAATTAGCGTTCTATTAGAACGTTTTCGAAATGACGCGTTGCCATGAAGAATAATAAAAACTTCCACTACATCTGCTAACATTCGATATTTTATGTATAAAATTTGCTAATAAAATGGGTAAGAACTGCAGGCTCTGGGATGTGCAACAGAACGCTAAGTATTGCATCCTCAAATGAGAATAAAAATAAGGATAAGGAGACACTGTTCTCACGCGTTTTATTTTGATTTCAATCTCATCTTTATCACGAGTAAGTTAATACACCTTCCTAATCTCGTTTTAAAGTCCTTATTGGCAGACTCTACGCGTTTCTACCTAGTTTTCTGAATCATATGACGACTTGACATAATTCGCCAATCATTTTATCGATCTAGATGCTATCAGAAATTTCTTCAGTCCAGCTGCATCGATTTCAAGACAGAAACGCGACCCCCTCTCGCTACAAGCTTCCCAATGGACCGAGCCCAGCTAGCTTACTGGAAGATTACCGTTCTTTGATTTGTTCCCGCGAATCTCACTTGGGAGTACCCGTTTGTTGGGAAAGCGTGATACAGTGAAGATATCTATCGTCAGGATAACGACCTCTGTCATTAGTTTTGCAGACTGTCTTAATCTCTTGTAACATCTCTAGAATGTATAACATTGCAACCATTCGTTCTGGATTTTTATTCATTTTATATTATTATGGCCGTATTATTAAATTCCCTAAAAAACAATTCAAAAGAGAGAGAGAGAAGAGGAAGAAGAAGAAGAAGAAGAGAAAGAGATGCGTCTTGTTCGCTAACCGAGCACTTATCTTATGCAAATTATTAATACGAATCGTCCTCGAATCCGTTGACTTTGCGCTATTTGTACTGAGCCGAGATCTTCTCGGAAGCTGAGAGTGTTTGCCGAGAGAGGAGAAACAGGTGGCGGCTGTTCCCTCTCTTTCTGTGTCCCTCTCGTTTTAAAGCATCTATCATGTAGTTCGTCGAAAGGGTGTCAATTGCTTCGAAGCATCGAGAGGAGTCGCTGATACCGACGGGATGATCGCGGAAAATATTCGCCAAGTTCTGCCGGCGAAATAAATCGCTTCAATCTCGAGTGTCTCGGTAAATCGGGAGCTGTCGTCGAAATTCGATCAGATTATCGTTAATTAGTCTCTGTTTGTTGCACCTTGTGCGTAAAATTTCTCGCCGAAGAGTCTCGGTAAATATTTTTTCCGAAATTTGATTGCACACGCGATCCATAAAACCGCGTCGCGATAATAGTGCCGTTATCAATTTATATTTGGGACACTGCGCTCTCGACTAACAACGATCTGACACAGGGGTCATGATCTCCGATATCGAAACCGAGTCGAATTGCCTTCAGTTCTGGGTCTATCGTGTAAATATTTATGTAATCTTTACAGTAAACGAAAACTTTGTTTCATTCCGTCTTCTCGGTTACATTTCCGGCGTAATTCGCCTCGATTCCATATTTATTGCTGGATTTAAGGAATCTGTGAATTTCATCAATTACGGAAACAATAGATATTAATTTTTAGATGTTCAATCTTCATGATTCTGAGAACTATGACTGCACGGCGAGGATTGGTATATTTTCCTGGCACTTTTCATACTGTATTTAAAGAGTCCATCCGTTAGAATAGAGGGAAAGCGTGATCAGAAAATGTCATATGTGAAACGTGGCCAACTATCTGCAACTTGTTCTTTTTATTGCGTAAAGCGTTACATATTTCTGCGTAATTAATTGTACAGCGACTTCTTAGAGTGTGGTGTGCTCGGTGTAGTAGATTTAGGCTCGTCGCTATGTTTAGAAATTAGCTAGGAAAATAAGGTTGCTAGGAATCGATTCAAGGTCTTTTCACGAGATTGAGAAACTCGGACACCGACCATTCCCTTTGGAACCTTATGTTGTCGATTATGCAACCTACGATCGAAACGCAGTCGCCATCGCTATCCTTGAAGTAGCCGAGTTTGCATTTGCAGCCTGGTCTGCACAACTGAAATCAAAATTTTTACCAATCGGTGTAGGCAAATATAGCACGAAGGAGATACAAATATAAGAGGAAATTTATTTTTAAAGGGATTAAAAGTGTTTAATAGTTGATGTTTCTTTTTCTTACCGGTCCATTACACCGTCCAGGTATGGGGTGTTCGCAAGTTGCCGAGCACGAGACGCAATTCGTGGGTTCCTCATTATGGGTGCATACAATTGTTGTATCTGAAAAGCAACAAATTAGTGAAATTGTTAGCAATAGTGCTATTCATTTTGGTGAAATATTATATAAGAAACTTGCCAATAGCAGGCGGTGAATCTGTTGGAGCAGTTAGAACCGTGCCAGGCAGCTCTGAAAAATTGATATTCTCCACGTTATGTTCTCATTCTTGCTACACTCATTAAGGAACACGTCGTTCTAATTTTAATGCAAAATTATGTAGAATATTCAATTTCAATTTTGTCCGCAATAAATATAAAGCTTTGAAATACAGGTGAGAAGCTCATGCGATTCCCAAAACTACGAATGTGTCACAGTGTAATCACATTTCAACGTTGACACAACTAATCAGCGATTATACAATACTATCTAAAAATATATGATTCACGACCATGATCCACGGCTAAAATATGTTCTTCCTGACGCAACACTGTCATTCAGAATTTCATTGACGAAAATCTAGTAGATAGAGTGTCAAGATTGGCTTGTCAACGAATGAATGAACGTGGACTATATTTTTCTGGAGAATCGATTATGCGAATCGAGGCGTACACGAGCACACTTACGCGTTAAACAAAGAAATAGCACGAGGAAAGCGATTGCAGCGATGCGATTCATCTTGCCCGATCGCAAAGTATCACGGGAAAGTATAATGCAACACTAATGAATGCATTCTCAGCACGGCTTTTTATACCGAGCAACTTCGATTGTTTAAGGAGACTGTAATTCATTCCCAACAAGCGTAATCACTGTTTAAATCCGCCGATCCTTTTGCAAACGTTTGCGTTCTCATTCGCTCTCGTTTTCCTCTCGATAAAAATTGAGTTCGTTCTCGTCATCTTTAATAACCTCGTAGAATAAAAAGAGAATCTCGTTTCCTCCGTGCATTTATTCCGAGATATCGGTAATGGATATGAAGCCTTTTAAAAAATCATCGAACAATTATGACCCATCGATGTTATCGACCATATGGCTGATAAAGACAATGTCTCTACCTTTGTTTTACGTATAAATGCAAATTTTCCGAGCCACTAACGAAGCGTTATCTCTCGCAGCTTATCTGAGATCGTAAATTTTGATCTATGATTCGATAAAGGCCAAAAAACGTTACGACGACGAGAGCGTTTATCGCGAATCTTCTTAATTTATCAAGTCGGTCGGGAGTATTAACACAAAATCGGATTAAAATGCATAAAAATTCATCGACTGTTTATTCGCACGGTACATCGTAATTGGAATCATAATTCAAACGGTTAAAGAGATTCGAGAATCAATGTGGATGGATCTGGTTATCAACAAATTGGGTAGACTGCTGTCAGGGATGTTAACAATCCTGCGGGGCGACGCAACTTCCACTGGAGCTTTTCACGAATCCACTCTTACACTGACAACCGATTACGCATTGCTAAACCGAGACAAAAGAAATCAGGATTATTCTCTGGACTGTGTCGAAAGAGTGAGAATATTATACTAACCATAGTACAGAATTGCGGGTTCGGTGAACCGCAAGACGGTTGACAAGCTGATCCGCAGGTATTGAACTCCTCGTTCACGCCACATTGCTGTCCATTTGAACCTTGAAAAAGAATAAACGCTCGTGTTATGCTTCGGGAGTACTTCCGCTCAAACCTAGACTGGCTCGAGTTTAATTCGGGGTCTATTGTCGGGAATAATCAGATCGAGATCAATCTTTTATACCGACATTTCTAGTCCGACAAATTTCAAATGTCTAGTCGAACAAACTTTACTCATGATTCTGGACACGGTCAATCGTTTTATGTTTATGTCAAATCTACCAAGTTTACTCAGGACACCTCGGGGCAACCCTCGAACACTCGATTAGGCCAACTCGAATCGAGTCTTTTACTTACTAGCAGAGAACACTGCCAGAACGGCGATGAGAACGAAGACGAAACGAGACATTATAGTACTGTTTTCTGGACAGCTTATGACCGACACTAAAACTCGCGGAAACAAGTTGGCTTTTATATAGCGCCGTTGCGACAGCCTATCATTACGTCGTTCGTGCTGCCATAAGATGGACGAGAGTCATCACTGTTTCCGTTTCTCATACATTTCTCGCTCGACCTTGTTCGATCAGTCTTCGGCACTTGAAAACAACAAAAACTATTATAACAAGAGAGAATTTCAAAGAAAGAAACGTCAGAAAAAAAACAGAGGAAGCTATAGTCAAGACAAACCGGTGACGTAAGTCCGCGCGTAATGCATAGCAAACGGAATCATTTTTTACAGAGATAAAATTTAACGTCTGTTTACCGTGTAGTAAAATTATTATCGTTCGCAAAGTGCCAAGATAATCTGCTTGTGCAGCTGCAGGCTGCTAGATTCGAATTTGCTCAGGCAGCTTCAACAATTGTGGTGCGATCTCCAGCTTTAATTTATTTGTACTTAACGAATCATCGGCGTGTTTAATTTTGGGTGTTTTGGGAAATGTTTAACCATGATTTAACATTCAGTCTTACATTTTAATGTTCTAAGGAAAATATGAAGCAACGAACGTCTCATTCCTAATAAAATACTCCATCAAATATAATTCTCTGGTGCTTCTACGACGATTTAACATTCAGACTGTCCAGTTTTTCTCGATTCTGGCCCAGTGTGCGACGCAAGCGATTCCTGCGGGTATCGACCGGTCAATCGGCGGACATTGTGCGGAGCCAGCAATTAGCGACCTTCCCGGCTTGTACGCGTGAAAAGGTTCCGAGCGGATTTCGCCCCATTGAGCCCGGAGCGGACTCTGCGGATCGGTCCGGATCAGCACAGTAGCAGCAGCAGCAGCAAATCGATCGATCCAGCTCTCTGAATCCGCGTTTGCTTTTACCCTTAAATGCCTTTTCACAGCCGGCAGAGACAACGAGCGTCGCCTCGCTGGTCCTCCCTCTGCCTCTCTCCTCTCTTCGCTTTTTATTTAGCGAAACCGGGAGTCGAGAATCGAATATCCGACAGTCAAAATGCTATTTATTATTGAGCACTCAGGACTCGGGACCCCCCTAGCCGCCGCCCTCCCTATTCTCTCATCCTTCGGGTAGATAATTCGTCTCGACGGCAAGCGAGTGCTTTAGAGGCTGCTTTCGCCGCTAGTGCTTCTTCTCGATCACTCTCGATCCCTCTACCGATAAATAATCCCTCTGTATCTATTGCCAGACCCTCCTGATGGCGTCTGGACCAGACAGAGCAGAGTGCAGTCTCTGCATGCACACGTTACCTTTCGAACCGGTGGAGCAGTGTCTAACAATTCGAGAAGCTTCCTAATCGCAGAATCGAGAAGAATCCTCATCGATAATATTCTTTTCTCCAGAATATAATCAGGCTCCTTTGGTTCACATTTTCTCGGGAGGTTGTTCAGCGAATCTCGACGGTGAAAGGCTTCAAGAGTCCAGCTGGTCTTCGAAATTGTCTCGGCGAGGTTATTCAGTGTTCTAAGTCGCCTGAATGCGACCAGCAGCCACTGACAGCGGAAAACTCGATTGGAAGTCCTCGAGGGAGACCCACCCTCTCTCTATCTCCTCCCCTTCTAGGCACTCTACTCCACTTTTCAACCCCTCAGCGACGTCACGTTGCAGGAGGCGAGCTCCTGGCTCCTTTGTGCCGATGAAGGGCCGCGATCTAACCCCCTGGTGAAAACGCACTGACACACTGACCCGATATTAACGCGTCCCAATCAGCCTCGCTCAACTTCCATCTAAACGTTTCCTGTTTTTGAAGGGGGTCAACGCGCTCTCGTATCACAAATTAATTGCGGATTTCGTCGTCAACCCCTATTGACGCCCTGGGGGTGTTAACGAACGTCTTAAATGCGTTCCAGTACAACTGGCTGCCGCTAGCCTCCGGATTCTAGAGCATTTAGAATATTCTTAATAGGGGTAGAAATAACCCCATTCTCCTTCGGAAGCACACTTTCACTGAAACAGCCCCTCAAACGCAACTCTCTTGCACAACCAAGTTAATGTATTCCATCAGCAATGCATCGGAAAAATAGCTTCCGGTTAAAATTGAATATGCATCGTTTCGTACTTCCCCACAGATTATTCCATGACTTGCATGAATTCTATGAATTTTCATTTCGCAAATCGGTGACCGTGAGAGGTGCCTGTGACTAATCATGAAGAGTTCACAGCTAATCGGCGTCGCGTGTCAATGTTGCGAGTTTGCCGCGAAGAAGTGCAGCATTCGCGCAAAATCGGATTTTACGCTACAACTTTTCCAGAATTCTATGTTAGGAACGAGCTACTCGAGCGCTGAAAATTAGACAAATTCATGGAAAATAATGAGGATTGCAATTACGTGGAAAATGATAATACAAATTTAGAACATTTCTCAGCAGGTTACGTCAAGAAAAATGAATCCGCTCGAAATATCGTCAATACTTAATAAAACGGAAGGTCATAGACATTTCCATACATAAGTACATATGCATGACGACTGGGGAAAGGGGAATTATACAAATTGCTCATTCGAATTGTGTCATAGACGCGCGTTGGGGCAACAAAATGCGACTTATGTATATAAGCTGCTCTACTGACTCTTTCTCGCCAGTTTAGAGCCACTGTGTGTACTGTCAAGATGATGAAATTGTGGATCGTATGCTTGGTCGCCATTGCGGCGCTTCTCTCCTGTAAGTTTTCCAAAATAAGCAACATTCTCCTTGCTAATTTCGAAAGGGTCTCTCTTTCATTTTTCTCATCCAATCAATTTTCTTCATTTCTCTATATAGACATTTTCTATAATAAGCAAAAGTCTTCTAAACAAAGCTAGATCACTTGGTGGGAGCTGCATTTTCGGGTCAATAATTTTGAAAATATCGGTATTTTTTCAGCGACTTCCGGCAGAGTGTTAAACTGCAACAGGTCTAACGAGGAATATGCCTGTGGATCTGCCTGTCAAACCACATGTGAGAACCTAGGCAAGCTGTGTGACATCGTAAACATCGTGAGTATAGATTCAACGATTCGGAATGTTATAAAAATGTTGCAAGATGGAAAATAACAATTTCTTCTTGAAATTTCCCCTTTCAGAGGTGCAACGACGCTTGTTACTGCAAATCAGGTTTTGCAAGGGACTGCTGGGGGAGTTGCATTCCCGTAGACATGTGTCCAGGCACAGGATGCGTGCAACGTTCGCTTTTCCGGAGGCGCCCAGGGATTTCCCGCTTCTGATCCGTCCACGATGATACTGCGTCGGATTTTACGAGACCTCTGCTCTTCCGCGTCATAAAAATATAGATAACACCATGACTGACATTTGTGCTGTGATTCTTTTTGATCGATGGCTGCCTAGTGCGCAATCGATGAAAGTCGTCCAACTATGTAGTCGACGACGGCGATAAGAATTGGTTACGTCGATGAAATTGTTAATTATTTTTTTTTATGTTATATCGGAGATCGTACTGGTGTGTACCGAGAGGGCGCAGTTCAAGGGGCCAGTTTCGTAACTTCTCGTTCGTTAACCGATCACGACTGTATTCGAATGTAATGACATAAACTAAAGCGTTTCGCTAATCCTACATAAATTGTCTCCATTTATTTGACGGCTCTGATTTCAAAATTGTCATAACTACACTGCGGATTTTATGCATTTATAGTAGAAATGAATAAGTGAAAATCAAAATTGTAAATACATTAGATGGATTTAAGATTGTTGTTACGTTATTTTCGAGTTGTTAATATTATTGAAAGATGAAATACATTGTTATCTGGCTTCCATTTCTTTCAATCTACTCAGACAAATTTTATTTTGCGTAACAATCCCCAGTCTAGTATCACAATTAGTGTATAACTAGTGTCATAACTCCAGAAACAGTGAATAATGTACTCGATAGATACGAGGGACACACGGGGGTCAAAATATGAAATTAAGAATTTAAGTAAAATTTCTTGGAATTAAACATTTCTGGGTAGCACGAGAGGGTTGAGCCTAATTGCCAGTGGCCGGTGGCCGGCTGCTGACGAGCCAGACTCCGTTCGAGCAAGTCAAACAGTTTGACCGGTCCGTAGCTGAAGAGGTGCTCCAATATTTGGATCCGTAATGCAATCCACGGAGAGGTCGAAAGTGCTGAGGACGGTTTCCTGTCCCCGCGATGGTCGTCCAGCCTCTCGGAGTCTCGCGAGATTACGCTGGACTCACTCTCTCTCTCTCTTTTTCTCAAGAAAAAAGAAAAAAGTTTTTCTGATAAGGTCGTCGTCGCCGATAAAGGTTTATCGCTTCGCGACTGTTCTTGTTCGCTCGAGTCTCCGTCCGGACGCTTCGAGGAGGGGTTATCTGTGTCCATCGCTTGCGTTTTGCTCTCTTGGATCCCGATGGACGAGTGTTTGTACACTTTTCGTCACGAGTGGATCCGTCTGAGAGGATATCCTTTCGATTCGCCGTGCAGCAGGACCAAATTTATCGAGCTAATGGTATTTGCTCCAGAAAGATGTGGATGGAAATTATTTTTGTAACTTGGACAAAAAGACGGCTGCTTGTCGCACAGATCATTGACCTCTTTAGACTGGTTAGGTATTGCGAGACAGGTCGAAATTCTAAAATTAGGTAGATACTTCGGATGCAATATCATTTGACTGTTTGATCGAGACTAGCAAAAGTTGATAGCATTAGCAGAGCATACACTCAGTTAAACCCAGTCAATATACAAACAAGAAAATCGATTGTCCCTCACAAATGATGTTATTCCTATTAGAGTTGATATTCGAGTTGCTAAACAGCATGAAAGATCGTCATTCGCCGTCAAGCGTGCCGTTCATCCAGCTCGCCTAATTAATTAGTCAAGGATCAAGATACCGAAAGCAATGAACCGATTTCGGTTCGATTAGGCGATCGAAGGGAACCGTAGAATGGCGTCTCTCGAACGAGGAGACCAATTAGGAATTCCAGACGCGTGCGTATTCGCGATTGCACGCGCGGCGTGTCGCAACACACGCGTCCGCTCGCGGAGCAATCCGCGGTGCGTATCTGACGCACACAAGCGCGTAGAATGGCACGCATTCGCGAACAGATCGAACGCAGGCACACCGCCATGGCAGCAGTTCTCGACTCAAATTTCGCATGCCGTTCGACACGTGCACCGCGCCCCTCGCGAACAGAGAGGAGCTGGATGGCACCAGGGGGGTAGAAAAGAGAGCCACCTATGCCCGAGGGGTTGCTCGAGCTTCCTACCAGGCATTTGTTTAATTGGGAACCGACATGGCCGCCGGAGCCACCCCTGCGCGAGCCCTGCCGCCCCATCTGCACGACCGCATCGCTCTGGAAATGCGCGGCCGCACGTGCGCCAGCTTTTCCACCCCCTGACCTTGATCTTCCTCCCCTTTTTCCCCGTTCCCCCTTTCCCCTCTCCCCACGCTTCCCCTTTTCGCTTTTTCCCACCACCGAAGCGCACGCGACATTCCGCCGACCAGCGACGCTGATGCTCGCGATTGACGCGCCGCGATTTAGGGGATGATGGATCCAAGCGACGCGATGATGGCTTCATTATTCGAGGCAATCTGACATCATTTACCTGACGTTTCATCCTCTAGTCTTCTATTTTCTCTAGTAGCTGATGGATTGGCCCGCAGGATTTTTTTGCGCTTCGTTTGCTACCTCGTTTAGCAAATTTTTCTGTTGCGTTAAGAGTGTATTCCCATTCAGATAGTACATAGTAGATACCATAAATTTTAGATAGTTTATGTGGTAAAAAATGGTAATCAATTTTGGCGACCTTGGTGATCGTTTTGAAGAAGCTTCCTGTATTGCATAATTATAGGTGCTGTAATACGTTTTGGTCAAGTCGTAAGCTGTTGTAATTGTTATTCTAAACTTTGAAGCCAGTGTATATTTAGAACGTGTACGTTGTAACTCTTGAACAAACGAATATTTTTAACGTGATGAGACACGTTCTTAGTCCGTATTTTGCGAATATTTGAACTGTAAAGTTGATATCGCATGAAATTGCATAAATTCCACAAATAACTCGCGATCATGCCTCGATGGAGATTGGCTAAAGTACTCAATTCCAGGGAGCCCGTAATTTTTCTGTCACATTTTTTACATGATTTAATGCTCGGTAATCCCAACGCTAAAAATATACATCGCAAATAATTGTCCTTCATCGGCAACGTTTCCTTGCCTCGAAAGTGTGCGTTCAAACGCGTGTGAGTCATTCCGTTCGCCGACGCTTCCTGTATCCATTATCCGTGCACAAGTGTTAGTCGAGAATTTACTTCGTTGTTGTGGCGTGCAACGTTACGTAAACGTTATCTTGTTTATTTAATTTCTGACTGGGTAAACGCGTAACGATGATTCGTCGTGAGACATGCATTGGCGGAAACTGTTAACGCTGATGTATTTGTGAGCGCATACCGTGAGAAAAAGTAAGGTCCGCGTGATATTGAGCCTTCTTTTAACTACTCACTATTTCCAACGTGGTATCGAAGGAAAATGGACTTGTAAAATATTCTTTAAGAATTCATCCTTGTATCAGTAAGTTAGTCACTCGGTTATACAGGGTGAGTCCGAAGAAACAGAACACCTAAATATCTCCGTTACTTTTCGTTGTACAAAAGAACTTCTTAGTACAAAGTTACACTGTTTGAAGGGCCACATGTAACGGTGTAAGGGAAAAAATTTTCAAAGTCATTTTTTTTATGAGATTTCAAGGTCATCGATGTTTTTTCAAATGGAATGATATATCTTCGTTAACGTAATGTTGTAGCTGACAAAATAACGAATTCATCCATGTAACACAATATGACCTACAAATGACCTTCAACCCAGAAAAATGGAATAAATAAAATTCAACGTGTAAGATTTATTTGCTTTATTTCCGTATCTCTCTCTCCAGCGTGCATTGGAAAATGTATACGTTTGTTTAAACCTGTTCGTCGAAGAATAGAATTGTTTAAAAACCCTTGAATTGTGAATCCGATTTTTAAAATACAGCTCAGCTATCCCCGGAAGCCAAATACTTACTAAACCTCCGATAGTTAAAGTATTACAAAGTTAGATTGAAAACAAACAAGCTAAAAACAACGACGCCCCAAAATTTCAGCCCCTCTGGATCTTCTAAGCATTTCCACAGGAAACCGCAATGTGAAGGTAGATTCATAATGTAGATTCAGGGAGACCGTCGAAGAAATTTGGGAGTCAGGCCTCGGCAGCACAGAGAGGGGTAGAATCATCCCCTTTCTCGTTGTCGTGCAAGCTGTTATCGGTAGCGAGTGAGTCTTCGTGGGTGCGACCGCGGAATTTTCGCCTGGCAACATGGCCGCCGGAACGACCCCTACCGAACGCAAACTTTCCCTCTCGCTGGGGATGCGAGGGGGTCGGTGGGGCATTCGGGGCGCGTTTTACGCACTGCGTATATCATTATCGCGAGTTCATTTCTGCTCGGTTACCCCATCGACGCGGACTAAACGCCGGATCAAAGTGGAACGAGCGTAACTGTAATTCGGTCTTTGCGGGATTTCTAGGGGGTAGGGCCAGCTTTGTTCGCGAGACTATAAAATATACGGACCGTTTCCGGGGGAGCATATGGCGGGACAAGGCGTAGAACTATTTTATTTACCGCTACTGTTTGTCGAGCCGAACGTTCTCTCTCTCGAGAAGGTGAAAGACTCTCTCAAAAGCAACGGGTCTGTGCGTTTTTGTCCTCGCGAGTCAAACTCGAGGGGTGTGTTGCTCGGAGCCTCGGTGTTGGGGTACAATTTTGGGGATGTATTTGTGCATTTAGCGGTTATGAATGCCTTCGAGCCTATAGGTGTCTCGTTACCAGGCTCTGTCAATATTTTCGCCGTCGCAACTGTTCGTAGAACATAAATCTACGTCGATTTATTACGCGTGTTCGAATCCACCCCATCGATTTTAATGATCTATGTGTATCTTCCAAAAGTCCATCTTTTCAATCATGAGTCGATCAACGATAAACCTACCAAGCATAAAAATCGGACGTGTCGAATAATCGAGATTCTACTGCATCACATGTAGATCCTCATTTCAATTATAACTAGAACGAATTCAAACCGTCGATCGAATTGCCTGAATCAGCACAAGATTTCTTGGCAGACGAAACAATGAAATCGAGAATGATTCAGAGGTGATTCCTCCGCGATTCTACGACGCCAGGCAACGAGGGGGAATTACTTTGAACCCCCCAACGAATTTTTTACTATCCATGATGTATCTGAGCTCTCGCGATCCATGGCGAAGCACTCAGCCGCGCGCGTTCCGAGAATTTCTTTTCGCCGATCTCCATAGAGGGTAGCGGGGTTCCGCAGTTAAATCTCCGCGAGTGGATACTTCTCGGCTACAACGGATGTCATTTTTCTCACGGGGAAGCCCGCCCGCCCGCTATCGATATCATCCTCAGGCTTCTGCCAGTGGCCCGCAAACAAACGTCGGCCGATTCTCGCGTGGCCGAGGTCCACTTTACAGAGGGTGAATTCTCTTAACGTTCCCTTTTCCATCGCCTTTGAATCCTCTTTACCGTCCGAAGACGGGGAGAAACGTCTTCCGGTCGATCGGTTTTCCGTGATGCCGCTTTCATCCTTTCTCACCTACTTTCTGCTCCATCGTCTCCTCTTGATTCCAGGAAGCGTTGCTCGTTTGCTTTCATGGCGAACATCAATTGTTGCTTGATTTTATTTAAGCGTCAGTTTTCGTGAAATGTTTTAATGGATTTTAGACGCTTTTTAATGAAATGATGAGAACATCGATTGCTACTCGATTTTATTCAAGCAACAGCTTTGGTGAAATGTTTTAATGGATGTTAGACACATTTTAATGAAATGATGAGAACATCGATTGTTACTCGATTTTATTTAAGCAACGGTTTTGGTGGAATGTTTTAATAGATTTTACACACTTTTTAATGAAATGATTGTAGATTTTATGCAGTCCTTGACCAAGTAATTGTGGATTTTATATAGACTTTAAACAGATTCTTGTAGACTGTGTGCAGCTGTCACACAAATGGTTCTACATTTTATGGAGTTTCTCATCGAAGAGACTTTCAACCAATCAAAGAGTTAAATTGATCGAATTGTTGCCAACCCTCCGACACATTTTCCACAGCCGAACATCAACGCAGCGTGATTCAGAAAGCATCGCAGGATCGATTAATCAAACGTCTCGATAAGAAATGCCAGGTAACAAAGACAGCAGTAAAACTTCTACTTAAAATTTGCGAGGAGAACAAAGCGTAAAACTGCAACCAGCGGAACAATCGATCCAGGTTAATGAAACTTCCAGGACCCGCCCACTTCACGGTAGGACACGAGTCCATGCGAAGGATATCGACAAAACGCGTTCGCGCGATCAGGATACAATGTAGCTACCTGCTGAGCGGTGCGTCCGCACGGAACGAATGCGAAAGGTGCAGCACGGGTTGCAGTTGCAGCTGACCGGCTGAGTCACCGTTTGTCGGGTAAAGCGGATCGCGATAGCATGGTGTCCATGACGGTACGATGGTGTCTATCTTGGTAACAGGTACGTGACTGCGAAACGATGAGACAGCGGGGAATCGATTGTCCTCCTTACGATGGTACACCTTGCTAATTGCGAGAATGGAAATCGAGGGGAATCCTGGGAATTTTTTAAACGCAATTAGGGCACTGCTTTCAATTGGATTTTACACATCCAATTACCAGTATTTATTAAATTATTATATTATATTAAACTATTTCAAATAAATTTTATTTTTTACACAATTCAAATAAATCCTTCTGCACGCGTACTCTACAACATTTGTACTTACGGAAAATACATTAAAAAACGAATCGACGTTTGGAAAATGACAAACCAGAATACCTCTAATAGAAATCTTACTCTACACATCCATTTACCTAGTATTTATTAAATTATTATAGTATATTAACCAGTTAACTGCGTTCGACGTGTATGCACGTCAATCCAGAACTCTATTGCGGTGTGCATGAATTGTTAATTTTTTATCAAATAAAAATGTAATCCTTCCTCGTTTTTCGTAAAATTTATAATAGTACCATTTGCTCTGCGTTCGACGTGTATATTTGTCGTTGCTTGATTTTAATTCCGCACTAAGTTGGGGATTTTTAAAACTAAATTCCGCAGTTAAGAGGGTAAACTATTTCAAATAAATTTTATTTTTTACGCAATTCAAACAAATCCTTCTGCACGCATACTCTACAACATTTTGACTTACGGAAAATACAATAAAAAACTAATCGACGTTTGGAAAATGAGAAATCAGAATACCCCTCATAGAAATCTTTGTCGTTTCTTCCACCCTACTTTCGGCCAGCCTCCACGACTAGCAACGTATTTATCTTGCTCACTGCCGTTATTTCGTTCGTCCCGGTCGACAGCCTCGGCGATTCTGCCCGACAAGCATCCGGCCGCACTACCCAATCATTTTTCCGACCGATTTGCCGATCATTCGTACGAGCGAGCGCCCTGGCCCGAGCAAATAGCCGACTGAGAACACGGGGGTGAGAAAACGGGCCACTTGCACGGAGCCCCGTGAAAATTTTCCACCCCCGAAACCGGGTAGCACGACGAAATTCCAGTTGGAAGTTTTACAAATCGGCCGACGAGCTGTTCCATTAACGTCGTGACTTCGACTGATGATTCCCTGCGAACTCCTCCTTTTGTAAAACGAGGGGAAACCTTCCAGCGCTGGAAAAATTACTACACAATTTCGAACACGTTAGATACACGTTCGAACTATCGTGCGCCAACGATAGTGTCATTCCCGATCATTTTCCAACACGATACCCGGCGATTCTCGAATATTACATTTTCCACTTCAACAACGACTACAGTGAAAAAATCTTTTGTCGACAGTCCATTTATCAGACGATCTCGTTCCATTCGACCAGCATCGATCGTCGACCTTGAGCCTCAAGGACCTGATCCTCGAATCCTCGCGAGACCCGGTCGCCGAGTCACGCGTACTAACTACGAAAGGGAGTCGGACGAAGAGGAATGGCAACGAAATCCTGGCATTGTCTCTCGGCGCTCCCCAATGCTGCGCGGATAATCTCGGGCTGGCCGTGCGTTCCTGCGTCCCCTGCGGGAGCACCGATAACGCTGCCAAAACAGAGAACGGCCTCTGCACGAAGGGTTGCACCCGGCTCGCCAGGCGCCGCGCCGCACCGGTTTTCAATGGCTCGCTCGACGGAATTTCGAGTCGTCCCTCTGTGCAAACCTGGTCGCACGAATCCGCGCGTTCCGGTTCGCCGCGGTGCCAGCGAGACTGGGGATTGAACAGGCTTCTTCCTATCCAACCAACACACTCGCATAGTCGTCGTTTCACCTGGATTACGCGGCATCATCAATTGCCGATTTTCTGTTTCGCTTTCAGCCGGCTTTGAACGGACCCTTTGTTCCCTCACTGCAGGGAACGGCGATGTAAGTATGCGGACAGCGATTTTCGATATTGCGTGGTAGCGATGACTCTTTCCGCTCCAGCACTGAGTTTTAGAGATCTATAGCGATCGGTGGACTGCGGATCTTCATGCAAAATAAAAATTGTCCAAGTCAATTGTAAGGAATCGAAGTTAACTGAAAATGCATTTTCTCTGTTTATTATCTGAAAAAGTCGAAAGTAATATGAGAAGATCTTTGGATTGTCTGTTTATGTTTGTATTTGGTCTATTTGTGTTTGTCAGAGTCGCGTGAAATCCGCAGTCCAGCGATCAGAAAACTTTGAGTTGTTTGAACCGATTTTTAGAAAATTATTGCGATAAGAAGACACTGTCTAGGAAATTGCTATTCCACTAGGAAGTGGAAAAATCGTCGACTAATTCAGCCCGAACGATCCCCAAGCTCGACTCAATCGGATGATTAACAAAATCGAGGAAAGAACACGGGCCACGGACCCCAACGAGCCCATTTAATCCGCCGTCGTTTCGACGAACTTCTTCGGGGTTGCGAATCTCTCGAGAGATCCCAGGGGTAGCGCCCGCAAATTTTCTTGAGTAGCCGAACCCAAACTCTGGACAGCCGTTAGCCAGCTAGATTTTCGCAGAGCAGTCCGTGGATATGATAATTCCGGACGAAATGTAAATACGAGCCGACGCATGAATATTCAATCGACAGCAATGAGCGCCCACGTGTTTGTTTATGCGTCCGGTAGGCCTCTGTTAAATTACTTAAAACCAGTCGACAACGTATCGATCGAGCTGCGTGTCCGGCTCGTCGCAAAGACACCGCAAAATTATTGTAAAATTTAATTCTTCGTAGACCGCAAGGCTAATAGCAGGTACGAGCGAAGATACCTTTTGTCGCCGAGTGTGTTCATGTAATACATCATTCTCTGAGGAATATTTGAAAATAGATGATACAAGATAGATTGTTATGTAAGAACTCAAAAGAATACTGTTGAGGAAGAACCGGGAAAATGAGAATAAGAACACGTGCTCGATTTGCTTTGATAACTTTACTTTTATTTTTTATGCGAAGCGATTGACTCGTGTCGCAAGACATTCACAGGGCATTCCCGAAAAACAAAGACGCGACGACGTATTAGAGGACAGATAAACATGAGTTTTTGCCCTGTCGAGAACGTTCGTGTATGTACTTGGCGAGTGCCATTACAATGACGATGATTTTGCCGCAACATAGATTATTCGATGTTTTTTTTCTGATGCATTATTGCTCGCTTTCTGGGAATTGAAAGATAGCTAGAGAAAATATCAAACAGTTTAAATCATCGAAAGATTATTGTAACATCGTACAATATTGACCGTACAAAAGCAAACTGATAATAATCCATCGACGACATCGAACAGTTAAGTTCATCGTCGACAAGAAAATCGCAAGTCCTTATAAATCGTTTTGATTTTGAAGGATCTTCACGAGTGCGGGCATGGCAGCCATTGTGTTTCAGTCAAGCTGCTATTCGACGTATATGAAAGGAATTGAGGTGGTTCTATAGTGCCAGGAGTGTACCAAATAAACTGTGACTCTAGGCTCAGGAGACCTGGCCCCTCAACAATGCACTTAAGGGTTGAAAAGAGTTAGAGTACCAGAGAAATCGACACTTATTCGATCAATAAATTTGTTCGACACGTTTAGATTTTACTAATCTGTGTTCTCTAATGTGGAAGAGAAAAAGGACCAACAACGTCAACTTTTATCTACAAAACACAGCTCCGCGTAGTTCGGGGAAGCAACGCAACGGGGTCAGACTAGTTGTCTAGCAACCGGATGATTTCTCCATGAACCTGTGCGAGCAATTAGAACCCGGGTTTCCCCGGACGCCTCTAAAATTCGATAATACTCGCTCCACGTCCGCCGATGTGATTAATGTCTGCTCGGGAATGAATCACGCGTCGACTTAATCGCATTAACGATAAACGCCTCGGGCCTCGCGCGCTGCTGCCGGAACGTAAATATTAGCCTACAATATTTTCTCTCCAAATGTCGGTGTGGCGAGGCTGGCCTGGACCTCGTGTTTACGCCGGTATTTCCAGATTCCACCTCGGACTCGAGACCAGTTGAAGAGTTCTCCGCGCCGCGCGTGATAAGAACGCGACTCGCATTAGCAAGTGGTTCGGAGCCTGGCGTTGCGTCAGTCGCTATTTCTGCTCCGAAATTGTCTACGATCAAACAGTCGTATTTTTTTAACTGCTTTGTGTCATCGCCGACTCCTGGCTAGCCGGAAAAATTCGCTTTATCTGTTTAATCTCGGTGTCGGTACATGTGAGCAATAGAGGCACGCCTTCGATAAGCTGCGGCGATAATTGATCAATTTTTACATTGTCGCAGTGATATTTTACAGACACAAGTCAAATTTGTCTTGAGGGTTTCGTAGTCATCGTTTCCCTGATCCTTGTCAGTATTTGTTTATTGATTTCTGAAGGTCTATTCTTCATCGTTATCGTCGATAACTAAAAATTGAAACAAGCCTCCGAAAGTCGAGGAAATCTAATTAATAATGGGCAGCGATGGACAGGCCCAATGCAGAAAGAAAAATACAACAACCAGTTAGTTTGTTTGGACTTGCATGAAAGCTCGAGTACCCATCGACGCTTTCAGAGAGGTAAAGATGTTGATCAAACATCTTCGGGGCCGTAAGTAAGCGTAGCATCAATATTTTTGGAGTTCGGTCTCAACGGAACCGATAACACGGCGACGATAATGATCGCGACCGGTCTAATTATAACAATAGACAGTTGCGATACCGGGAACCAGTGATTCCCTGGTGTCCACGTCGAAGGGAGGACGCGGAATCGGACTGGTCGATGTTTGGCCAAGCTCGAACCTATCGAATAACCTGCCCCGTCCCAGGAGTATTTGCGTGGGCGGAGGGAGGGCAAGGTATCCGAGCCTGTGGATCCACGTAGTACAAATTTAGTAGCCACCCTTGTGTATACACTCTTCGTCGTGTTTCCTTTGTAATCTCCTGAGAGCGGAGCCGATGCACGTACGCTCGATATTCCTTGCCCGGATCGAGACCACGTCCCGTCTCACCCCAGTTCTCTCTCGTCAGTTTGCCTCGGATTCGTTGGTTCATTCCGCAATGTCGACGATTACTATGGGGGAGGTAGAATCCACGGGGTCGGGGGAGCCTTTGAACTCCACGTGTACCTGATATCCAGTTCCACTTTCATGTGGAGGATGCCGCGATGCGAAGTAGTTCTATGAACGTCTGAAACGATGTGAAAGGTTGCGCTGAAAGGGAGAGGTTTAAAGGAATGGAGCACCGCGTTCTACGTTCTCCCGTTTGACCCATCCGCGAGAATAGCGGAATGTTGCAATACACTGAGAAACATCGGATAAGAGCAGATACAGAATGGTCATCTATTCCGCGAAGGACGTTTGAATGTTCTGGGGGATTCTTTTGGATGTGTCTCTGTATCTATGAAATAATAAACTTCTATAGCTGCCTTTGGGAACATTTGGGGATACACGGGTGTCCCTACTGATTCCTGGGAATTCGCGGAGGTCCGAAGTCCCTGGCAGAGTCCTTGAAGAGATCCCTGCGATTGCTAGACACCTATAAATCCCTGGGGATCCTACAGATCCTGGAGAGTCCAAGGTATGGTCGTCACTAGCCAATATTCTATAAAGAAATCGGTGGAAGTGGTCTCTCGAGTTTGACGATGGAGGACAACTTCCAGTATTTAAGATCCACCGAAGGGCCATTAGTATTCCAAGAAACAACAGAGGACGTCAAACCGACGAAGGAGAAGAGGATTTCGCAAATTGAAAGGAGAAGATCCTCAAATGACGAAAGTCCTGGAGGATTCATCAAACGAGAGAAATCAGTGTCGGTTGTCGCGCCATTAGCGTCGACTCGGGACAGCGTAGGACAGCAAAAATTGGGCCGTGCCACGTGATCAGAATTCAGGGGGACGGTTCCCCGCGACACAGACGGACGGCCACGAGGCGCTAACTAACGCTATAATCAAGTAAGCAGTTTAGTCGAGCGATCCGGTTACGTCGACTTAGCCTCCCGTATCGGCGAGGCGTCACTGATTGGTTTACAGATCTGCTGAGCCGAACTCAGACGCTCAAAGGTCTCTCTAGTTAGCCGAGTCGGCCCTTGCCGAACCTTCTGTCGTCCCTCATCCTCCTCCTTTCGCGGGTGTTTCATTAATTTTCCTCCGAATCCTTGCTTCGAGGCTTAGCACCTTTGATTTCGCGAAGTGGCAAGACGCTCGGCACGCCCGCCGGATCAAGGTGTATAAATAAATTAACGCTTAATTGGGAGAAAAATGAATAGCCAGGAACGCTCGTTGACGAACAGTTGGCGAAAAGAGACGCCGAAGAAACGAAACGGACGACGGGATCCTCTCTCGAGCTCCATTATTCGAATGTCGCGATTCTGCTGTCTTCACCGAGCCAATTAAGCGCGCCGGATAATTCTGTTACCCCGTTTAACTGACAACTTTGCCAGCCGGATGAAGAAGGTAACGAAAAACTGTTTGGACTTCCTCGGTTCTTACTGCAGTACGCTTCTTCTTATCCCGTCTCGCTTTAACCGCTTTAAATATTTTTCCAATTCATCATAACAATAATTAATTTTTCAAATTTAATTTAACTGTTGGCATAAATCGACGCGTTGCTTAGGGAATGGGGTGACATCAGATGGGAACCGTTAGAATATCATTAAAAATCAAGGGAAGAGTTAACGACAGTGCGGCGACTTTCCAAGAGCCTGGGGCGAGATTCATTTTTCATCGGCGTCAACGCGGCCCGGTTCGGCCTCGGTTCTCCGTCGGGTTAATCATTTTTAAAGCAGCGACCGCAGGTGTCCCGTGCTCGCTGCTGGCTCTCTTCGTGATCTTATATTAAAGGAAACAGGGGTCGCATTCGCGGGGCGTGCGACTTTCCGGAGGCGGTAGAATGAAATTTTCCGCGAGGGAGAAAGCCGAGGTCCCGAGGCAGCGGCGACGAAATAATGAAAGGCAGCGGCACGATTCGCTTTGCATACGAGTGACATTTTTCACGTCCGTCAAGAATCTGACGCGCCCCTTTTTCAAATTAGAATCGTTTCGCCGCGCGGACGATTACCAGCCCTCGAAATTCGAACGTGACGCACCGCGAGTCATTTCTTTCCGGTTATCTTTTTCCGGAAACGGACGCGCGTTCCCCGGGTCAGTTTGACAAATCGACAGCATCTTCCACGAGCTGTGGTTACCGCGCTCGTTTTCTCTGCAGTCTCCCCGCGGGGATGTATCGCGAGGTATCCGCAACACAGGTACGCCCGTACGTGTCCGAGGAACGGCACGTGTTCGCCATAACTCTCCCACGCAGCCCCTATGAATTCTCTCGCTAATGTTGTGCCAACAGCCAGCGCTTTTTCTTCCGCAGACGAATAAATTCGCACACCCTACGTGCCGCGTCAGGCCTGGCTATCGCGGACGTCCGTTCGAGCGTGTTTTAATATCGCGAACGCGACGTCCTCGCGACCCGTGCCCAAGATCCGCTGATTTCCTGCGTTTCCCTGGGTTTGTTTCATTCATTTTGCACCCGACACGATGAGTTATTCCTTCGAGATGCTACAGACCATCGGGCGAATCCCATACTGCAGGCAAAAACATTTCGAACTGATTTTTAGTTATAACTGCATAAAATCCGCAGTCTAGTTGAATACTGTTCTCATACCATATTCTTTTGACAACGTTCCGGCAAAGTTTTCATCTCTCGTGCAGGTGAAATATCGTATCGAATGGATTCCAATGGGCGCGCGTTTCAAGCTTGTTCTCACCCAAGTGAATTCACTGTCCCGAACCGGTTCCGAGGGCCCATCGATCTCGAATCGATCGAGCACCGTCGACACAGTGAAACAGATCGCGTATCGGCGACACGTCGTTTTGACAACCGATTCGTCACGCTAACGAGCCTCCGTTAACGACCGCGTCGCCAACAGATGCAGAACCGCGGACACGTGTGCACGATCCGTGATTCCGAAAGGTGACGCTCGAAATCCGTTCGGCAAGGGAATTTCGGTGAATTAATTCGACGCTGTACTCTCTCAGGGGAAGAGAGAGAGAGAGAGAGAGAGAGAAAAAGGAGAGAGGAGAGGCGGAGCCCATTCTTCGCCGTTCAAATTAGCATTCCGAAGGGGAAGATTACTCGTCGCGAAGAATTCTTTGTCAAAGAGCCACTCCTGCTTCTCGGAAGCCTCTCGGCTCTGTCGGTTTCATTATGTTCTATCGATCGCTCGTTACCAGAGACAACTCTCGAAATATTCTGCCTCATGGCCCCGCTTCCACGAAATATATTCCGCGTGCAAAAATTTCGGCAGTATAGAGACTGTTCGTTATTGTTGCTATTGCACAGCAAAATTTCAATAGATGGGTACAAGAAAATAAATTAGTACGTAAATAAACAAAAAAAAATGTCAGGTGCTCCAAAACGTTCAACAACGTACGCACTTCCTGGATGACTGTAACATCGATTTACGCATTTCCTGGATGACTGTAACATTGATTTTGAAAGCAGCACCATCAGTCCACTTGTTTAATCGATACAGACATCAAGCCGCCCCTTAAAATCACTGATTCATCCTCTCCGCTTTATATCTTCTTCCCAGCGTAATTTCCATACGCATCACTATAATTCCCGAATTTCGCCGACTGTCAGTCCTTCGTGGTTCTCTCGTACTATCTCTTCGCGGCCCGAATTTTGCCCGCGAAAGGCCACAGTTACAAACTTTCCTCGTTTCCTGTTCATCCTCTGTTCACAGGTCCGTGGTTCCTCTAGGAAAACTCTGCGGATTCGCGGGCATGTCTGACTGGTCGATTAGTCAGCGAAGCTAACGGAAGGCGTATCAAGGTTCTCGAGCACGATGGTTGACGCAAGGAGCACCGGGTATTCGATCCTGTTCTTGCCCTCCGTTGTCCGGCGAGGCTTAATGAAAACCGTGATTGAAGCCGGTGCACGAGGGGCCAATCGATCGGCACGAATCACGAGGAGGGTGTTTGCTAGCCAATCACCGCCCTCCGTCCGAGCACTTTTTTTCCTCTCTTCCTCTTTCTCTCTCTCTCTTGCTCGTTCGCTCTCTCTCTATCTTTCTCTCTCTCTCCCTGCCCCTTTGATTCTATGGGATTCATGAGCTGACTTTGCCCGGAGTGCACCGTCCGGACCATCCGGATTTTCTTTGTGTCCGGGCTAATGAAACTCTTATAACGGAGGCGGGCCGGAAAACCCCGGATTCGATGCCGCGTGCACGCGACCAATCCGTTGCCATTTTAGGACGCACCAGAAACTCGCATTATTACCGAAAGTTGCATTTGTCCACAGGTTTTAGCAACGTTTTAGGAAACACGTTAAACTAGTAACAGAGAAAAAGCTACAACAAGAAAAAGAAGAATTCCAAACTTACGAGAATATTGTTTTCGGGAACACAAGGCAACTTTCCGGCTCCGTGGCTGATCTCGAGGAGGCCGCGTGTATCCGTGGGTTAAATAAATAGCGACCCGGGAAACAGAGAGGTTTTTAGAACTACTTACGGGTCCGATGTAGAATTTATAAAGCAGCCACCCCACGTCGGAAACATCGGTTGCATTAGTTAACAGGTTGATCAACAGGAGTTTATCTTCGCCTTGTGTTCGAGGGGCGAGGGATCGGGGATCCTCCTCCTTGGCGAAGGCAAACATTTTTCCTCGGTTCTTCGAGAGCTAATAACCTCTGCATATTTGATGGGATTCCATTCTGTAGCGAGAGATCGTTCCTCGAGCGATATCCGCTGCGCGCTTCGACGTCCCCGTCGGAAGGGAAATCTAATTTCTTTCGCTAACACGATACAATTTTGATCCCGTGCCGCAATCTGAAAGCTTTTATGCCCCCGAGGCGACCCCTGGTTTTCTGTATCCACGCGTTTTTCACCTCTTCGGAGGCGAGGTTACCCAGATTTTTTAAATGTTAATATATACTTTTGATTTCATACTATTTCTAGCTGGTGTCGAGACGAATTCAACGATCTAACGTTACTATAACCTTAAACCTTGAAACAACGGTAAAATAATTTCAGCCCCAAATAACGGATTTCCAGCTCGCTGTGCGGCGGTGTAGAGGTTCTCGCGAGTATCGATCCTCGTCGGCGAGGGTTTTATTTCGAGGAATGACAGATAATTCCCTCCCCGTGCCGCCTCAAAGCTCGAAGAAGTCGCCCAGGAATCGACAGGAAACGGGGAGCACTCCTCCGGAGACCTCGCGTCGGTTTTCTTCCGTCTTACGGTTTATTAACTCTTGGTCGATTAGCCGACCTACAGATATCTGCTTCGTTCGATGGGCCCTCCGGGATTTACGCTCGAATTATTGTCTTCTTCTTCTTCCTCTTCTTCTTCTTCCGCCGGAACCGAGCAGCCACGTGTATCGCCCCCGTCGCTTTTTTTTAAACGACCGACTTTGCCAGATCGATCGCTAATAACAGGCGAACCGGTCGTTTGACTCATTCTATTCGGTCGTTGTGGTGGACGGGAACAATTTCGGGCACCAGACCCGATGGAAACGTGGCTAGGAGTTTCGTGATTGGTCTACGGGTCTTTGGACGGAATCGAAACTTCCTGGAGCGGTCAGAGTTAGGAAGCGAACGCTAATTTCTTTCTTGAGAACCTGAAGCATCTGAAAATGTGGTAAGAATATCCTTAAATTGATCTGAAACCTTCTATATTCTATGGGTGAACTTTAAAACGGTCGCAATGAGCGTAAAATCCGGAACTCATAAGAACGGCAACATTCAATTTGTTCTTTGCGATTGCAGAAATAAAATTGGAAAATGTGGAACCGTATGTGGAGAAATAGAATTTTATTTCAGTTCAACAGAATAACATTAATATTCACTAAATTCTGTTCAGCATCGCGACTCTGACACGACATTATAGGGCAATGAGTTAACTTCCGAAGTGTAGAACATTGAAGAAGAAAATTTTGTTAACAATTAAACTTTAAATTTGAAGTAAAAGCGCAACTCCGGCCAAGGTCCACTTGGCCGGCTTGTCTTTGGTCTTCAGGTTAAAAGTCCACACGTAGGTGGGCCCTCTTGTTCTCGTCTTATAGACAGGACACTCGTACATGTTCCTCAGGTCCTGCTTGTCCTGCGTGATTGCTCGGACATTGATCACAGGCATCGCAGGGAACAGTTCTTTTGCCTTCGAGTCCACGATGATTCCTGTTTGAACATCCCATCTGGCGCCTTCCATGAAAATTCCGTGAATGTATGCGCCGTCTCTTGGTGCCGAGCTAACACAGAAAACGTAGGATCAGATATAGATTACGAAATTAATCTCTTTTTCGTCGCTTACGTGAATTCTTCTTTGTTCTTCTTCGTCACGTCGCATTGCAGACACATCTTGTCGAGGGGTAGCTCTTGTCTCCTGGCTGTGGACTGCATGATGGCTGTCAGGAGGGATTGGGGGTTGAAGAATCCTGCTAGCCAAACCGATGCTGGTAGCTGAAACGAGATTCTGGGTGAGACTCCTCGGCATGATTGCATTTATACCGTCACGATGGTATATCTTACGACAAAGTCCGTGGACCAGGTCTCCAGCTCCCTGATCCTCAGCAACAAGTCCACGAACCAACCGGCCAGGCCCAGTAGAGAAGGATAAGCCCTCTGGGCCCACACAGGAGGCACTTGATCCAGGAACAACGCGTTCTCCAGGTCCTCCATGTCCGACGTGATGGTCAGCTCACCCTTCAAACCTAAATCCAGCTCTCGAAGCGATCGTTTGATTTCTATCGTCAAATAGTTCATTCTCTCGCATTCCTGGAACGCTACGATCACGTACGGCGTTCTTTCCTCCACCTTGCCCATGATCTCCGTCATATTGAACTCGTCTGGCAGCTTCTCCATTATTTCATCCAATATTTGCTTCACCTGGATGATCGTTTAATTAACTGTCTTGATCCTCATCCACATTACAATCGAATTATAAAAAGAATCTTTCTTTTAATTGAATGCCAACTTTGGTCCAGACCGATTACGCTAGGAACACTATTTCATATTTCACCTACTCAGTTTTTATATAAATGCAAATGTAGTGTATTAATTAATAATCAGTGGTTGCTACCTTCTCTTCCCGAGTTACAGTTTGCCCACCAGAGCTCCCAGAATCCCTAGGTTGCATCTCGAAGACGGTCTTGAAGAGATTCTCCGCAGTCATCGTCAAGAAGCCTATTTCTGCGTTAGGATGTAGACCATAAAGATAAGGGGACTCCGGAGGCATCGCTTCGTCGATGTACGCGTGGTAGCCGATGAGATCAGTATTAGGGGGTGCGGGAAATCCTTGAAAAAAGAAACCGATACTTCCCGACCCTAATCCGAACCGAAAGCTATCTTAATCGATCGCTCAAGTGCTTCACCTGGCGCTAACTGAAGTTCCCCGTCCACCAGATCCGGCTGCATCAATTCCTCCAGGTACGAAACGCAGAGTCTTCTGTCCCAGTCATCTGTGATGTGTCCTCCGTACATGATCTCTCCGAACAAGTACCTTAAGGAATACAAATCCAATAATTATTTCCGATGCACGTATTTTTTAATGAAATTTTTCGTTTCAGTCCACCCTGAGATTAGGGATCATCTACGCCGGCAAGATTGCGTGACGCGAACGTTCACCTCAAGTCCTCCCAAGGCACCTTGGAAGAGGCCTCCAGGTAATTATAGAGCACGCTGACGCTGATGTGCAGGTCCCCGACGTTGAAGGGGTAGATTTTGTTCCAGCCCTGCGGACCGAACTTTCGTCGTTCGGCGACGACCGCATGGAAATAGCACAGTGAGAACAGGATCGCCTTGAACTCGGCCTCCTTGCTGCACATTTCGAGGGTCTCCTGGCTGAAGTTGTCCAAGGCTTTGTGGAGGTTCGCCTGCATCCCCGTCGGTGGCTCGTTGGTGATCTTAATGGACGACTCCAGGATCCCCTAATTCGTCTCGTTTGAGCGTCTCGACTACTTCGCCTTAGTTAGAGGGTGTCAGAGTACAAAGAGAGGCTTTTACTTGGGGGATGATGTGTCCCGCGGGCGTACTGGCCGGCTCCGCGCTCATGAACACCCTATACTCGGGGTGGGAACCGTCCGCAGCTATTTCCAGTTTCTTCTCCAACAATGGCAGCCACTTCTTCACTAAATGAATGTTCTGCAGGACGACCCAGTGACCGTTCTTGCCCGCCTCGTCCATCGCCTGCTCCGCTACCGTCTCTTGACCCTGGCCTAAGGATACGTTGTGGAAATTCTGGTTATCCAGGCTGTAGCCTAAACGACGACCCAAGTCTTCTACGTCCTGCAAGCAGATGAATCTGCAGAAAAGTCTGGAGGATAAGCATGGGATGGTCTTGTGGGAAGTTGGAAGATTTTTTAGACCTTCAGAGGGTTCACTCCAGGGGAAAGGATGAAGAAAATCGGTGTTGATGGACCGGTTTCCTCGAACGATTTCGCAAATTCGACTGTTCTCGCTTCGATATATCTAGGACCCAGTTTTTCCTCGATGAATGCTGCGATTGCATAAGTCATCCTATCAGGTCGCAGAGCCCTCAGCATGCACAGCCGCTGGATCGTTGTCTTGTTCTTCCACTCCTGAGGAAACTTTTCTCGTTCAGGGCACTCGCATTCTACTAGCTTCTTCCAACGTTTTGCTGAACTCTCTATATCCCTGTCTAAATTGCTGTGCAGAAAAACGATACCAAAAGGACATTATCAGATTGCTGCACGTGAAATGTTGAAGCAAGAAACATTCTTGAAGCAGTGGACTCGGCTCACCGAAACTCTTCTCGACTAGCGAGACTCCTGATTCCTCCCCAGCTGGTGTTAGTGAGAAAGTCAACGGGCGAAGTTACATGGGGCGTGATGGGGAACCGTAGAAGAAAATCCAGTTCGCCAGCAGTCACCTCGTTCCTCGCCAGCAATATCTGAAAGGCCATCTGCGAGGCAAAAATCAGCTTGTCGCACTCGAACAGTCCCCTGCTCGTGTACATGAACACCGAATAGGTGATACACTCGATCAGATTCTTCACTCTGCCGGACACGTCCGGCGCTGGGTCCGCCTTCGAGATTGCGTTCTGGAAGACGACGCTGAAGGCCTTCAGCGAGAACTGATAGATCGGGTTGATGGTGTTCAGATCGTTCAAGATAAAATAGAGCAGAGAAGCTCTGGCTGCCGCTGGTCGATACAGTTCCCGAGCAGCGTCGATCTCTTTGCTGGTCCCGCGGGCTTCCGTCACCTTCGACTCGATTTCCGCCGCGGTCCTCTTCGTCGTCTCGAGATTCTCCACTAGTGACGTGTCCCCTAACACGTTGCTCCCAGCCGATGAAAGTCTGTGGACGATTGTCGGCTCGTCATTGGGAAACGATCAGAGATAGCGAATGCACGGGAAATATCGGGAAACCGAGAAAGCTTCTGCCGCCTTTGACAAGGTTTGCCGTTGTTGATACTAAACCCATAATAGCCGATCGAATCACCAGTTTCACATTTTTTCATTAATAATTTCTATCAATTAATATGACAGGAGCCTTCTTTATTACATAATAAAGATCAAGAATATCTCCTTCCACCCGTACCTCGAAAGCAGCGAGTCCTCCAAGCTATTTAACGTGATCTTGAAGTCGTTCTGCTGTCTGGTGAGCTCTGCCTTCAGCTCCTCAAGGTCCGGTCTCTCGGCCTTCACCACTTCCGCCAGAAGCTGGTCCTCAAGGCCGTCCCTCGTCACCGTGAAATTGATCAGAGTAGTTTGCGCCTGCATCTCGGGCTTGTAATGCGGATTAGCAAGCTTTGTATGCAACATCAACCTGAAGAGCGGGTTGTACTCGACTTCCTTGTCTCCGATCTTAATCGCGCGACCCTTCTTAATCAAGTTCCTGCCCAGCAGAGGATCCAGCACCGGATCCACCGTTTCCCCGATGTTCTCGACTAATACGGTCGATCCCGACGCCAAGGACTGCTCGATGACATCCAGACAACCCTTCTGTCCCAGCCTGATGACCCTCAGTTCCTCTCCGTACTTCTGTTTGATCCATTTAATGCCTTGGAGCTGAGAAAGTTGACAGTTTCAGAAGCAATTATGCGAAGATTGTGCCAAGAGTGATGCGTCTACCTGAGGATCGATCATCAAGGGCCAACGATCCGAGTTTGTCAGAATGGTAGCGTTCTCTGTAGACATCCTATCGTTTGGTAGACCCTCGTTGTTCCATTTGGCAATCTGAGTGTCGTCTGTTAGCAAAGATAGCGGGTCCAGACCTTCTGTGATGGGAACCGAGGGCTCGATGGCTCTTAGGAATGGTAGCCACTGCTTCTGTTGTAGATCTAGACGGAACTGCTTCGTGAAGCAGCCGACATACGATATGAACGCTGTCACCATCAGCACGTCACCTGGCAGCGTTGAGGCTTGCTGCATGAAGCTTGAACGAATCGTTTAACCTTTCGGTTGACTTTCCAATTGAACTTTAAGAGAGTTGTTGAACTTCTTGCAACTTACTTTGCAACAGAGTCCGCCCAGCGCACGTTCTCCGAGGCTAAACCACCTACCAGCCTGTTGGCGAGTGCAATAGTTGCATTGGTAGCGTCAGCCTCCTGCTGACACTTCAGTTTCTCAGCTGTGGCTTGCTCGAAGTCTGCTGTCAACTTCGCCAATTGCTCCTCCAGAGACTGCAACCCACAAATAATGTTCAGGCTATTGGAACAATATTTTTCAAACTTAAAAAATTATTACATACAACAACTTTTCGCTTGATCACGCCTAGCTTGTCTTGAGCAGCAGCCAGTTCAGCATTCGCATGCGCCAGGGCCTTCCGTTTGGGCTCGACGTCGCAGAACACCTCGTAGAACTTGATGATGTTGATGACCCAGGCACAGAGACCAGCCGCCGCTGCTGATTTCGACCGGACGAACTCAGGTTCAAACTCGGAGTCCTTCAGGTATGGTTGAATGGCCTTTATCACTTCAGGATGGATGTTCTCCTTATCGTAATTGATTAGGGAGTCCAGGAACGTGTCGACCTTCGCCATCACGATCTAGAAGGGTAGAGGAATGTTTCCGGTAACCTTGTATTGTCTTTCATTGACCTTATTTTACCTTGGCAGCCTTCCAGCTGCGATCTTTGGGCACTTTGCCTGCTGGAGCCAGCAGAACCATCACAGCTGCTGTCACGTTGGTCACAGCGCCTGGAGGCGAGCCGAACGATTTTAATTCGGTTAGGTTTGCTTTATTCAGCGTGTTCAGAGCTTCCTGGGCCGCTAGCAGAGCTGGCTCCGCTTTCAACAGGTCCGCCTCGCAGTCCTTTTGTTTTTTGGACACTTCTTCCGCGATTATTGCCACCTTTGATTCCTCCTCATCAGCTGTTTACAAGTAGAAGTTCAATTACATCAATGGAATTTTAGATATACTCGGATTACCCGGAGGGCAGCCTGTAGGGTACCTATAGCCTTCTCCTTCTGCACTTTGTCAGTCTCCACGCCAACGATCGTGATCAACGTATCGGCGGCTTCATTCTTCTGTTGCAGTTCCACTTCTTGCACTGCCAACTTCTCTTTTAGTTTGTCCACTTGCACGGCAGTGGACCTAAGCTTCTCCAAACCGTTCTCCAACCTGGCAACTCGAGCTCGAAGCTCGCTGGACTTCGTTTTCAGTAAACGAGTGTACAGACTGATCTGTTCGAGGAAGGATTTTGGAGTTGTGTAGTTGTAACGACGCTCGCTGGCTAGGTAGTGACGACTGGCTGCGTTGACGCTTGTGTGGGCGTGTGCCATGAACTTTGCTGCCGTGTCCCTGCGTCAGGAAATTAATTTTGTGTTTGATACTAAACCAATCAATTCCAGTGATCGATCCTGCACCGGAGAATTTGTTATTCATCAGAATTGTAAGCGAAAGACCCCAGCCATTACCACAGTTGGTCTGGCAAAGTTAAGGATAGTTTTAGTTAGAGTATTCGATAATGATTCGATTGAAGTGCATTTAGACTGTTCTCAGACTCTGTCCGAAACACGCGTAATTCTCTAAAGTCCGGCTCAACAATCATTTCCATTGGCCGAAGATACTGTTCGCGTTTCCCTTCCCACCGGAACGCGCCGGAATACCTATAACTCTCGGGAAGTTCGGCTAACTCCTGCAGGAACCTCTTCGACACAGACATCAAAGCTTCTTGCGGCCATTCGTGAAACCAGTTTATCGCCGTGCAATTTATTATGGCCGGGAATTTCCTGGAGCGAACCCTTAAAGTGGATCCCACCGGGGAGAAGCAGAGAACTATTCGAAGCTGCCTGCGCACCCGGTCGATGAAGAACTTCCAACAGTTCTCGCGGGTGTCTAGCATCCCGGCACCTTTCACCTCGTTGCGGACGCCTGTGGACGTTTAGAATGAGTTTTACACTTGATCGTTTATCACAGAGGGTTGTTGGATACATTAAACGCTGGCTAGAGCCTGGTTTTCACGAGAACGTTCAAGGAAGCAGAATGGAAACCGATTTGGCAGAACACCCTCGCTAATAAAATCGCTATCAGGAGCAGAATCATCAAAACTTTATTTTGCATAGAAATCCGCAGTCTGCTTATAATATTGCTAAGCAGCGAACCTGCAATGATATTCTCCACTTCATCCTCGGCAAAAAGATCGGGAACCTCGCCAGAAGCTAGCATGTCGTTGATCAGAACGAGGAACTGTTCGTTCGGCACTTGCGCGTCAGTCATCAAGAACACCAGGCCCATGTTTTTCAAGCCAGCCTTGTTATAAAGAACAGCGAGCTCCAGCTTGAGATCAGTGATTCCGTAACCCTTCTTCAGCTGAATTTGGAAGACCTCCAACGTGCTTATGAACGTTGCCAGTCGAGACAGACTCTGTTTGCCAGATCCTCCTACGCCGACTAGAAGAGCGCTGCCTCTGGGAGATTCCAGGATCCTGTTTATGCGACAGACGTGCATCATAGCGTCCTCGAAGAGCACTAGATTCATGGCAGCTACTAGATCATTGTAGCTGACCATTGCCTCCGATAGCAATCGATGTAGTGTCGCCCAGTCCTTCACTGGCATGTATTTAGGTTCGCCGACTCCCCCTGTAGACAATGATTCTTGGATTCCGATGCAATAACAAATACACAGATTAAGAGAGGAAGTACCAAAGTTTAGGGGATGGTAAATTGACCTGCAAAGTGGCAGTAGATGTTCGGTTTCTCTAGTATAGCTCCCTCGTCGACCTCTTCCACGTTCTTCTTCAGGATGTCCAACTGTAACTTTGTGAAGCTTTCGATGTCTTTCTCGTCGGTTAATTTGTCCCCATAAACGCGCTGAGTCTCGTGAAGCCAGAGCCTTATTAGATCTAACGAAGATGGCAGACATTCGTTGCCGCTGAATAGTAATCCTTGGAAACAATTCGATAGATCCCTTAGATTGAAGATGTAGTGAAACTTCACTGCTGTTGGAAGGAACATCTGAGCGCAGCGGTGATGCAATTGAATGGAGGCTTGCACTATGTTGTTGCATAGTTCGGTGACTGTGTGAGGGAACCTAAAATATCATCACGTTTTAAATTGTGTCACTCGTTTCTGTCGTAAAGGCATAAAAACCGCAGTCCATAAATGATGACAGGCACCTGTGCTCGATGTTGGACAGATGCTGCGACAAAATGGAGGCATAGATCGTGGTCAATGAATCAGTGTTCGGGAAACTAACAGCAAACACGGAGAAGTGTCGCTGCAACCTAGGATTGATAGTGAATGATCCTGCGGTAGGGTTCATACAACTGATATACTGGCAATTATGAATATCCTTTAGCGTCAGCTTGGTCCTGTCATACCAATGACCATAATCCAAATGCTGCCTAATCAGAGTATGTGGTTGGACAGTCCCATAAGCATCCACCTCGGGCATGTTCATATCGTCTATAAAATACACTAGAGTCTTATTCCCAGGTGGACCATAATTCCTGCCAGCTTTCTTCTCCAGCGACTTCTCTAGGATTTTCTGCAGCATCTCAGAAGTAGTATAAAAATTGAAAGGTACATTGGATATCGCATAGTTCTCAGTCAAATGCAGCAGCTTCTCAGCAACCAGCACCGTCTTCCCACAGCCGGCAGTGCCTACTAACATCACCGGGTGTTTCTCCACCATCAGCAAGTCTAAGAAGTACTTGATCCTGATGCACTCTGACGTGTAAACCAGAACTGCTTGCAGAGGCATTTCGGGGTCTAACTCGAACTTAGGCAAACGTTCAGTCCAGAGAGTGAAGCTCTTCGTCTCAGCGTCGATATAGTAATCGAAAACAGTGCCTTGTTGGGGGAACCTGATCTGCTTGAACTCGTTCACCCACCATTTACTGAACTCCACTCTGTAGTCAACAGTTTGATCCTGGAACATGGAGGATCCGAAAGCCCAAACCGCAGCAAACACAAAGTAGAGTTCATAATGCTCCTTTAAAAAATCAGTGCCAGTCAGCTCAGGCTTCAACAAACAATGTAACAAATGGCACAGCATCTCCACGTGCGCCATGTCAGCGATAGGTGTGATCTTCTTGAACCTGATCCTCAAAGTATCCAAGCAAGGAGGGATATACTTATCAAACAGCATCACCAGATTCGATTTCTCTATCGGCGATGTCCTCTTCTCTACCCAGCTGGTAACGTAAGGGTTCCAACCTAGATCCTGAGGATTAATATACAGGATCCCAGCTCGAGACACCGTGGCCGGGGTAGCAGTCCTTAAATTCGAGATCTCGAAAAGCAACCTCATCACAGGCGTCAGAGCAATCCTCTCGTTGCTAGCTAGAGTCAGAACCTTGTTATCGTCCATGACGGTGTTCAGAGACTCGATCCACATGGGATCTATGTCGCCATCCAAGACGATCCATTTAGGATTCTCGCCTCCTAGATTCGCCTGCTCTCTCATTATGACGGAGAACAAGCCATCCTTCCACTCCCTGGTCGCTGGATTGATGATTCCGAAGAGTTCGTCATTGGTAACGGCTTTCGGGTTTAGATCGTTGTATACAGGCTTCCTTTTCATGTTCTGGTAGGTCCTGAAGAGGGTTTTCCAGACCTGGGTCTTGCCAGAGCCAGCGATTCCCACGATGAACACCGAATGTCTCACTTCAAGTAATTCTTCGAGTTGTACGACTTTCAAAATGAACCCATCCTCTGGCTGAAGTTGCAGGTCAGCTGCAGCTTGCTTCACCATCTTCTCAAATTCTGCATCCCTTTTTCTTGGGACATCTAATGCTGGGAACAAGTCTGCTATCAATCCCATGAAGACAGGTAGATCGTCGGACACCACTTTGGGTATGTTGAAGTCCCTCAAAGCTCTCATCAGCACCTCTTCTTCAGGTCTGCCAGGATCTCCTCTTTTCAAGCTCCCTGCGACCACGAGCACGGATTTTATAGCTCTTAAACCCCAATCATAGTGATCCTGCTTCGAAAGAAGCTCCTTGCACAGAGTATACAAGGTGATGAACTTCCTGGCAAGAACCCTAGCATCCTGGAAACCCTCTGCCACGAGCATAATCTCGCAGATCAACTCGAAATCAGGTACCACCATGGCGCAAGGTCTGAACAAGGCTTTCAAATTCTCTGGGAGCTCCGTGCGACCAGCATAGCCAGGATTCATAGTGATAAAAATGCCTACAGTAGGTTCTAGGCTAATCATCTCTCCCATAAAATTGAACTTCTCTTTTTTGTCTCTGATTGCATCCTGGATCGATTTTACTTGGACTGCTACTACTGATAGGACTTCTACAGTGATTCTGTTGAACTCGTCGAAGCATCCCCACGCTCCTGTTTGTGCTAGACCCTTGTAGATGTTGCCGCAGGACTTGTAGTCCATTTGCTCTGAACAGTTGAACACGTAGACCATTATGCCCAATGCTCTGCCCAAGTCTTTTGTGGTCTCAGTCTTCCCGGTGCCCGCGGGACCTGCTGGACCCCCGCCCATGATTAGGTGGAGGGATTGCGTTAGGGTGATGTAGCATCTATCTGTCAGGGGCGTTATGACCAACCTGAGGGAGAAAGGGAACTTCAATTTTGCATAATGACCCGCAGAGAGAAAATAAAAGTACAACATTGCCCTGCGGCAATAGCAAACGATTCCTATAGAAGCCAAGCCGTCAACAAATGATCCCAATGTGCCAGGGCTTATGACGCTAACCTGGGAGTGTTTCCCAGGTACTCGTGCGAGTATTTGAACTGGGCGTCGCAAATATTAGCGAAGCAATCCTTCTCCTTCTCGTCCCATCGGTGTCGCAGTTGGCTCTGCCATTGGAAGGCTTGCGAGGTCTCCACCTTCGACTGGACCAGCTTCGCGACGACGTCCCTTGAATGCACGTCGATCGTACAGATCGTCATCACGTTCTGTCTCTCCTGTTTCGTCAGCTCTCCGATCAGCAGCGTGATTAGGATGCTCAGCTGCGATATCTGTTTCTTCAGGTAGTCTTTCAGCGAGTTGTCGTAGCCCTCTTCTAGTCTGGAAAACGCGATGTTCACCTCGGTGGTCCACCAGATTTGCGTGCCGCACAGCGACACCTGAGCTGGGTAGTCGAACAGCCATTGTTCCCGCGGTTTCTCCTCGTAAGCGACCACTGCCTCGCTGAAGTAGTGTCTTATGGTCACCCTCATGGCTCTCTGGAGGCCATTTAACCATGCCTCTACGGCCCCCTCGCACGTCATTTCGCAATTAGCGAACTCCACATACTCGCCGTCTTTGGCGAACATACCTTCGAACAGGAACAAACACGTTGTCTACCAGAAATCTACATATAACTCATAGCTAAACCAATCACTGAAAAATTCTTGTTTTCCTGAATTAACTTACCCAGTACTCGGTTGGGCAGCTTATCAGCCGAATCATCGAACTTCAATCGAGCCATCGAATCAAACAATTTTGTCAGATGCTTGGCCACCACTTCTGGCTGGTTCCCGTTGGACAGAATGTCCAACAAGTCACTAGATGAAACAAAGTAGAACCTAGGGAAAGCCAGACGCTTCGTTTCCAAATACTCTGCCAGAGCCTTCTCGCAAAGTACCAGCTCCTTCTGCAGGATATCTAAAGCCGCTGCTAGGCCCTCTTTATTAGTAGCCTCCACCACATTGGGTGTCTTCGCCATTTCTTCTGTCATCAGCTTGAACTCTTTGTCTATCCTGTCGAACCTATCTGCATCGACTGGCAGTTGTCTCCGAATGTCCTCGGAGGAAGTAAAAATGCTTTCTAGATGCATCCAAGTTCTTTGAACTTCGAACCAGACTGTGGTCACTTGATCTGCGATGCTGAGCTTCTTTTGCCAGCTGGAGACCTCCCCTAGGAAGTGAGCGATGAATTTTGAGGTGATGAGATTTTGTAGTTGGACCTGGAATAGATTGTAATTTTATATTGTGTTCTATTGAGTTGTTTTAAACGGTAGATTGAGGGTTCTTCCAGTACTTGGTTCTCTTCAAGGGTTTCGATTAGCTCCTCGCTTGCTCTGATCAAGGTGGCACCGGTTCTAGTATGGGTTTCTTTCTCGAACTCCATTTTGGACCATGTGACGTTCAACTCTCGCATGTATCGTTCCATTGACATCTCTTTTACGGCCTTGTCCACGATGTTCTTCACCTCCTCCTCGCAGTCGTGGAGGTTTAGCTCCAACAGGTCTGCCAGAGTAGTTGATTCGTCCATCACGAATCGAACCTAAACGCAGCGATCGCTGTTCAGTGTGTTCTCTGATGTTCCATTGCAATTTCAAGCTTCGTAGTATTACATAAAAAATATTTATTACGTAGACAAAATTAACTCGTGAATAGAGGGGTTTTGGTTTGGGGGTTTAATTTAATTAAAAATAAGTGACTGTTCTCTTGCTTTGTGGTAATGGCATTTGAGATGTTAGTGCGCACAGTGAATGGTAGAAACATCTGTGAAAGTAGCAATTAGATTTTATTTGCACAAGGACCCGAAGTCTAGTGATAGTACAGAAAATATTTTTAGAATGAAGTGTGAGGATGAAGCAGGTGGGTGATGAAATGATCGTGTTCATCGCAGAACCAATTTATTAATCAAAATATATACAAATCTCAAAGTAACGATGCCGGATGAATGATGCGTATAGAGCATGCACAACAATAATCAATGGACAGCCGAACAATAAAAATCGTAATCGTGCGCGTATTTACAGTGGACTTACGGTCATTTCTGGAGTCATGTCGCCCAGCTTCTGCAACACCGATAGCGTATATACAGCTTGTGCAACTAACACCTAGTATTTCAGTGAATACAAAATCGTCACCCGTTTCCCTAACCACGCACCTAATCTCCGAACGGTTTGAATCACACAGAGTTACTTCTCTAATACAAAAATACAAAAATCGTTCGTACAAAAATATTACAAACTTCATATGTATCTGTACTCTCGAATCATTTTCTTCGCGTTTCTGAACCGTCCCTCGAACCTCGCCGGTACCTTAGTACTGTTCATCAGCTGTCTCCAGTGTCTTTCTCGAATGGCAGGGTTCTGGAGCTCTCCGACAGCCCTCAGGGAAGTTAACATGTTCTTCACTGTTGCCTCTAGTGACACGTAAGTGTCCCACAGCCTCATCTCCTTATCCAAAGCTAGTGAAGTCGATTGAAAATATCAGAACGTCAAAGAATTCTTCGACGATGCGAATGTAAAGTTAACTACTAACCCCTAATCTCCTTGGCAAACTTCTTGCACTCAATATCCATGTTCTCCACGTCGATCTTCCTCCATGGCGTCGTCTTCCAACCCTCTATGCTGCTCCGCACTATGTTCACGTAGTCCCAGAGCTGCTTGAGCATCCTCAGCTCTTTTCTACATTGTCTCAGGACTTTAAACTCTGGTACAATCACTTCGAACAGTGACGCGGACTCTTGGATGTCCTTCATCTGCGTCTCCAGCATCAGGATCTCTTTGTGACCCTCGTCCAGGAGCTCGTAAGGGTTACGGCATTGGTATTTGAAGAAGGTATAACGACGGAAAGCCTCGCGGTAGTGTGTTATAGTTGTATCGAATGCGGCGATTCGTCCTCTGATCCTGGACACTTCACCTGTTATGCATATAGATTGACGGTCGATATTCAAGTGAACAAATCAAGCTTATTTTGATTTCTCCGTATCAGATGCGTAACGGAAAAATATCGTGAAACTTTAAGCATACAGACACGGAAGGCAATCGGTTCGGATGGCAAGGTGTTAAGGGAAATTTCCCGAGATTTACGAGCGTACCAGCCTGCAACGGGGCCACTTGCTGCTTCATCATGAGGGCGAGCTTTTTTGTATTGGCCCACTGTTCCGGCAGCTCCTGCAAAAGGACATTCACCTCCTCCGGGATGTCCTGGTCGTAAAATTTGAGCAGCTCGATCGTCTCCTCGAGCGGCTGGAACATCTCGTCGGTGGTCGGCTGTCTCTCTTTCACTTGCAGAAGATAGCCCATCACGCTGACTAGACCGATATAGTCGCCCGGCTGGATTGGCTGGAGCAGACCCTCGTCTGCTCTCCTAAGGATTTCATATTCTTATTATTGTCTCTCGTTCGTCGCGTGATAATCTGAAATAACCGTAGCGGCGAATCAAAGATAGTATTGCGTCAAGCATGCGAAGGGTTCTGCTGAGAACCGAAAATGTTTCGCAATTCCGTCGAGGGTTATAGTTAAACGTATTATACCTCCTTAACATTTTCCAAAATCTCTTTGGAAGCTGCAGAAATTTTATAGAAAATTACAGCGAACATGGAAGTAGAGTACCTCTCCTTAGAAAAGAAACGAAACCCGAAAAATTTTCTCCAGAGCAAAGAATTTAAATGTAATAGAATTTCTTTCTTTTTCTACAGATGTATTAGAAAAAGAGACTAGAAAAGATGTTGTATTTTAATTAGGTTCTCGAGAGTTCGATGAAGATGCATAAATCTATCAGGAAGCGTAGTTTTAGTGTCGTGGAGGAAACACCTGATGAACGACCCCAAATCCGAGAGGCTGCTGGTGACGCGATCGACCAGATGTCTCTTGAACATGCTTGACCATTTGCAGACCATGTTCAGCACCGACTGTCTAAAGGGTCTCAGGTCTACCCTGAACCAGCCGCAAAACACTTTCGACGCTTCCATTTCCTCGATCTCGAGATAGAGGCCCTCGTAAAGGTCGATTTGCTCGCGGAATTGCTCCATTTTCGGCGGCGACCGCGCCGGCCCCTTGGGATCCTGGACGGCCACCATCTCCATTTCCTCTATCGTCAATTGTCGGCTATACTCGAGGAACTGTTGCATCACCATGTCCCTGTCGTCCAACCAGAGATAGGCGTACCCTGATAAAAGAAAACGACGAAGGATCACCGGGGATCGAATGGTAAACGCCGGCAACGGGTCCGTGATTAACGGTAGACGACCGTTCTCGACGATCCTCGGCTGGACATTGCTAGATCCTTAACTCCTTCATCTCATCAATCATTTACAATATTCTCTATCGGTTGATTAAACTTGATAAAATTACCATTTAAACTTCGATGAACTTCTGTTCAATCTAATCGGACCTTTAGTAGACGGAACAAATTTTTCTTCGTTCACGATTTCTACAAATTATTCCATAAAAATATATATTTGCATAAAGATCGACTGCCCAGCGATAGCACTGTATCAAAACCTCTCAGTTCGAGCAAAGCAAAGACTAATGACCTTCGAAGTTGCTGCAGAACTCGGTAGCGTCCTCGACAGCAGTGCCCACGTTATTCAAAATTTCGTTCTTCATCCCTTTGATGTCTGGGTCCTCCTCCAGCTCCTGAGCATAGCCGGGAGAGTCTTCCTTCAATCTCGGCAGCAGTGCAGCGATTCCAATGATATCGTCCAGCAAACGGAGGATCAATTGATCGAGTCCGTCGGGATCGTCGGGCTCCAGTGAAGGGACATAATAAAGATCAGGCTCCCTGAGCTCGAGTTTCGCTTCGAGCAACGGCTCTCCTTCTCCGACGGAATCCATGTTCTCGACCAAGTACCCTAACGAACATAGAAAAAGGAGCTTCGTAGATGAAGCAGGAAGGCCGTCCATCAACGAGAGAAAGAAAGACAGAGAGAGGCAATGATAGAAACCTAACGAGCAGCCCAATGCCCTCCGAAGGGACTCCACAACAATGTCGTCGACGTATTCGACGTATCTGCGCCATGGCTCCTCGATCTCGTCGCAGACTTGGAAAAGCGTCCTGTTCTCTTTCACCAACGAGTGGATCTGCTCGGCGGCTTTCTCAATCTCGCCGTACAGTCTCGATACTTTCTCTGGTTGCTCTTCGAACGACAATAAAGCGTCCTTGCGCCGGTCCTTCCTCTCGATCAGCGGCGTCCTGGTCCAGGGCTCCAGGATCGCTTTGATCTTGCCGACGTTCGTCTGGGCGGACTTGATCCGCCTCCAGAGGCCCTCCACCAGCTCGCCAAGCTCCACAATGTACTCCAGAACGCCCGCGGACCGCCAGCACAGCTCGTTCTCACCGCGGGACACCAGCGAATCGATCCTCGTGATCTCGTTCTCGATCAGATGGAACTCTACCCGCGTGGACGTCTTCCGAATATTATTATACGAATTCACAGTCGCGCCCAACAACGTACGGAACTTCCGGAACGTCTCCACGTCCTCCGATACCTGCAACGACGATCCCGATTCATTTCTGCAATTTTTGTTGAGTTTTATCGCAAGCAGAACTTTGAGGAAAATTCGTACAAAATAAGTTGTAAACTGTTTATTGAATAAATGTAAAACTATCAACTTGGTCCATCCGTGAAGAACCTTTTTGGACGAACCTTTACTGCCTCGTCGGGAATGTCCGTACGAGACATCTGCTTCAGGTAGTTTACTTCTTTGAGGACTGCGAGGAGCTCTTGGTCGAAGTTTAGGAGGAGCGTCGAGTCCTTCTCGCGAGTTAGGATGTTGCGATTTAGGCCGATGTCCACGGTTTCTGGCACCGTTTGGGCCCATTCTGTGAAGAGCTCGTCCTCCTTCTCGCTGAAGATCCTGATTAGTCTCTCGTAGCGACGCTCTATGCTCTGGCCCTCCTCGCTTGTTACCATGCTGAAGAAGAGGGTAGTTTGGTTAGTTTGGAGAACCGGGAGTGCTGACAGGAATAGTTCTAGCACGATGAAATTGCTTTTGGAACGGTATTCTAATTTTGAGATTTGCAGAGTGTACTACCAACGAACGTCCTAAAAATGAGAAAAGTAAGTCTCGAGTTGAGCAAGATTCGAATTCGCAAGTGTGTGCCGCTACTTTGTACCCTTAATGTCACTTCAAAAGCGATCTCCACGCCCCGTCGTGCTTCTTACAGGTCTTGAATCTCAGTGGGAGTCACTCACGGGTGTTGAATAGCCTTGAAAGATTGAACTGGCAGGTCAATGCGTTGCCGCAGCATGCTGGTGAACGTGAGAGCCGCCGCCAGCGGCGGAAGATTAATTAGCGCGCCTCTGGTGCCGCGATTGAACAGCACTTCGACCACCGTCAGCTCGACATTTAGCAGATCTAAAATCCTGGTGTAGCGGTCCGTGAATTGCTTGCTTATCACTGGCCTGTCGAGCACGGAGCCGGCGATATTTATCAGCTGAAAGGACGAGGTTACAAAAAAGGATCAACCATCTGGAATTAACTTCTGTAATCTCGATCAATTACTAACGGAGAGAGGCCGAACGTGCAGAAGTTCGAACCCGATTTCGTATAAAAATACAAGGAATCGGATACGAACTTTTGCACTGACCTAATACCTTGAAAACGCTCTCCAAATTTCCACAATCGTCAAAAGCTTGACACAGAATGGCAGCGAGCTTGCTGTCCAAATCGTTGATAGCTTCATTAAATTTCTGACAGTCAATGGCAAAGGACTCATCGTCAGGTTCCAAAGCATCGTTGGCTCTCACAGTAAACGAGACGAAGAGTTGCTGGAACTCCTTATAAACATTGATGATCCTACTGCTGAGGGATCGACCTAGTATTCCACCGATTTCTATCTTCTCCAGCTTGGAGAACTCCATGACAGTGTTAAACAGCCATTCTATGTCAGCGAGTCGCTTTAAAAATGCATCCAAACGTCCAAACACTGCGCTACAACTAAAAGTCCAGGGCGGAGCATGCGGTTTCATCGCTGGCATGTCTTTCCTTAGCTCGAACTGACATCGGAACTCTTCAAGAACCCCTGTAGAACCGTTTAAATATCGTTTAGATCAATCGTCTATTGATTTTGTTCGTTTTCAAGGTTCGGTTTATGCCGTCACAAATTAAGAAGACTGAGAAACTGATTTTATAGTCGAGGTCATCGTCGAATTGTCGTCAGCCCACCTCTCGATATCTGAACGCGCTGCAACGCCTCATCCACGTCGCTCTGGAAGATAGACGACGGGTCGAGGAATCGACGAGCCTCCTGTATCAACAGGTTGCAAATCTGCCGGAACATGATGATCACCTTGGACGAGCTCTGATAGTGGCTGGACTTGGACCAGGCTAATCCGACCGTGTGTATCAGGGTCGCCATTAACGGTTTGGCCTCCGAGAAATCGACCTCCTCGACCGCCTTGAAACACCTCGACAGAGGAGACAAGTACAGGGAGATCTCTTTTGCTTCTGCCATCGAGGACACCACGTTCTCAAACAAGGTGCGGAAACAGGGGTAGTATGCACTCTCTGTAATCTCCAGGATGCTCGCCATCTTCTTCACTCGGTCCTCTTGCAACTGGTCGTAAATGTATCTGGGAACGTGGTACACAACAATTGGAGAAAATGAGATACGATCGCTTGCAATAATATTCGAACACCTCTGGGCCCAATCTACCTCAAATTCGCTAATCTAGCGGACCAGTACTCCAGCTCAACGTCAGGAGTAGGATTCTGGTTATTTTCGAAGGCCGCGCCCGATTCCTGAGTAACAACGTCGTTCACCAAATAGGCCCACTTTATCACAACACCCTCGATCGCACTCTTCAAGTAGAGATCGACCGCCTGAGGCCCTTCTGCTCGGACCATCTTCTCCACTTCGGTCACCTTCTCCATTCCAGCTGGCATTGGGAGGACCGTTCTACCGTTCACCTGTCCTTTCACCTGTGACAGTAAAGACCCTTTACAAATCTAATGGGCCCCAATCTGTTCCGGATCAACCTCTAGAAATCTACAGTTGGCGTCACAGGATCTTTTTCGAATTCTTATTACTTGGTACAGGGTGCCTCGAAGAGCATGAACGTGTTTGCCGATGTCCTGGACTGCCACGTCAGGCAAATCCTTGTGGTTCTCCGACTTCTTCAGAAGAGGAGCGAACACATTGTCGACCAGAGTTGCTAGCTGATCCACGATACGGGAGGATAGATCGCCGACGATCAACATCGACGAGCAAGCCTCCTTTTCCCGTGGCAGCGGTATCTGCTTGATCTTCACCGCGTAGATACCTGCGTGTAATTTCGAGTAATTAGTAGCCAGGTGCGGTAAAGGCCCTTCTTCTTCACTGTCTGTGCCATATAATTCTCAGTTTTAAGGTTGAGATCATTTTTTCAAAAAGCTTGCACTCCGGGACCTCGACTGCTAGATAATACACTATATTTTTCTTGTGCAGCGACCGAAGCTCGTCCAGAAAAATTCCGAAAAAATTTAGGACTCACCCTTGGTCCTCTGGCAGGGTATGGGGAACGAGGAGGAGGCGACAAGTTGCGCGTTGGGCGTCAGGACAACGAAAATCGCCGCGGGCAGCGGATTATCCAGGAAGTCCATCACGGCGTTTCGGTACTCCTCGGTGAGCAGGAGTCTGCCCCATTTTTCCGGCTTCAGTTTCAGCGACTTTTGCACGAAAGCCCCGATGTACTCCAAACGGAAGTCCGATGGACCATCCGCGGCAGCCATTTCTGCAGAGAACGGCAGAACGCGAGGGTGGTTAACGCGAGGACTCGGTTCCTTGGAATCGAACGAGCTGGCAACGCTCGCGATATGAAACTCGGCTCATATTTCAGCGCAGAAAATACAGGAAAGAAGAGACAGAGGTGGGCGGAATGGGTTGTGGGTGGTTATAAACGGCGAAAAATTGCCAATGGTGGCCGTCGAGCAAGCAGGTCAAGAGACCAGGCACCGACTGAACCCGACGTTACATTGGCCGATCGTGTCTTTGAGGTGGGCCTGCTTCGTTGGCTCCCTATTGTCGCGGGACGCACGGAATATATCCGAGCAACTGACATTGCACGCGATCCCGCCTCCCGCGTACTGGCAGGTACCATTTTACTCTTCCGCGACCGACCGACGATATTAGTCGGTGTTTCGCTGCCGACAACGACTCCTCTGTCTTCCTTTCGAGCCGATCGACACGCGAGTGTACCCACCGACTGCCTGCAAATGTCAACCGGTCGATCTTATCTCTGGAAATGGTAATTAAAGTGCAACGGGCTCCGACGATTCCTTGGAGACCCGCAGGAATTCTTTGAGGTGAGTACACCTTGCTGTTCGCCTCTCTCGTGAATGCTAGAAGTCGTTGATAGCGACAGGGTTGAGTTTGACCCTTCAACTTCTATATTCTCTAATTATGTTGAAAATTCTCCTGGTTCTGATTTTCTACGAGGAAATTAAGTTTCCTTGGATGCTAACATCATATAGCGCAGAGTGTATAAAAGAATATATTGTACCCGTAAAAGTCTCTAAGTCTACAACTACAAAGCAACAAAGTATTCCTCCTGCTTTTCTTCCATAATCTACGAATGCTGCAAATATTTTTATACCGGAAACATACACAGTAAAAGATTATCAGAGTGCAAGGGATTAACAGCTGGCACAATAGCGGATCGCTAGAACCGTTCGACCCGTTCAACACAAGCAGACTTTCGTTCGAGCCACGGACGATGTCGCCGATTGTTCGCCGCGTGCACAATGCACGAAAGCGCGATCGCTGGAAAACCTGTGGTCCCATGATCGCTTGCCAGGGTGTGCAGCTAACCCCGATCAATTCGATCGATCGTCCGTAAAAACGGTGTGGAAACCACGCTGACGTAAAAATAGGAAGGCTCCCTTTCGTTGGTGCAGCTGTTTACCCTTGGATTTCAGCCAGGCGGGAATGGTCCGCGACGTTTTTCGATCATTAGGACCATTGTTTGGCCCTCGGAGATTAAGAGCGAGAACTAGAGGGTGGCTAGGGTGGTATAAAACCCCCGCAACGCACAATAGCTCGCAATATGTACAGAACGCTAAACGATCGAACTAACAGTTCGTCGGTTTGTGTTGGTCATTATCTTCGCTCTGACCAAGTTACTGTGATGGATCCAATCTAATTTGTTAAAAATGTTTGACGGTACAAAGCATGTGTTGACGAAATTCTGATTGACAGTCATTTAATTCATCAGAAAATAAAAGAGACCCGGGAAAAGCCCGGTGCAAAAGGGAACGTCAGGGCTGACCATCTGGTGCGCGGCGCCCGCGGGCAACTTTGCTCGGTTCGAGTGCGCCGATCCGATTCCCGCCGAGAGATTAGCCGTTTCCTAAAAAGGCTCGAGATTTTCCAGTGCTCGAGCACACACGGCCGGCTTTAGAAAAGCGGCCGCGTGTGCACGCGACGCACAAAGAGGCGCTTTTCATTCCGCAGCGGCTGCTCGCGCTGCGTCGAATTAGGGAAAAAGGGAAAGAGAATGGAAAGGAGGCGAAAGAAACACGAGCACCCTCGTGCTCGCCGCTTCAAATTACATCCACTAGTCCCCTTGCCCCCTTGAGTTTTCCTCCTGCTGAATACTTATCGCGGAAATTGGATCGACGCGGGCCGAGATCCGACGCATCCACTCCGTAAACGCGAATTTCTGCCGTTGCGTCTGCCGCATCCATGTGTTAGGCTTGTGCCGACATAATTGAACCTCTTGGTAGTTCACACTTCGGTACGTATCCTCGGACAAATTGTTCTTTCATTGTAGAACACGAAGTTATTTTTTCATGTGCCAAAATGGTTTTAGGTGGGAGCTGTTTACAGTATGCGTGGGTTCGGAAAATTAGAAAAAAATGTTACAGAGGAAATTTTTATTAAAACCTTCCTGGGAGGTCCTAGAAGATCCTTGACCATTTAACGACTAATGATGGCGGACATCTGCTACAAGACAAGCAGCGTATAAATCTTCCCGATTGCTTCGCGACGCAACAGCCTTAATCAATTCATGGTAGGCTAGTGGATCCAGCCCTCGCTGGTCAAACTTCATTAATCACTTTCCGTTCGCGCTTCCCCAAATCGAAATCGTCGAGTCGGAGAAAGCGACACGCAGGACTCTCGTCCTAGTATCGTCAAACAATTTGCACGGACTAAGGATAATGATTTCGGACGTTATCTACCCTCCGCCGAAATTTGTCCCACTTGCCATTTGTCTTCCGTGTTTCTTTATCGCGAGAAGGACGATCGTGAAACAAAACTTGGTCTCTCTTTTCCTTCTGGAAATTGATGACCGTCGCAGCTTCCTCGACTTCCAGAAGCTAACGTACCCATCGTTCCGCTGATTTCTTATTTAGGGACCGTTCGAGCCCGGTGTCATTTTTCACGCACGCTTCCCTGAACGTTCGTCCCCCGACACGCCCGCCGTTCAATAGTTCCGCCCACGTTTTCTCGCACTGTTTTCCGATTTTACGGGGGGAACGAGTCTACTGTGAAATTATACCGCGATGATTATGAAACCTGACCTCACGCGTGGGGAACCCGTATTCAATTTTGCTGAGTCGATTCTACCAGAGAGGGTGGGCTTTTCCGTAAATTGATGGTCCTCGAAGTTTCCACAGATCGTATTTTGAGCTGCCGGCTGCAGAAATTTCGGCTAAACTGCCTCGGGAAGTGGAATATCGAGTTCAGAATGGATACAGACACATCGGAAACATCTTTGTCCCTTTTATCTCAGCAAAAATGTGGAGTCCCTAAAAAAGGAGAATATTGTGTTTGAAGTAGAACAGGCCATCAACGTAAAAGCTTCAATATTTTCGATAGTTGTCAGGACCCTCGAGAGTGTGTAGATGTAAAGAGGTCCCCGAATGCATTCCCCCCGTGGAAATTACTATGTTTTCACGTAATCCAGAAGCGTTCGTCGCGACAGACGGCCATCCGGTGGATAGGTGGGCCGAGGACAAATAAAAGTGGAACAGTCTCCATGAACTCGACCCTAATCGAGTGCCGGCGGGAGGCGTTCGCGAGAAACGGCAACGCATCTGGCAGGATCCAGAAAAGTTTCCTGAAGGGGAGGCTTAAAGCTCTCGTCGCGAGAGCTAGGGGTGGCAAGATGTCACTCTGCGAGCATGTACGCGCATACGTGGCGGCCCGAGGAACGATATTATGATAATCCGGGCATTGTGTATTGACACTCCACTTGGAAAACGTCGAGGGGGCTACTAATAAGACGCAACCTTTAAAAATGGCTGGATTGATGAGGGCGGAAACACGTGGCAAGGTGAAACACAGAATCTTTTGTCCCGAGACGAAAAATCTCCCGGTACTCGTATAACTGCAATTTTCCTTTATTCGTAACCTTCTAAATACTTGTAATCGACTTGCTACTTTAAGTTGCACTAATTCATTTTTGTCATAACTACCTCCGTCTACAGCAGCAATATCTCCAAGAATAGTTACTCCAACTAGACGCAAAGTTCATAGTACACGGAATATTAACAGGTTTCTATTACCAGGACCTGAACTACCGAAATAATTCGCCGTAATCTCGCATTCCAATCTGTCCCCGAACTAGTACACTTTCCCTCTCCAAATCCCATTTGATAATGGCCTTCGCTAATACGACTCGGCGTTCCCGTTTCGCAATAAATGCCATCAAGTGGTTATCGTGGCCGTCGCGAAGGGCGAGCCAGGGAACTGTAACACTTTTTCCGTAAATCTAACGACACAATTCCGAAAACGAGTAGTCCATGAGATCGAATTGGCCCGTCGCCAGGGACGCAGTGAGTTTCAGCGAAATTCTGTGTCCTCCCTTCAGCGAGAGTTTCCTTACAAGCACCGTCGCGGCGGAAGGCAACGCCCTCAGAGGCATTTATAATTCAGAGTATCCGTGCTTTGCGGCGCGAAAAGCAGAAACTCCGGGGGTGTGTACCCCTGTGCTGGCGCTAATTTCAACCCGTCCCTACAATTTATTATTTTAATCACGGTTACTGGCCTGACACCTTCGCGGACCATCAAATTCATCACCGCTTAGGCACGTATAATTGAAACTTCGTTTATCTCCGCGCGATCATTCTTGGTAACAACCCTTACTGAGGGGTAGGTGGTTCACAATTTTAATCCTATGGCTTGTGAAAATTATACTGGAGTCATTTTTCCGCGGTGTTACAAGCTGAGTTTCAGGAATTGTGTGCAAACATGTTGGTGGTTAAAGTTGAAGTCTTTATGTAATATAAGAATTTTTGCAAGAATAACTCACACGAAGAAAAGCTAAAGATCTTGAGAATTGATTCGCATAAAGAATAATCTCCTTGAATGATCGACAATAGTAAATTTTCTTTTGTTCGACAGCTTCTAATTTGTCTTTCACATAGTTCCCAGCACTCGGACCAGTTTCAGCCCTTATACTAACGGCAGCTCGCAGGGTTTACAAGCGTATGGCGACATATAATACCGGAGAACGCGTTCGAGGCCCTCGGAGCTGTCTCTAATGCGAGGTCGCGTCGGTTCCGGACATTTTATGAGTTTAATTTGGCCGACGTCGCGCGGGACAGCGGCGTTTCGGTTCTACGGGAAATTCACGGTCGAATTTAGGGCGGGTCGTGGCGGGTCGGATCGGGTAGAAGCCGCGAGCCGACGACGACGCGAATTTGGCAACAGCTGCGGTCGCCCGGTGTCGTTACACGCCGCCCTAAATCTCCTCGATGCATCGTAATTAAAGCGGTTGCCGCCGCTGCACCGCGGGAATATCGAACGGAACGTGCAACGGTGCACATTGGTCCCAAAACGGGACTCAGCAGTTTCGAATTGAAGGATGAGACTCGACTAAACCGGCAAAAAATGAACTAAAATGAATCCAGGAATATTCTTTCCACGTTCTTACGTTAAACGATGGATCGATGAGATTCCCTGATTATTTATTTCTCGGATTATTTTCTGTGCCAACAGGACCACAAATAAATGTCCGGCCATCTTTCACCCGACGACTTCATCGCGGATGATTTACTATCGCGATCTTTTCGTAGTTTCGAAGTTTCGGCGATACCGTGTTTGCCCTCCTGAATCACTAATAACCGAGCAGTATAGCTCACTCTTTCTCTCTCGTCTGATTCTTATCTACAAATGTACGGCCCCGTGGCCAAGAAATAACCGTAAACACGTCGATAAGCGTCTTGGGGGTCTCGACGCATTGTGGGAGAGCCATCTTGTCGAATAAGCCACGCAAAATTCGTTTTTTATGGAAATATCTGATCGAGTTGGAAATAGCCTCGAATTTTCCTTTGTGTGATTATTACGCTGGATGTTGTGGTATTCTAAGGCAAGAGGAAATGTTCGACGTTCAAGTTCTGGATATTTCCCTCTGGGGCAAATAACCTGCTCTATTTGTTCGGCATTCGTTCAGCGTGCTTTGGATGCCATAGAAATGCTCGTTGAAGCGATCTATGACAATGCCTGAATATTAGAGGTTAAGAAAAAACTTGCATAAAGATTCTCGCTCTAGTAATTATCATAATAGTAGTACTTTTCATTGGGCTAATTATGTCGCTACTTCGAATGTCCAACGCATTCTCATCGACTATCACAGAGCCGTCTGACCAAGCCCGACTCATTCCACTGGCTCGCTAAAGGTCGAGGCTTCGATTCTAGCGACGATCGTTAATTCCATGTGCGTGGGCGGCGAGCCGCATCGCCGTTGGCCTTTCGTGGAATAATTTCCACCCCCTAACACGGTGAATCTTCAGCCCACCCTCCTAGAAACCCCCAGACACGTACCTCGATTAACAAGATCGAAAAAACGAACGGAACCATTGTGGATCTCGAAAAAAATCTTCTCTCAGGTATCCCAACAAGGTTTCCCAAGTATCTGCTAAGAATAGGCCTGCAGGGGCTGGGGTAAAGAAGCGCTGGAGAACGAGGACGAATGCAAACGAGCTCCCAGAACAGTTCGAAAAATCTTTTTTTCCCTCTTTACTCGCCGGGGATCTCGCGACGACGACGGCGACGACGACGACGACGACGGAATACAAAAGCAAAAGGGCTCCCGGCTAGCAAGTTCTCGCGTTCGCTAATTTCCGGCCGGGTCTACCGAGCCACGAAAAAGATCATTAAAGTTCGCGTTACCATCTGGTTGCCCGTGCTCGCTCGCCCCGTAAAAGCGGACGAATAAGAATGGAACCGAGGGGAAGAAAAAGACGAGAGAAAGAGAGAGAGAGAGAGAAAGGTACCGAGACGTTTCGGGCGGCGGAACTTAATCCCCAAGCCACGGGAAGAAATTTCCACCCTCCTGCCCCCCATGGGAGGGTCCCCCCCCCCCCGCCCCTTAACCCTGTTGCCCCCCCCCCCCGCCCGCCCTCCCTCCCGAGCTTCCCTTGAACCGGCTGCTGAGCCACTTTCCCTGGAAATGCCCTTGGCGAGCGTCTGGGAAATTCTCCGAGTTAAGCTGCAGCAAGCTCTCCATTTTCGCCCACTCCACCACCCCCTCTCAACAGGTTACCTGAGTTTCCACTGCGAAACTGCATCCCCTACCTACCCCCGAACACCCCTGTTGTAGAACCTGAGCGAAGGATCTACGCGAGACGAGAGTCCGCTTCTTACACGCGTGTCTTCTCGAGAGTTGGCGACGACGTCTTTATTCGTTACCGGGTGTCTCGCAATCGACAACAAGAAGCTGGTGACGTTCCGAGATACCTTACCCTTCGCAGTCCATCGTACCAGAAGTCTTACCAGAAAGAGGACAGTGTGCGAAATTGTTTAACACAAGTGGGAGAAATAATGGGTCCATTGAATAAGTCGTCGCGATGAAGGATAGTCGAGAAGGATCGCGGAATGGGCAAGTAGCGAGGCATTGCCGCGCGGTTAGGATAACACAAGTGAAAGTGTCGAGGACGCACCTATCTTCCTTTCGCTCTCGTTTTCGTCAGGCTCATCCGCCTCCTGCGAGGGTGAACGGGACTCCATCATCGATTGAAGCAGCTTCTCGAATTCCTCGAGCTTGTCGCCACTCGGATTCTGCCGATTCGGCACCGGCACCATGATTTCCTCCCGCGTTTCCGACTTCTCCGAGCCGTGGACGCTCTCCAAGCTACCCTCGGAATCTGACATCCTTTTTCCTGTCGTCTCTGGTGCCAGTTGCGAAAAGTCTCACGACAACGGCATCCTGAAACATCCACCGGTACACGGTCTCCTCAAATCTGTCTATAATCATCGGCAAAATTCTGCTAAGCATTGCAGAAAGTTGCAAACACTTGAGACTGACATAACAAATAAAAATCTCATATCGACGCAAAATAATTCAAAAGAGAAATACATGTCTGCGGTCGATCGTGCAATCAGCCCACAACACCGGGCTCGTTCAACTCCTATGTAAGAGCATCGATCATCCTGCACCGAATCCCGGTGCAATCGCATAAATCAGACGCGATCGGGAACGGACGCAATAAAGCGTATCGAGATCCATCGCGCGTTTTGTAATCCGGCGCAGTTTTCCGCGGGATCAGGCGGATTAGGTTCGAACGGGGGCAATAATTTCGTCGGCGATCCGTTTGCGAGTCTCGGGGGCGCGAACTGCGAGCGAAACGGAGAGGAAAATGGTCGCGGGACGAGGAGAGGAAAGCGTCGCCGAGAAAGCCGTCACGTCTTGCGTGTTAGCCGGGCGGCAGCAGCGGAAAATTGAGCTATCCGCATTCATATCCTCGTCGGTTTACGAGCGTGTGCATGAGAAAGCGAGCGAGCGAGCGAGCGAGCGGGCGGCAGTCGCGTCTCCAATATTCGGATGATATTATTCGAAGGTTGCATGCAGCCGAGGCCTTTCCCCATTCTTCCCGAGGCTTTTCCAATACCCGAGCCACCCCCCCGGCGAAAGTGGAACCTTCGATCTGCTGACGTCGAGCCTCTTCTTTTTCACGGCTCCTCCTCCTCCGCCTCCTCATCCTGTTCTTCCTCTACTTCGTCTTCCACCCCCCGCTTCAGCGTCTGCCACCCTCGTCGGCACTCGCTTCGGCGTTCTTTTCGGAAACACTTTGCCTGCGACGTCCTCTTATCGCGTGTCACGACGCCTTCTCGTCAGACGACGACGTTCCGCGACGAGAAACAACCCCGGCCCCGCTGAGACTGGCTGAGACGAAGCCTCTGATGGAAACTCGCAGCTTCGCGGAACCTTTGCAACGACGCGCTTTCAAAACGAGAGCCTGTTACACCGGGAGGTGTTGATCGATGCACCCTATACTCGGGGTGGAATGGAGATTTCGGACTCTTGCTTCTACCCTTAGAGTGGCAGAGTCTGGGGGATGACGCGAATCGCAGGTTTTCAGATTCGAGGGGTTGAAGTCTGAGGGTCTAAGTAGCTACGAGGTTTTGGGCATTTCCCTGAGTAGGAAGTTTCTGTCTTCGATTGTTCCGTTTTCTGTGAAGATGGTACAATATCTTTACGTTTCTGTCACGTATAATTTCATTCTTTTGGTCTCATTTTTTAAGAACTCTGTTGATAAAATTGTTGGGAATCGAATGGAGAACTATGACGAAGAAAATTACACGTTACAATATCGAATGTACGATATCTAAAACACGAACAGGTCCTAAAACATCATTCCAGACTAGAAAAAGGACTGAAAATGTTATAGTTTCTGTTTGTAAAGACGTTCAATCAGGTTTTTAGCCGCGGAGCGCAAAAGCAGAAGTGTAACGAGGAGCGATACGAACCTGTCGGTGTAAAAGGGGCTTAAGGCGACCAAAAGGAAGAGCCGTGCAGATCGCCAGTGCGAAACGGGCTCAAGGCAGTCCGCACGAGAACTCCGACCGCGGAAACCAACATTTCCCTCGAGTTAACCGGATATTCCGCGTGCGGGGGGCCGAAAAACTCGCGGCACCATTGTCTCGGAAACTCTCGAATCCTTTCACCGTTTAATTGCCGTTATCCCCGTTGCCTAATTGGTGGATCGTCGAGGGTGCGGTCATCGTCGAGGGCAAACAAACACCTAGCAACCAGGTGTTGTTGCCGCGTGACGACGTAAACGGTTTCTTATCGGAGATCTCGCCTTCGGGTGCTTCGAGGAATCACACGGATCACGAACAAGAACGGTCGATATATCGCGACAATAAATAGAAACTCGACGAGGCAGACCTTTTGGTCGCGGCTTTTTCGCAAGTCCTCGTTCCTCTGGAGCATTGTTTACGAGCCATAAAACATCGGAAGTGGTGGAACGTTCGGAAATACGCGCGAGACGTTGTTTGTTCGATTTCAAACCGCGAAGAAGTTTCTTCCTCTTCGGTTATTTTATGGGAATCGCTCACACCTCCGACTACTGATTCCATGTACTGTAAATTGGAACGACCATGACACCTGCCTGGTGTGGCAACGCGTCGTGGCGCCACTGACGATTTTCTGGGTACTGGTTGCGGTTAGTATGTTGGAAATATTTCCTTGCTTATTTGATTAGTTTCTACAGTCGTTTTACTGGCAAGCTTGTAGCATTCAAAAAATATTATTCTTATAACACGCTATCAGTCACCTTCTATTGATCGATAGATACTAAACATGGTCAACATAAGTGCTTTTACACTGTGGTTCAAATTTTTCAGGGTGCAATCGCGCTTATTCGGGATGTTAAGCGAAATTCCTGACTGGGACCCAAAGAACGGGCTGAAAAAGAAAGACCATCACAAATCACTGACATTCTTAAAACTTTCACGGCTCGGTCCAGTTGCACTCGCGTTCGCTGTTCCCGCGCGTCAGCAGTTTGAATCGCGGGTCGAGCGTCGAGGAACAAGCGCCGGCAAATCCTCTCGGATCCTCGGTTAATTGGATTTTTTCCCGCTTTCAAATAACAAGCAATTCATTAGGGTCTGTTTGCCGGGGCGCTGGCAAAGGACCCTCGATCGAGGCTCGTCTTGGCTCCGAAATCGAGAGTGGAAATTTACACGTGCTGCGGCCCGCGAGCCGGCGAATTGGCAGCACAAACAGGCCCTTGTGTACAGCCGACCGGCAAACACGGCTGCCATTAATTGCCATTAATTCGGCCGCGTTATGGAGAAGTTTCGAACTTCCGGCTGGCTTCGTTTCGTCGGGCCAGACCAGAAAATCCAGCTCCTCATCCCACGGTGGGGAAAGTTCGATCCTCTGTGGTTTCACGGATTTCCTGCAACCCCTTGCGATATTTTTGTCGACGAACATTCGCAGTTCTCCACTTCCCTGCGCCCTGCTAACTCTGCTCTCGGATTTTGAAATTCAACCCGTGGAGAACTACTCACGCAGGAATTCCGCGAAAAGTAAAGTCTTTTAAGGTGAATGATTTGTGGATATGTGGCTACTATACATGACCGCCAGTAACATCCAAAGGAAAAAGTTGTTCAAAATGTTGAGATTTCTAATATATTGAAAAATAATCGAAATCGAAGGGTAGGTAGCTGTTGTACAGGTTCACATTTTTCAGGAAAGAATAACGAACGATGAAGGTCGAGGCCTCGTAAAAAGATGGTCAACGAATCCTGTTGGCAATAACAATAATCGGGGGGCTGTAGGAGAAATTAGCCGTGGTCAGAGGGAGCCGAGCACTCCGAGGTTTCTTCTCGAGGCTATTACGGCCGACTGTCTCGGGCCCGACAATAATAACAGTAACAATAACGCGGAGAGCCCCAGTGAGTCTGGATATGAATATGTATCAGGTACATCTGTTGCCTCGCGAGCCCCGGTTTTGCGTTATGAGACGAGAGAAAGGGGTGCGGACGCGATTCAATATCGGTCCGCTGGCTGTTCGCAGCCCGGCAGAAGTTGCCAACGGGGGTCTAATTTCTAACCAGCTACGAGAGATCTCCAGTTCTTTAGTTCCTCTCTCCCTTTCTCTTAAGGCACAGCCCCTTTGAGATCGCCCTCGATCTTGTGTAATTTAAAAGCGCATAGATGCCGTTTAATTAAATCGTCCGTATGAATTATTACGCCGGCGAGCTGCGTATGAATGGCACCAGGGATCCTGGAACGAGGTCCATTTTTTCACCGTGGTCCCCTCGTGCCCTGCGATAAAGAAATTCGGTGGCACTAGGGTGAGAATGAGGGCAATTTGTAATATTTTAATTCCTTCTAGCCTGCCACGAGACAGCAAGATACAGCACACGGAATAATTATACCAGACAAAGTAGATACTTTCAAGACTCATCAAAAATTCTTTTCTTTGTTTTATCCTCAACCATTTAATGGATCAATGAAATATCAAAGAGTAAAAACATTGGAAGAATTCAAGAACATCAAAATGTTGCTAGAAGACGTTCGGGATTTTTCGTTTCCCGGTGTCTTTTTTTTCTCAGGGGATGTTTCTCGTAGAAAATCACCGTCGTCGCGAAGCCAGACGGCAAGAAGGGAAAAAAGTAGGAAAGCCTCCGTCGATATGACGATTAATCTGTCCGGGAACCGGAATCATCCTTTCCGAGCGCTTTCTTCGATGCAGACGAGCGGGACGACCTTATGAACGTTCCCAGGGGATTATAGCGAGAACAATGAGGCCTGACTCCTCGTCCTCGCTTCGGCTCCTCGTTTCCACGGAGTGACACCTTGTTCGCCGGGAATAATTACTTTCGGCTTAAAATCCTTAATTTGTTGCCGAGAGACCGACGACGGCGTGTCCTTCGTCCCGATAAAATCTTTCTTTGCGTTCTATCTGTAAAAGGCGTTTTAAAAAGATAATTCGTCGTTGTTGTGCAAAAATAAGCAAAAAACCGAGAAGGAACGGGGGAGTGGACAATGATCTCTCGGATACCTCGATAAAAGCGGGAAAAAATAATGCTGACGTTCACCCTCCCCGGGGGCGAAATTAACTCCACTCTCGCGATAAATCTTGCAAATTTGCTTTGAACCGGAGGAAAAGCCTCCGAGGCCACTGTCGGTGAGTTTTTAGTCGGTGAAATTTTCAACTTCATTTCAGAAAAGATTTAAATCGTCGATATGCTTTAGGGACGTTTCAACCCTTAACAGATCAAGAAATTGCTGAGACTTAAGAATTTTTTAAAAACTGAACTGGAATATTCATTATTCTTATTGATACTTTAACGAATGCAAATTTATTTAGAATCATGAAAATCACTACAAAGCACGGTAATGAAATAATGTCAAAGGAGTCAAGTTACTAGTTGAAATGTTAATCTATTACCAGAAAATTTCTCAAAGACCAATCCTTCCGAAAATTTTGCGAAAATCGCAGTCAATTGGACGAAATTGTGAAAGGGATTATCGGAGATACAGTCCTTTACGCCTTCTCTCTCTCTCTCTCTCTCTCTCTCTCTCTCTCTTTTCTCTCCCTTATGGCCAAGAGTGGCGGAACCTGACGCGATAATCTTATTTAGCCTTTCACTCTGGAAAATGGATTATTTCGGGTGGCGCTGAAAGCCTCGTGCTCGAAAATCGTGGATCCTCTTTAGTTACTCCGCCGGCGCAGTTAGTTAATTAAAAGGTAAAGAGAGAGAAGGTTCACAGGATAGGACGTAGGGTGCAGCCGAAAAGGGATGGCACCGGGGAGCCCGGGATTTGTATCCTGATCGCGGCAAAGCAACCCTTCTGCGCTCGCACTGCGATCCACTGGATGTTTGCGCCGTTTTATTTGCGACTTCTGTACCCGGTAATCCGTTCCATGAAATTACGAACAACTTTCCCTTAAAACGCCACGATCCGATCCGAGCTACGGGAATCTCGACATCGTCGACATTCCTATACTACCCACTATGCGAAATAATTCGATACTCTTGTCAAAAGTGAAATAAAAATATTAGCCATCCGAAAATCACCGAAATTTTCGTAAATAAAAACGACGCAGACGATTTTCAGGGGTTGCCATCGCCTAACTGTGAGCATCAGTCACCCCCGCAGTCGTTTCGTGAATTTTTCGCGACGTCCGTAATTTATGCGGAAACCCGACGGAGGAACATTAACATTTATATTTGGAAAGCCGCGGTGGATTGTAGGTCTTCGATTCCCTAATGGAATCGCTAATGATAAACAGGGTGGCAAGAGGGCTAGATGTTTACCGAGACTGTAATAACAGTCGCTGTCTCTTGAATCGGTCCGATATCATGAAAAAATATTCGCAGCGTCAAAATACATAGGGAACGCGGCCCTCCGACGCGATTTTCCATACAACGAATGGGGAAGCTTCATCATCCCTGACAATTGATGTTAGGCTACCGTGATAATGACGGAATATCGACAAATAATTGAGATGGAAGATTGGGGAGAAGAACAGAAATTGTTTCGCGAATAACAAATAAAAGAGCAGGGACGAGATGATTAAAAACACAATCCCTAGCACATACTGTTTCGAAAAATCGCTGAAGCAAGTAGTACGATATCTTCTTTCTATCTTCTGCACACGATCAAAAGAATCATCTAATTTTTAGCTTTTATTTAACGCTTTGCATTTGAACTCGGAGTTGCATATAAAATAGGTTTTTTCTTTTAATGACTAATTGTTGTATCTTGTTTACTGCAGAGCATTCCCTGAGCCCGAATACGATTAATTTCTCCAACAGACGCATAGTTTGTTCAGTTAAACACATTTCGCCTGGGGTGGACTGCACGCGGCCGAATTCATCGGGACGAACAGGCGAACGGTGGGTGTAGGGGGTGGGTGTGTGCAAGGGAGAAAAAAAGGAGGGGCCCCGACAGTGAAAATAGTCGGCTGGTCCGAGGGGGTGCGTTTATAAGCCACCGGCTTTTTTGTAGTGCAAATGAATAGGTCCGACCCTCGGAAACTTTCGCAATTTTGGGCGTCGTTTGCCTCTCGCCGGTGCATTTCTTTCTCCTGCAAAAATTTCGAGCACCCTGCGCGACCTGACTCTCCCCCTGCGAACACCTCGAGAGCGTGTGTTGAAAGCTTGACGACAAGCCCACCCCTTCGAAGAGCAGATCGTATCGCTAGGATAATCCTGGAGGAAAAAAGAAAAGCCCGGAGGACGCGACGAGGCTTTCCCTGTCGATGAGCTGCGAATCTATTTGGCTTATCTTTTAAACGGAGCGTCACAACCGGATAAGGAGGGAACGCCTCATCCATACCAATGCGGTCGCCGTAGACGGGGCGAAATCAATTACCTGTTTCAACACGATTTTCACGATTTCGGAGACTGATACCAATATTTTTTGATATACTGGTAACTTGGCGTTCCTCTATGAAAATGTACTGGCTCACTTGGCTCCTAAAGCGTTAATTCAGGAGACATTTTAATCAAGTTTATGAAGCAACGCACTCAGAAATACATATGATTCACACAAGTCTCCACTCTCCATTCGTGCATTCAGCCATTCCAAGGGTCACGGAATGAAAAAAAGACACGCTGTCTGTCCGCTGGAATCTTTATTACAAATTTCAGCCTGCAACAATAACGGGAATAATTAATCTTAACGAGTACAGTGAATGGAAACAGCAATGGAAACGTCTTAACGATTACTCGTAGCACTCGCGTCCACGGTTATTATCGGCACAACACTCGGACGCAGCAATATCTCGGGAGATGATCTTTCATTAATTTGTAACCCTACTGGCTGCAGAATGCTACTCGAAACAATTAAAGGAGCTAGATCATCAACGCGCTTCTTAGTAAAAAATACAATATAGTTTTTGCAAATGCAGAATCTCTGTCGCAGATTTATGTTAATTGTTTCCGTGGGTTTGAGGAAGATGAACAATAGAGACTATGATTCAGTTTGCGGAACATCCTCTACTTGTTTCGAACAGAGTCTCATCCCAGATCAACACGCATCGGCAACATAATTGAATTGAATGGACGTCACGCTAATTCCTGATGCGTTTAGGCACTTGTATGAATTGACTCGCGTGATCACGTTCTATCACTGTGTTCAGGCGCTAGAAGACACAGCTGATTGTTAGCCTACACGATGTAGAAAGGAAGCATGAGTTCTGTGCACGAACGATTGCACAAGAAAGCAAGACATCTGTCGTTATATAAAAATCAGTATCTACAATAATCTGTGAAACGCACAATAAACTTCTGAAACTGTTAATAGCGAACCATGTATTGCCAGATTTTACGGACCTTTATATATTTTAATCTCATTTTCGCAATCAATGTTCCAATCAGCGAAAGAAATTTTTCCTTAGTTCTAACCAATATAAACAGACTGCGGAGTTTATGCGTTTATGATCAAAATCGACAGCTTATTATAAATATTAAGAGAACTTCTGCCCCTTATAGATAATTGTAAAAGTCCGCAGTCTAGTTATAGAACCAGCTACGAGTTCGCACGAGGATCCACAGTCTATTTCAACGTGCAACAAGCGCTTTATGCACACAACTACGAGTACATTTCCGTATGCATCGAGCAAATTGCATGCACCTTCCGAAAACTAGAAATACAATAACGAAACGTGATCGGCTGCACGTAATAAATATCTTCTCTTGTACTATTACACTGGTTCATATAAGGCACTACGATCCTCGCTTTGCTTCTTCGATTCATGTTAGCCTTCGATGTGGCTTCTCGTGGCTTATGGTCGTTCAGGAATACAAGGAACGAACATACAAAGCAATCAACTACGTGTAATTGTTTTCTCCGATAATATCAATCGTTCCTGGCAGTAGAGTCGATAAATTTGAACAACAATTCTCCTCTGAACAACGATATCGATTTCTTCAACTTGGCAAGATCGGAACTCTAATCTAACGAGTTTAATAAATTTTTAGTCGACGCGACAATACTGATCTCTCTCTCTCTCCCTCTCTCTACCATCATCGAATTCTGTAAATTTAATCTTTCAACGAATCATATATGTATATGCAAAATTTCTCCTATGTACACGCTTGTCTCGTGACCATTAAATAATCTACAATTAGGAACTACAAAAGGTAAACTAATAATATCATTTTGTGCATTAAAAACTCTGCGATCATTCAGTCCACGAAGTACTAACGAATGACACGGGTATTTCACGAATTATTTAACCTTCTAGTAACTCAGCTCATTTGTCCGTCGCCTTTCTCTGGCAGCCACGTTTTTGAACAATTATTTTACCCTGCATGAAGTTGACCAATTTCGATGTAGTATTAAAAGCGAAACCGTCTTCTGGCTTGTGTGCTCTACCGCCGGTGACTTAATATCGCTTGCCATATCCTCAGCTCAATACCCCCTCTAAAGAAACAATTTATCAGTGACAAGAACAATACACGTCCCTGGCAAAAGGTATTCGATCGAACAGGTACAGAAACAAACAATTGGACACTAGTTTAACACTAGGTTTACAGGAAGCGTTCTAAAATTTTTAATTTTCAATTATTGTAATTGTGAAGGTGCCTCCATAAAGAATCACATTCACGGTCTGGTCAAATAGATTCTGCCAGGAGGGTAGTAGAACACAGAAATGAAAAAGATATAATACCTCAAATTAAGTCTTCGAATGTCGTCATGAGTAACGTGATTCAAAATATCATTTAACGTATACTGTTCGTATGTAATCTGCAACCAATAATAGGATAATTAACGAGTTGATAGATATTTGAAACTAAAATACACGGGAACGCGACAGTTACCCTTTCGATTGACGCCTCATCGATATGCAGGTTCTGCAGCCAACATACGAGATCGTTGTCTGTGATTGAAGTTATCTCAGAACTTGCATCGCTGATAATTACTGGAACTTGTACATTGGAGACGGTCCCCGAGAAAGATGAATTGTAACTACAAGCATAAAAATGTTTCTTGAAGATTTCCTAATAGGTTAATCTGGTAGTTAGAGTGTTAAGCTTGAAAATATGAAAAGCCTACCCTGATTCTTGTCTGGTAGTTCTTCTGTTAATATTCTCGCAGAGCCGTGTTAGAGTGTTAATCCGAACTTTCTGGTCCTCGAGAGCCTGCTGTAACAGAACTTGATACGCCTTTTGACTGTCGATTAACTCCTGGATCAATTTCATGTTTTCCACCTTCAACTCTCCCATTTGATCTCGGTACTCCTTCCAGTATTTATTGTCGACGGAGTCTCCCATTTTCTGCGACTTTACAGAATTTACTGTGGACCCACCGGAAGTGGATCCTTCCCCGTTTCCTTGTCCACCTGGCTGTACTCGTTCTTGACCCAGCAAATTGGCACCGAGTTCTAAACACAATTTTAGAAACAATAATCATTAAAATAGAAAAATTCTTACGTTAAATGACATAAAAATGTATAAGAATCACTAGATAATTACCAGGAGAGAGCACAGTGATTGCCGCCTGAACAGCATTTCTCACCAAATTATCTAACGCAAACATCCAGTGAGGTTTTATACTGTGCATTCGCAGAACTTCGTTCACTGCGGTTTGAAAGAGATAAATGGCTTGGTTCAGATGATTAATAGCTATGGAGTCGAAGTCCAATTCTTCTTTTAACGTTCTTATAGCCGTTCCTATGACTTCATTATTTTGTTCAGCTATGTAATCCTTCAGAGCTCGCATTAGCAATACTAGATGACTCTAAGAAGGAAAATAAATTTGTCATTGGAACCATTTACTTTGTGTATTGGCAGCTGCAGAAGTAATTACCAATTGGAGAACTGTTTGGCCCTCAGCCTGATGAATACCTCTCATCCACACCTCACAGATCTTAGCCTCGTCCTGTGAGAGGACTCTTGTGAGCGTCATTCTTCTCTGACTATCCTTTTTCAATAAATAAAAGCCTTCTTGCTCTTCACCAGTCTTCTGACCTGGTTGGCCTGCAAAAAAATACGAATAAATTTACTATTAGTACTTTTGCCATTTAAAAACTTATCAATACGCTTCTGGTGGATAAAGTGTTAAGGAATATTCCGGTTATTTATCTTCAAAATCCCCGCATAAGAAGCTGATTGCGAGCACTGACCTCCCAATTCGACTTCAGGCGACAACAAACCCCCAGAAGAGCTCCTTCTGGTCATTGAAGGTCCTGCCGTGTCTGATTCGTTCGTGTCTATGGAAGGTGTATTGCCTATTGTACTAAAAAACACAAGGAATCGTTATTAATTATCTCTCCTATTTGCGTCCACGTCCTCAAGCTTTCGATTCTGTGGTTGCGCGATGCACGTGTCACAAGGGCAAGAACATTTCCTGGCAGTAGTTCTGATTGGAAATAAACCTGAATACATAGAACACTCACTGAAGCTGCGAGTAGATTCGGAACACTGTCGCGAGACAGCCAGTACAAGTACGATTGAGAAGCATATGTGTACGGTATTACATAATCCTGTTTTTTAATACGTTTTCATTGTACTTGTTTAGTACATCAAGCTTCAGATCACAGTATTATTGGCTTGGAATACGGCAAGCGTACGGACACAACTTCTAAGGGTCAATTAGACGCAGAAATAATGGAAAAATTGCTTAAGGATTTGCTTCTCGACTTTAAGGTGCGAATACACCAGCAAGTGACTTGTGACATTTGCTGCGAGAGCAATTCTCATGAGACGTGTAAACGTCTCTGAGATAGCGGCCAGCTAGTTGAACGACAGTTGCTCTCAGAGTGAAACAACAGTACACACTTCTACAAGTTGGTCTTGCAAGAAAATGTCACAAATTACTTGTTGGCGTGTTCGCATCTTTACACTGAATTTGGATATGTTACAATCACCAACAGGAAATTCCATTGCCCCTATTGTATGAATGCGTGACAATACAAAGCGTTGAATCTACTGTATTAATTCTATACACGCCATAACTAGTGTTAATAATCATTTTCTTCCATTCATTACGATATTATTTTGTTTATTAGTGATACTTTAAAGTGGATGATATTAACCGCTTATAACGTTAGCACCATACCTGTTAAAAGACAGGGTTGCACTGGGCATGCTGATGGGAGACAGAAGGTGTGCTGGACTGCGCTCCCTCAGTGGGCTAGACTTTGTCAACCCTCCACTGTGTGTAACACTTTTCAATTACATTTCATCACAATAGTGATTCGATAAGAATTCAAAAATCAAATGATTAAAAAAGACATGAATGACGTAATGGAACTAACTCGAAATACATTGAACGCAATGTATTCAGATTTATTATTGACTAGACAAAAAACGACTCGTCCTAATTAGCTTCGACTATCACAAAAAGCTACGTTGACATGACAAAAAAATTTCTTTTTGATGATCAAGCAAGACAAAATACTGATAAATCAAATTTGCAACAAGACCCTTTGTTGTGCAAACCAAATGGTTCTATTACCTATCATCGGATTGTGAAGCTTGTATAGGTGCCGCGGAAGCAATTTGACTATTGTTTGTTTTGTCGAACTTCCCTAAGCGTTCGAATCTGTCAGCAGGTACAGAGATGCTACGACTAAAATCGGGTGGAGCCACCAGTCGACTGGCTTTCTTTTTCCTGCGAACGTACATATATGTAAGAACCATTCTTTATATTTGTTTATATAGCAACTAATTTATATATGCCACGTACTCATTTAAAAACGGATCTTCTAATAATTCCGCTGCACACGCTCTTATGTCAGGATTCGGTTCGAAACAGCGAAGTATAAAACTCTTTGCCCTGTCCGATAATTCTGATGGTATCTCCGGATGTATTTTGTAATATCCAACCTATCGAGAAAAAAAGTCGCCATCAAAAAGGTTTACATTTTAAACAGTCGAATAAGTTACCTTAAAGACGGCAGCTTGAGGAGAACCCAGTTCGATGAACGGTGGTTTACCAGTAGCCATTTCTACTATGGTGCAACCCAGAGACCAAATATCCGCCTATAATTTGTGTAAAAATTATTATAATATTTGTGTCTCGCTTGAAATGTAATTATTAGTGTACTGTTAAAACAGTAGCAAGACTAAAAGAATTCAACAATGCAAAAATTTTATTTTGCATAAAGATCCGCTGTCTAATAATTATATGCTACAAGTAAAACTTACGGGTGCACCGTATCCTCGTTGTCCTTTGTCGATCACTTCCGGTGCCATGTACTGAAGTGTTCCAGTGAATGTCTCGGTACTGGGACATAAACCAGCCAATCGTTTTGACATGCCGAAGTCTGAAATCTTGACTACTCCGCTGTATGTGTTCACCAGAACATTGTCGCCTGAGAATTAATTGCAATCAGCATCCAGAAGTCTCGACAATAATAGAATTAGGACATTTATTAAATTACCTTTGATATCTCGGTGAACAATTTTCTGATCATGCAGGTACTTGAGGCCTTCCAAAATTTGTTTGGTATAATAAGCAACCGTAGACTCATTTTCCTTCAGGGGACCCCATTTTGATCTCAGCAAAGCTGACAGGCTCCCTGCAAGCATTAAAAAGTGAATAAATATACTCTGAACATCTCCTTTCCCGTAGGATACTTTATTTTATTCTTTTACCTCCAGGGACTTGCTCCATGAATATCTTGAAGTAGCCATTCTCGCTTACTGATCCAAGGTACTGTACAATATTCCTATGTCTCAGCTGACTGTGCAATTTAATTTCTTCATGCAGCGGCTGCACATCCCCTAAGTTCCGTTCGCGTATCTCTTTGACTGCAATTCTAACTTGAGTGTTTAGGTCTCGAGCTGCATAAACGACGCCATATGTACCTTTACCCAGGATCATTCGTTTGCTTTGATCGTCCAGCTCGTACTCAAACTACAATGAACACGATGTTAATAAATACGTGTCAATTTCATTAAAATACACGATAGAAGCACAGTAGAATCTCGTGCTGCTGGAACTTCAATAAATAAAGAGACACCCCACACACCTTCATTCTATCATCAGTCAAATAAGCATCCAGATCAGTGACCATGCCTTCCTGATCTCTGGTCATCTCTAGAATCAAGTTGTAGAACCTTTGTCTGCATTGGACCGATGGGAAGTACATTTGGAAATCGTCGGAGTTCTGGTGGACGTACAAAAAGAGGCAGCGTTCGTCTCGCTTGTACAAGCTCACGCTGCGTATCATGTTCGCGGTGAAGAGCCAGTCGTGGACTTGCTTACAACTGTTCTTCATATTGTCCAAACATAGGTTCCAGATTTGCACCGACTTCTCTTCTGCTCCAAGGTTTACGTTCACATAGCTCGGCATGAAGATCTTAGTCGGCTCCAGCACCAAGAGCTGAAAAAAGAACGATCGGTGACTAATCCGTTCTTTCCATCGAGCGCGTGTATTTTTTAGAAGATTGATTGATTATAAAGTCAAGCTAAGGACCTGCACTAAGAGCAGTTTTATATTATTCTTACTTTGACCCAAAATGTACAGAAGTAAGCTGGATTGGTAACACAATATTATAAGCCATAGTCTCCCGAATTGGAAACTGGATCCTTTGTAGAACGATTCCATTTATCAACTTACTGGAAACCGTATACTATCGCCGACTTCCGATTTCGTTGCTTCGACAAAGTAGTCCATCCAAAAACTAAATATTTGCTCCTCTGGCGATACCTCTGCTTCCTCAATCTTTTTACGGAACCTATCTATCAGCGTTATGTTTCCTATTGTTGATTTCAGGTACCTAAGGAGGGACAAGAAGTTGCGCCTTCATAAATATTTCTATATTCTTCAAAATTTATTTTCACAGGAACACACAATAATTAAATAATGTATCGATGCGTACCAGTTTGGCGGCTTCAATTTGAACATGCACTCGGCGGCTTGGATAGCTTTCGAATAATCTTCGGCCAACACACTGATCTCAAAGAAGGTGGCCACGTCCCAATAGTCTTTCAAACTAGATAGACTACCTTTCTTGCCAATCAGATTGTTTAACACCATGCCAATGTGCTGCAATTCCTCGCTTTTCGAGAACTCGTTTCCAGCTATGACCAGCAATGTGGCGAGGTTTATTCCAGCGTATTCATTTGGTTGTACCTGGGCACAAAATAATTTCATTGAATAAAATTATGTAATTCGATAATCTATTTAGTTTCAAAACTAAAAATCACTATACCTCAAAACCCTTCCTATACCAATGGATAGCGTTCTTTAAACTCTCTTCATCCGTGTGTCTACTCTCTACAAATTGATCCTTGTATATTCTTCCACACAGGCACAACATATCTGGAACATGATTCTCTTTCTTCTCCAGAGCCTTTTCTATAACTTTTAATGCCCTTTCTCTATCGCCCTCTTTGTTTCTCCGATTCAGTGCGAACGCGTACAGGTACCGAATAGCGGGGGTGTTGATATAATTTTTGTGCGTTGGTATAGTCCTGAGATCGTCGACTAATTGTACCATTGCATCATAATCCTGCAGATGAAACAAGATAATTAAAGACAATCCTTAGTAACACATCAATTGCAATGAAATCCATGTGTATGTTATTACCTGTATCTCTCGGAATGAAATGAGGACGCTCAAAACGACTTCTCCGGATAGAACGTTCGGATCATCCAAACGTTTGCGCATGTTGTTCAAAGCTTTCGAAAGCTCCTCGCCTGAATACGTTTCTCGTGCTTTCCGCAAGTCTGCTAGGAACTTTTCTTTCATGTGTGCTCTAGAAAAATTGTATTACTCAGCGATAAAGATTTTGATTTTCTATCTATAAGAAAAGAATGAGTAAAACATACTTGGATTGTACTTCAACGTCTTGGAACAGTTTCTTAAGCCTCAATGTTAGGTGTTGCTTTGGATCTATAGCTTCCTCCCCAGTAATTCTTGTGGTGGCTGGATTTGTGGCTACGCACGAGCCACAGTCCACCACACGGTATGAAACAAATGTGTAGCTTCCGCATGACAACTGCAAATTTCAGTGTAACATGTCTTTTAAATAATTTCTTTAGCTATTTTTAATGATAACAACAAACATACCTTGAGTCTAATGGTTGTTTCAGAGTCCGTATCATTATGTAATAAAATATTTTCCTTCATGCCAAAACTTTCCCTGACACCAAGATGATAGAACAAGGCAGACTGCTGTAGCTGTATACTTAAATCCACCACAGCTACATCTGCATTGTAGAATGTGTCTAGCACATTTGTTTCTCCGAAGTCAAGCTTCTCAAACTAGGACAACAAATTTTAATTAATATTCAGTGGTGGTATACCTTTACAAAAATGATAGTCTGGCTTGATGAGGTACAAAATTACACCTGTATATGATGCATATTAGCATTAACAAGATTACAAGCTTGTCTGACTTCCTCCAAGGCTTTCCTCCTCTGTGCTATGTGCTCCGGTTGTTGTAGGTCCAAAACACACGCCACATCCATTTTGGGCCTTCCTAAGATGGTAGTGTGCCCAGAAATATCGCTGTGCGTGCCAACACTGTCTGTGCTGGAGACACCCTCTACAGTTACCGGTTGTGAGGGAGCTAAGACACAATGTAAGCTCTAAATTCCTCTCAATAACACGAGTTTTACACATCTTGGAATAATAATTACCAGCTGCATCGGGTGTATCCCCACAATTGGAGATCATGTTGCCTAATTGTTCTGTAGCAAACAAAACTAATGTCCTTAACTTGTATTTGCAGGTCTCTGGGAAACTTCAATGGATATGTAAGACACACAGTTACCTGTGAAGGTACACAACACAATCGAGTTAATATTCTTACATATTATACTTATTAAATAATATTAGATCATCTCATAAGTTTCTCACTTCACTACACATCCCCTTGTGAATTCGAAATGTGTAACTGAAGCCTTTAGAACAATATTTCCTACTCCAAAGAGGTCAAAGCAAAGATGTTGAAAAAAAATAAGCACATCATCGAAAATATTTACAGAAAATTGACAACAGTTGTTTTCGAAATTCGAAACGGAGTTCTCGATAAATGAAAATTGAATCATTTAATGTTTGATATCGAAATATTAAAGGCTCTAGATGAAGTAAAAATATTTTTCGTTGAAACGTACGGTGATCAATATATCATTGATTAAATCTCGAATGTAAATATTAAAATTTTCGATTACTGCGTCAAGGAACGACACGATCCATAGGATGACCTAAAATATTGTCTTTTATATTTTTAACTGTTCACTGTCTATCAGAGATTCGTGGTACGTGTTACAGGACGGATAGTCGGAGACATTATCGTAGATAAAGATTGCCGGGCTTTCAGAGACTTTGGACCACGGTAAAACAACAGATTGCGGAGGAACATTAAAAAGATTATCGAATTATGACATTGGCGCGCAACAGACTGGCGTGGAGAAATTAGCCATACGTCTCATCCCAGCTTCCACTAGACGCGATTCTCAGTAATTAATCTATCGTTCGACGTATGGTTAACATGAAAAAATACCTTTTGCGTTGGACATTGTAGAAACAACCGTCCATTTCTTCTAGAACACACAAATCCAGAGTCGAGGTCGTGCACAAGACAACTCGCGTAAAGAATTTTCCTGTCGGTTCACAGATGGCAGCGACAGCGCTCCTCCGCCGGTATAAAAATAGAAATCTCTCAAGATAGAACGCATTATAATAAAAATGAAATGATTATTGCGATTAATGCGCATTCCAATGCAGAAACGAATTGCGAGCAAACAATATGCCTCGCTGTTTATCTCGAAAACAGTTGCTATCGTTTAACTACTTCGCGGAACTTGACTTTACGGTACATTTCGTTGTACAATGACAATGCTGTTACTCATTTATTACCGTAAAGGTATTTACTCTGACAATCTTCTGTTAATCTGTGCACGTGATTGCGAGTTGCAAGAACAGCGAATTCCATCAAAACTTCTAAATCAACGCCATTATGCTGTGTATCTGATTTCAACGTTATACTATAGTGTGTCAAAATTTAATAAAACGTATTCTACACCTCTCATCAATACTACATTACATTTATTCAAAATAGTTTCAAGTATATCTCGCCCGAAATTGAAGATGAACGACGGTTATACAAAAGCGAAAGTACTCAGAATATTGACCTTTGTAGTATACTTCAAGGTCATTGAAATCGATATACACCATTTTGTAAATAATTACTGAAATTATTTATTGCTGTTTGTGTACGTGAAATGTGGCGTAGTTTTTCTCTAGCTATATTTAGTTAATTTTGTCAAACATAATTGTGTCCACGAAATATGATCATAGTTGGTGAACTCTATCGTCCACAACAAAAATCTGCACGCGAGATAGTACGGAGAGTAGAGTTGCTACTGCCACAAAACACTTTTGTCGATCGACTAGAGTCGACGGTTCACTCGGCCAGCATGATCATCGAGGAGGCTGCATCGGTGCAGGAAAGGCGGATAATGAGTTTCTAGGTCATTCAGATTCGGTTGCATCGGGTGCTACAGTACGGAGCACCGTGGAAACGTACCAATGAACTCCACGGGAACAGGATCCCAGGAACACGAAGAATCGTCGCGTCGAGTATACGCTGTATGCCGTATGCCGTATGCGCGTGGTTTAAATGCGATTATTTCCCCTTGTATTAAAAATGCAAGGAAATGCATCAGACTCATCATCACGCCTACAACTTTATCAACGTCAGATTCGATTAGCGTTGGGTATTTCTGTCACTATGGCGCAATCGCAGACGATAATCCGATACACGGAAGTAAATAAACAATGAACGAATTTCTTTCAAATAGTAATAGGCTTTGTAATGTAATTGAGACAAGGATTGTAGGACAAGATTTTCCAAAAATGTAGCCTAGCACGATCAAATTATCATAATTCTACATTGCCGACTTACTTTCTAATGAAGATTCGCCTAGTTTCTGGTCCCAGCACTGTTTCACATTATCCCAACTCTAAACTCGTAATGATCAATCTGAACTCTGAATGACAAGGAATCGATGTAAATTGCGATTATAAACGGTTTCTTACCACCTGGCGTATTCACGTCACAACACGGAACTCTGTAATTAAATTGCTAACGATACTTAAAATAGATTCCAAATACTTGAAAACAATGACTCGAATGAGTTGCGTCGAATTAGTTAAAAGGCTGACAATGGATTTTCCTCGGCGAAATCGAAACCATTAGAGACTCGATCTAGCAGACAGGCAATTGATTGGCTTAATTAGTATTCAGCGGTAGAAGTGACATAATTGTAGGCAAAAAGGGTTCGAACGGTGAGCATGATTCGTATATACGCGGTTTACGAGTGCGTGAAGAATAGTGGGGCGCAGTGATGCGCGGAGCGGCCACTCCGCAGCGCTCCCCTTTCAATAGGAGGACAGAATACACAAAGAGTTTCATGCAGAAAAAGCTGGGAGATTGTTCGATCTTAAAAGCCTTCTGTATCTTCTTCTCACCGCGTAGGAAATCAAGTGTACTGATTGCGAACGCAGAATTGGCAAGGAGGTTATTCTCTTTGAATAGAGCGAGAGCCTCTTACGTTCTCTGTTCGCCGAGTGGAGAACCGTGACCTTTGCACAGGAATGCAGAATACACCGATAAGCTACAGATGAGCTCTTTGTATATCCTACGAGACTGATATAGGGGGTCCCCGAGAACTGGCCTGCCCCACGATCGACCGGCAAAACACGTCATTTCTCGTGACCGAGGAACACCGAGAGATCCTGCTTCTTCCTAGAAACAATAGCTGCGTGCAAAACTGAATGATACCACAGACGAGGTATAGGAGTAGACCAATCACCATATGGGCTTTCGTGCTCACGATCTGAAATACCGACATGGTTAACAACATCTCGATTTCTTACGCCCTCTACGCTGAAGAATGATAAATGTCGGAACTAGATCCACGAGAACCTTAGCCATCTCACAGCATACCTCGTCTGTGACCAATACATATACATACATTTGCAGTTTACTGCGTAGTGTACGCTATTATGTATTCGCTAAAACTCGACCGTGGTACATGCTTTGTATAGAGGCACTTGGAGAAAGTGACAGAACGATAGTAGCTCGGAGCACAGGTTCGCGTTAATACAAAAATCAAAAGAACCAGCTTGAATAATATATTTTGTTCTGAGGGTAGGTGACTGCAAAATCTTATGGAAGGGAATAGGTTTGAAATAATCATGGATATTAATTACAAGATCTTTATTGAAAATCTTTCAGTAGATTTGTTTTTACATCTAGCAAGTCTTAAATTCTACTATACAATGTTATTCGAAATGGTTAATATACAGCTATTAACTCGATATTATCCTCTATTCGTAAGATACTTGAAGTTCTTACATATAGAGGATAATACCGATTGCCCAGGTCTCATCTGGTCAGCCCCTGGTCCATCCCTGGTTCTCCTGGTCCCGACCACAATGTATATCCTGGAGAGCGTGAGAAAACATCGAATTATTTGAGTGACACGATATCCAGTAAGGCTGGCAGTCTTTTAATACTATCTGGTCGGTGGTTCCATGATGATTCGCCTTCTCACCGGCGAGAATCTCCTGAATGGCCTTCTGCATCGACGAGATAACGTCGGTGGCCTTCTGTTTCTTACTTCGACCACAATATATCCTAGAGGGCGTAAGAAAACACCGAAATAATCGAGTGACACGTCTCGCGTAAGGCTGGCAGTCTGTGCAGAAGGTGTACCGTCGACCATAGCATCTCAGATGATTCCCTGATCCTCGGGGAGCCTTGCGGTGTAGAAACTGCTCGAGGAATGCGTGTAATGCGTGTACGTACACGTCACGCCCACTCATCGTCGCCATCACGTACGCGGCTCGTCATCGTGTACATACGCGCCTCTTTACCTGCATACGTAGACGAAGACGAGCCTGCACGCACACTCGACGTGCTGGCTTGGAAATGTGTATATGCTCTTGGCTATACTACGGCGCATCGCCTCATACTACGCGTGAGCTCCTACATGTATGTACGTACACATATAAGACACACGATTGTGCAAATGATAACAGTATGGAAACCGTTAAAACACATACTAGACGAGTATTTATCGGCATAACCCACGAATTACAAACGATGCACACAGTGTTTGTAATGATTAAAATCTTATATTACAACATATTATTCTGTACGTATGACAGGGATGCCAAAGTAAACCGAAAGTTTCCGAATCAAGCCGAAGCGATGCTTTGGAAATATTTTTCAGGCTGTGAAGTTGCAATGAAACGTGATGATATCGATTTTTTGCAGTCTATCAAAATAGAGAAACCCCTTAACAAACTCTTATCGCCATAGCTGGAACAATAGTTCAGATCCAAGTCCGTCTCGTAATTGATTTTCAATCAATTTGATTCGTTTATCGTCGCGTAGTTCGTCGAGCGATCCAATCATACGGTTTTTTAAACCGAATAATCTTTCAACGCTTTCGTTAGTGCTCAAAGCTGAGTTAATTGCAACCAGTTCGCGCTCAATTAAGTGCGATAGATCTTGCTTAATCACTTTCCAAGGGGCTAACTCCTCATATTACCGTCGATATCAAATCGAGAACAGCAATTGCTCGTAGCGTTTCTGTTGCGCAACGGTTGCTATATTATTCGCGGAAAGGTGATCATAAAGTCCGTGTCCCTAGGAACCCACCCTTAATTTCACATTCATGGTTCTTCGACCCTCGACAATGTAAAGTTGTCCTTGGAAAAGAGGACACTTTAACATCTGTCAGCTAGACTATAAAGGAGGATGTATTAATAAAAAACGAGCAATAGGCTTGATGTTGTAAAAAACTTTCATCTCCAAAATTCATCCCCTAAAGCTATAAGATAGCATCGTTATCCGTGGTCTGACGAATTCAGGGTTCATCCTGATCATTTCTATTTTATATGTATATTGCAGTTTAATATTCACATAAAAATAATAACTGCGACGGTAACTTCTTCCCTTCGCCGATTATTTTAACAAAATATTATAGATCTGAATAGACCCCGCATTAGCCAGTCTAATCCAATAACAACACATTCTCACTCTTAGAATCGAATACAATAAAAGAAGTACTAAGGTTCGAGTTTAAAAGCAGTCGATTTTAAGATAATGCAAGCACTTGCCTCCTATTTTTCTCATTGCAGTTTCTCGTTTGTTTCAGTTCCCCAGAGCCTCTATAGAAGCTAATGCCCTAAATTACATTAAGAACAACTCGTCTAGGTCCGACACCGATCCCTATTTCTCTAGGATGGAATTGACTTGCAAATTCAGGATCTTCGACACACGTTGGTCGCATGAACGATGAATTGCGAAGTCAATGACGAGTGGAGATGACAGGCGGTTGTTTGGCTCGCGAAATGGCAGCGATTTAAAACCGGCCACGTAGTGTCTGTTAGTTGGAGAAGGTTTTAGAAGGTAGCAAGCACGAAACGGTGCTCGGTTTTCGTCGCTCGCGACCCTCTCGCCTCGCAATCGGCCCGATATTTCACGACACGGGCCGTTACACCGACGTACTACGGAATTACAAGTGTACACGGCCCGTTGCGAAGGGGATGCACGTCCTCGCCACGAATCATTCGACGCGAGAACGCTCGCAATTTAATCCTTTCCCTTGTTTTCCCGTGCTCGCCGCCGTTTCCCAGAGAAACGAACGGCCGCGTTCGGTAACGACGCCGAGTATTCGACGGAAATTAGCACGGCTCGAAACGGCTACGAAAATAACTGGTTAAAACAGTTCTGCAAATGTTCTGATTAAAACAGTTGCGAAAGAACCTTCGTTTCTGAATAACAGTTACGATCCACCGAAATTTCCAACTACCGTTTGTTTCCGTTACGGTTTTCATTTCGGTTTCCATGCGGGTTTATGCTGTTGTTTTTTTGGTTCCGAAACGATTCCGGAATCGATTCTTGTTTATTCTCTGTAGGGGAATTTATTCCGAGCTTCCACTGCTTGTGAATGAAGTCCGAGATCGTGAAGGATATATTGTACTGATTTGTTCGAGTATGCAAAATCCAAAGGAGGATATTCGACGAATTTTAATATGCATCACTGATTGCAATATATGTTTACGAGTATATTTCATCTCTCATATTAGGTATAATTTAATTGAAGTTATTAGGAAAGTCTCCAGTGATGTTTCTAACCTGATAGTGTGGTGAAGTTAATATAGATACTAATGTAGACTCTTATTTGAAGAACGGAACAATCAAGGAACGTTGCGACAGGAATAGCTTCAATAGTAGAAGATTTAAATTCGTTCGTCGAAGATCTTATTCGGTAATTCTAGTTGGCGAGCGTCCTAATGAACTCTCCTGTAGATTTGTCTCTTTCTGTTTATAGCGAGGGCGAAAGAATGATTGAGCGTTTTAATTCGAGCGACCCGGTTCTAGTAAAAATTAAGGAACACGCGAGAGACAAAGGGAAAGAGAAAGAGAGAGAGTTTTCGGGCAGAAAGTTGCAGAATGGTGAATCCCGTTCGCGGGAATCGATGGTCGGAATGAATTCTGGCAGCCGTTCGGTCACGGAGCTGATTATCGACAGTCACGGAATAACTCCGCCGCGCCGCGGCAAATATAATTCATGTCGGTGTTTGCATTCTCGGTAATTTATTATCGGTGAGGGGCACGCCGCGCCGGAACGTTCGCGGCTGTGTATGCAGGTTATTATTTATGACGGTCGCGATGCCTTCCAAAACATGTGGCACACATCCACTTTCGAGAAGTTGAAGGAACACGTTCCGCACTGAGAATTCCGGGAAACTCGACGTGCGATGCATCCGGAACACAATTAAAACTCGCCGAACTAACGATCCTTGGCAGGAACGCCGGAGCGAAGTGCCATTTCTCTTTCTTTCCGGTCGAGAACTGGTACCACCTTCGCCGCCGCCTTTGCTCCCTAACAATCACACGTTGTCTAGGATCCACTCCACATTATACTCGTACTACTAGAATCTGTGGCTTCCGAGGATCAGCATCCTTATCTTCTGCAGAGAAAGATTCTAGGTCTTTGGGGTTGCAAATTTGGGGAGTCATTTCTTTTCGTTGGTCCTGGTAACACAATAAACGGCAATACCGTCACGCAGATCAACCGGTTAGCGTCCAATCGGCAGGAAGTGTCGTCACAGGATTCGATCGTCACGAGTTTGCTCTCCCCCGTCAACGTCCGTGGGGAACGATGAAAAGAATGCAAACGCGAGAGAACAGAAAGGCACCGACATAATTGATATAACCAGATAAGACCGGGAGAGCCTTGGATAGGAACGCGGCTTGAATTCGAAGACTCTCGAGGGCGTCCAAACGAGAGAGAACGTTCGGAGACAAGAGTCAATCGAGATAGTAGATAGATAGAGAGAGAGAGATAGGTGGCGAGCATCCTCTCGCGGAATTCCCCCTTTGTCCGAGCCGAAATTCCATCGGCAGCCGCAAAGAAAAGGCGGGCCGGGTTGAACGAGCCTAGACTGTCAACCGGCGTCTTTTTTCCCCTCTTTCCTTTCTTCCACGTCTGACGGATTCATTATGTAATTCGCGTAATGGGACTCCACCGTGACCCACTCCACCTCGAAGACGTCTTGGAATTCAATTGTTTCAAAGCCGTGGAAACTCTCCGCGAGGGGAATAGAACGAGACTCTCTCCTCTTTCTCTTTCTTTTCGTTCGCGTTTCCCTTCGGCCTCCCTTAATTTTCTGTGTGTACGTGCGTCCGACGTTCGCTAGGGTTCAAACCGGCGCAAAAGACGCCGGCTACGGGGGCGTGGGTGGGCGAGAGCCACGGACAACCCAGCCAGAGGAAATAATACCCGGCTCCCCGACCTTTCAAAGCGGCTACTCAGCTTCGCAATTTCGTTTATTGCGCAGTTTGCGAGACCGGGGAGCGCAAGACCGACGCTGCTGCTCCTCAAGATCAGGTCCGAGGAGGGGGACCAAGTTTTTTTCAAAACGCTCACCGTTTGTTCTGTCCGTTCTTATTGAACTATCAGCTCCAGCGGGAAGCTTCGTCGTTCCCCGGATTGGGCATAGAATGATTTTTGTTCGTCAAGCACTTATTACACTCAACACTCTCACCAAGGATTGGAGTTGTTAATTTTATCCTACTCCTTATGGAGAACCCTCTTCATGCGATATAAAAATTGTACGAATTAATAGCTAGATGAAATGTCTTCACTATTTTGTATTTGATCTTCTATAGTAGGATGGTTATCGATCATGGCAAACGACAGAATTTCCGCAAAATACTTTTCGTCGTTTCGTTAGTTATATCGTCCTCGGATAAGATTGTCCGCCTGAGGAGGACTTTTTCCATCGTGTAGCCTAGTATGGGAGAGACTGTAAACTTTCTGACAATTCTTATTTCCCGTGAACGACACCCTCGCCGGGTTGAAATTGCGCGGGGCGGCCGATGGCGGACGGATAAGGGCCACGACGAAAAGATGGAAGCCAACCATGGAGGGAGTGGGCGTAGGATTGCTCGATTTTCCTCGGCGAGAATTTCTTTGCGGATTAATATTTGCGCTGCTGGCTGCGAGCACCGCCGCAAACCCGTGCAACTCCCGTTCTCGAGTCCGGGAGGGTGGAGCAGAACAAATAACGAACGTGGTCGGAGACAAATGGGGTGGATCTACCCCGCTCACCCTCTCACCAACCCCCGCGAAACACGACACCCCCGCGAAAGCCTTCGGCGCAGCTGAAAAAAAATGTTCCCGCAGGTTTCTGCACGCAGAAAACGCGGTCTTCCGGCGTGATACTTCGTCGTATGAAACACACCGGCACAGAATACACGAGATATTGGGGTTGCCGACGAAAAATATGCCCCTAACTGGGCTAGTCGACTCTGCCATTTTTTCCCTTCATCCCCCGATGTTGCTTTTCCGATTGTTTATTTAAGGGTTCCTCCCGTTGCGTGGTTGTTTTGCGAACGGGCAGGGCACGCACCACCGAAAACAATAGCGCGTGTCCACGTTTCGATGACACTGCAAATAACTTTTTCCGGAGGCTGAATTGAACCCTTTGCTGACCAGGATTTTGTAAAAAGACCGGGAACATTTTTTTCGGAGAATTATGTCAAAGTACGATGACATTTTCAGCATGTAAAAAAAGCAAGCTCTGGCGTTTTCTTTACAATTCTGAACAATTGCAATGTTCTGAAAATTTGTTTTTGAAAAGTCGGTTTACCCAAATTACCCAGATATCCCCAGCCTTCCGTTAACTACGACCCCACAATTGGACGAACTGTCGAGACGAAAGAGCGTTAAAGAGAGCATCTTGAGGAAACGATCAGGAAACGATACCAGAACGGAGCTTTCCATGTCTAATGCGTTTTTAACGAGCCGGTCTCCTCAGAATCCGATTGAATATCGTGGAACCGCGGCGAGATTACTCGAACACGCGTGTACAATTCGTACCGCGAACAGAAAACCGTAGTCTCGAAACAATATTTGAGGTTTTCAATAAACTCGAAAGTGTCGTATTGTGACGTCTCGAAGAATCCAGAAGGCAACTTTCGCACGCAGAGTTTGCCGCTCGTTCGGACGCGCCGCGAAGCTAATTACACCCGTAATTCCACAGTTGCCGCCGCGTCTTGAACGTATGCCCGTTCTCGAGGAAGTTTCGCCGTTTCCGCGACCGTATTCCGCCAAGATTTACGCATTGCGGGCTATGAGCAACGGGACCATAAGTTCTTTCAGTGGTTTCATGGCTCCTCATATGCTACAAGCGAGCGACAAATTCCCAGTCGCGAATTCTGTTCGTCAGCTTTTGGCAATTTATCGATTGCTCGTATCCCATTGCTGATATTCAATTTTCAGACTTGCTGCTCCAAAATTTAGTTCCTGAAATATTCGGTGGTTTGCTATATCAGTCTCAACCCGTTTCAAAATGATAGTTTCCTTCTTCGTTTATAGAGAGTTAGTAGTGAGCACTCTCGTACTCCTTTCAAGTAGTAATGCATGTGCTCTCTGGTCGATGAAATGTTTCACGTTGCATCGATGCATAAATTGCTGATGGGTCCGATGGAAATACGCTGAATTATTTGTCTTCTAAAGATAGGTTGACTGACGTTATGACTGATAGGTTGTCCCAACGAACCACGTCGTTGCTCCACAGCATACACAACGATTTCTTTTGTCCTTAAAATAAATCTGCGGAACAAAATGGGACGACTAAAATTGCGAAGCTTCATTCTGAGATAGTTTGAAACTTCATCAGGTAAAGTATTAAGTTAAATCGCTTGGCGTGATCGCTGCTCACCGTTTCTACATCTCGGGATCACGAACGCGAGATATCTCAGAAACAAATTCTACATTTTCGACCCACTTTCGCGTGCAAACTAACCGTTTCTCTGTTCGTCCTTGCTCGTACCGTGCACGGAATCATAAGTGCTATTGTGAGACAAAATTAATCCTTTGTTATTGCGCTATAAACTGTATTAATTAAGTTGTTTGCGGGCCAACAAGTCTTTTTACAGTAGATTCATTGTACGTTTTAGAAGATTGCACATGTATATGTGTTCGATTCAAACTGTAGAATTTGCTGGCTGCTACGTTAACCGTTGAACGTCGGCTCAATCGGCGGGACCGCAGTTTGTTGCCCCAGAAACTGAGTCGAAGTTACGATCCTCGAGCCATCCAGACGAATAGATCCTAATTTATGTTCCGGATCGTAAAGGTCCGTTCGCTTAACAGGCCGACGACATACTTTATCGTGATGGAACGTGATTCGAAGGAACCGAGGTGGATCAAAGACCGATGGAGAGGCTGCGGCTCTCTCGGTATCGCGGGACGTGCGTCTCTTATCGCATACTCGCGCCGAAAGACACAGTAATGTCATATTTTACGCGGCTGATATAATAAAATTCCAAGTCTTTTACCATTCCAAAGTTATTCGATGCTTTCGGTGAAACCTGTGCAGTATCCGCGGATCAAACTCAAAACTCGAAAGTCTTTCGATTAACGGTTCGACGGAATTTCTCCATCGAGACGTGGATTAATTCTAAACTATTCAGGCCATGCATCCGCGAGGCTTATTCCTCGAGACGTTCGTCTCTATCGTCGAACCTCGCGCTTGCTTCGGGGCGAAACAAACGGAGCGCAATTTACGATACAATTTTCAGAGGATTCGGAACGTGTCTTTCCTATTCCTCGGTCCATTCGTCGCAATCTCTTATTCCTAAAGCGAAATTAAGCCATTCGTTTTGTCGCGGAAGATGGCCGATAGACCCGGGAAAGAGATTCTCGGAAGGACAGAATCCTCTTATCATGGAGCAGAATCTCGTTTAATTTAATTACATTAGAAATTCTTAATCGGTGTCCTCTCTCCCAGTTCCTGCTCGTGGATGGCTCGCCGGAAAATGAAAAATGATCGAGCTAGCCAAGCGAACGAGCACGATCGATACGCAATATCGAGGCAGATTTTCGATCCGCCGCAATTATGTCGCGTGGCTGCCGAGCGATCTCCGATAACGACAAGCCGAGCACGGATTTTATGGATGTTCCGCGATAGAATCGAGGCCGAGTGAGGATCGCTAATTAATTTAAATATCTTGACGTTGATGTAAGATCTCATCCGACGGGTATCTTCGCCGTTTTCTGCCGGGATAAGTCGATCTTTCTTCCACACAAAGTTTCAAAGAGACCAAGGAGCCAACCTAGACGCAAGTTCACTTAACATTCTGTTTTCGAAGAATGTATCAACCACGATATTTAAACAAGAACCTTTAGATGCAAGGCAGCCCCGACCGAAGCTCAGACGATACATCCACGAGAGAATTGAATCGCTAGCTCGGCGAGCAAGCACGAAAATATTACTTTCGCGAGAGCCTCGAAGAATCCAAGCTTCGGGCGGCAAATTGATCGATATATGCGAGTTCGTGTTCTACTTAAACCCCCGGCTGATCAACATCGAAACTCCACGAGGATGAGGAAAAAGGCGGGGAGAGCAGTGTTCGAGGCGGCTCGAAAATTGAATCATAAATTGAACTTCGTTTGTTCGAGCCCGCGAACAAGAAGGAGGAGCCGGAGGAAAAAACGGAGAGAGAAAGAGAGGGAGGGAGAGAGAGAGAGAGAGATAGAGTGGGAGAGCACGCGGAGTCGACCGAATTTATTGAAAATTGAATCTCGTCCCTTCGCCTCGCTTCTCGTCGCAAGCTCGCGATCGAGAATAAATTTGAGCTACGGCTTATTTTGACGCCGAGACGGCCGACGATGTTCTACGATGACCGAACACCCCTGTAAATTACGTATTCTACCGGTGATACGTTTCGAGGAACCATCGTGGCCCGTCTAGACGGCTGTAGAAACGCGCTGTTTGAAGTATTATTGACTATCCGGTTCGACATAACCCCTTGTCCCTTGTGGCGGGATTCTCGAAGTTCGGAAAAATGTCAATATAAATCCCCAAAGTCTCGCTAGAAATTCCGAAACGATCGAAGATGATGGGGCTGCTCTCTTGTAAAATGATTACCTAAAAATATCGATTAAGTTACCAAAAAATTCGATAAAAATGCCATAAATATCGAAACCGAAAGACTGCTGCTCAGTGAAAACGACAGCAGCGTTGCCTCGCATCGGTAGCTAATAGAATATCATTTTGCCGGTACGGTTCGAGATGTGGCACAGATAAGAAAGGATCAACGAGGATTACTCTGCTCGCGGCAGAACGCGCCGATGAAGAGGGGAAACGGGATCCCTAACCGAATTGCATTATCGTTTCCGGGGAACGACAGAAATTTACGGACCACACAGTTTATCGCGCCGGAAACATCCCCAAGAGGGATATTCGCGAAAGTCGGCCGCGGAGATAGACGGATGGCCATAGCCTGTATAACTCGGAAAAAAGAAAAAAAAACACCGCGATACGGCCTCGTTCGGGGGTTATTAATTAATTCGAGTTTTTCGCGCGGCTCGGCTAGGAAAATTAGAATTTGTTGCTACCCGCGGGTTTGGTAATGGCTGCGAGGCCGAGGACGCCTCTGCTGGGACACGGACCGTATTTTCTCATCGACAATCTCGCCTTTCGCGGACTATCGGTTCATATTAATTAATTCCACGGATTTTCCTTCCGGTTCACGCCGGTTTATCGCGCCAATAATCCCGCGTTTGGTTTTCCGCTGTTCCCGCGTTGCACATTGCTTTAAAATACAGCTCCAGCTTTGGAAAACTAAGTGAAGTGTTTGCGAACATGCTTATTTTCTGTCGATGATACTCTGAGCAATTTCATTCCGGATTATTATCAATTAAATTGCTTTTTTAAATGGATCAATCTATAGAAGCAATTTAAAATAGCAGAAAGTCTCAAAGAACTTAAGAATGTCAATATTTCTATTTTGCATAAAGATTCCCAGTATAGTAATAAGGGAACAATGCGGGGTGTGCGCGCGTAGTCGGTTATGGTCAGTTTTGGTCAGTTTCTTTCGCGCATTTACTCGGTCGAAAATGGCTGCTGAGATACGGTTAATGGTCTGCGTGTCTTGGGATGTTCGTAATTTTCGCGGCGGAGTCGTGTCGCGTGTGGAGAGCACCCGGTCCCGCTGGCAGTTCCTTTTTTTTTGTTCGCCCTCGGGTCCGGCAATTATTTCTCGTTTAGCGTGTTGCCGTATATCAGATCGACGGAACCGAGCAACTGGATACAGACGGTCACGTACGCGCGTGCTCCGGCAATATCGCCGGACAGGATCTTTATTCTTTCTTATTACTTAATATCCCCGGGTAACGAGGATAAATGCGGTAGCCCCCGGTCTCTGCTAATTGGCACGATACCAACCACTCCATCCCCATCAATCTATCGCACGTTTCCACCCCCCGAGACGCGTCATGGTACATCCTCGCGAGAATACATTCCCCACAGCGATACTTTTTCCTTCACGTCTCGTGTTACACGACAGTTGTTGTTTTATCGCCGTGTGCTCTAGTGTTTTCACATCGCCGGATAGACAAAAAGGATTCGCACATGTATAATCGAATCATTAGTCGATCGAGTAATGAATACGTCTCCGACCCGTTAGCTCCCGTTGTCAGTCGGCGATATCGTTAACGTATTTACAAATCGCTCATGGGATACGCGACTCTCCCCGTTTATGCGAGAGGAATATGCGAACGAGTTCCTGTCGATTGATCGGCAGAATATTCTCAATAGTCTGGGATTTTCTTGGTGTTCGTAAGGAATATACGTTTCCAGATATTGCCACTGGAAAACCGGGTCAGTTGAATTGAATAAATAAACGGAGCTGGTAAGAAAAGCTGCTGCTGTCGATCGGAGATCAGACCACAGGCAATTCTTTTTGAGATCGAGTTCGTATTCAATCGCAAAGTAGGAATACTATGGGCAAACATATTCTCCTGTCTTGTTGCGGTTGGAGTGCTATTAACGATACGCTATAGTCGGCACAGTATGCTGACCTTTCGCTGGCATCATTATGGAACTCGAGATGTTAAGATGTTCTCTTCGGAACATATGAGCCGTGAGGCTCTTCAGAATATTCCTTGAACAGCTAATATTATATTGCAATAGATATTGTATTTCAAAGAAGATCACTTAATTTTGTAGTACTTTGGAAGAGTCCTACAAGGGTTTGCATAAATTCGGAGGTCCTTAAGGTGCCAGGAAAGTCCTTTAAGGGATTGTTGAGTTATTTGGTCGGCTTTATTCTGGAACATTAATGTGAGTTCTTGGAAGAGGCCTAGGAAGAAATCTCGAAGGATATTTGGGCCTCTGAGGCAGCCCTAGAAGATCTCGGGCCCTTAGAGAACTCTTCCTAAAGATTTCTCCCACAAGAAAGACCCACCGATGGATTTCCGAGGGTTTACAGATGAATTTATCAGCAGACGCCCTATAAAAATCCTCAGAGAGGTTTGCCCTCCTCGATGCCCTTTGGATTAGTTCATCAAAGGTCTCTATAGAAGGAAGCACTTTAAGGAAATCCTCGAGAAGCTTTTCAATAAATCCATCAAGGGACCTCCCACACACCCTAGTTCTTAATAAAGCCCTTCAGCAAATCCCGAAGTTCCGAATTGAGTTGAGAATTGGAGAGAATTTTTCTATGGACATTTGCATCCACTGTTTATTAAATTTATGTAAAGTTCTAAGAAAAATTGTGAAATCTTTGAATCTCGAGATTCGTAGACCTTGTCTCAACCACCTAACCACACTGCTCTGTTGGCTGAACTAGTAATACTTCTTAGAGGTCTTGTGGTTTCTCATCCAATATTTAAACATCTGCCTCTATATTCCCTAACTCATTGAATTTATTAGTTATTAGCCCCTCGCTCTATAATATTGATTCAGCCATGTAGATTTCAGAAATAAAATTCTATTTCTCTGTGGAAACAAATTTCTCGAAGAAAATCGCGGTGCTATCAGGGTCGATGATAAATTATCACGATTTCGATTCCCTACATATTTGACAAAGCAATTCTAAAGCACTGTTTTTCCGAATCATTGCCCCAATGGACACAATCCTTTATCATTCACCGAGTTTCGTATCGCAACAGTCGGCTGCTATATCAGTCACCCATTTTCGCGTAATTCCAACGTTTCTACCGCTGTCTGTCTCTACCTCTCCTTCCTCTTCCGGTTGTGTTCCTGCAGCTCTATCATTCAGTAGTAAACATACGCGTGTGGTCGGCCACGAGGAGCCACATAATAAATTCAACCCCCGTGGCTCAGAAATTCTGTTCGCGGCCGTGTCCCGGTTCCGGTCTCGTTTCCCTGTCGGACGTATCTCGCAGCTAGATCAACGATAATCAGCCGAGCGAATTCTCGTTTATTCTTGCCCAAAATACGGCCGCCTCGTGCACCACGTTATGTTTCGTTTGACTCGTTTAGGTGGAGCCGTGCTCGCATAAATCTGCCGTGATCCTCGACAAACGCCCTTTGCTTTCATTAGTGGTGCGAAAAATTTCCTTTTATTAGAAACTCAGATATAATTATACACATTCCACGTAACAATTCAGTTACAAAATTGTTGATACTATCGTATAATATATCGTATATCGTCACTCTAAAAATTGTTCATACCTTGCAGCTTCAGAAATAAATTCTCCCAGTACTTTCGTTTACAACCAAGAAGACGGTGCAACGTGTTGCTTGTTAGAAAGACAGGTCCAGAGATTTCTGCAAAGATAAAAAATAATCAACGGGAGAGTCGATGAGGGATTTCCCGGCTTTGGTGCGTTCTTTGAGGCTCGGCCCGGTCGCGAAAGATTTTATTTCGAGCACGCAGGGCTCCGACGGGTCTCTTTCATTTTCAGCGATCTCTGGCCGACAGTTTTGCTTCTGCAATTCGTGCTCTGATAATTCTCGACGCTATTCACGCCCCAGTTATCGCGGCCTCGCCGGCTGCGCTTTGAATCGTTATCTTCGGCGGACGTTACAAAAGGATCACGCGTCCCTCGACTTTTTAATTACGAGTAGACGCTCTCGCGAGCCTGTTCTCACTATTTTCAAGTTCCCACGCCGAAATCTCGCCTGAAATTTCCGGGTTTCTCTCTCTGTCCATCGCTCGCGTCGTCACTTTCGACGGTTATCGCCGATAAAAATCGTTCGCAAGTCTGTCGAACTTTTATAATGTTATATTGCTCGCGGATGGAGCGGAGTAAACAGAGGCCGGGGTCTGGATTCTCGGCCCCCGGAGGTGCTCTGATCGATGCGATGGCGTTTCCAGGGGAAATGGGAACTTCGCTGCCAGGACGGTAAGAACCTGCCTAGGAAGCTCCGAGGCGTCTCAGAAGTTTGAACAACGACTCGTTGCTTCCGATTTAATCGCTTGATTGCGATCGACAAGGCACGTAGATACTTAGGCTACATCCTCGAGCGGCACTCCGCCGCTTTTATTCAAAGGAAACTTATTACCGTTCGTCCGAGGACTTTTTTTTTAATCCCGCTGCCTGTCTCTCTAACTTTTCTCGCGCTTTTCCCGCAGAGGAACTTGCACGCCGCTCTTCGTCGAAACTGGGCTCTAATTCTGCAACTTCTCCACGTACCAGATAAATAGGAAAATTTGTTGTCTATTGAAAAACAAAAATAGAAAGAACAAATGATGAAATTACATGGACCTGACACAATAATATAAAATCATATTGACCGTACACGCAATTGTTAAACGATAGTAAAATCGATCCGACGTGACGTGCCCCACATCAATCAGGTCTAAAATCTCATTTCCATTGTTGCAAATGTCACGACACGGTTCGATGCAAAAACATGAAGCTGGCCGAATAAAGAAGAGCATAAACGACGATAAAACAGAATGTAAATATCAAATTCAATATAAAAATCCAAATAACAGTGTTCAAGCTCGTAAAACCAGGCCATGTAATATAATAATTACATTGAAGCTGCGATAAAGAGAACCCCCGCCCGTTTCGACAGACTTTCCGAGTCTGATTTTTACGTGCAGTCTCGTCGATCGTTCCGAGTTACATTAGGAATTATTCAAAGCGAGTGTTTACGTTCGTGTCCAATTAGAACCGGGGGTTAATCCCTCGCGGCCAACAGGTGCGCCAGCCAGAATATTTGGTTTTCCGTGTTCATCGAAACGAAACCGTGTGCGCGTCGAACGGGGGATTCGGATGATATTTGCCGGCGCATATTGAACCGGATCCGAGCAAACTTTCATTCTTCCGGGTTCTCTCTTAGGTGCCTCAGCCCCCTCTATTCTTCCTCGCGAAACTTTTCCGCGCGTCCGCCTGTTTAATGTTTAATCGCACTCGACCGCCGAGCGAAAGAGGAAAAGTGCTCGGGGGAGCTCGGGGGACAAACAGAAAGGCCCGGGGCTGCATCGAAGAAATTGCGTATGAAAAATGAGCGGGGAATTTTCAACAGCCGCCGCCGTCGTCGCCGTCGGAAAATACTCGGCAAACACGCTGGGGAAGTTGATGTTTGTATTAACACCATGATTTTCTTTTTGCCGTCGACGTTACAATTCTCTCACCCTCGACCGGTGCGTGGACCGACGCTTAATTTTCGTGCGGCCGTCGAGCGCCAATGAAACACTGCGTTTCCCTTTACAATTTCAATTTGAAACGCAGTCGACCCTTGAAAACATTAAAGTATACGTATTTGACGAAGCAATTAGTGCTAGTAGACGATGTGAGAAATGTTTCCAATTGTAAAGAGTCGAACATAGTACCTTTCGCTCTTCGACAAATGGTTTCTGGATTGAGTATATTCTCGAGCTCGTTACAGGCTCGCGTTTAATCAGCTCGCCCGTCCGTGGCCTTCATCAGCCTAATAATTAATCAACGGCGGGGGTCGTATTCTAATTAATTTCGACGACTAATCTGTCAGTTGCCTCGTCTTCGTCTAAGACGCTCTTAATTCGACTGCTCTCGCGGGGATGCATTCTTGTACCTCGATAAATCAATTCGTCTCTCTCGCTCCGGCTCCTGGGCAACCGGGGGGGAGAGAACACCACGTCCGTGTCCTCGACGTCTTCTTCCGTCGTCATGTTGTACCAAAGACATTATAATCAGCGTGCCGTCGCAACCTTCTACGCGCTCTCCCAAGTGAATCCGCTTCAAACCAGTTCCTTGGCGCGCGACGTCAGCCTCTGATGACATCCTAAAATATGCAAGCTCTCGCCACCGAGCGGTTAGTTACCCTCCAACCGGCTACGGAAGACACACACACGCACACGCACCAACCCTTTGCACCTTGCACAGACTCTTTCTTACCTTTCGAGAGTCGCTGCAACCCTCCTTTCAACCAGACCCTCTGTCTCGCATTTCGATGCTCTCGCACCTGTACCTGTCGGTACCGACCTTGTCTGACGTTTTCCCAGTACCTGCGACACTTCCGACGCTTCAATATTTATTTTAGCCACTCGCGTGTTGTCTAGACTGCCTTAGAAACGGACGTATTCCGCTTTTTCCGGAGCATTGGTACTGGGAAATACTTAACAAGCTTCTTCCTCAACGATTTTACTTTATCAAGTTTATCTCGGAATGCTACCAAGAAAGCAGTTCAATTTTTCTATTTGATTTTTTGTTCTTCATTCAGTTTTGTTTTACATACGTACATACTACTTCTCTATATACAGAAAGAACGTCGTATCCGGTAAGGTCGACTGCTCAACTGCGTTCGGGAATGAATTAGAGGTAGAAACGTAGCGGGAGGAAAACGTGCTCATTAAAGCCGATCTCCATTGTTTGCCGGTCCTTTCGCTTGGGAGACAAAAGCGGGGGAGCAGAACGGTACCCGCCCCCTCCAAAACCGAGAGGATTAATTTTCGATGTTTACATTTCCTTAACTCGCCCACGGACTCTCTCCTCTCCTCTACCCTTGTCTGGCGTCGTCTATCACGATTAAATAATGTCACTCGGATGCTCAACGACGCGCGTCACACAATTGCGAGATCCTGGGTTGGTGGAAATGGCCCGCTCCGTTGGAAAACGCCACGCCACGCCTCGCCGCATGAAAGCCGCTTTAACGAACTACATCTGCTTTCTCCCTCTCGCAAGGGCTCTGGGAAAAGAGTAAATAAACCGGGGGCCCCCGTTGAAAGTAGTACTTATTATCAGATTGTGTCTGCGACGCGTTCGTCGCGTACGCGAGCTCGCCGAGCGAAAGGGAAACAAGTATTCTTAATATAAAGTCCTCTGCCGACGATATAAAAGCTCTGACGAAGAAATTAAGTCGCCTCTCGCTGCCCGTTTATTCGACACAGTCGACCGAAAGAATCTTCCCGCGAAGCTTTCACGGGAATAAAGTACCATAAACGATTGCCGCTTTGTTCCGCTGTTGTCCTAATGGAACCACATTCATGGGGAACGGTGTGGTATCGATGATGCCGTCCGTGCTTTTGTCCGAGCCGTTTGTTACTGTAGATTGCGTTGCAAGAACATCGCAAGCGATTGTTGCTCGACTTGCAATTACTTTTGCGGTTGTTTTACTGGAACCACATTCATGGGAAGCTTCGTAGTATTGTAACCAGAAGTAATTTTAACTTTCGATAGGTGGTAGACGATTTTTATAGATTTTTCTTATTGCTATATTAGTAAGAATTATTTCTGCTTTAACCGTAAAAGCTGTGTAAATGATTCTTACGTATTTTTTAAAAGTACTGTAAACATTGAAACAAGTTCCTGGGCCACTTTTCACGTAAGCAAATTTTTGTTCATGGAAACGGGAATTTATTCAGAACGGTCGTTTTATCAGTTCTTTACTATAATCGTCGCGCAATAAACCTCTCGGCGTAATGAAACTGCGCCGAATGGCACAGGAGCAGCAAATTGAATAAATTCGCTGAAAACAGCGTGACTTTTAATCTGGAACTGCGAACGTGTGAATCGGCTGGCGTCGCAATATGGGTTTCCGATGGAGCCCGAGTAACTGTCGAAGTGTCATTAAAATGCGTTTTCTGGGAGCGGGGTTGATTACGAATGCCGGCCGCGTGCAGCAGCTCGTTAAACGAGAAACGATTACCGGGGAGACCGGTGCACCCACGCAACTCCACTCCACGGTCCCGGATGAGATTTTGATCGAGACTCTGGGAAATGGGAGCTCTCTCTCGTCACCCGGGACACTCTTTCCGTCGACTCAAAAATTGAATCCAGACTTAATTGCTCGTTGCCTTAATAGACTCGCGGAGAATCGTAATTTATCACTGGGCCTGGACGCGTTTCCATCGGGCTCCGCTGGTTGATCGAGTCCGATAAATCACTTTACCGACCGGAATCCGAATAATAGAATTTTCAGTAGTCGCACTGTACTAAAAAGAAGCTTAGTAATTTTCATGGACCATTGGCTTTTAGAAATTATGAAATAATCGCCGGTTAAGAGGAACTGTTCCACCGGAGAACCGAATCTCGAAGAACAGCTCCCGAGGATTCTTCGGCTAGACACATTTCTTTTCTCGCGGGCACGCGCGAGAACTTTTTCACCATCAGGGCCGATTTGTCTGCCGGCAAAACCGGTAACCACCGACGTTCGCGAACTTTATTCAGGTCAGAAACGGTAACTTCATAATCTCAATTTAATTACTAAACCGTTCTCAATTATGATCCACTTTAACGTTTTCCGGAACTGGAGGAAGTTCCGTCCAAAACAGCCTTCGTGCCACCCTTTTGCCGGCTCCTGCCCCGGAAAGCGATTCAATTATCCTCCCTGCTTAATCGCGTATTCCCAGTTACTCTGTCCTCGAACTGTCTCCCGTTTGATCTCCACGGCGGCGGGGCCAACCAACCGGGTCCCCGGAAAAACGTCTAACGCAGAGCCAGCCTCGATCTCGAATCGCCTGGATCTCAATCGGACCTGAAGTAAACGTAGGTTCCAGCCAAATCGAATATAAAATGATCCTGGCCTAGATATTTCTTAGATCTATACTAGAACTCCAGGACAGTTCTTCAGACTTCCATAGAATTTATTTCGGAATAATGTTAGAATTGATTTGGACTTAATTCAAATCTGGACTCAGACTTTGTTGTTCGCCTGAACTTGATACATTGTTCAGACCAAGTCTAGGCCTCATTCAGACTTGTTTCGAATCAAATCAAAAGCAGTAGCAAGTCAGACTTGATCCAAACCTGGTACAGGTGAACCCTACGGCCAGCCAACAAGACCTAATCTCTTAGGGTAGCACGGTTCCTCGACGCAAAGAGGCGGCAGCGACTCGAAAATCGAAAAATTCCTTAGATGGTTCGAGTACACCGAACGATTCGCGAGACATCGTCGAAAATGCGCGCAGGTCCACCAACCGAAGAAATTCTTCGGTTTTTCCTTCGTCTGCCAGCATTTCCTCGTACTCGAGACTCGCGAGGCTTCCTCCGCCAGCACTTACGAGAATTATAATTTCCCTGATTCGACGAAAGTTTCGTGACTAAGCTTCGGTAGGGAAGACTCTACCTCACTCTCTCCCTCTCTCTAGTTTCCTCGCTTCCCAGGTCTACGAACCGATCCAGTCCGTCTCGAATCCACTTGGTTTACCTTATTAAAGATGGCCCGGCTGCCCACCCCTCGGAATCGCTGTTTGATAGAGATGAGTCGGCAGAAACGGACAGGGGACGACAGGTTCTCCAACCATTTTTAAATTACTCCGGGGGCGAAAGACGGCGCTAAGTGTTCCTCTCAGATTGATTGAATGGATCTCTGATATATAAGGACGGGCCCCCAGAGTTGCACAAATTCAATCGACAGACCCCCTCCTTTTAGCTTGTCAGCCTCCCCTAGCCTTCCCCTTGTTGTACACCGTGTCCTGTCAACTTTGACAGTCGTCAATTTTTGTGGGAGGTTCGAGTCATTTTTGCAGACGGTTAAAGGAGACTGCGGATTTTTATGGAAAATAAAAATTCCCTGTATCGATCTCATTAAAGATAACATTTCCTCTGTCGCGTCAGTGCCGCAGGCTATCGATCCCGAATTTAACGTTCCATCCGCTTGAAGCCGAACGGAACATTTCCCCCCGTGTCTCGGTCGCGTTCTTCTTTTTACGACGCGGCGTGTAACTAAACGAACGCTTGTGAGCGCGTCGGCCGACGAAGCCTGTTAATAAAGGAGCAGTAAAATCGCGGCACGGGATATTCGGTCGCGCGATCGGTCGGTTCTCCCGTCGAGAACGCCGCGCCGGCCCGCATGATATTAGCGGCGTGACATTGGCCGCGTCGCGACTCCTCGCTTTAATATTTTCGCAGCTCACGTCGGCGAAGGGTTGTGGACGTTGTCAGCCGCTAGGAATGCCCGTCACAGGGGCGGCGGCTGTATTTGTATTTTTTCCTTGCTTTTCCATGTCCTTTCACCAGCCGAGTTGTTGCACCCTACCGCACCGCTTTTCATGCACAGCGTTCGCTACTTATCCATTCTACGATCGAGCGCAATAACGAGCGCTTCGCTGCGGTCCAGAGTCGCGAAAAGTTGCGGACGAAATTTCGTGTCTCTGTTAATTATACCGGGTCATTCCATAAGCCGTCCCGGTTTTTTTTCACGCGTTAACCCTTTGTGGCCCAAAGCGTCCTTTTATTTCGGAGCTTGCTGCAACGTTGGTTAATTTAATTATACTCTCGCGCGTGGCTTTAATAAGTTGCACGGTGCGATCAAATTATTAGAGTCACAGTGCGAGTAATGTATTGGGTTGTTTCATATGAAAAATGTTCGATTTTAAAGAGTCGAACTTTTAAGAAATCTATTATAGCCTGCAGGTTTATTATATACCATTTTAATCTTTTTCATTCGAATGTATGTTGTCTTTAGAATTCGGAGATTTTATCCGATATAGAATATTTTTGTTACATATAGCTCTTTTCATATTGTCGGAAATTGTCAGATTAAGTCCACCTATTTCATGGAAATGGCTCATTGTACGTCGTCAGATTCCTAGCTCTATTTCCATACGATTGCTTCCGTACATTCTTCCGTTGTTAATATTAAAAATAGAATGTTTACCCGATTCACTTTCAATGGATCCTTTTAACGCGACCGCCTTTCGTGCCGTTATTGCGCGAATCCGTGCTTAAGATCGGCATTATCGATACGCATTCAACGAGAGCGAGTCTTCGTTGATTCTACCGAGCGGAAGGAATATAATGGAGAACAGAAACGGCGGATAATGCCCTGTCTACCTGGCATGCTCGGCCAGCACAAGTAGAAACGGACACTCGTGGTCAGACACAATAAAATTATACAGCGCGCCCCGTTATTCGCGGTATAATCAAGAGAAAATGGTTCAGCGAGAAAAATGAGCGAAAACTACCGTGTAGAATTTTTTTATATGGAAAATTCGGAAATAGAGTGATTCTACGTGAAAAACCGAACCGAAAATGTGGAATAAATTTCTTTGATGCGAGGCTTCGTTTTCAAGATAATCTAGTTCGAAGGAATCAATGAACTTGTATGGCCGTGGCTGAGCGTATTCCCTTCGAGTAATAAAATATTCAGTCTATTTTCTCGAAAACGAGAACTCGTACGAAAAAAATTCCTTTCATATTTCCGATGCAGTTTTTCACGTGGAATCATCCCGTCCTCGCTTTATTCCGACAAAAAATTATATTCTACATATCTCGTTGACTTTTTCACGGAGAATCGCTGTCGGCTCTTTCGCATCATGAATATTGACACACCACGTGTTTTCGGAGACAGCGGATCGGACGAATGGGTCTATCCCGATGCCAGGACGTTATTTACATTCAAATACAGGGATCCGCTCGCGAATGGAGTATACGGGCAGAATCGTCTGAATGGCGTATAACCTCAGAAAGCGATTCGGTCCCAGAGAAACACAGAGTCTCCCGGCATGAAATCTTTTTTTCGCGCACGGCTGAAAGCACCATTGTAGTTGAATACACACCGGAAGACTGCAAACATCGTCCGTGAATTGGGATGTGCTTGGAGCCGGCCGTGCACCCCCTCTGCAACGAAGGTATACGGGGGATGACGCTCGTCCCGAAGTACCTGTCTCCCCATAAAAGCTTTAAAAGCAGTCCCATGCCCACCAAAGGAGTATTTATACGACACCGGAGAAATGTTTCATTGTTTCGGGGCGCGTGACGGCGATTCGCTAAACATTAAAAACTGCGGAAAAATGGAGTCTCGCGGCTGCCGGCTCCATTATCAACTATACTTTCCTCTTTTCGGCCTCGCGACGAGCTCGCGAACGTTTTGTCCAATCCTCTTCTTTACGAAATAAGACAATTTCTCCAGAGAATTAAGTTGAATTGGGTTTACGATCAGACAATTAAATAGGAAATGCAACTGGGTCGTTTCTGATGCATGGGAAATTTTGTTAACCCTTGTAGAAAAGATCTTCTAATGCGAAGATCTTAAACGCGATGCGCTCTCTTTATTGGATCACTCCCAAGATCTAACTCGTTCCAAAGGCACCATTTCGCAGAAGTCACCTGCTGCGTGAGCACAGTGACACAGTTCTCGCACGGTGGAGGATCGTTAACGATCCGTTTCATTAGGGCTTCGGCCTTTTTCGTTCTCGACAATCGGAGCTGCCGGGTGCAGGGTTTTACCGTCGAACCGTAAACGAGGAAGCGGCGTATTCATAGCTTTCCTCATAACCTTGTAACCCCACGTCGCGGCTTTATCGTCGCCGGAGTCCTTCGCCGCTCATTGTTCCCGGCTTTCCACGGAAACGAAGGAAAAAAGAGAAAAAAGGGGGTCGGAAGAAAGAGGCGCGGATGGAAAGCGAGATATTCGGAACGCGCGGGGGAAAGAAACTCGGCGAGAAGCCACTTAGGCTAGTCACAGGGTGGGGGAGGAGGGCATCAGAGAGCAGAGAGGCTCGAGTTCCGGCCATGAGAGAGCCCTTTCATCGCGAGACCTCATTGTGCGTCTCTCAATCCCCGCAGCGAAAGAAACGAAATCGTCGAAAACTAAACGAGACGCGTCGCGACATTTTCATGCGCAACGTTTTTCGGCGCGTGTCCAGCAAATCCTCGAGATTAAATCTTGCGGGAAGTTCGATTCAACGTTTCGCTTCGTAGAGGAGGCTACTTTCATTCGGCTCGCTCCTTCTTTGAGATCTAATTGCAACGGCAGAAGAACGGCGCGGGATTTTTCCGGGGCGGTCGTTCGTTTTATTTGATCTTCAATTACAGTTTCGCAAGCTCCGAGACTGTATTTTCCACCGATTCGGGCCGAATCGCGTCGGATTTTTCCTCGTTTTCCGACGGGCTACCTTGTTTCTTTTCTCCTTCTCGTTTCTCTTCTTGTTCCTTTTATCGTACTCCGCTGGCTCGTGTTCCCTTCGACGCTTCCTGCCTAAAAATTTACGGTACGGCGTTTTAATAAATTTTTTGCGAGTACTGTTTGTTTGGCGTGCTAGCCGGCGCTTGCGAATGCCGAGTGTCCGCCCGCGAGTCACGAACACGCAAAATTGGCGTTCGCCTAATTTACATATTCCCGTTCTCTCGCAAACCACGCGAACCGAGCTGCCACGCGTATGCCGACCACGCCGTCGCGGACACGTTCCTCGTTCAGCCGATAGGCTCGCCGCCATTATGCTCTGTCCACAGGTGATCGGAAAAAATTTTGACCGCCAACACTGTGTTTCGTATAGGCTTGTCAATTCGAAAATTGATATTTGGTTCCAGTACTTTGTAATTGACGCAAATTTTTTTTTATTTTACATACAGATCCGCAGCGTAGCGATTAGTTCAACAGTTCAACAATAAGTTTAACGATTAGCCGGATTCAGTGTTCGACCGTCTTTCTTGAGAAAATATAATCCATCTCTACAGGAGCTAAAATCTACTCAATTTTCTTTACGAAATTGCTCGCTTGTGCAAACGTTTGCAGTCTACTCATGGTCCCGCGGCTTAAAATTATGTGTATACACAATTAGCTTTCAAGTACCGCAATGAGTACTTAAATCGAGAATATGTAATTGCTGGAACGTCGTTCTGGCCAATTTAAAACCTCGTGTCTTTACCCGCAGCTTGCGGAATGCAATTAAATTATACAATGCTTTAGCAAGTTTTGGAATAAGAGAGAGAAATCCAAATTCCAAATGGATGTAAAAAAAAAACATCCATCTCTTCGTTCGTGCAGAAAATTAGTACAGTCTCGGAGACTTCGTCCAGCCAATTGAGTCTCGCAAGGTCGAAAATCGCGGTCCAGAAATTCCATTGTGAGAATCCATCGACAGATTCTCTCTCGAGAAGCGAAATCCTGTTTCACCGGACCTCAAGCTGTTGGAAGAATTAAGTGAAAAATGACGAAGAGAAACGGCAGATTGAGGCGACCTTGTGCCTATGGGAAGGTTCGCAAGGTGAAGATGGGAATGTCCGAAAGCCGCGACCCTCTCTATCCAAGCTAGATCGCGTGGATGGTCGTAGAGAGGGTTCTGAATAGAGTTTACCCCGGCGAATTCAATCTCGCCGCGAGAAAAGGACGCCATCGGCCAGCACGATCGCCTATGCAGAAGCGTCGCGTCGCGTCGGGCCGATTCGACCCGACCTAACCCGCCTTCCACCCGACTCGACTAAGCAGGCAACCGTGTCCGGAAAATGCGGAGAAACGCTTCGAACCTGGCTCGGAGGAAATCGGTCGCACTCCAGGGGGCTATCTTCGACTTTAGAGGATACTGATTCCAGCGGATACCGTTCGGGATCGGTTTTTGCGCTTCGCAAAATTTTCCACGCGAAACCCTTCCTCTGCACGCGGATCGCTGCGTTTCTCTTGAAATAGGCAACGACACGTTCGAGAACGGTGAAAGGAGAATGTGCAGACGATAAACTCGCCATGAAATTATTTGGATCGCCCTCGGGGAAGCTTTGAGTCAATTTTATTGCCGGCCTGGGGAGAGCCAGTTCAATATTCACGCGAGAAGAAAATTCGTTTCGTCGGTTTGTTTAGTGCTCGCCGAGGACCAAAAACACTAAGTAACCAAAGCGTTGAGTTACGATACCTCGCAGAGTGTCCATTTACAATTACAAGGGACTCCTGATGCCAACAAGAACACAGTTCCCATTTCTCGAAGTTTCCCCCCGAGGGTTGACGTTTCCGGGGTTGATAAAAACAGGAAAAAAATAATTTGTGAACTAGGCTTCCACGGGTTTCGAGAGCAAGGGTGGATTTTCAACGGGGGCGAGATTACGTCTCGTCAAACGCAAAAACGGTGTAATTAAACACCGGAAAGATAGAGAGAAAGGAAAGGAGGAGGGTAATGGAGCAAAGCGCGCTCTTATCTTCCCGAATGTATGACACGTCCTTCCCATTATGCGTCCGTCGGAGTCATTTACCCGGGCACATTCGGCCTGGAGCTAGGGTCGGTATCTTTTCGACATGGTCCCCTCTTGTTCTCGTCCGCTCGATATTTGCTCGCCTTATTCGCTTTACCTCTGCGTCCCTGTTAATTCACTGAACAAACTTTTTTCCTCTTTTACACAATGACCACTTCCTCGTGGTTGAATCGACGTCTTCGAAGTGTTCCACGGTGAATGAAACCACTTCGTTTCCAACTCACTGTCCTCCAAAATCCGGACTTTCCGGTTAAGAATCTTTCTTCAAAGTACACCAGAAATGTCATTCTGAATGTCTAAATCTTTCCTAATCCCTTGATGCGCAATTATTTTAATCGTATGGGTGGTTCTTGAACTGTAAAGGTACTTTCAAATGTGCGTGTACGACGATGAACTCTTTGGAGTTGAAGTAACGATTGGAAAGCTCGGTTAATAAGATGGTTCAGCGACAGCGATCGATGATTGCGGATTAACCCGTTGTTTCACCTGAGTCAGGTAATGTGTAATTGTTCGTTGGAGCCAGGCCGACGGAATCGTTGCCCCGAAGGGAGACAAAGGGACAGGTGGCCGCGGTCGGGGGCGGTCGCGCGTTAACAGGGGTGGCGCGCTATTAACAGCGGGGTTGAAAACCGTGCAAGACAACGCAAAGAGTTGCTCGTCTGCTTCCTGACTGGCTAGCCGAACGGAAACGCGAAAACAATCGGTGGATGGAACTGCCTTTGAAGCCACTGTCAACAACGCTAACGAGCGACCAGAGGCGATCCAAAGACTGCACCGTGCCGGTAGTTTGTTAAAAAATTTTCTGCAATTTATATATATACTCTGTTTCTCTTGCTAACAAACCTAAGAGAATGTTTGCAAGGTCTCTCGTTAAGCGAGTTGAACCTAGACTTCGTTCATGAGCTAATTTGAGTGGCCTCCAGAAGAGCATAGAGTTAGGCCACACTCAACTATGACGACAATCCACTCTCAAGTGACTTGCCCATCAAAACAAGAGTCCCAAACTAGATCAAACGTCTGAAACATCCGTCCAGTTATCAAATACAAACGTAAAATCATAGCAATTGCCAGTTAGAGCCACCGCGGCCGTGCTTTAAGACCTTCGTTCGTGTAAACAGACTGCATTAATATACTTTCATAGAGCGGAAACGAAGTTAGAAAGCGAGACTCGGAGGGCAGATTCAATCAAGCCAGAATATCACTGCAAACAGATCCTCGGCGTATTTGCAGAGGCAGACGACGAACTAAGGTCCTGGAGAACTCGGACCGCGTCGTAGACGAGGGTCGAACGCATCTTCTACGAGGGGGTTGATTCTTTGTGTTTCATCCCCGTCTGCGGCACGCAGCACAGTCGCCAGTAGACATCCTCGAAGCAATTAAAAGTCCCGGGCCCAGCTGTTGCGTATTCCGCTCGCGCACGATTTCCCCGTTTCCTCCGCGATCCAAGCGATTCCTGAAGTCATCCGTGCGAGAGCCGGGCGCATTCTTTCGGCTGGAAAAACACGTCTCCCCGGGGGCGTTCTAACTGAAAAATGCGAGATGTGCCTGTGACGGGGATCGGCAGCAGCCAGTCCAACTCTTTCTCTTTTCATAATCCGAGAAAAAAGGTCCAGGAAGATGGCGTGGTTGAATGGCTGCAAAGAGGAACGGCGAATTGGCGAGTCTGCTAGCTGCACAGTGGAGCCGATCCAGTTCAACTGTAAAAAACGATAAAAAATGTTTTAGGCTCGAAATTATTCGTTTCGCACAGATTTTTCAAATACAAGAAAACATGTATAGTCACGAACATTAAATATTGTCGAAGTCGATTGTATGAAATCGAAGTTAAATGACAGGAGAAAGGGGGTGAGGCGAGGGGTTGGATTGATAAAAGGATTTTGATACGTTTGGGCTGCTCCGACGTTCTGCTTCGGCGCCACTGTGCGAGGTTAGGGGTGAAAAAGAAGGCGAAGGAAGGCACCATTGACATTGACTTTCTCTGCCGGTGAAAGGAAAGGAAGGGAGGGCGGAGAAGCTGCCTGCGAGCGAGGGGCTGCAGGTGGGTGTGGAAAGGATGGGCGAATCACTCGTGGACGGAAACGGGAAGGTAATGCGATACGACCAATTGCGCGGAAGAAAATTATGAGAGCACCCGACTGCGTAATTCCGTTCTGGATGATACCGATGCCAGACGCGGGCTGCACTTATTTTTTTTTTCTATCGCGAGCAAGTTGAATCGAGAAGGCTTGTATATGTAGAAGATTTTGAAAAATGAAAGATATTTTATTTGTTGATAGAATCATTGTGATATCCGTCGTATCCAAAGGAATTTATTTTCTGTTTTATATCCGAAAGTTGTATATGAGACGGCAAATGGTTATTTGTATAATAGAACTTTGAAGCCCCAGCGTTGAAGTAACACACAAATGAAATGGATGGCCCGATTTCGCCATTTATAATCATTAATAACTTTTCTGTTTGCAAGCTTCGCGCAGAAGGTGGAAGGTGGAAAATTAATCCGGCGACCCATTATTTTGTACACATCAGGTATTATTTATAGCGACGAATATATTTCTGTTCCCTAGAATCGGTCGCGTTCGTTTGCCGAATTGTGTGCGAAATCGTAAATATTTTATCAGTTCTAAGATAAATATATCGCGTATTCTCCCCTTCCAAAATAATTTGACTCAATATTCAAATATCGTCGTTTATCCTGGAAATAGATCAACAGCTCCCATAAATAAATTCTTGAAGTAGACGTTGAAGATGGATCTTATAGAAGGCCCATTGTGTTTCACATGATTGCAATGTAGATTGCACAACGTTCCCTATTCGGTTCTTGCAGGGCTCAATATCGGACATCATGCTCACCAACGCGGTACGAGCGATTAAAGGTATCCAGGAATACTTGAATAGTAATCAGACGTCGCGCACTATACCAGGTATCGAGAGCATGATAGGGAAAGAGAGAGAGAGAGAGGTAGAGCTTCTCTATGTTCCCCTGGAGTTCCCAGCAGTTCTGTTATGCGAACGAATTCCAGCTGAAGTTCGTTCCCATTCGGTTATAACGTGTGGCTCCCTGGAGGCAGGTTCGCAAGGAGGCGATTTGCGGCTTGATATCCGTAACGCGTACGTTGCATCGTGTTCAACAAGCGCCCTGGGACCTGGGAAAAACAATAAAACGTTTTAATTCCGGGAAACCCGCCGCTGCAGACTAGATCTGCTTCGACGGCTCGATTTCCGTGGCTTCGTTCCCGTCAATTTCAAATTTCATATCACTTATTCAGCGGAGAGTGAGCTGTGATACTTGAACTTCGAGATACGGATAGGAAAAGTCCTTGACATTGGGGTAACTTTATCCTTGAACTTGGCATTTTCTACTCAAATTTGCAACGGGAACTTTTCCCTCGGAATAATTGTGGTTGATTTGGAAACATTTTTAATACGATGATTTGTATCGTTTTCATAAAAATTTGTTTCATACACTTTTGTCCAAGCACCAGAGGAATATCGACACGTTGGAATACTTGCACAAGAATATTTTTGATCGATCAGTTTATTGACAAAGTGGTTGAAGAAATGTTTTCATAGGGACAAGGATTGATTGTGGGTGTTTGTGAATGTATAGCACTCATACGTTTAGTCCTGATATTCTACTATCTTGGCTCTAATAATTTAACGCCTGCTACAGTACATGTCTTTCGCAGGGAATGCAGTGGATCGAATGGAAAGTTCGTTTCATGTTGTTGATTAAATTTGAAGCTACGAAAGCAAACGAATAACATTCACTAGATGCGATACAAGCTATGAAAAGACGCAATTAGAAAAAGTTAAATTGACTCGATGAAGTTAAGTTAATTGGAAATGTGATTTTTTACCTTTCCCCGTGAAAACGTATAGAATGTCTTACAAACTGAACAAAAATAATCATTTTTCTCGTTTGATTGCCACGAGGTCCATAAATCTCGCCAACTGGATGTACGAAATAAAACGGAACAACCGAAGACAATATCGAGGTTTAACGCGCCACGGTGCACGCTCTCGCGCGAAGAAACATAATTCCCAAAAATAGTCAAATTCCGTTGAAATATGAAAATGCAATATGAAATTCGATGAACCACGAGTACCATAAATCGCCAGCGAAACGAACGGAATAAAATGAAACAACCGAAGACAATATCGAGATTTAGCGAGTAGCTGTCCACGCTCTCCGACAAACATTTTCATAGAACCGCGTCGCGGAACCCGTCGAGTTTCCGTCGAGGATATCGTTCGCATGATCGCTCATTTATCACCATAGGCTGCTGCGAATGCGAGGCAACGATCGCTACCTAGACGCGTCGCGACGTCTCGAAGTGTATCGATAATTCATCGCTCGCCGCCTAGATACGTTCAAGATGAATCCGGTGTTTCGCGACCGACGATCCATCATTCCGAGTGAATTCGATAAAGCGGCTATCATCCAGGGCGATGGTGGCGAAGAAAGGGGGGTAAGGGGGTGTGATAAAGTTTGGCCTGCCGAGTAATCTGTCTCCTGACGGATCGAAAGAAACGCGCTGGCGATCATTTCAGCAAACCGAGTGGCCGAGAACGAGCGCCGAGATGTTCCTCGTCCCCTAATGGAGAGTCTAAGATACGGAAATGATCCGTTTTCATTTGGCTTGCCAAGTGGCGACGGCTTCATTAGACCTCGGGCTCCGTTAATTTCTCGCCGACCTATAATGTCGGATCTGACGAGTCAAGAAGGTGCCTGACAAAATAACGTTCTGAATCTCATCTTCGATATTCAACCATTGTGTGGAATACGGTCAAAACTTTGAAAAAACCTCCACAATATCTGGACTTCATTCTTTTTTTTACTGCGGCACACCGGGCCAAGTGTCGTAGAATTTTTTGGCAGTGTTCTGAGACGGTCTACAACGATGTACAATTAGCGAATCGATTTTCCACCATCTATTATAAAATATTTCTTTAGTCGTTCTCTTTTCTCATTTATTTGAGGAATGCTTGTTCAAGCCTGCCCAATTAAATAGCGCGAAAATAAACGCAAGAAAATATTCGTTGCTGAATTAAAATCGGTCGGGTGGCGAACTAGTTCATATTCAGCCGCGGTGTATTTAATTAGGCGCGCAGATTGCAGTGAACGGGGTACGTTTGCAAATAATTAGAAGGGGGACGTAGTATCGGGAGAGGACGTAGGAGACGCAGTCGATACGGAATGCTCGTCGGGTTGCTTAAATAATTATATTTCCTCGGATCTCATTAGTACTTATGTTGCGCGACCGTTCTCGCGGTGTCGCTCTCGAAATTACCGAAGGCCCCGCGCGTCCCGTTTCGTTACCCCTGAAAGCGTTGTTTAGTTTGATGCGACAACCTTCGGCGAAGTGGTTCCACCCACGCTTCCGGGTCGGCGCTCACCAAGATCCTGCTGCTAGCTTCAATGTCGAGAGGATCCTCCTTCTGTTTGTGCGTGCGACAAACCTCGCCGCTGAGAAATTACCAGACGCGGGTTCGATGTCTCCCGTGCAAATATTGTGTTTCTCTGAAGATACAGTTGCTCCTCGTACAGGTCATCTAAAATTATTAATTCTTCTGAGAATTTTCAAGAAGCATTTCAATCTATTTGATCCTATAGAATTTGATCCTAAAGAAGATCTGGATATTATTACCATACGTTATTATCACCATCTGCATTAAATTGAACGTTTTCCATCAACACGTACGAACGCTTCTGTGTGTCCGCGTTTATTTATATTTTATGCAGTGCGATGCAATTGGATGATCACTCAGGGGGTTGAAAGGAGAGTAGAACCGCTTCAGGAATGTCGTCGTCGCTGGCAGAACGTCCGAGAGCAAGGGAAATGCACTCAGATCGCGGCCGATAGAGCATGCAATATTTCGGGGATGAATTGTCGCAGCAGCGAGTGCATCAATCCCTGTTGCAAGATGCATTCCGCGAGGAGCTGTGCGTCCCTCCCGTCGTGGACGGATAAAAGTGTCCCGGTCCGGTCCGACGTACACGATGGTGTTTCACAGTGGGTTGAAAGAGGTTCGCAGGGGGGTTAAATGGGGTAGGATCGTGCCCACCCCCATGAAATATTCCAGTGGCCCCGGCTACGTGATAGTCGCGGAACGCACGGAATATTCCTTTGTATCTTTGTCTACAGGTGACACCGGCTAAAGTGCACTTCTCTCCGAGGGACGAATGAGAAATGAGGGAGAACCGTACGACGGATAACGGTGGAGAAGAAGCATGGAGAAACTCCTGGATACAAGTTTTTACACCCCCGAAACAGGGTGGTCGCCGGGGGTTGGAAAGGATTAACGGGACCAGGCTGATTCCTCTTTGTAAAAAAAGAGGAAGAAACGGTTGGGAAGATAGCGGGAAGATGTTCAAGGGGGTCGAGACCGGAAAGTTTGTCCTTCGGACCGGCCGAGTGCATCCGCACGGTCCAAAGTCCCGTGAATTGTTACCATCCCCTTTTTTTAGTCTCCCACCAACGGCAAGAGGGATGACAGGCGTTATCCACCCCCAACTTTGCTATCTAAATTTCCCTCGCTGACGCTATCCAATGGGTATCATCGCTGCTCCGTTTACGCACTCTGTTACGATAATTTACCTGCTGCGCTTGCTGGACTAGCTGTAAAGTTTAGAAGACTCCGAGGAGAACATGTTTTCAGTGAAAAGTATCGTCAATTTATGTGTTATTAGACCTCGGCACCATTGATCACGATTGTTCGAAAGATGAATTTTTAATTTATAAAAGCATTAGACAAATCGGGTCAACAATTCGTATCGTAGTATCTCCTTAAATCGAACGAGTGGTATTTACGATCGAGTAGAAAACGGCAAATTGGTTCTCCCGGGCGTCCACCCTTCGATCATCGTTAGGGGTGGCTTATCATCGATTGCTATCACGAAACACTCGCAAATCAAGATTACGTGGGCCACGTCGTTCTCGCCTGGCCCCTCGTTTCTCTTTGCTTCTTGCCACTCGTCTATGTCGGATCGGGTAATTTCGGCTAAGTGGCTCTCGCTCTCTCCCTCTTCTTCTCTATCTCTCTCTAGACGTAGATCTCGCAGAGAACGATCTGGGAGGATGAGAGGATGGTGTTCCTTGGAGCAACTTCCGGTTGGTGGGTAACGTCTGGTAGCATCTTAGCTGGTCTACGAGACGGAACGAGACGAGACGAGAGGAGACGAGAGACGAGCGTGAGAAAGGATCTCGATACCACGTCGAATTAGCGCCGTCCATCATGCCGGCTCTTCCGGTTTCGCATAAATTAACGATTCTCCACACACTGAACGATTCTGTACTTTCGTATCCGCGCTAACCTTGTGCATCACTTGCCGGATTTCATTGACGCGCTGGGCTGGCTCGTTTATTAGCGAGGTATCGCTAACGAAACAACGGAGGAAAAAGCCTGGGCACACATACACACGTGCACCCTCGATCGATAGGGGAGAGTCAGCAAAGATACAGAGAGAGGGATAGAGGTGGAGTAATTTTGTTTGAGTTAGATCTCGGTGAATTGCGAGCTCAGGGGGTGTATATTTGACAGTGAACGCTTGAATTGAATACAGAAGCGCATTGCGGTACTAAGCATAAAGGGATGGTTGGGGTGGAGACCGGGTGGTCAGGGGGTGGGGGAAACTAGTGTTATAATTGTGTCGGGAAATTACACTTTCAAATGTTCTAGCACGCTGCGATGGAAACATTTACTATTACCGCGAACAGTTGTAATTTCATTTCCAGTTTTCCTCCTCTCTCTCGTCTATCGGTCTCCCTCTATGTTTGCTTCATATTTCGGCCGGAAATGTGGACTTGGGAAAAAGCACTGCCGTGTGTAGACCTTCGGTTATGGGGAAAGTGTAATTAAACTCCATGCGTCGAAGATCGATGCTCTATCGAGAGAGATTGCCTCTTATCTGATGTGCGTCTGACGTCGTCTTTGGAGATTGGTGTCTGAATCTCGGAAACGCTGCGCTCCGAGCTCGACTGATTATTTCAGAGTGATATGGTATTAGTTCGGGGTCGGTGGGAGAGCGATTGTTTCTGTAACTACGCTGTAATGTTGTTTAATTAATAGACTGGCAGACACGCTGGCTTGATTTCGTCGGAAGCAATGGTATCGATTGAGGAACTTCGTCCGCGTATTCTTAAAAAATAAATATCTATTACACTAACAAATTCGGTATCCCATATTTGAATGAGCGGAATGGTCAGCCTATATATTAATAATATGAATGCAAAAATTTTAAAATAACCATTTGGTACTTAATGGGTTAAGTGGCTTTGACCACAGGAACAATTACCTGAATAAACTCTGAAATATGTGTCGGGAGTCGGTATAGTACACAAAGATCGTTCCTGAAGGGTTCAAAGGACAAACTTTCGTGGTCTGGAAAAGCAGAAGCTGTTGGGCGCTAAGTTCGGCGAGCTAGGAGAGCGCAAGCTCGGGTTTGAATAGTCCAATGGACAAAGCCGGCGCGAAAGCGTCGACCAATGGTTGGATAGGCGAGCGGGTCGGGAGGGTAGGCAGCGGGTCTGCTCGGTAGGCTCGGATACGATTCAGCGCGGACCTCGCAGTACCGCGACAACCCTCAAGCTAAAAGCACCGTGCCCGTCTCGGTCTCGGCAGTGACCCGCGCGTGATACGTGTCGTGAAACGTGAGAACCTCCTTCCCCTTTCGTTCTCGTTCGCTCGCGACCAAATTCGTGCTCGTCCCGTGCCACCTCCGTCTCTCTTTTTCTGTTTCTCTTACTCTCTCTCTGTTTCTATCTCTATCTTTCTCTCTGTTTCTGTCACTCCTCTTTCGCGCGCGCCGGAAAACTGGTGAATCTTTGTCGGCGAACACTCACTCGTCCTGCTAACGATTCATCGCGACTCGATCGCCGCGAGTTAAACCCGCCTCTGTGTGTGATATGTGAGTGTGTTCGGTTCTCGGCGTTTCGTCTCCACCGCCGTCGATTCGCAGAGACTGACAGAGAGCCAGCGAATAGGGACTTACGCAGCTCGAGGACGGTGAGAACTTTGACCCGAGAATGGTACCTCCTCGAGGGATCGATGGGGGATCCATCTTTCGAGGGACCTTCCCCAATTTTGGTGTTTATGATAACTTAAGTACCCCACGCCGGGAAACGAAACGACATTTAACTGATGTTCGAGGTTCCTTCACCGGAGGCTCGAAGGGATGAAAATTAACCTGTTAATTTTTATATGCTCCGAACACCCTTGCAATTAACAGATTATCTACCTACCGGCAATTAGTCCTTTTCCAATTTTTTAGATCCTTCGACAGCAATCTTCAATCATAAACCAACAAACTCACCGTAAAAAGAAAAAAATTTTTAAGCTTCCATTTGGCACAACACAACAGTAGATAAAGTGTTACCTGAACCTGCCGAGCATAAATGGTTAATGACGACTAGCATAGCTCTCTTCTCGGTGACTGAAAAATCACCAGGATGTATGTGTAAAGCTGTCCTTATCTCATTATCCTTCCCTTTAATAAAGGGAAGAAATGGTACCCGCGGTAATGGATTCATTTGAAACTTTGTTGGAGTACAATACCGGCAAGAGCGGTTGGTTAAGGTACTAGGTTAATAGAGGCAATTATAAACTGTTGTGCGAAGTATAACAGAGTTATGAAATATGAATTTCAGTGGGAGTAGAAAATGTTTCTTGTATTTCAAACCGTGCGTGCACGGTGAACGCGGGGTCTATTCGTATTTCTTCGTATTAATTTCAAAGCGGGTCAACATTGTACCAAAGAACGATGTGTCTTCGCCAGCCAAGAACATCAGAAAGAAAGGTAAATAGAATGTTGGAACGTGATCCAAGGATGAATTCTTAGAATGCCTCGCGTGAGAGAGCTTCAACCCTTAATTAGGCGCCCCGGCCAGAATTACACAATTAGGAGCATGGGAGCGGCAGTGACTCAATGTTTATTTGTGAACTCGCAAAGGAATTCAAAATAAAAATCGGCGTATTTTAGAAACGTTATATATTTTTTAGACTTACCTGAAAGTTATAGCTGACGATGGAATTAAACTTGTTCCACCCCCACTTTCGCCAAGCTTTTCACATAAATAGACGACGTGCTAAGGTCAACTTTCGTTTGCGAACGAAGTGCACCGGGGTGCAATGGTCGCGAGGGATGCAAGGGGTGCTATCGCGTTTTTTGTTTGCAATTCACGGAGGATTCGCAGGTTTTCTTGCGAGGTGACCAACCAGAGGTTCCTGCTCGTTGCGTAATGCTGAGAATAGTTGAAACACGGGGAACCGCAGCTGGCGGAGTTCTGAGGTTGCGCTGCCATGCCGCGGTAACGGGAGCCAACTCTGCCGCGTTCTTTTTTCTTGAATTTTTCTTTTGCGGCGAACAAGCCGCGCTGCGAAGAATATTAGGATGCAATAATAACGTGCACGGACTCGTTCCAAAGAATTTTAACCGGAACAGCCGCTGGGAAATGTAATACAGTCCCTGGGATGGTCCAAGAACACTCTTCCCTGCATTTTGTTTGCTCTGGTTGGTCGAAATAGATTGGCGTACAACAAGTGTCTGTGCAACTTTGTATTCTTATTGGCAGTCACGGGGAAACTGGATTAAAATAGAATTTCTTCTTGCTTTACAATATCTTTAAGAAGAGAATAAAGAAGAATGAAGTTTTATAAGAGGTGTTCTCGTATTAAATCATTTTTCAACCCCTCGCTGAATATTTGCTCTTCCCTGGCGCTTATAAAATATCACTCTTAAGAAATGAATAGATATCGTAGTGACAATGTTCGCAATTTTTCTTCAACCAAATTCGCTCTTGCATAATTAATTCTGTTTTTCTTCCCGACACATTTGTTGTTCAGAAATCAATTTAATTCTTTTAATATTTCTTTCTAGATTACACGAAGAGTTCGCTGACAATTACAATGATAATTACAGGATCTAACATTTTCTGTAGATAATAAATAAATAATTAATTTCAAATTTTCTTGGATTGTATCGCTCCCTACACAATTGTCAATTACCATTTTCTCGATATCCATGATAGAATGCGCAACCCACACCGCAATTTGGAAATTGCGATCGTGTCATGCGAGTCGGGCGGTGTCAAATAAATGTCCCGATCATTTCATTAGACTGTTACACAACAACAACGTTTCGGTATACAGCATTGTAACAGACCTAGAGGGGTTCGTAAACGAACACATAGAAAGGCTCTGTTAAGAGCATCGCGACGTTGAAATGAATACTATCGGGTGAAACACGAGCGAATGACGGAAGAGCACAACTACGTGTGTGACGTTCTGCGGTTAATTTGCGGATTCGTTACCAAAGGCTTGTAATGTGAAACAATTATGAACCAATTGAACCGGTGTGCCACGTCGATAGACTACACCGCCCGCGAATGCAATCATTCACCGAGTTTATTATAGCTCCCGAACTTACGGAATACGAAAATGTACTCTCAACTTCTATTGTCGGGTCCCTCGATGCCCGACTAACTTCCTAATCAAATCAAAACTTTTCTATATTTATCATGAATCAAATTTTAGCTTCGCGTGCTTTAATGCGGTTACTCCCCTCGGAAGCACATCAAAATTTTAGACCCTAAAAAGGAGATGCACTATTTCTAGTAAATACAGTTATTATTAAAACCTGGGTTGTTTTTGGCTGCCGATTAATTTATTTTAGAACGAGGACATCCAAATTTTGTCTTTAAAGTGGCAAACATTATTTAAGCACATCAAAATTTTAGACCCTAAAAAGGAGATGCACTATTTCTAATAAATACAGTTATTATTAAAACCTGGGTTGTTTTTAGCTGCCGATTACTTTATTTTAGAATGAGACATCAAAATTTTGTCTTTAAAGAGGCAAACATTATTTAAGCACGTCCCACACAATTTTTCTTCGAACAAATCTACATTTCTAGTAGACAGTATAACAGTTGCTATTAAAACCTGGGTTGTTTCAAGCTGCCTATTACTTTGTTTTAGAACGAGACATCCAAATTTTGTCATTAAAGAGGCAAACATTATTTAAGCACATCGCTCACAATTTTTCTTCGAACAAATCTACATACCCCGTACTGTTTCAAAATTGTTTTTAAAAACCTGAGGCTGCTTAAAATTTACAGTCACCGTTGTTAACAGACAATTTACGAACACGATTATTATTTCCTCGGAGGAAAAACATGAAAATAATGTCACGCATTGGGAAAAGTGCTGTTAAGGGATAAGCCGCCTAGTAATAATTAACGAAAAATGTTCGTCATCGGGGCTTCGGATTCGAGCAGCCAGCATGTTTGTCGGATGGCGTGTTACCTCTTCAACAATATTTCTCCGCCCACCTCGTCCGAGTGGACTTGTTTTCGCAACGGTCGGTCACTGGCCCAGTTTTTCTGTTTCCACAGTTCGTTAATGCGTCCGAATCGGGATCCAGGGGCGGAATTCACGGGTGCCGCTCGCCGATGGAGCATCGAGCGGGATTGATTGCTTGATATGATTAACGAGTTTTCGTGCCTGAGTGACAAGAGTGCACGCGAGCTTTAGAGAGTTGCACGGGGCTGGTTAAATTAGAAATTTAACAGCGGGAAGCTCCATTAATTGGACACATGTCTGGTCCACCACGACTGATTTTTTTGCTTGGACAATGGACTTCTTGTTGTCAAAGTACTCAATATTATTGTTTTAACTGTCAGCGGGGTACAGTGAGAGCCGCGTTAAAGACTGCTTTAAGAAACTGCAAAACGGAAAAATCGATTTTTTCTAGGCCAGAAGACTAGATCTACCGGCTGCGACCGGTTAGACGGCTGAAAATAGGGAATCGTGTAGCACCACTATTTCCAGACGCGGCCCTCGGTATCGCCGTGCTCGATGTCCAAATGAAAATTAAAGCCCGCTGCTCGACCCGCCTCGGCCCGGTGCGCCGGTTTGTTTATTAGAATTTAGCAAAACGACTCGTTCATCGAACATAGAATCTTCTAATTCGCGGGGAAAATCCACGCGTTTGATGCACACCCCGTAACGTTATTGTTAACGCGCGACCCGATTCTCAACCAATTATTATCCGACGGAAATTAGAGACGCGACTCCCATTACGATCGCCACGTTTAATTATCGAAAATGTATTAATTAATTGTTGCAGCCGTGAACTCTTCCCCGCTTCATACCGTGCGTCGTTTTATCCGCGGGCCGCTCGCGCTCGGACCGACGACTTTAGTGTCCTTTATCCCGCGAATTAACGGCTCAGTATGGAATATCGCATTACCAGCGATATTAAAATCCGAATTATAGTGATGCTTTAGCCCCCCCCCCCCCCCATCCTCCCTCCTATTGATATTTGCAACGGTTGCGTGTAAGCTTCGGTTAAGCGCGTAATCCTCTGGCCCGTTTACTGGAAATTCATTTTGTATAAACCGTTGGTCTTCAAGAGAGCACTCTTTGACTGTGAACTTGGATTTGCAATTAACTTTCAGTCATACTTTTTCCCACGATTCTGATGCTTTTGTTAGGTCTGTGATCGAGGGGATTTAATTCGAATCGAAAGATCCGTTTATATATTTGTAAATAAATGGACCATGTTCTGCGTTGATAAAATTTTTATTTGATCGATTAATCATTGAAGTAGGATTCTGTACGATGAAATTTATTGCTGGAAGCGTAGTTACATCTACAGTTGAATATTGAAAAATTGGTTTATGCTGATACTTTTTGATCTTCACGAAAGAGTTTTTTTTCAATCGATTTGTGTTAAAAAATCATGGAAATATCAAGAATTTAATCCAATCGGTACGATTATAGGTAATTTGTCGATTTCCAATATGGCTTGCAATTATTCCTGCATAATCGAGAGAATACTGGATCAGATTTTCGTGCTGAAGTACTTGAACAATAGTTGTACGGTATAAGTGCACAAATTCCCACAGTCAGCTAATAACTTAGTAATCAGTAGCTGCCACACGTGCGAAGAAATCTTGCTAGGTTGTTCGCAGCGATTCCGGGTGCGTTCGCTCGGCTCATTGGATATTTAGTATTGTTCGGGGCAGCGGTAATTTGTTAGGCCATTCTGCGGCGATTCAGAGAAAGAGAGAGAGAGAGAGAGAGCGCGCGAGAGCAACAGAGAAAGGGAGTTACAGAGTCCGCCCTCGCAAACACTTCGGAAACACTCCGGAACACGTGTTCCCTGGCAAAACAGCCCCGGTAGAAGGGGTTGCTAGCGAAGACGGAGTTACGGTTCCGAGGGAAGTTAACGACTCGCTGGGGAAGAAGTTTCGGGTGCCTCCGTATACTTTTAAAACACGCCCCCGCCTACCGGAAGCGGTCGAAATCGGTCCGGTTCCTCGGTTCGCGTCGCGACCGAACTTTTGTAACGGATTCCGAGGGATGAAGCTCTCGAGGAATCCGATTGAAATTGAATATCCACTGAGATCGACAGAGACCGACCGAGGTAAGGAGTGCAGAGAGGAGGAACAGAGAGTGGAAGATAGAAGAGTTAAGGGATGGAGAGAGTGACAGATAGAATGAGATAGCGGGTGGAGAGAGTGAAAAATCGAAAGGGGTGGGGGTGGATAAGGGGTGCAGAGAGTGAAAGATAGAAAGAGATACGGGGTAGAGAGAATGGAAGATGGAAGACGTAGGGGCGGAAAGAGCAGAAGATGGAAGTTGTAGCAACAGGCAGAAGAGAGAAGGAGAACTGCGTCTTCCCCGGCTGTTTCTCTCGCCTCTCTCGTTTCCGCTGCTCCGCCTCATCCTTCCGGTTTCGTCTCACTTTATTATTACCTCGGCTGCATAGGGACGTAAAGGGGCGAGTGGGTGGAGGGGCTGCTTATTCTACCCTTGTTGTAAATCCTGGCTCCGAGCACGGTCTAACCGAAAAACTTTTTCGGGCTTTTTATTCAAACATTATTTAAAGCACCGTGCCGCGCGGGAAGAATCGTCGCGACTTGCGTGGAATCGCGAAACGTATTGAAACGTTCCTTCTCTTGAAACTTATGTATCTCCCTCTCTCTCCCTCTCCCTCTCTCTCTCTTCCGAGAATTCTGGGGTAGGATCGATGGGACTGGCTATCAGGAATCCTCTTTCAGATCGTTCGTACTGGGAGGATTATTCGTGCGATTAAAATACAGATTTATCGTTGCACCGTGGAATTTCGGGACAGCGTTGCGCGGACAAATTCTCGGAGAATTGAAAAATGTAGACTGCACGAGTATTGGCTGCAGTATCTGTTTGTTTTCAAACTGGCGGAATTATTTTTAAAACGGCTGGAGAATTTTGGGCAGATCAAGGTTCTTTAAATTTCTCTGCTGCGGATAGAAATATGTATCTGCGTTGGACAGAAAGTCTTCTACAGATTCTCAGCACATTTCAGTGGCCAATCTTAATGAAATATAATGAATTCAAAAGAAAAATTATGCTATTCAAATGTAAAATTTCTATTTCCAGAATTCTAGAGTTCTGAAGCGTCGTATTAATACCGAGTCCCATGAATGGAGAAGCGATTAAGAAACCCGGAAACTCTTCGGATTCCAAGCAGAGAATTTTAAGATTTTTCTGACAGACACTTCCTCTCGGAAACATCTTGCCATGATTTCGGTGGTTTATGTTTTTCCCACAACTTTTGGTCTTCTCGACACAATGCCTCTACCCTGATCTTAGAAGGAAGCTTGTGAATCACTGTTTATGAAACAAAATATTGTCGCGAAATATTGCTTCTACTACCGGGTGTAGTTCTGGATGGCGTCGATCGTTTTATGGTCAACAGAACGGTGCCAGAATTTTTCGTTTTATTTCCACGGCAGGAACAAAAGCGTCGCTTAAATTCATGTAAAAATCTCGCCGCGTTGTGTACCGAGGACCCTCTCTCTCTCTCTCTCTCCCTCGCTGGTCGCTTTCGTTATTTACGTGCCAACAAGTAATCGCGGGTCGCGACAACTTGTTGCTTACTAGAAAATTCTGAAGTAGCCAGGACCCGGAAGAGAATCATCCCCCAACCCTCTCCTCCGCGAACCATGAACCTCTCTCCGCCCCTCGCCGGATAATTGCGGGGCGGATCGCGTGCACGCGAGGCTTTTTCCAGCCCCCGTTCAACCGATTAACAACTGGCCCGGGATTAGCTTTTAGCTTGTCGAGCAAAAACGATTACCCGGGGAGAACCGAATAACACGTTCCGTCGAGCTACGGGACCGTCGAAACGACCAACGACCCGCGATATTTCTTTGGTGATGGTTCAACCCCTTCCTCCACATACTCTGTTTTAATATTCAACACATTATATCTGTCGGCGATTCTTTCATAATTTATCAGAGCTTGTGGCGTACGTCCAAGGATTTTTTAATGGATCATTCAACAACGATAGCAATTTTAAGTCGTCCACAATTATGAATTAAAAAATGATACTTGGTAATTTTGCTATTAGAGATGCTGGTTAGTTGATTTCCCTATAGAGCTGGAAACCTTGCTGATATTCTGCATCAGGAAAAATTGCGCGTCGCGGTTTCGCGCGAACACCTCGCGGACAAATTGTGAGCAAACAGTGGATGACGGATTCGAGGCGTGTTCCGGATTTTTCGGGCTGTTCCCTTGGACGCGTCACTGTACTTAATGCATGCGAGTTAAGGACTGAAATTGGGTCAGCGGTGTTGAGAGACAAACGATCCCGACACGTAAGCGAAACTCGACTGGTGTGCTGCGTTGTTCGCACCGCGAGATATTCCGACGAGCGAGAGACAAGGTAATGAAACGCAATGAAACGTACGTAACAGGAGAGAGAAAGAGAGAGAGGAAAAATAGAAAAAAGACGGAGAGACGGGAAAAAAGAGAGGGGCAGAGATAGAGGGTAGTTTTCAGTTAGGTGGCTCGCTGCCACGAGTCCGTAGCCGTGGAAACCTTTCCCACCGGTGACAGTAAACGAGATACGACTTTGCCGGTGAAATAACGTCCCCGTCCCCGGCTATTTTCGCGCGAAAATATTTCCCCGGTCTGCGAATAATGCAGCCACTCGCCCCGTGGATCACCAGTACCCTCGGTGTTCCCCCTCGAAACCATAAGATCCTGGATTGATACGGTTTTGATTCTTATGGCGCGATCGATGCCAAACTGCTCCTCGTTTCTGTCTGATTTCGATGGGACGCGCCATGATCTGGTTTATAGTTATCAGTTTTTTAGTGGGGCTCGGATTGGTTCCGATCTGCGTCGGTCCTCGATCTGTTTTGCATCGATTTTACATTTCTTCTTTTTTTATTGTGTCTGGAGATTGTAGCTTTCATGATCTGTATAGGTTTTTAATTGGGGCAAGTTTTTATTTGATTGGGTCTGTTGATAATCGAAGTTTGATCCTCGCGTGCATACATAGTTACATTGTGTACGTTTCTGCGCTGATGGAATGCAGAGAATGCAGTTTATTAAAAAACAGTTGTTGCAACATTTTTATTCCGCTTTAACCGCGAGGAAGTTTTTGCCAAAGAAATGTTTTACGCATTTTGAATTTTCAAAATATACACGTCGTTTATTACGTGTGCGCTCTGTTCATAAATTAAATAACGGCTCATAAATTTATCAAGGTCTGTGTTAGGTTTTTGGTGAAATTTTCAGCAAACTGCAGCAGCCATAGTTGTGTTCGACGGTCGCGAGAGACTTCGATGAAATTATTGTCGATAATAAATAAATATCCTCTAGGGACTATCGAGAGTCTAATAAATCATGTTTACGCTATACCCGCTTAACAAAAGCGGCGTAAAATATTCTACAGTTTCGATAAAATTTTGTATGGCACGCGTACACAATGGGTGGTCTAATATTTACTGACGGGACTGCATTTCTATGATCAATGGATAATGCTCGGTTATTAATCGGAAATTACACCGTTGCAACGAATGATCCTGTTTATGACGTGACCCGGCTTTCTGAGTTACGCTACAGGGTGTCTCATAATGTGCGTGACCCAGTTTGGGGATTAACAAAGCGTTTGAAAGTAATGAAGACAGTTATTGTGCTATAATAATTCTTTCGATAAGCCCACAACAAACACCGAACTGCGGCATTGCGAAATTCAACACGAACTTGAACAAATTTCTATAACGCTTAAAAATATTGAAATCAAATCAATAAACTATCAGACATCATAAAAAACTGTACAGCCACTCCGCCTGACTGTACAAATGGCTCCACAAATAATTTCATCCTGCGATAAACGACATAGAAATTCAAAATTCTGATAAATACAACCCCTGAATATTTACGATGTTATAAACATCTGTCTAGCAATCAAATATCAATCCGTAGCACGCAGAACTCGTTACATATCGCAATAAATCAATCTTTAAAGCGCGCCCCACACATTACGTTCCTCCCTGGACACGATTCCACGCCGAAGCATGATAAATACACGTGATAAATCAATACACCCGAAATAATTGAACCATCGGAGGAACCGTAGGCCGTGCAGGAACCACCCCCGACGAAAAATATAAAAACCTAATCCCCTTAAATGTATTTTTGGCGCGCGTACAATGTTATTCGTTCGGTTTAATATCTCGTGCGCGTCGCCGGGAAGGTGTATTTAATTTTCACCCAGCCCGCAGTTTCATTACCGTTTTCGTTCGGCCATTAATTCGTTAATTAACGTTCGTCGATCGGTTCCGATAACGGAAGAATCCATTCGAAATCCTGCGATACCAACGTAGCCCGTTCGCAAACGACTAGGAAAGCGTACGTATAAAATTATCCAAAATTTCATTTTCTTCCGTTAATAATTTCGTGATCTCTAACCTTTAATCCTTTGAATTATTTTGATTTTCCGGCACGCGCATTAAGATTCTATTCAGAAGAATTGATTTAGTGACACCTGGGTATTTAGGATCTCGTTAATTATTGCTAATATGCACCTATACAATTCACACGCATATAGTGCCAATAGTTGATCATCTCGAGCAAGTGCGAGCACCAAACTTAGGAATCCGGAGCAGACAGTGTTCGCTGGTCTCGCAAAGACGCCGAGTTATATTTTAGTTCGCCGGCGAGGCGGGGAAAGTAATTACCGAGTTCCCACTGATTTGGCGAGCCTCGGGGCCCGAGAAAACGCGAAACTTTCGGACGCACGCGGTTCGTTAACGAGTTGCGTTAATACGCGAGCCGCCCGCGCTCAGTTAGTCAGGGATATTTGTATTTGTGGAGCGGATTAGCACGCTGGCCAACTCGCACCGAACTTCGGCCGCTGTCGACTGTCCGATAAAAAGATTCCCCGGTATTTTTGATCCTCCTGTCTGCTTCGAAATCGTCCCTTCATGTTTTTCTTCTCGTCTCTGCCAAGTAAAATCGCAAAGTTGTCCTTCCGACTGAAACATCACAGTTTTTCCCTTTGTCGGATTCGGGGCTTTGAATTTATTCGCTCGAGGCTTATGCACTGTCATCTGAGCACGTACCAGAGCGATAGGGAGCTGAGAAAAATATAGTTGGTTTAGCCAATCTTTTTTTAAAGCCATTTTACCTATGGAATTTAGATATTGAATAATATTGTATAAATTTTTATATCATTGTCAATCCACACAACGACTTTGAATATCGTTGTGAAATTCGTGAACGAAGCACACGTGAAGAATAAAAAATGGAAAAACTAATACTTCAATGTTTCGGGCCGTGGAATATTACGATTTCGATTTTCCATCCCCGATGGAGACAGATTGACAGAGTTTGACAGGGCACAATAGCCGCGCAGCGATACACATTTTTCAATTAATTAAACTCCATAGTATCTGGCTGCAGCTTCGCGTTGTTGATCCACGGATTCGTTCCTCTCGAATAATGACCGTGGTAAATGTGATATGATATTTACAAGCCCCCGTTCCCCGCCCGTTGCGCGATCCCCATCATCAATGAAAAGTTTCGCGTTGCACGGTTTCATTTTGTTCGAAACGGATACCGCTGCAAAAGTGCTTTGCAGCTTGTCATTCCGCGCGAGCCCGCGCGCTATCGTGTCTCTCGTTTTTCCACTTTGATTACCGGCGGGTTGCTTTATCGCCTCAAGCACGGCCGGTACACTTCGCGATTCAACGGTTGCGAATAGTTCGAACACGTCGCTAAGGTTAAGTGGGGATTTTGTAAAATAATACACTCCTATAGTAATAGTGTTTTTTCAGAAAAAAAATGTTAAAACATTAGTCGGATTTCCTACATTACGCGAGAATCCCTTTTAATATTCCGCAAGCCACGAGCAGTGACTTTGGTTTTAGGTTCGCGTTGGATGATTTTCCAGCCACTCAGACGGACGGCTCAATTTTCACAGCAACCCTGAAGAGAGTCTGAAATCTGCCCTTTTACGCGTTAGTTTATATCGTCGAGCGTTTTGTTATTCGGTTTGGCTTTATTATTCATCGGTGCTAAACATTTAACGCTCGTGCCGAGCATCGACGTTACAAAATTTATAGATTTCGACGCCGCGGATTTCACGCATTCATAGCGCGGCCCTCTAACTCTCTCTCTCTCTTTCTTTTCAGGGACAAATCCGATCGTAGTTTAATGCTTGATAAAGTTTCGTTCGATGCTGGATGGAGCAACCATATTTCTGTGCGGATGGATTCGTTCCTCGGTATTAGTACATCAAACTGTGTATTTATGTAACCGTCCACAGTGTGTAGTCATTACATTACTTCGTAATTGTGTTCCGCGCGGCCGCGACAGCCAGCTGAATACACACTGATTCGTCATCATATTGACAGATTTGCGCAATTCGACGATTTTGCCGTTATTAATTTAAGCCAGAATTAAAATAGGGTAACGTGGTCGAACATGGCATAGTCGCGTCTCTGAGAGCCTCACAAAGTGAACTAACTATGGGGCATTTCGTTCACTCACTTTAGCATCGTACACGAGCAATAAGATTGCTTAGTGTCGCGCCATGCAGTTATCTCTTTCAACAGCAATTAATCTTTAAAAATGACATTCGAAAAATAAAATATTACATGCGGTCTGAAAAGTAGAATAGGGGAAGAATAACAGTTAGAAAAGCGACAGTATCGAGTTAACAAACTGAAATCACATCTGCACGATCTGTAAGCGCTGTAACATCGCTTTCGAACCAGGTCACGCCATTTTTGCGCGTATTTTCCGGGCGGTTGCGTCGAAATCGTAACGCTGAGAGCACACAAGCGCGTTCGCAACTTCGTTCCGGCGTTATAAATCTCGGATATTCGAATACCCGGAAGAATTTCACGAGCGAGCCGATGTTTTTGCCCGATGAAACAGCAAAATTACTTCGTTTGCCATTAAACGAGGAAACCTTTCCGCCAATCGTTCTACACGCCCGATGAAGCCCCACGTTCCCTGGTAAATGATGCTCTGCACTATTTTTTTTTTTTCAATGTTGAATTCCTCCCGCGATACCGGGGCTAACTCGAAAAACAGCGTCACTCGAATCCTCTTACAAAAGCGCTGTTTGTTTCCGTGTTACTTGTTACCAGCTTTGCGCCCGCTTTTTCAAAGACCTCTGCTAGGCCTTCAGGGTCCTTTGCTGCGGTGGATCAGAGGAAAATGCGTTCCAGTTGCACGCTGCAATTATTTTCTGGCCTGCTGCACTTGGCAGACTCTGTGAAATCTTTAAAATTAACGAATCATCCAAATTTTTTGAGATAGTGATCGGTGAGTGAAATTCCAAATTGTAGGGACATTAAAAAATTTTAAGTTGTCGATATATTATTCTTCGTCTATTAAAATTAATAAGGGAAGAAACACATAGTTTAAGTGTAGAACATTTGCCAAGAGATGCAGCAGCAGCAAGCAAAGTAGTAGATTAATTTCTGATGAACAGAAAATAGATCCGGAAAATAGATAGGTCGTATAGATCCGGTTTCATCCGACTGTCAGACGTTCTACGACGAGAGACAGACTCAAGAAGCGATTACTTACGAATTTGCATGAAGTTTATATAAACTAACGGGATGGAAACGGTGTTTTCCGACGTACAAAGGCTGAGAACGCAGGGCTGGAATAGGTTCTTATCAGAAGCGTGCGAGAACCCGATAAAGCTGCAGCAGAATGGGTTCGGTATTTTCCTTGGAAAGAATTTGGGGTCTCAAAAATATTTTACGAAACTCCTCTCGTTAACTAGAATTCGTTACAAATTGTCGCCACTGGAAATCACTTAAAAATGGTTTAAATAAATTATACTCTTTTCCCGACAACCAAGTACGAAAAACAATCTCTTGCCTCATTAAATTAAAAAAGTCGATATAATTATGAAATGCATTTCTTTATTCAAGCGTATATCACAATGAAAGTCACGCAAACATCAAAGAAATTCAATCATTTAATTCTTATAGGACAACATAGAGCATATTTAGTGCTCGGTCGGTTTAGTGTTATTACGTGCCAGGTGTGATTTCGTGGACCTATTTCGTCTAATCAGCCCCGTCCTGATCCCAGCCATAGGGTATCCAGGGCATGGCCGAGCAAGTTTCAAGATAATTGATGCAAAACCGAGCGAGTTCACGGTCAAAGTGTAACAAGATTGTGCGGCGTGGCGGAAAATCGCGCGGAGCCGGCACACCGCCGTGAAATTTCGACGAGTGGCGGTCGCGCGCGCCGACCGATCGGAAGCGATTCGAATGTGATTTGAATTTTGAGTACACTCGCGGATCTGCATATGCAAACAGACCGGTTCGGAGCACCGGCCCGCCAGATACGATCGTTGCAGTTGTATGCAACGATCCCACCACCTATACATCGTGCCTCCGCCAATCCCGCGCGGGAAAACTCTTTATTATCGAACTGCAGTTGCGATTTTCGAGAAGCTGCGAACACCCGTTTCTCCTACATTCGATTTCGTTTGGCAAATTTTCACGCTTGCCCAATTACACAAAAACGAGACCGACATCAGAGCAATTTACCGAATTATTTTTTCGCACTGTAAACAGACTGCGGATTTGATTCACTCTTCGCTGCCCCGTACGCGGCCTGCCAATTTTTACGATAAATGTAAAATCCGGAGACTAATGATAACAGTGTTATTGGACCTTCAGGCGGCGGCCAAGCCAGCAGGAAGCGTAAATCCGTAATCCTGGGTGGTGGGATCGATCGATCGTATCCGAAAGGATAACAGAAGAGTCCTTCGGCTGGGCGCGGGCGAATTCGATCGTTCCCTGGCGGAGCGCTCATAATTTCGATTCGTATTCAGCCGGGGCCGATTGATCGAGCCTCTGATTGAAAGATTACCGGGCTTTAAAAACACAGTGAAATTTATGCGGCCCATCGGAGATGCGCACGTGCAAACGCGTACACACTCGCTGGTGCACAAGGCTGATCGATCAGCGACGGACGCGGCAAGCACCGTGCCATGACTTCGTATTCTAAAAACGTTGTTGCGTGCCTGTTCATGCTCACTGGGCGGCGCGGTGTGCCGGCTGGAGAAAGGATGGCTAATGGATTGACTTTCCAAGCGGAACACGGTTTGTTCCTTGTACCCCTGTCGAGGGAAATGAACGATGGCGTTTCCAAAGACACGCCGCCCCGCTCGTCATTTTGTTATCGATCAATGCAGATTTTTGTAGATCACCTTGTTTCGGGGGACGTTCGCTCGATAGCGGATTTAGGGGTAGCAGCAACGAGGGCGGGCTTTTGGTGATACATTTGTGAACAAATCGGTGGTTTAGATCTAATCCAGACCTAAAAGCCCAGACCTGTAGTACGAGGGTTTGAACGGTAAGAGGGGCCTGATGGAACCAGTCGTTTCTAAAGTATCCCTGTCGTCTAACTTGCAGATGTTCCGCGGGACGTGGCTGCAGTGTTCGACGCTGCTGTTGACACTGCTTGGAACGCGGCTGGTGTTCGTGGTCGCCCAATGTGGATCGTTCGCCCAGGACAGATTGGAAAAAGAGGACAAACAGGATAAGCTGGCGCTGTATAAAGTCACTTTAAGGACTTACTGGTCGAGGGCGCGATTTCCACGGCACTACCCGGAATGGAAGCCACCTGCACAGTTCGGCAAGCTGATCGGTGAGTCTTTCGACTATTTGTTTCCAGCAGACCATTAGTCTCTGAATGTTTAGTCCTTTCGAAACAGGTCCTTGATTTGAAAATTTTCGCTCAGGTCCACGGTCTACGAAAATGAATAAGGAATTAAAGAAAAATATATAATAATTAGGGAAACCTGGGGGACAACGAGGCTACGAAATTCTCAGAAAAATTCCAACTTGATTCTACGATCAACTCGAAGATAAGATGGTTAGAATTTTGGAAAGATAATTAAGGGGCGAAATAAAGAAAAATATATAATAATTAGGGAATCCTGGGGGACAACGAGGCGACGAAATTCACAGAAAAATTCCAACTTGATTCTACGATCAACTCGAAGATAAGATGGTTAGAATTTTGGAAAGATAATTAAGGGGCGAAGAGAAAGTCTCGAAAACGAGTGTGAGAGGTTGATTCGATTCGGTAGCGGGAAGCTCGAGGGAAAAGCGAGGGCAGGGAATTCCCAGGGAAATTCCAACAACCTGATTTCTATGATCAGCGACGCTTATTCCTGAGCCGCCATGCCGCAGGCGTGTTCCGAGCTACGTCAGCTCACCGGAACACGCCATTTCCTCGGTTTGTTCTCTTCGACCTCCTTTCCCAGTCCGCGCGAGAAACGATAATTGGAGAAGTTGAGAATTATCGGACGTCGACGCGAACACGGTGTCGTTGCGACTCGTGTCTGCGATGATTGAGGTCTCTTCCGGGGTGCCAGCGTGCGATATATTTGCTCGAGGAACAAGGCCGCGAGGAATGGCAGACTCGGGGCTCAATTCCGTTGCATTTCCCAACCCCTTAGATTGGCTGCAATTTAATGTACATTGCCGTCCAGAATTATCCGGACACCTGGCACATTCGGATTAATTGTACGTCGGTGCTTTAATAATATAAACAGATTTCGTACGAAATTAATGTATCTCTACGCAACTTGCTTCTTAATTGTTGTCAGGGTAGAATCTTCTACTTTCTTCGCTAGAATTATTGTGAAAGTATCGCTGGCGATCAGTGGGACATTTTAACGCTAACTGATTATTTTACGATTATTGATATAATAAAAATAATTTCATAAGAAATGATTGTATAGATATCTTTAGTGGAGCACATATTACAATAGGAGCTGGACAAAGTCTAAATGAAATCAATCTTGTTTTATAAGGGAACATGTACCAGTTACTTTTAAGGCTCCGGTAGGTTTAGTGTTAAGGAACTCTCGAGTCTCGTTGAAATTTTATCGGGGATAAAATACATTGTTTCAGTGCTAAACGTCTGCGGTAAAAATTAGTATCGCGGCGAACGTTTTACTGACGTCGAGAAAAAAGTTGGAAAATGGAAGTAACGCGTTATAAAAATCAGGAAAGTTACCGATATTGCTGCTTTCATTCGTTTCGCTCGATAGTCCGGCTGCCGACGTTGATGGGTGTGGTTTAACACTCTGGCACAATTTCCTATAAATCGTACATAAACTTTACAGTCTGGAACTGGTAAAAACCAGAGATACTTGCCACACCGTTAGTTGTTCGTACACGAAACACAATTGTTGGTTCCCTTCTTCCTTCTCAGCGCAGGTCATTTAAAGAGTGAAAATTGTTGCGATAGAGTCTAGAATCGTGTCAGATCGAAAAGCAGCTTGATCAAACTGAAAAAGTATCAGCGCTGAAAAGGGCAGCGGGGACTTTTCCGCAGGAGCCACTGGTCCATAAACAAGAGAAATATTTCAGACGGGTAATGGGGGGCACGAAGGGAACAGGTGTCGCGGGTCCCTGACGGTCTATAAATTTCTCTCGCGGCTCGTAACTCTCCGCAGTTTCGCGTTCTCGACTCGTGCCTGTGGCCAGAATCGGTGCCTCTCAATGTCTGGGAATCGAGAGTCGAATAAATCCGGTCCGACAGTGCCTCGAACATTGGATAGGAGAGTGTGGGAGGGACCCGTTCTCCCTCCGCCCGTGTTTCCCTGGGAAAACGTCAAATTCGAATTAGAAAGGCACGCGTCCGCCGAAATTGAATTTCGGTTTAAAGACCGTCCTCTCGCATTCCCCGAGCAAAATCGAGGGGCGTGGAAAAGGCACGGTTAGGGTCGAAGGAAACAGAAAAGAGGGAAATGCGGGGAATGCGGACGAGCGGCATTTCCAGCGTCGACGGCATTTTGTTTTACGCTGCGCCGGGACTGAATTCGTGAATCGTTAGCTTGTCCCCGTCGCGCGTCGTTTCGCGACTGCCGCGGCGGATTCCTCGTGGAAAGCTTTAATCCTGCGGATTTCCCGAGCGTCGTTTGACGCCGCGAACACGGCAAATGAAGCGTGTTGCAGGAATTCGATCGATTTCCTGCAATTCGTCGCGCCGCCACCAGCCGCGAGATTTCCACAACTCACGCTCCCTCGAATCCCTGAGCAAAGAACCAAGCACGCAATTTTTATTTTTCCGTTGTATGAAAAATTGTGGAGACTGGTGAGAGGCGTACACCGAAACCCGATCACAAAAGCTTTTGTAGTTTAATGGTAAAAATATTTCGAAGCTAGTCTAGAACGAGCTCGAAATTAGAATCCTTCTTATAGTAAATAAACGATCGAGCCCGCAATATTTATTTGTTCGTCTTACAAAAAATTGTGGAGATTGTTAAAACGTGAACGAAAGTGTTTCAAGAGTTCCTCATTTTTATTAACATACATATTATTTTCTAGATTCAATGCTACCACGTATCATGCGTCTTGTTGAGACGTCTGACGACGAACGTCCGTATCTACTGAACTCTCGTAGTCACAGTTTCCAGGATTCCTGCGACGCAACGAATAGTTTGCCAGCAATTTCCGGTTTTAGAACGCTGTAGGTAGATAATGTCTGTTCCTAAGAGCTGTCTGACAGACGACAGTCTACTTACCCAGTAGAACAAGCCGTATAAGGTTGTCTGAAAATATGGGACTCCTCTAAATATGTCTCTTGGTGCAAGCGGAGATAGAAATTTTTTAATCACTGCAATTGTAGAATAAATCGTAGTAGAATGGGTTAGAAGAAAAATTTCCCAGTGGAAAAACTTGGCAAAGTCTAGAAGCATCGCGGACAGACATAGTGGGGGTGGCAAAGTGTAGCAGGCGATAAACATCGAGGCAGTTTAGTGGGTAGAGGCGAAAAGAGGGTAGCAAGGAATCGTAATCGAAAATCCTTTACGGCGATTCGTCGCGCGGCTCGGAGTAGCAATCGAGGGGGTTAGTTTTTCTAGGGCCGTTTCTCTTTTTCTCTAGGACGGCCTGCATTCCGGCAGGATCTCTCGAAGAGAGGAGGAAGGTTTCCCGGGATACATCCTCCGTGTACAGGATAGCAGGCACGTACGATCGCTAACGGCCGACTAATGGAATGGAATTCGCGTCCAGAACGTCGGTTCCATCTCCCGACCTCCGTGTCCGCCCCTCATGCACTCGTTTCCACCCAATCCCCGTTCACCCTTGGAGGAATCGTAAAATCGGCACCGACGCGAGCACGCGTTGTTTTCCTTCTGCAATCCCGGCAAGTTCGCCGGACTTAATTCGATTCTTCCTCCCTCTTTTTTCGCGCTCCGCGACCCCTTTTGTTCTTTTCATCGAGTCTCACCCTCTCGCACCCCTGTTCGTCCGGCAGAACCCCCTCCAGTGGGTTCTGCAACGTCCACACGGGGCCGCTCTCTGTCTCACTCTCTCTATCTCGTCGCCCTTCCGACGATTTTTATTTCTTATTTCATCCGCGTTTTTCTCGTTGGCCGTGCACTCGACCTCGCCAACGGCCTCCACGCTCTTGTCCGCGTGTTTCCAGCGAGCGTAAGAGCGTTAGCGCGTGCCTCTAATGCTATCGGGAGCCAGCCGGAAGTATCGACGGTCACGTAGACTGTTCACATAGTTTCCACTCTCCTCTCTCTCTCTTTCTCTCTCCCGATTCTTCCTCCAACCCTTTCCATCGGTCCCCGCTGCGATATTGTACCAGCGAGATACAGGCCAGCAGCTTTTGCATTACCGAGATTTCGTTCGGTCGCTAGTTTCCGAGAATTCGAACGGCCCGTGTTACAAATATACGGGCCGCGCCACGGAATTAATAAAACGTCCGCGACCTGCGTTTTATTTAGAATCACTTTATCTAAGCTCCTGAATACTCCTGACAATGTAACCCTTTGCACTCGATGCTGTTTCAACTCGAAAATTAAACATTTCTTTCGATTTAGAATATTTCCATTCCCTATGATTTTTTAAATTTTATGTATATGAAATTGGTATAAATACCTCATGCAATACCGAGATGTTTAGTAACTGATTGGATACCGATATATTTAATAATCTAAACAATATTTCGAATAATGGTACAGCAATTTTTAGTGGCGCCTCAGAGTCGCCATTCGAGTGCTAAGGGTTAAATTAATATCCAGAAACTGACTGGTTTATTGACGATCTCCATACTCGTTCATTACTAGAATAAATATTTTTTTAAGTCGAGAATAATATATTAACATCATATTCAATTCTTTTGATGTTTTCGTAGGTTTGCATTCGACCAGAATCCATTTTTCTACTAATCACAACGTACAATTGATTGTTGACAAAGTAGTTTTCCCGCCAGCTTCGAGATTTACGATTCAAAGTCCGGAGAGGAGGAGAATCTCGGAAAATCGAGCACGCGCTCGCTAATGTCGCGTGGCATTTTCCCTCGGGAACGGCGTGGTCCCGCTTATTTTCCGAAGTGTCGAGAAAGGGTTCATCGCATATTCAGTCGAGCGCGAGCGGGCGGATGCACGGGATCGGCGAAATGTGTTTGTCCGCGCGCGAGAGAGCGCTAGACGAGAGGAGAGACGTTCTCGGTCGCGCGAAGCAGGTTGAAAGCGGACGTGCGAGAGAGGTAAGGAAAGACGAAGAGAAACAGCCGGACGGATAGACGGACGGTCGACGGTGTCGTCGTCGTCGTCGACGGCTTGGCCAGGGAAGAAGAACGCTTTGCACCGGAGAGTTTTCTCTTCTGCGGACGCTCCAAGGGCCGCTTCTAATTATTCTTCTCTCGAGACACCCGCAGCGCGCACGGTGTGTTCTCGTTATTTTTTTTATTTATAGCCGTGGAGCGACGGTTTCGAGCTGCGAGAAGCGGAAGGACAGACACGACTGCGCGAGAAACGAGCGAACTAGAAATACGAGAGAGAAAGAGAGAGAGAGAGAGAGAGAGAAAGAGAGGGAGGGAGAGAGAGATGGATCGAGGCGGGAGACGACGACGGAGTGACGGAGAGAGACTCTTGGGGTGTGCCCGAGAGCGAAGGGGGCGTAGGTAAAGAGGAGAGGTATTTTTAGCTTGAACCGAGAGAGAGTCGGGGCTCTTCTCGTTTTGCTCCCGTTTCTCTCTCCTTCCCCGTATATACCAGCTGCGCTCGAATCGACGATGAAAAGCAACAGAATCGGGAAAAAATGATGCACTTTGCGCCGCGTTTCGCCGCCCCGGCGCGGCGCATTCGCCTTGCCGCCTGAATTTCTGCCGCATAATCGTGCATCTGCCTCCTCGCCGATAGGAAATATTCCCACCAGACGATTTTCTCATTTCTCCGTATCGAACGAACGACGGTCGCCGGGATTACAAGACTTTCACACAAGTTCCCGTGCTATTTTTCCCGTTTGTCTTACCGATGACTGTCCCGTTCTATACTGACTTCGAGATTCGAAGGGGAGAACCGGAAGCACTAAACGCGTGACAAGTGGCGCGGACCGATAAAAGAACGCAGAGTAATATTTAGTCGAGGAAACCTCAGACCGCCCTTCCTGTTTGCTCAACTGTGGCGACAGTCATTCTGCCGCGATCCTCATTCGACACTGCGTTTCGGAGATTTATGACCGAACGGAACACTGTACATACTTACACATTGTCCACAGACATGTGGCGGCATAGAGAGTGGGCTAATATCCGAGGTATGTAAACCGGGAGTCGATTGTCTTTTTCTTCCATTAGAATAGAAAACGGGTTCAAAGATGCTGTATATCGTGATACAGACGCGAGAAAATAAGAGAAATATATGCATAGAAGTCGTGTATTTTTTGTAATAAAATCGAACAGTCATTTGTACGGATTCTACACAGTCTGTGCGCCTAGAGATTTTCAGGGATAACTTCAACTTTTAATATCTCAAAAATAGAACCTCCACGGCAATTTCACCCCTCCGTTCGTCCTTCTTATTTCATCATACAGAATTACATTCTAAAGCAATTTTCACCTGCAATCAAAAAATCCACCCGCACATTTGCAAACATTATTCCGGTTATCCGGAAAATTCTAGAGGAAATCCCGCGAGAGAGCTGGAATCTGTTCATTTTCTTGTCCCAGAAGACAGCGCAGCGGTTCACGAGTCCCGTTCGCGAGCAGAGCAAAGCGAGAGGAGCGATTCCGCGTGTAGCTCGCGCGCCGCGGAATTTCCACGGGCCTCGAGCCTTGGCGCGTAGATGAAGGGGTGGCCTCTCGTCGTGTATTCTTCGTTCTTCATTCCTTTCGGTCCTCGCGTATCCTTATTACGGCTTGTTCGCTGTGCGTGCGTCGCGCCGCGGGTAAAAAGGTTGCCCGACGGTTTTTCAGCTGAGGGCCGAGGCTCGCGCACGCGTTTATTAGCCCCGCTGGTTAATTAAACCGAGACGCTGAAAGTCCTTGGAATTGAAATTCCAGGTAATATGAATAGCAGCCGGAATATGAGCGCGTTCCCGTCTCCTTTCTTTCTCCCTCTCTCTTACTCTCTTTCCGCAGCTACGTTGTCGTCGTTGTTGTCGGCAGCTCTCAAAGCGGTATATCTTCGCGCGGCATCTCGCTGTTTCGTAATTGCGCGAGGCTTGTTCTTCCCGCTGCTAACAAGGATGATTCCTTTAATTGAGCAATCAGACGGACATCGATTTTGCCGGCGAAACGGCCCGGTTTTTATTTACCGGAGACTCGAGATCCGAGCCGAGTTTACTTAGAATCACGAAACGGGTTACAAGATTCCGGACGTTCGAGGAAATTTATACCTTCCAGAGTGATTTAGGGGGAAAGGATTTCGGGGATTATGCGCTTTCTTTGCCGAGGATCCTGCTAGATTAAAATGGAGCGGAGTCTTCGCTGAATTTTCTCGTGGCTTGCTTTAATGCTCATATTAGTTTCCCGGGAAATTGTCGGTCCAAAGAATTTCTTTGCGTCCTCGGTTTCACGACAATATTAGTTGAAGACAATGTGGATATTTTTATAAAATGCGACACGCGTTCGGTGAAGTATCTGCTCATTTTTTGTCTGGATTTGTTGCTTCACATTCTTCTACAATAATACAGAATTTCAGAAAAAAATTTCCAAGAGTACAAAGATTGTGTGTTGAAATATCTGCTACCGACGAGAAGCACTAAACAAAAACACGGGATGCCAGTTTTTCCGGAGCGAAGTGTTTCGTCACCGATTTTCATGGAGCATTTATTTTCTTCGTTTTTCTTCTCCTTTTTTTGTCTCGGTACAATCGTTTCGCTCTGAAAGGATTTTAAATTATCGCAGAATGCCGCGCAGCCGGGACGGACGACCGAGCAAAACGCTTCAATATTTTTAGCCCGACAATAAGGGCCCCATCTGGTTTCTTCCATCCGTCATTACGAGCCTCCGCGAATGTCGGACGCATTAAGCCCCACTTTTCTTGCGATCGCCGCGCGATTCATCTTTCCAGAGCATCTCTCGATCCACGTCATTTGCGTCATGGCCGTTTTTCCGATCGCGATGTACCATTTCCCGTTCTCCTCCGCTAGTCACGGAAATAATAACGAGGCGGAATGCTCGTGTTTATTTAACCCTCGGAAATTGCGCGCCTCGCGGTGCCAGAATTCCGGGAATCTATCGTTGGTCGCCGATTCGTTTAAATTTAATATACAATTCTAGTTACCAGGCTCTACAATTTCTTTCTAGGACTATGCAATTATTTTTACTCAGAGCATAGGATCACGTTTCGTTATGTACTTTTAATTTTTTAATAAGCTCTAAAATTTGTTCACGGCTCCTACAAATATTTGGTAGATCCTATTATTTTTACCAGGCTCTGCTACGCTTACCGAACAATTTTCTAGTTCTTCTCTGAATCGTCTGTTACATAAATCAGCCTTTCAGTTTTGACCCCAATCAGTCCAACCCCTCGATTCCGGTACGTTGTTTTCCGTCGCGGAGCCATTCCATCTTTTCCTAAGAACGCGTGTGGCGCAAATGGGAACGGAAACTTGTTTACACGGCAGCGTAGCGCAACGGAACCGGTATCGATTCGGTTTGACAGTCGGCGAACGTATCCGGCACAATATACTGATGAGAGCCACGAACAATTTCGTGGCGGCTGGGAATGGCCAGGTCGGCGGAAACGATTCCCAACTGGAACACCGTTATTTTTCTAGTTGCAGTGCGGACCGTTGCGAGCCGAAGAGAAAAAAAAATTGTTCGCTTCTATTTAGAGAATAAATAGCGAGCTCCAAAATAGCTATTGAATGTTCGACGGGCGTGCTGTTGTCGGTCACCGGTAAAGTGTTTATCATGTATCCTCTTGATTTTGCGTTTCCACGTTCTTTTCAACGACTCGCCTCTCTCTGTGCATGTATACGTAGCTCGATCGATCGAACCTTTCAATAGATTACGCGCTGTTTTATGAACGGTTTTCCAGCTGGTTTTATTAGGTCCCGCTTTTTACGCAGTGCTCGACCGTTGAAAATAATAACTGCATCGCTTTCATTGCCCACGGAAGTTCGAGAAAGGCTCTTAACCTCTTACCCCGATTTTTAGAGTACTCGTATCGTTGCGCTACAAAATTTCATCGATTCCGCTGTGTGCAGGTTTTTCAAGAGTATTTACAAATTTCTCGCATTTACACGAGCTTTCGACCCTTGTAATTTCAGTTTCCTCGGCTAGAAAGAGACAAATCTAGATCGGAGGTCGAAGAAACCGACGATCGACGCGATCGACTAATTTCGCGGCGATTCTCGTTTATTCTAAAATTAGCAGTGCGTTCCACAGTGGCGACACCTCTCTTGCAACTGAAACAAAAAGCGCTCTCTGTCATTATCGCGAGGAGGAAGCTCGCCGAGATAAGCCGCAAAGGGAGCTTCGGGGAGAGAAAAAGTGAGAGAGAGAGAGGTCAGGACAAATAAATAGAAGCACAAGGGTTGCGAGGGGGAAGAATACGACGGAAAGCTTTCTGTAGCAGATGTACTGCTCGCGTCTGAAAACCATCCGAACCCCGCCTTGCGTTGGGGCTTTTGTTGATTTAATAAACGCAAGCCCTCAAGCTCACCGCTTCGACTACGCATTGTCGTCCCCGACCCGTTTCATCCCTTTCTTCGACCAACCCTCGTGCTCCCTGGCCTTGTTTACCCTCTTTCTTTCGACCGGCGTCTCGCTTTCCTTTTCCGTCCAATTTATTTACTCCGAACCACTCTCTCGTCCATATTGCTTTTTTTCGTCGTCTTTGTTTGCGGCCGGCTCTCTGTCTCTCGTCCCACCCCTCGTCCTCTCCTGAATTTCGGGTCTTCTCTCGCCCCCGGTTTAATTGTCCGCGAACGTTGAGCAGTCCAGGGTCCGACGACTCGATGGAATTTACAGAGAATCGAAGATGCACGATGTGCAAACGAAAAATTTTGCTGAAATAGTTATAGAAAATTTGTCATGGGTATTTTGTATCGTGCACCTTTCCGATATCCTTTAACGGACCGAGTTCTTTTCGGAAGCAGACAGTGAATGTAATTAGAAACGATAAGGAGGCGACGCTAAGAGAAATACGTAATTAAGTTGGAAAGAAGCCGAGTCCGAATCAACACGTCCCCGAGGAGACAGCGAGGAAACTGGTGGAAGGAGCTTTCGAGTTTTCCTGTCGGTGTTTCAAGGAATTCGTAATTTCGCAGATTCCTTAACGCTATCTCGCTCTCTTCTTCCCTCCTCTCTTTCCAGACGGTGGAAAATCTGAATCAGTTTGCGAATTTCCGCGTGCGCCACGTTCGAAGTTCAAAGGTAGCAGAGCAACCGGTGTCAAGCGCTAATTTCCTGTGAAATTATTCAAATATCTTTCTTGGCCCGATCATTTGACGCTTCTCTTCCTCTCTCTCTCTCTCTCTCTTTCTTCGTTTGCAGTCGGTATCAGGAACTCCTTTATCTCTCTTTCTTCTATTACTTTCTATTAAAGTGTCCTTCGACGGGGGAATGAAAACGTTTGCGATTTGTTTGCTCTACGGTAGATTGAACACGGTGGCCCGCTTGTAACGAAAGTCACGCCGCAAACGACGATTTAACGCGACGTAGATGGAATTCCGTGCCGTCGATTAGCCGGGTTATCTGTCGTCCGGTCGGATTGGTATTGGCGTTTGATTCGCTCGTATCACGGAGGGTGGACTCCACGTTAAAAATTTTTCTCTCTGTGCTCCCGGGCCGTGCCGTGCACGCGCGCCCCTCCCCCCCCCAGCCTCGAACAGAAAGTAATTTGCGAGAGAGGAATAAAAATTACGTTTCAATGTTCGCGTGACGTTGCCAATTATTGCAATTTGCTTCGGCGCGGCTCGCCCGCCAATCTCTGTAAATTGGAAAGCTGTTTATAGAGCGACAAATTGTGGTGCACAAGCTCTGTCCATTTTATATTTGATTGTAACCGTGTGCGAATCGGTTAACACAAATACTTTTTAATTTTCGCCCTTGAACCTTTCGCGAGAGTGATGGAGTGGGGACGCCCTTTCAAGTCTGACGGAAAGTCTGGAATATTCTCTAACGAAGAATCCTCTCCAAGAAGAAGTGACCCTTCTATGATAAGGGTTCCGAGCACGGTGGCTCTGAAGAGTCGCGAAGTAAACAATATTACCCCTTCGCGCACCACCTGTCCTCGGAAAGAAAATGAATGTTCGCCGAAAGGTGTGAACACGTCTCGCAGGAGAACGCAGAGAAATAACAAGTGTTCCAGATGTCGACGGCTACATTAAAAAAAAATAGAAGTGGAGACCGAGATTTGTTCGTTCTCGAGACTCTTCACTGTCCTCCACCGAAATGAATCATTAAAACAGCATTACACAACGGTAGAGATACTCGTGACACGGTTCTCAGGAAATAACCAGTAACCCGAAAGGGTCACGCCCGGGTCATGAGGACAAACGAGCCAAGCACAAGTTGCCCGAAGACACGGAATAGTCGTCCAGGATCTTTGCCGGTATCTCGCTAACAAGAATAAAGGTGGACTGCTGCTCCATTTGCTGGAAGTGTTTCCGCAGCTCCCCACCGCATCGCATCGGCGCGCGAAGTACACGCCTGAAACATCTCAGGATTTATTCGCGAAGTTAAGCACCCTCGTCTTTGAGTATAATCGATATAAACACGGCGAAACAACTAGTCCGAGCGTTCAATGCCGCGTTGATTGTTTCCTTCGTAACCTCAGCTCGTAAACGAGTCATAAAACGACGGATGCTATGGCCGGCTCTCTTCTCCTTCTCGGTGAATTCGACTACCGTTTTATGACGGTCTCGCGTAGAACGTTAGAGCACCACTGTAATTCCAGATCCTCCCCGACACCTTCTACTCCTCTCCTTCCTCCAACGTGACTTTTAATGTCACGTTTCCGGGGTCCTCGCTCCAACGAATCTCTGCGAAACTTCCGAACCTTGTCGAAAGTTGGAGGGAAACGAAACTCGATGGATGCATCATTATTTTCTTTCGAAATTATTCCTGTTTCCCAGGCGATTCAAAGTCAAACGATGGGTCTTAATTACACCGGCGAAGAAGTCACCGGCGAGCGATCCCGCACGGCGGCGTCTCGGAAAATTCTTGATTAAAAACTTCTTATAGATCTTGGGAGGCGTGAAAGCAAGCTTAGACGAGGTCGTTAACATGCTTTGAGAGTCCCATGGCTCTCTCTCTCTCTCTCTCTCTCTCTCTGTCTTTCTCGTCTTCTCCGGGCAACTAGCTCGTACGTGTACAAGTGTGCGCGCTTTTCCCCTGTTCCACGATCAAAAGCCGTCACTCCCTCTGTGCGGCGTAAACACTTTACGGTAGAAGGCGAGAAAGCCCGTCCGATCGTCGACTGGGGTCGAAAACACCTCATGGGACGGGGAGCCGGCATCGACTCGCTATTTTTTTGCTGTCTCATTGACCGACGTTCATCCGACTTGATTGTCAACGTGTCTCTGTGCTCTTCGATTTCTTCGCGGACGTGTTTGATGTCCGGTGACTCCCGCTTTCCGGAGCGAGAGCTATCTCGCCTTGGGGATCTTTCGCGGCGGAACGGAATTCCCGGACGTCATCTCATCGCCATTCGAATTTTTTCTCAAGCAATCTTCTAGGGTTATATTTTCTCTATCGTTACCCCACTGTTAGCCCTAGAATTTTTTCTAGGCTCAGCAATCTTTTCAAGTTCTACTATTTCTGGGCTCCTGACTGTTTTCTAGGTCCTATAACTTTTATTAAAAATCATTCTCAAAAGTTGAAGGCTCTCTCGTTAGCCGTGCCGGCCTAAGAAGTCAGAGTTCTGCAGGTCCGCGCAGATTTATGTTTCCACAGTGTGCCAGGCTGATTCCATGAATAAATCGCGAAGGGCGGCGTCGAAGCGGTGAAGTCAGGCGTTGGCAAACAAACTGGTAACATCAGAAAACAATCCGCAGGCGGGCGGAGCGAGTTTCCTTGTTAACCAATAACGCCTTCAAAACGTAGAAACCGCGATACAGATAGCGGTTTGTATCGAAAGAGAAAGAGAGAATGAGAGAGAGAGAGAGAGAGAGAGAGACAGCGGGAGAAAGTTGAAGGAGGAATAGGAAAGTTGAAGGCGGGGTTAGGGCTAAATTATGCAAAGTGCCCCGATAACTCAACTTCCTTTCCTTCGACTCGGGACTAGCGCAGTCTCCACTTAATATTTCTTTTAAAACTTGTAGAGCCGGCTTCCTCTTGCCTCTACGTTCTCTCTCCCTCTGTTCGTTCTTTCTTCTCCGCATCCACTTCTCGCGGGTGGACTGCGGAGTTGCACGAGCAACCCTCGTTTGTTTCAAAAGCCGGCCAAGACGACCGTCTCGAGACGGATTGCAGGCAGAGTAATAAGAAACAGTGGGAAAAGAGAGAAGAGAAGAGAGAGAGAGGAACGAAAGAGCGCGACAAAAGGCTGGTACAGATGGTACTTTCTTAAGGTCGTTCCGGCAGAGTTTAGACGGCGCCGGGGTTAAATACAAAGGCACGGTTAAGCAGCCTGAAAATTGGGAAAAATTAAAGGACACGTTTATATATATATATATATATATACCCTTCCACGCCCGGCATTTGCCGTTCCGTTTCTCGCTTCGAGAGTGTCTTTGAAAATTCCGTTCTCGTTTCTCGCGTCCTACCAGCAGCTTTCAATTATACGCTGATAATGAATAAAGGGAAATAATGAATAAAATAGCGAATTTTTGACGGAATTTTCCATGGCGCGGCTTCCTGGCCAATCAGATTCGTGATTAATTCCAGGGCGAAATTAAATAAATTCCTCACCAGCTCGTCCGATATTTTTCTTCCCGCCCAGCGCCAGTCTTTTTACAATATTCTCCCGCGAAACTATGCCAGGTTCCCGCGGAATTAAACCCACCCTGCGGCATTTAATTTCGAATATTCGTGGGCAGCCCGTTGCCAAATAGCGAGATAGGGACGCTGTCGCCGTTTTCGCGGGCACCCGTTTTTCTTCGCATTAAGTGCACAGAGAGCGGTCGCGAGCGCGTCGCGAAACAGCGTTAATGCGAATTTAAATCGTTCCGCGTTATACGCAGAATAAAGTTTCCGTCGCTGGGAACCGCCCCGCTTGCCTCCGTGACCGATAAAATCGCCACCGCGGCAAGCAATTTCAAACTGCAACTTCGCCGATATTCTCGTGCCCCGGATTATCGGCCATAAAACGCGCTTTTAATCGCGTCGATTACCCGACGTCTATCCCATTGATCGATGCCCGTCCCTCGATCCTCTTCCTCCGTGATTTTCCCTGGCGAATACCTGAAATACTTCTGTTCCTGGCTTCTGGTGAAATTAAAATGTGCCATCGCTCGTTTTTCAAATCTTTTTTGCAAGAGATACCCGCGAAGTACCGTCAGAATTCTGCAAATTTTCTTGTTTCTATCTTATTAACCTCCTCAAGCCCATGAATATTTAATTTAGCTTTACAAGTAACAATATATTACATAGAATATTATAATTAAAATCTTTGTTACGAAGAAGATTTGAGAGTGAAATGCTCACCATAATTAAACTAATGTTAAATATTTAGAATCATAGCTGATCACTCAGCGACACAGCCAATGAAATGATCAATAAGACGTATAGACGGACGTTAGATATTTAGCGCCGCTCTAAATCCCGGTGCGCGAACGAGATAAACAAAAGTATGGGTACAGTAGTTTCCGAAGCGAAGAAATAAAGTTAGTATCCTCGGGGCAACGCTCGACGCCTGTCAGAAGAATTTCACCCGCCATTTGTCATCGACTTTTTCAAAATACTGTTGCCATCGGCCAGCTGCAGCTCGGTGCAACGACCTGCGCTCGTAGAACCGCGTCTTCCAGATCGGGGACAAGTTTTCGAAAGCATCGGGCACGACGCTCGATAAAGCTCTCTCGGCTTTCTGTCTTCTTCTCTGCCATTCTATATTTCCCTCGCACGTGCATACGCCGTACCTCTCTCTCTCTCTTTTTCTCTCGCTGCCGCGAGAGCAATTAAAAGTTTTATCGACGTACCCCGTCGTTTCGCTGGCAAGACGAATGCCATCCCCTGGTGCACCAGGCGAGAAGATTGCCGGTTAATGTAGCGTTATAAAGCGGCCCGGTTTTCGCGGCTCGTGCGAGAATTTCTCCGCCTTCTCTCCTGTCTTTCTCTCCATCTCTCTTTCTTCTCTCGCACCCCTCCTTCGGCGTTCCATTCACCCGGGGGATCATCCTTGGCTTTCGAGCGGCAGATGATCCTCTGAACGAGCGAGTTCGATATACAGGGTGTATTCGAGCTGATTCTGTAACGCTAAAAGCGATGAATCTGCATAAAAAAATTGCTGGAGGGTTGTTAATCAAATCTATTCTCCCTCTTCGTGGTCTCCCTTCGGGTTCGATCAAATTTCGTTGGAATTTATGGTGTGCCGGAGGGTCATTCTATTGGGCTTCAGTGGATAGCGTGTTCGTTAATTAGTGGACCGCGGATTTTGATCCGCATTTTTACTTTCATAGACTATTCCGTGAAAATCGGAACGAGGCGTAAATCCATTTTTCGCGACTTTATTTCTTTAATATTATTACCATTGTATATTTTTCTATTTACAGTCTCTCTCGTTTTTACTTTTTCTATAATGCTTCTTTAGCCGTGAAAAATATGAGAAGCTATTGTAGTTTCCAACTTCGTTTCAAATGTATCGTTTAATTGGAGATCGCTGCGAGTTTAGAACGTGATCTCGCACCATTAAATTTTAGTCTTTACATAATAACATTTAACGTTCTCTTCGGGTCGAAGCATCGAAGCTAGCATATTAAGTATAACGAACCTCGCGAGGCCATTAAAATTGTGCTCACAATAAATATAGCCACAGTTTCGTCAGAATCTCTATCGCGTAATTTAACGGTTACCTTGAACGATCAACTATTAAAAGACGAAATTGATGGACGCTTTCCAATCGACAAAAAATTTCCAAGGAAGTTCAGATTCTTTTACGAGACGAACAACGGTCAATGATGAAAATACGTCACTAATTGGACCACACATCAACAGCGCAACCGAAGCGTGAAATTCGCAGAAAGTTGCTAAAGGCTTCTTCTTCTCTGAAACTGCATCGAAATGAGCTTATAAAATCGAACAGCAATTCATCAGCGCGTCCCACTTAAAAAACTAGCTAGTCACGGATCCTAGAAGCCGGTAACGAGTTTCGTAATCAATTTTCGACGCACGATCGCTTATTAATCGCGGTAGTCGTGTTATCAAGTAGCTTGAAGCACCAGAAAAGTTTGCTATTCGGGTTAGTCGGATCGCCTCGCGGCGCGCAGCCGTCCGGAAAAGTATTTCGCATGGCAGTGTGCGCCACGAGCGTTCAATTCTTATGCAAATACCGGGCCCGATCCCATCTGACAGCAATCTTTGTTTCACTTCCTGCCAAAGGACACCGTGCCGCATTAAAGTTCCGATGCTTAGGGACCTTTTCCCATTAAATCACCAGCCGTTACGCTTGGAATCGATATTCATTCCGGGGAAGCCAACTCTTCGAGGTGTTATCGCGGTGTTTCCGAAAAGAAAACTTCTGGATGTTGATCCGGTGTCCCTGTTCTTGCCAAACTTTCACCTAATGAATCTCAAAATTAGGTTTTCACGTAGCTCTTTCATGCCTTTCATACACGAAGGAATTTTTTAACATTTTGGTCGCCGTTTGTACACCACCCAAGAAAAATACGTATCAAATATCCTCTTGAATAATACATCGTATGGGTGTTGCATTGAAATTTACCAGTAAGAAAAGTTCTCCGGTCGAACAGGAACGTCTTTCTCCCGAGTATCGGGCTACAACACGCAGACTAGGTCGAACTATTTCACTCTTATTATACCTCGGGTATATCCTGAACACTGTCCAGCCACTTTGCAGAAGTTTAAGTGATAATTCCGACTGCTCTGGTCCAGGATCTCGAAAGTACCGATAAGATTTCAACCCGAAAATTTATTCAGAAAGTATCCGATGCTCCCAGCTATAGGACGACCGAGTTTTCCGACGAGCTTCCCTCTCGCTGTCGAATGGATTTCCGTCGGTGTCCAGATTTAAGCTCTTCGTTTTTTTTGGAAAATATTCAAGCCCGGTTCATTTCTATGGAAAAAAATTATGGAATAAATGTTCTACGTAAAATTCTATCCGAAAGCCGTGCTTTTGTCAATCGGAGCTTATCGTCATTGACTTATTGATAGCACTCGCACGTTAAGTCGTCGGGACCGGGTTGAAAAAATTTGACTGAACCACGAGGTTGGATTTATGCCGATTCGAAGCGGTGGCAAATGGAACGATGTCGCGACAAGCCGCGTCGAGAGGGTCGCGTTTGATCGTAAAAATTCTGGATCGTTTTTTTTCACTTCGGGCTTTTTGTCCGACGTCTCGTCGATTTCATCTCCGGCCGAAACGGAAGCTCGTTAATTACGGCCGGATCATCGATCGGCCGGGCTCTTCCGTCGAAATGATTTTGTTATCGTCAATATTTGCAGTTATAAACGATTTCCGGACGGGTTAAATCGTTTGTTATTTGCCCGACGTGACGAGACTTTACGCTCGAATCATCGACGGTAACGTTAATCTTATTTTATCGTCGCGTCGCTCCATAAAATCGGTGTGAATGATTAAATGATAAATGGATTTGAAGAAACGAACGGGACGATTTGAGACCGTGTCTTTAATAGCGAACACATTGATTCTAGTTTATATATTCAATACGTTGGGTTCTGATGGTGTTAACAAATTTATTGAAAATTTTTACCAGACTGCAAAATTCTTAAACTAGATGCACTTAAGAATAAAAATAATTACCAATGAATCGTTATAAGCGGCTCTGCTGAAATTATCGTCAGCAGCAACATCCACCAGAATGATCAAGGTTCGAATCCCGGAGACGTGTTTCACATTTTTTAATCACCCTTCTAATTAAAATGTTACCGTCAACAGCGTTCTACAGATCGGATGACCAACTACGACTGCACACATCAATTCTAAAAAAGTTTTCGGAGGGACAAAGGAGTTTAAAAAACGACGTCCATTGAAAAAATGCAAAATAGCCCTTTACCTGTACAATTGCTGCATACATTTTCACAGTGCCACGGACCTTCTACTTTGATCCCTTAAAGGGCGTAGGTGTGTCCTGGTAAATGTAACCTTCGACTTCAAAGGACAAATAAAAGCAAAAGCCCAGTTCTCTTGAAAAACATGACGCCTGCCAGCACACAAAGGAATCCATCAAATAGAAGTGTCAAAGTAAGCAAGGAGAGAGAGAGAGAGAGTGCATCTAAAGTGCATCAAACATTGCATCGTTGCATTAGAAAAATTCCTTGAGTGCACGCAACCCTTCAAACGGAAAGTGTCTGAAAGATCCGGAAAAACGTGTGTCTGTGGACCGTATAATAGAGTGTATAGCAGCAAACAACAGGCCGCGTACTTCGCGACCCTTCAACTGCACAAAGGGCTCGTTTGACTAGAGTTCGCAAAAGCGAAAGGGCCAGAAAATCAAATCACAGAGAGAGAGAGAGAGAGAGTACTCAAACAAAATTGCAAAAAATGGAAGGGCCTACATGGTTCACGAATATTCTTTCTGTACGCTTAACCTTATGATTCAAAAGGGTTTCAAGTTGACGAATTCATATGTGGTCTTAGTAATTAGAAGATTTCACTGCAGGCAACCAAATTCACAGTACTTCGAGATCCATAGAGTTACAAAGGGGCTTAGCGTTACATAGGCTTCATGCCTTGTACGCATGTTGTACAAAGGGCTTATTTCACTCTACAATTAGAAAGGAGGAATAAAACTATTTGTGATCTCTTAATATAGTTAAAAGAGTCTACTACAGAGAAGTGTTTCAGGGACACGTTACTTAAAAAAAAATTGGTTTGAACTAACCTCAAGAGAAATAAAGAGAGACAATTTTGATTATAATTAAAATTAGAGGGGCACGCAAACGCAAAAAGAAAGATAATTAATGGGGTAGAATAATAGTAGGAAGAATCCCATTTCATGCCCAAAAACATTAGCAACCTACTTTGCGGTAACTCGAAAAGGTTAAACCGCGTCGTTAAAGATGCAGATTAGAAGCGTCGAGTAGGTCGGTCCTCGAGGGGTGACAGCTGCGGACCACCCTCCTCTGACAGAACCCTCTCCCTCTCACGATGCGGAGAGTGTCGTTAGGTGGGCGTAATAATAGCGATGAATTGTTGATGGCATCGCGCTACTCTGTATTTATGTACAGAGGCAACCCTGCATCCCCCGGAGTCGCTCGCTCATCCCTCTTCCGTTGGTCAGACGCGAGAGTCCGTCCATATATTGCCACGTGGCCGGGCGTGCATTCTCCCGCTTTAAAATATGCAAGCGAGGATGCTCTCGTTACGACGAATTCATCCTCGAAATTCGTGTCTATCGACCCACGACTCTCTCGAAAGAGGGTGCATTTTTGATTCCGCGTCTAGCCGGATAGGGTTGCGAGAGAAAGGAAAACGCACCGTCGCGCCGCGTTCGTTCGTTTCATGGCAGAAATCGGAGATTTCATGGACCCCGGGGAATATCACCGTGTCACCCCATGAATATTCGTTTACCAAACGCTGGGGACAACGGTCCTCGTTTCAACGACTTCAGCTGTGATTCCGGGCAAGAGACTCGACACGGATCGAAGCTCTTGCGTGCTCTCCACTCGCTCAGTATGGCGTAGTGTAAATTGAAATTTCTCCTCGTCCTGTTTGTCAGAGACAAATCGACAATGTTAATAAAAATGGGAAATCTCCAACTACAGAATTAATTCGGTTGTTTAATGCGAAAGTGCACCGCACTGTGAACACTGTGCTTCGTAAGAGAGATTTAATAAATGCAGTTGACGTTTGTCATGCTTCCGCTGCAGCCTCGCGCGACTGTACTTTGATTTTCGCTGTCGGCATGGAACGGCAGTCACGTTTTTTATTGCATCGAAATTAGAAGTATCAACAATATTCAACGGGGGAAAATACTGAATATGCCGCACATGTTTCGTATCAGAATTCCTATGGGGAGTCTGGCATCCGAGCAGGCCGCTCTGCATCGTGTGTTCGCTCGGCGAGTCGGGGCAAGGCAAATAGAGGAGGAGAGAGCAGACACGGACCGGAATTCGATATAATAATCTCGATAACAACTCCCCGAAGGTATTCCCTCGATTTTCCTCGTTTTTTATTCGCCGACGAAACTTTCCCTTGCAAAAATACGTGCTCTCTCGTTGTTGCCACGGGGATCGGGCCCGGATCCGAATTAAACCGCAGTGCACGAGTCGAAATATGGGAGACACATCCAGGGAGGCTCATGTCCGAAATGATTCGGATATTAGACCAGGTGCTCGTCGACCTGTCTCGCGTTTTATAACGATATAATAAAACTCGCGGAGTTGTATGAATTATTTGTGCTCCATTTTGGTACGTGGCTTTCATTAAAACTTTCTAGAATAATATTTTCTCTCCTCGTTAACTTCCACAGCCCCGGACTAGTGCATGCTTTCCACCCGGCGGTCCTGTAAATGGCGGATCCTCCCATAAAAGGATTCTACAGTGTCCGATCATTAACTCCGTAGTCGAGCAACACCATAAATCGGCATGAATACATAAAGCGATAACGACGAAACAGGACCGTGTCTGTGTCTGATTATTACCGGGAATTTTCACTTGTAATTAACGCTGATAATTACTCGGTATTAACCAGTTGTTATCAGTCTCAATGTCCCGGTAACTATCAGTTTATAAGCGTATAACATCACTCGCGAAGTTTACACACTTCGCTCGAGAAGCACCTGTTAATTGCCGGACAAATGGGTCAAACGATGCCCGAGCGTTTGTGTTCCGAACAAGTTTTCAAGCCTGATTTTCTCGGCCATTGAACGCCGTTCGACAGAATTTGGTTGCGAATTTTGAGCCGCTTGATTCCCGATAATGATACAATGCTTTGGCTGATCGTGCCGGCCATTTCCACTTGCGCTGAACGTTAATTACTTAATACCGACCACTCGTGCTCACCCCGATATCCTTCGATTATTCTCAAACTGTAAATATTTCACAAGAAGTAGAAGCGTCCTACAATGGTCAGACAAATAACCGATCGAAAATTAACTTCGCGACGAGTGGATTTCGACAATTGTTCTGTCGAACCAAAATCAAATCTGGTGTCTCATCGGATAATCTCGCGATGACTAAGCCGGCTAAGAATTAAGAAAAATATCCTGCACCGATATAAATTAGCCAAATCAATAGACAGATTATGTTTCGATTAACCTTAACGCGTTACGAGGTGTCCGATAGAGTCTAGAAATTTGCTCTTGTACCAACAGTAGCATTTCCGCATTTATGAAGACTGGAACAGTGTGCATCTTATTCTAACGAGTCAACTAGCACGCACGCTCGTCGCGAAGGTACGCAAGATATATATTGCCTTCGTTATTCTTCGCGGCGTCGTCGTTGCCGAGATTACCCTCGCGAGCGGAATTATAATGCGCGGTTAGGCGTTCCAAGTCAGCCGGGGGATGCAGGAAGTTTGTTTCGTGGGAGTCTTGTAGTCGACCTTAGATTCGCTAGATTTGCAAGCGGCGAAACGCTCGCGCGAACATTTCCGCGAGTTTCGCAGGGGATCACACGCGTTCTGCACATCGTGAATCCGAGATCAGCAGTCTCTCGGTCGCGTTTCCGATTTTTTGACTAGCCGCGAACCTGTTGCTTCGCTGTCGAAACTTTCGCAACCGAACCCTTTTTAATTGCCGCCGTCTATCCCGGCTCCGAACTTCTCGCTCTCCCTCTCAATTCCTCCTGTAATTTTCATATTATATTCTTCCGGTTCCACGGGACAAGAATGACTCTCGACGCGATTCGAGATATTCCCAGAGGCGGATTGAACGTCGTCGGTAAATGGCTCGACGATCGATCGCCGCATGCGAACGAAATTTATGCTAAATATTCCGATACAGAGGCCGCGCAACTCGCAAAAAACCGGGAAAGTTCGGAAGAAGTTGCTCCGAACTTCGGGGTATTTTCATGCCGTTGAAGCGGCCCGCGTTTTCGACTTTTAATCGGTTTATATTGGCTCCTTGACCGCCTTACGCCTGGCAGATTCTTGAATAATGCCACGGGACTGCTTAGAAAATAACCACCGCTGGCTTTAGAACGCGTAAGCGGTTCATAATATCTAAGGACACGTTCGCGACGACGTTTTGAAATTCTCTATCTTTGGGACAACATAGAAAAATTTATAAATTGCACATCCATGGAAGAACGATTCCATTTAACTCTGAATTACTCAACTTTCGTAGAAACGACGATCATTTGAATCTTGCGAATCTAGTGAAATTTTTGAGGGAAGCTTCGTTCCTATTCTCATTAGAGGAAATATTTCGGCGAAATAAAATTCTGCAAGACGGTCCCTGGAAAAGGGAATTCGAAAAGATTCACGTTCCACTGATTAAAGAAGGAAGCACATGGTCGCGAGACCCTAAAAATACGAGAAGAGGCGAGGACGGGTAAGACGGCCTGCCTCGTTGCAATGTTTAATTGGCAAACTGGGACGAGAGCGTCAAAGACGAGCGTCGGGACGACGGTGTATCCATAATTGGAAGAGAGCTCCGTCGAAGGTCTCGCGTTTTAGTGAGGCAGAGGCTTGCACGAAGAAGACGCTCGCTCGTCTGCTCGCGAGAGAGAAACAGCCGTCCGGGAAAAGGGCCAGTGGAACCCTGAAAGGGTTACCAGTGCATTAACTGCCTTTGCCACTCATCTCGGTGACGTTGTGTACCGTTCGCATTATCCATCGAGACGAAGGCGAGCTACGGGCCCGGGGACGAGCCTCGACTAAGCCGATTTGCTCGCGTAAATCACAGACGATACTTAGGCGAGCTGCGTTTCCACTTGTTTCCCCCGGAATACCGAATCCCGGAATTCCCCTCGCGATCGTCGCCACTCTCTTTTAAGAAAAGTTTCGTCTAGACGATTTTATTCATATTCGTTTATTCATCAGGTTTCGTACAAAACAAAAATAAGAGGTCAATAAGCATCAGCAATCGATATTCAGCGTTGATATTCAGCACGGAACAAACTCTCCATTCACAACGATTCGTTCCAGATCGACTTGCGCTCGCTCGCAACAAAAACATGTTGATCCGGAGGACTGGCGCGGCACTTTAATCGCGAGAACAGCGTCGACGGCAAGAATTAGGGGAACCAGGTCAATCTTTCGAGTCTATGAACTCTGATTGGATCGATCGGCGGGTCGATCGAATCACGAGCGAAATTGAAAGGGATTTCGGGGGGAAGGTGATAGAGGACGGGCTCGGGATCTAATTTGATCTATTTTCCTGCGAGCCACGCGTACCGTGAACAACAGGTTCTAGCAGAATTTCGCTCTGAAAATGAAAAATTAGCCGGGTCTGCGGGTTTTCAGCTCTCGCGAGCACTCGTTGCGTGCTCTAGCCCTGCGACTCGCGCTTCGCTGCACTCTCGAGCGCTCTACGGGATACTCGCTCGAATCATACTAAATATCCGGCCCGAAAACGAGCCGACTGCCGTTTCTGGGGAAACTTACGCAATAAAACCGCCAACGGAAGCGAAAACGCGCGTTGCGAGCGTCGACCCGCTCGGAATTCCAGTCACGTCGCCGCGGGCACGGCTTATGGTGGCGCGATTCTGCAGAATTTTTTCGCGATTCAACGTCGATCCGACGATCGAACTTGTCCATTCCGTGCATCCAGAAGAGCACTTCCCGATTGCCGTCTCCGGTGAGTTTCTCGAAAGATTGAAACCGGAATGGTGGATCTAGATGTACGGGGAATGGATGTTCGGACGTAGATTACTCCCCGGAGGAATTCATTGTTCCGGAATGAATATTTTACAGGGTGCATCACTCTTTCCGAGGATGACTGGGATTCTTTGGATGCTTCGATGGTCCGTGCAAAATTGTTGAATTGTTTCAAGCCATAATTTAATCGAGGGTGAAGCACGATCTTATTTTCTGAACAGTTACAATATTTTCCAGTAATTGCCAGTGTCAAAGCGATGTGCAGCGGCAGCCACAAATTTGCCAAACCAGAATCGTACCCGCCGCAGATAATCCACGAGGTTGTGGATCCCCTAATCGAGGGGTTAATTCGAAGTTATCATCTCCGGGACTCGTCTCGTTAGCATAGAGAGGCGACTAGCTGTGGAATAAGGCCTGGGCCGCCAACTGTCGCTGGTGAAGGTACAACGCAGACATGGAAGAAGGGGTTGACGGTAGGGGAACAGGGTACCTCGGAGGGTTGTTAAGAAAGTCGTTAGAGGGGAGTAGCTGGAGAACAGACTCCCGGAAATTTAAATTCGGCTCTGTCGGACCCGATGAGCCGTCAAAGAGAAGCAAAGACGGAGAGAAGGGTTTGTGCGAGGGAGACGAAATAGAGGAAGAAGCGAAAGAATAACGAGGCGAGGCGTGCCGGAGTTAGGTTAGGCAACGGAATTTTCGGATAAGACAGAGGAGAGAGCACGCGAACGCGGAAATGGAGTGGACCGGCGGCTCCATCCCCCGAGGAATTATAAACAAATGGTTTCGCCGGTGTCGGGCTGGGTTAGGTTCCACTCTCTGCCATCCTCGAGCGCGTTCCACAACCTTTCCGCGTCGTGTAACGACGCGTTACTCCCGCGGTTACGAGGTACTTGCGAACTTGCCGCATTCGGCCGCATTCGGCCTGCTGACTGCCGGGCCACGGTGTCCGCGTCACCGCCCTAACAATCCCCCCTTCGTCCCTCCCTCTCTACATCCAAACAACCCCCGGGACAACTGCATTTGTGTAAATTCTGTAGCTGGCTCGAACGGCCTCCGCCTGACCCAGGTTCTCTGTTCGCAATTCCGAATAATTCGAGACACTGTACTCATGGGTTACGAGGGCCTTGAGGAATCCGGACGGTGTTATCTATTGAACCGAGGTGCGAAGTTTGATTATCAATTCCTCGGTGGGTCTTGGGTTTGCTGTTTCCTCAAAATTGGAACGGCAAATGTTGGTCAGGTGTGACTGATAATGTAAGTGGCACTTTGGTGGAATATTGCACACTTTCCACCTGTTTCTCGCACCGTCAGACTTTAAAAACCGTCATCTTCAGAAAATTAAGCATGGTCACGGGCCGAAGATTTCCCTGCAAAACATTATCAGAAAATTCAACCTACAATTTTTTGTTCCGCTATTTTGTCCCGGGGTCAGTAGTTCTAGCGTTAATTCTCTGATCGGCGTCCGAGGGATTCGGTAGCAAACATAGCGAATCTTTCCGGCTGTATACGGTCTGTGTACAGGATGAGGGATAAATGGACGCAGACCACGGTTGGCGATATTTAGAGTAGCTGTTGCCGGCCGCAAGATCTCAGGGAAAGAACGAGCGTGTATCTCGCTAGGCAAACGTTGGCCGGCGTTAGCCGTAGAACGGTGGTTGCTTGTTGATGCAAAGTTACGACGCGGCTACGAGTGGCTGTGTAGCACAGCAGCAGTAGTAGTAGGAGTTGCAGTAGCATCCAAGGGATAGGAACCAAGGTACGGGCTCGCAGGATTAATACATGGCACGCGGTGCTGGGGTGTACATAGCCGGCTGCGTACAGATACGGTTATGGCGCGTGCGGTTCGAAATTGGTTATATGCATCAGGGGGATGCAGCAGGCCGGGTTGGGGCGGGCTCGGGCCGTCTTCCGTCCGCGGGTACGGCGATAATGCCGCCGCAGCTTCTCCTTTCGCAGTATCGATTAAGCATTATCTCTTAACTAGAACGGCGAGCCGTCGTGCCGGAAACCAGCCACGTTTCTCGTTAGCTGGCGGGTCTCGCTCTGTGTACCCTCTGGAAACCTAGACGTCCCACGAGACGTTCTCGGACAGATTTCTGGTCCTTCGAGCGAGGGGAAACGACCAGGACCGCGCGCAGACAACGACGAGCTATCAGCCTCGGCCGCTGCCTTTCAACGGATCTCTCGTGCCAGACGCGCGTTGCCCTGAGAGCCCTTCAATTCTCGGCGTAATCGCCGTTCCCGCAACCGTTTCTCTCCGCGGGATGTACATTTTCGACTTCGCGTGTCGAGACGGCATTGACACAGAGACCAGCTTGATGGGAGTCTGTTTATGTACTTGGGCGCGAGTGCTCCTGATGTTCCGCGATCCTGAGACCCGGCTCGTGTAGATATTCGACAGGTGCCTCGGGCGCACGGGGAATCTCAACGATCTTTGGCCTGTGACCGACAGGTTTTGGATGCGAGAGTGATTCGATACTGACGTGGTTTAGAAACATTTAATTTACAACTATGCTTGATTCGCTTGTTCTAACGAAACGGGAGCATGTCGTTGTCGAAGCCCGACTCTCTCGATTCCACTCGCAGTTTCTCCTCGCGCGGGAATCGTTTGGAGCTCGACGGAGGATCGATAACGCGCACGAAGTGTAGCCGCGCGTTTATGACGTGTACACCGTAGTAGCGTTCTCACGAGTTTACGATCTCGTAAAGGAAACACCGATGAAACAGACAGGATTCGTAGAGCGGCTCGGGCTGCGCTTCTGGGTATATCGCGTCGGATACGTTCGCACTCGAATCCCGTTTTCCGTGCGTAGATTCGTGGCGATTCGTGGAACAGCTCGTCGTCATCCAACGGCGACGTGGACGCTCACTGGGTCGAGTACACGGTTGAGAGGGCCTCGTTTATGTATAATAAGCTCGGGTTAGGTATCCGCGTCTCTTCTGGCCTCCGTTTAAGTACAACTCGACCCATCCTTCTCTCCTCTGCCCTTCTTCTTATTCTCCTCTTTCTCTTTCCCGAAGCCCGGCGAGCGCCGAGGAGGGAGGAAAGCCTCGTCGAGAGATCTCGGTGAAGTGGCCCTTTACCGAATAGACCATAAGCACGAGCACTCCCGACGAATAATTTTAGCTCCGTGTGACAGGCCCGCGCAGCGACGCGTGCGACCACACCTGTTTCGCCGGATCCTCGACCGCGTAAACTCTGACTTAGGTTGTCGCGACGAGCACCACGCTCTCCAGAGATTCCGGATATTAATCTTGTGCCTTTAGATAATTAGCGAAATTGATAAAATTGTAAGAATGCCTCTGAAACTCTGTAAGCAATGAATGACACATGGCAACGATCACAAATTGAGGAATGTAATTTCCCCCGAAACCGGTTTGAAAACGTCGGATAAATAGTGCATTACCGTGGGCTCGATCCAATACGTTCCTGAAGTATTTTCCATAATCGGAAAAACCGGCGGACAGGGGTAGGAGCAGAGAAATCGCGCGAATAAGAGCCTCGGAGTAGCGGTTGGTCGCAAAGGGCGAGAGATCGACGAATTCGACGGCTTTGACGTCCGATTCGCCTAGCTAAGGGGATATCGGGGCCGAGCTTTCCGGTTCAATAATCTCCTTTTTTTCGTGCTGCCCTCGCAAGAGGATTTGAATACGGTTTGTGCCCGCGCGAGGGTCACGAGCGAGAAAACGCACGGTGTCGCAGTGCGCGGCGTCGATCCTCTCGGGGATTCGAATTGTGGCCGGCAGCGTTTATGGTCGCCCCGAAAGACCGGAGGATTTAAATTCTACTCTCGATGCTGGCCAGAAGAAAAACCGACCATTCCCGGGATTAGAATTCCGGCGTCGCGGCCCCCGGAGTGGGAAAAACCGTCCGCTCCGGAGAATTTGAATTCCGCTCGGCGCAGAACGGCGGCGGGACGGCAGCAGCTCGAATCGACGTCGCCCGCGGAAAAACGAATTTCCCCGGAAATTCCGCGTCCCTTTAACGATCCAGAGAACGCGTGTTTCTTTTAGGGATCCTGGGGATTCCAACGCGGGAACCCGGCAGAGCACTCACCCCCGTCCTCTAATTCTTCTTTCTCTTTATCCGAGCTTCATAACTCAGCCGACGCGTTCAAGGAGCTCATTTATTTTTTATCGCGTTCGATTACCCTCCGACTCGCCCCCGCAATCCTCCCCTCGACCTCCTTCTACTCCGGATCTCACCCTTGAATTATTAACTCCAGCCCCGCGATGTCAAGGTTACCTCTCTCGTTCTCTTTCCAGCACGCTCTCGCTTTTTACTCGCGGCATGATTAATCACCTGATTTGCATATACGATCACGGCTTTAAGTGCTCGTTTGCCCTGATACTTCGTGATGTCTTTTAATTGGAGGCGTTGATTGCACGATGCTTCGGAACCCCGGAAATTTATTGCGAAGGGGGCTTGATCATTGTCATCATTATGATTGTGAATCATTACATCTCTTACGACTTAATAAAACCACTGAACAAAGAAATTTCTACGTCTTTTTCGTCTCTATCTCTTTCGGTGCGAGCTACTTCGGATAAATAAAAACAACAAGTAACCTTCTTCTCCATCGAATATTAATAACGAGGGGCTCTTACTCCTCCGAGGGACCGCTGGAAAGGCTTTCAAACAGCGATCGACGGGATTTCGAGATCCCCCTATCGCCAGAAGGGTCTCTGAGCCTTTCATCCCCCTTCGCGATATTTTCATTTATTCTTCCGTGTTCCACCGGCGAGAGAGCGACAGAAGGATTTGTTGAAAAGTCAACGGCGGTTCCCGTAGCACAAGTCATTCGCGAAAAAACCCGTGTAACACCATCAACTCGAAACCTTTCTCGTGTTTGCCGCCCTTTCGAGACACCGTTACGCAGCGTACGCTGTGAACGAAGATGAACGGCGGTCGCGGATCAAATCCGGGGAATTTTCGGTTACAGGGCTTCCTCGGGGTGCTTTGAGTACGGGGTTTCGAAAAGTCTTGTACGCTTCACGTGATCGCTGCTGATACTTTGCGCCCGGAATGGGTGCTTGACGACGGCTTTATCGGATGAACATTAATAATAGGATTAAACTCGTTAGCCGGGAGATCTCGGGAACAGTGTTACGTAATGAAAACCGAGCTGAGCCTTTGATAGCCCCGCGCATCTTTCTGTGACTCCCATGTATGATCCAGTCGATCCTCTTGCCTATTAAGGGCACTATCCGCTGTCTTATCGTTTGACAATCTGGTCGTTATTCTAATCCACTCCGCCGTTTAAATTTCTACACATTTTGATCATAAATTTGACGAACAGTGAAACGAACAGCAATAATTCTAGAATCTGGATTTCATTGATCGAACACGTTTCCTTCGCACATGTTCCACATTCGTCGAATTTCACGCTAAACATTTTCCGCACTCGGTAGCACAGATTCTCGTCGACTCGATCGGAATTACACCGCACATTCCACGGTGAAAAAATATAACGGAAAGCGTGAAATTCGCCGGCGAGAAGGTTACAGCCTTGTAAACCGGGCAGTGAAAATTGGTATACTCCGGATTCGCGTCTCCATGAAATAATTCGGGAACGTACGACCGGTGACAGAGAGTTCGTGCCGCGATGTTCCGCGGCTCTGTCGCGTAAACACGAACAAAATAAAACGGATCAAGGAGAGAATAAAGCACGGCACGGGGGCCCGAAATGACGTTGCGGTGCCGGTATACCGTAGGAAATGGTGTTATGAATTTTATGCTTATCGATCCCAGCGATATTGCTAATAAAAGTAGCGGCGTTCCGGGCGACCCTGCTCGTTTCCGGCTCTCCATCTGGTTTCCAACTGTTGTTCGCCTGGTTCATGGCGGACGATCCAGTTTCCGTCTTCACCCCCCACATCGATCCCCGTGTAACGAGTTCCGCTGCTGATCCGGAAAATCGACGCCCCCTCGACATTATTTTGATTGATACTCGAAAACCGAGGGGGACGAGAGAGCCCTTGCAAACAATTTTTTTCCAACGACAGCCGAGGATTCCCTTTCGTTTATAAAGACCAGCCCGACCAGTAATGAATGGTCCAATCGCAACGGCAGTGTCCGTGAAAATTAGTTAACAACACGGAACGTCGTTTTTCCTCGTCGGGAACCGGTCCGCGAGAAATTGATATTTTTTACATTTCACTGCCTGTTGCCCGCTGTTTGTCAATTTTCGATGAATTATTCCACTGTTTTCTACCTGGCTATAAACAGTGTTATGGCTGTTTGACGCTCGTGGATAGCAAGCGAGGGTGGCGCGTAATGGTCAGACGGATCTAAATGGCGTGCTAACGTGACATGGGGTGTTTTCGAATGGACGCTCTCAAAGATTGAAGCAACCCTGTTGGGGGTGTTTGGTGTCGTCGGCGGGGTCGATCCTTTCTTTCATAATGTTCGTAAGCTGAAACTGATACATTGATGCTCTTAAAGTGCTCTGTTTACTTCTTTAAATTGCACCTGCGCATCTTCGTCGTAAGTGCACAAAATCTTGAAAAATCTGTGTTTGTTTCGGGTATGGAAGAGCGAGAATTATCACAGCTTTCGAACCTGTGAAAACCAACAGTTAGACGCAAGCATTATCCCACCAGCGAAAACACGTCCTCGAGCCATGCCATCGCGGGAACGTATGCACATCCTCCAGTGCAACCTCTCTCGTGTGCACTCGTTTCTTCCTGCCGCAGTTTCCCCGCTCCACCTTATTCGGGCCGACCTCGTCGTAATGGACGTTCCAACTGGAACAGCCGTGAACGAGCTTTCGCCGAGGGAGAATGCGGAATTACGTTGCCCAGACCGCGAGGAAAAAATCCAGCGCACAGGAATCGGGCCCCCGGACAACATGCTCGGATACACACGCCCGAGCGTTTTATTTTACGCTTGCGGCGAGAGAGCTCGGCGAACGTCCCCCGGAAAAACAAATTCGCTGGTGCCCGGATTCGGGACACGGGAAACGGGTCAATCTAATCTCGTAGCCTAAATTCTTGTTGGTCAATCTTTGCGACAAAATCGTCGAGGAACCTGCAGCCTTCGAACTTCTCCAAGATGGACAGTTTCGTTGAGTTTCGTAAAATGTGGATTTTTTTAAAAAAATTCCAAATTAGACAACGGTGCCTGTCGAAGTGAAATCTTGTTACACAAAAAGTGAAATTAAAATGATAAACGTGTTTCCTAATCAGCTTCGTTGATGAACTCAAGGCTTCCCAACAATGAGATACCCCGATCCACCGTTTATCTGCTCCCCACAGCGTCGGAAAATGATCATCGAACCACCATCAGCCATCAATCCTCTCTCCCTCCCCTAAAACCTTCTAAAGTACCTCGAATCCACCCCAGCGATCATCGTCGAGCAAAGCTAGCGGAAGAAATCATCGCCGCATTCGGGTTGCTTGTATCCCCTATTTACCCTATCCACCCCCGCACCCTATGTCCACATAGGGTTGCGTAGAGTTTCTGGGCACGTCCTCGAAGACTCTCGATACGGTCGAAGACTGTCATCGCGTGTTCTTGCGCGTCCCTTTGCAAAGTCGCGGGTTCCATTACGACATTGAACGTTAGGGGATGCTGAGAAGGGGTGGAATAGGGGACGAAGAGACAAGTAAACAGCGGGAACGTCCCTCCCATCCTGAGGTTTCCATCCAAGAAACTGCTACTTCTGTTCCAGTCAGCGGCAAGGGTGCACTCCTAGCAGTTCCACCCCATGGTGGATTTATCCGATGCACTCTCCGCATTCAGCGTCGGGTATTTCGACTTAATCAAGCGTGACCAGGGTTGGGACATCCCCCGAGCACCTGCACGCGTTCCCTTCTCGCTTTGTCACCTGTCCTTCGGTCACCGATCCTTTTTGTCTCCCTTCGCTAGTCACCTAACCCTTTCCTCACTTGCTCGCTTGGTTCTTTCTTCGGTTATCGCGCAGGAATTGCGTCAACCCTGCGGCTCCGCTGCTCCAACTCTTCGAGAAAGGTAGACCAAGCACCCCGGGACACTTGCTGACCCGAAATAGCAAGATCGAGGACGTCGGGAGCAAATGAAGCCGAGCCAATTTCGCTACCTCTTGCTACCACTTGGTGGCTTTCGTCTTCCAGTGTCTTCTCCCCTCGGTTTTTTTTATTGAGTTTCCGTTATTCCCGGTTTGACGAACCTCCCGAGAGTCCTCAGCGACGTCTCCTCCGCCCTGTAACCCTAGAGTTTATTTTACGAGGCTCTCTGGTTTCTTCCAGCCGGAGACCTCGAGGAGTTTCCTTGCTTCATTTTGACGATGGACCTGGAGGAATTAGAAGTTTTCTTTGTTTGTGTCGGAATTGTTCGGTGGCCAAGACAGGTGCATTCGACTTCCGTCGGTTAGCGATCTTTTTGTAGGAGAGCGCGAGCTCGAGGAAAAATCGTCGGGAATCTCGTTGTTCCGAGCAGACGTCCCGGCCAATCCCGACGAAATGCAAACGGGTTTTGAGTAATGCAATTCTCGTCGTTACGTAAGGTGTCCCGGGGAAAACGCGGCCACCGGAATTCAGTGAAAATAATCCCCGGAACGCTATATAAATAGAGCGGCCCGTTCCATAACGAAATTTTCAATTACGCGTTTGAAGAGGCCCCCGCAGGTTCTGATTTTATTCTATTTCGCGCGACGACCTCTGCTCTGGCCTCTCTCTCTCTCTCTTCCTCTTCTTCTGTCTTCCTCTCGTCGTTCGTTCTTTCCTTTTCTTTCTGTGCCTCGACCAACCCCTACTCTTTTCAGACCTCTCGGTTGGTACCCATTCTACTCGGCACGCTTTTTGTCTCTGTGCACATAAATTATGCAGAACGACTCGCTTCCGACCTACCAAATTGCTTTCCTCGAAAAATGGTCACCGACTGTTTTCTACCCTCTGTTCATCGCCAGGACACCGTCCACTTACGACCTTGTTAGGCGAAACATTTCGCGCTTCTCCCCTTCGCACAGCTTAACCTAACCCCTCTAACCTACTCTGCTGTGCCGAGATTGATGATGATTTACGTCCGGGTTAGGGCCCTGATATGCAAACGTTTCGATCTTAGGTAGCTTCGGAGTTTCATTCCTCAGAATTCTCTTCAAGATTTTTACATATTGTCTTCGATGTGTCTCGAAGCAGATCATAAGAAATTCAAGAATTAAAGGAGCATACAAGGACTTTGAGAAGGTAAGATCGAGCACGGTTTAATGTACATAAAGACCCAGGGTCTAAGAGTGAATTAGATTATTTTGGAGGCAATTCCCGGTATCAACTGTAACTGCAATTGCAGAGCAAAGTCTCCTGGACCGAATCGCCAGTGGTTCGAGGGGTCCAAAAGTCGTGTAACCGCACCCGGGACTAAACCGCGGCCGTATCTTCCGCGCAATGAACCCGGGAGCACCGTGTTACTCCTTGTAAGGATTGTAACTCCTTATAAGCTCGAGAATAGTAGTTCTCGGGGGCTAATATCCCCGGCGAAGATCGGAAAATACATAACCGCTAGCCGCGTTACATTCCCGTATTTGCATTTCAAATGTTCGACCGTCCGCGGAGGCGCGCCAAGTTTTTAATAGGATCGCCGCGATGCGACGAAACCGCGAAAAAGGGGAAAATGGGAAGAGCGACTGTAAAACGACGCGAACGTCAGAGACAGAGTGGAACGTTGCCGAACAGAAATCGCCCAAAAGCGTGCCGCGGACCGTTTATAATCCGCGGACCGTTTTTTGCCCGCCGCCGCGCCGTTGCGGAGACTTACGTTCCGCGAAGCGGAATATTTTCAACCGCGATACGAAAATTTGGAAAAAATAGGATAAACCAGCCACGCGAACGATGCAACTTTTTCCCGCAGATGAGTTACGCACACGACCCAGTGAAAAACGACCGGATCTTTCCGGACGTTTCAATCGAGATTTCAAGGAAAAATCAGCGAAAATCCTCTTTTCCCGGAAATAAATTCGCCTCAAAATAAATTCGTCCCGCTGTGCTCGAACGTTCGCACGCCTTTTTGTTCCCACTTTGTTTTCTCTGTTAACAGACAGTCCGAGTATCAACGCGAACTACAATGTTGGTCCTGGCAATAAGAGATCAGCTGTTCCCTCTCGCGAATGTCCTCTGTTTGCTGCGCAATAACTGATACATCATCTGCCGGAAATTATTTTCTTTTGTTCCTCGGCCAAGTTTCTTTCTTGCTGTTCGCTTGCAGGTAAAACGGTTCTGTGGCCGGACTCGCGCAAACACAAAGATTATCCTCCTAAATGGTTTATCCTCTGTCTAGTACTTATATATCGTTAGTAACGCACTCAGATAGTATGTACTTAGTAAAATTGGAGAAAAATATCAGTTTCAGGAAATGTGAAGAACTGGTCACGCTGACGACGTTTCAAGGAAACCATGGTAAAACTCCATTTGAATTTTACAAAACTGATTTTCATTAAATTTCACAACAGTGCGCCAGCTCGAGGTTTAATCGATATTCCCAATAAATTGTAGAATAACATACCGTAGTCGAATCATAGAGAACGCGGAGGGGAAATATTTCTCGTTTTACTCAAACAAATCGGGAATGAAAAATCGTTCGAAAACAATCCAATATATTTGTACTGCAGCGAGAAGACTGCAAACATGGGAAGAAAATATTTTTTATCCCTTCGTTACGGACCATCGCAAATAAATAAAAATCGAATATTCTTCCGAAAGCTACGTCGTTGATCAATTCGTCGTTGCTTTTCGCCGACGTATCCAACTAGTGCAGTTCATTCCCGGAATCTTACGTTTGATTTAATAATCGTCTTTTACGGGGTAAGGATCTGCAATCACGAGATGGCCCGAATTCCACGTTCCTGTCGGGCTAACAGAAACAAGAGACCCCGAAAAGGAAGTGAGAAAAAGGGATTGGATGTATAGAGGGAGAGAAAGAGAGAGAGGGAGGGAGAAGGTACACGCGGATCGGTCGAAGCAAAGTCGGACGCCGAGAGAATAAATTTGAATGCGGTCTTGCCTGGCCTGGCGAGGTGGCGCGGTAATCGAATGATATTCAAATTTAAATGCCGGGCGCAATAAAGTGTTTAAGAATTTAAAACTTTATTTGACTTTCAGAGTGACTTTTTTCCTCCCAGCCACGGTGAGCCGTCGGCTATGTCCCCCTCCCTCCTCGCCCAGACTCTTACTTTCGCCTTACGAGCCGACGAGAACGAAGAGTTCGCAGTTAATTTCGCATTTCGTCGCTTTTACCGTCTTCCTGGCACTCGTTCCTTACCCCCGTCGTCGCAGGACGGGTGTTAATGGGCGCACCGAGCGGAAATAGCGAGCTTGTTCTTGCGAGTGTCGCATTATTTTCTCGGTGTCTTCCATTCTTCAACGGCGCACCCTGTTGCGGCCTGTTGTCTTGTCTGGTATTCGCACACACGCATCCCTACCAGTTAAAATTTTATTACTAACCAAACACGAAATGTACGTACTTGAAACTTTTTGCACAGTATATATGTACCTTTTACAAGCATCGAAAATTTTTTATCTTAACTTTCCACCGCAGTTTCTGATTCAACGCTGACTCTCGCAAGCAAATATTTCCGAGGGGATTCGTGTATCAAAACGTGACGCCTTTAATGAAAAACCTGTGCAGCGGTCATGCATCGGGGAACACGTGCGGAGCGCAGTCTATCAGCGAAATCCTGTTGCTCGAAATAGAATTAGACACGTCCGCGGACGTCGGTATTCGGGCGTGACGATATATAGACGGAAATAAAATTATTCCTTATTATGTTATTTCCACGGTCGTCCGGACGCGTCTATCTGGGCGGAAAGGTATGAGCCGACACTGATTGGCCGGGACCAGGGCGACTGGCTTTCCCCCTTTTACTTTTCACTTCGTCGGGCTCGTTCTCCTCGAAGACCGTTGCGGAAATATTTCCGCGCGACGCCACCGCCCCACTGACGCAATATTTCCTTCTCCCTCTCCTTCGTTTCCCTTCTCCAACGGTCCTCGATCTTGCACGCCGCTTCCCCGCCGTTATTGTAACGGATACCTTGATTATATCGCGTCCAGGCCAACGGGGAATTTCATTTCACCAGGCTGATTGGATCACCGTTTGAAAATGGAACGGTGTTTTCGCGGCGCTTTAACAGCCCCTGCCTTAATTGGCCCGCGGCGCCCTTTGAGAACTCGCCCGACCATAGGATCCCCGCCGAGCTTTCCGTTCCATTGTCCACCGATCTCTACTATTTTCGCGAAAATTTCGCTTCCGAATCCCTCCAATTGTCGGGCAGATTGAAATTCCAGTCACCAGCGGTTTATTTGCCAAACAGATTACAATTAAATCGTTTAATAAATGGTAATAAGTGTTCAACCAAGGCACCAGTCGAATCTACATGGAAAATTGAATCAGAAAAGTGAAAAGAAGTTTCTTGATACGGTGCTTCGTTTCGGAGATAATCGAGTTTGAAGATTAGCTGCCGCGTCTGACCATGGCTGACTTGTTCCACTGCGCGCGGAGCACTGGCGCGGTCAGGCGAACTTCCGAAGTCGATTATCTCGGAAACGGAGACTCGTATGGAAAAATTGCATTCGTTGTTTTCGACGTAGAATAATCGTGTTACCTTCTTACTACCCGGTTTGTACGCGTAATGCTTCTGGATCCATATTTTCTAATTTGAAACGTAGCATAGCGAGTTGTGAGCTACCTCAAGAAACTCGTATACCGTAATATTGAATCTTCTTATTAAATCTTCGTAGTATATTCTAATTAGGTACATCCGGTTCAAATCCATTTTGTGTGACTATTTAACAATGATCACTGAAGAGTTGCTGAAGCATAAAAACTCGCACAGCCATTGCGATCACAGGCGGCCGACTGAGAGAACAGCAAAAATGCTTATCGAGCACGGTTGAATTGGAGAACGGTGTCCTCTCGCAGCTCGATTACAGTAATTCTCAGCTCGTGAGATTGGGCCCCCGGTTGATCCGCGTCGGAACGTCGGGGATCGTCGAACGACACTCGAGGAGCCTTGAAACCGGAAGCTTCGATAACCACGAGACCGTTCCCCGCTGTTCCCGTTGCAATTCTGAGCACCGTCACTGCAGGCAGCCAGCCCGGAGAGAAGTTCAAATAAAAAGCAGGCAAGAAAAGGCAAACGAGCCGGTAGCCTCTTATTACCAGCTCGAGACAACTTCGCCGTAGCAAAGAGACTGCCGGGGATTCGCCGAGGAAACGTTGGAAAGAAAACGCGGCAGGGGGGTTAGTGGATATAGCGGGATGTGTGGGACGGGAGGGGTTGCGAAATGAGATCAGACCAGGGCCCCGCGGTGTGCATCTCGAAATCCCGCGGGAACCAGATACCACCGTCTACCGTTTAATTTCACTTCCTTATCTCGGACTCCGTATAATCTGACGGGTTGCAATTTTCCGAAGATCCTCCGGATCCCTCGCGACTGCGTTCCGCTGCTGCATGCTCTACCAGGATGCACCGAATCGCGCGCAATGGTTTCAACACGCTATAAAGATACTCAAACACCCTGAAAAAACTAGATTCAACGCGGTATAAAAATGCTCAAACGCGCACTACGAAATCAGGTTCAACGCGTTACGAAACTACTGGAAAGTTTTGCAATGTCGGGCGAGAAGAAATATTCTTGAACATCCTAGTAAAATTTAATGTGACCGAGCTTGAGGTCTTAACATCGAACAAAGCATTTCATATTCTTTCGTATATCGGTACACCACTGTATACAATGGCCGTAACATATTTTCGGCTGCAGATTCTTTCAGCTCTGTCGAGAAAGATCGAACGACACGCCGTTGCAAGATTCACGACAATTTAAATATTCCGCAATTCCGAGAAGATAGAATGCTCGCACCGCCCCTTTGCCCTTCGGGGCAACAGCGAATCGATACACGGCCGGCCCCGTAAAATTCAGAGTACACGAGTATCCGCGGAGGTCGCGTACGAGCAACGGCGAGGCGTGACTTAAAAACCAAGAGATAAATTGAAATTCCCCGATACGTGTCGCGCTCGCTCTCGCAGCGTTCCTCGTTTCGCCAGTCGAAAAACGTAAAAGAGTGTTCCGCGGGTGCTCGGCGGCGGCATCTGGATACCGCACGAGAAAAGAATCGTGGAAATACACAAAAGTATGCCGTAGCCTGAATGGAGGTTCGGGCTGAAATCGAAAAGCATAATAATGGGGGGTTGAACGACGGGATTCAATTTCGAAAATGGATCCTAGAGAATGCATGCAAACTGAACGGAAAACCGGAGAATCGAAATGGAACTCCCAGGGAAAGTGATGCTCCTTTCGAAAATGGAGCGCCGTAGGTACGCTGGTAATAGATGACTACTGCATTATCTTCGAACGAGCACTATAATCTCGTGACGATTGCATTTGCAGAATTAGTGTTTCCAAAAATGGTCCAAATTCTTTTGTAATCTCTCCAGAAAAATGGAATACGGTGCGGCGAAGTCGCGATTATAATTAGGCAACGCTATTTAGCACCAGTCAGGAAAACGTGAAAGATTCGCGTAAAGTGACCGGAGTCAAGTTCCCCGCAGATTTCCCCGTTTCCCGTTTTTGTCTGGTTTTTGAAAGCGAGCGTGCATGGAAGTTTGCGGCGTGGCCCCGGTTTCTCTACTTTCTATTCGGCGAGCAGAATTCGGCCGACGAAGCGACGGGGCCGCGCGGCAAACAAATTTAATCGCGGGGCTTACACAGCAGGATTACTCGGGCACCGCAATCGCGGTTCGGTTTCCGCGCGCGAGATTTGTCAAGAGGGCGAGTGTGCGCGCAAATCCCGCTACCGGTTCGCGTTCGGATCGAGTTTATTCACCACGGCCCCCTGGACCGAATATGTGGATTTCCGTGGAAATCACGCTCGCTCGTGAACCGAACCACTCACAACGAGATCCGTGGAATCGCCATTGGTTCGTAGGAACGTGTACGTGTCCACTGCGATTTCTGACACCTCGACCCGCTGTCCGCCTCATTATCAACGCCGAAACCGCCATTTCCGGAAAATGAGATCGCTTTTTCGGAGATTCGACGGACAAGGTGCGCACTATGGTCGTCGTTAGCAAGACTCCTCTCGCGTTGTGTTAATCGTTGTCATCGTGGCTGAGATTCTGGCGGATATCGCGTGCCAGGCAGGACAAGATATTCGTACGCCTCTGGTTTCGGTATTTTTATTAGTAGAACAATGTTTAAAGTGAATTTTATCACGATGAATGGTAAAACGAACAATTTATTATGAAACTAGGTTTTCTGACAGACTGCATTTTCATCAGCGTACAATGTATTAGGTCTGTGCAAAGGATCGAAGAAACTTAACGACGCGGTTCATAATTTCGCGAACGTAGGCGAGTAGCAATGGCGCGGACGAGTGTATCAACAAGGGGCGCGGCTTTCGGGGATGAATTATTCACCGGCAGCAAAATCTCCAGCGCGGCGTCCTAAATGAAGGGCCGGCGAGCGCGCGCGACACGCAATATCGTCGCATAAATTTCGCAACGGCGGAACCCCCAACGGGTCAAGGGGTCGCGGTACCGTTTCGAACGAGGTGGTGGTGGCGTGTGGGTGGGTCTACATCGGCTGCCAGGGGCCGATCGCGATCGAATAGGAGTTAATTCGAGAATTCGAAACCGCCGCGGAGGCGAGGATGAATACGCCGTTGGAGGACGCGAGCGGTGTTCCATGCGCGCATCGAACCAATTCCACATCGTCGACCAAATTGCGCGCTTGTTGACGTCACGTCCGCTTCCGTTTGACTCGATTGTTATTGCTTTCCAATGACACGGGCCTTGGCTACGGCCGGACGGTAATCAGGAAGCGCCGCGCTTCCTGCACCACCTTTTTCCCAACTTCATTTGTGTGCCTCCTGCGGTCTTCTTTGTCTTTCGGACGCCATTGCTTCGTTTTCATCAAACCTGAAGAATGCTTCGCGCAGGAGGTGATTCCATAGGATGAAACGAATCGAAAAGGACTAGCAAAAGGTTTCTTTTGTAGCTGGCCTCATGTGAAAATTAATTATATTCTATTCACTTGTTGAAACTTCTGCCTTTGCCAGATTCAATAAGATAATTGAATTTGTATAATAGGACTTCTAAACGAGTCTAACGAGATCATTGAAATTCTATTAAATTTGGTACTGTTTCAATTTGGACGTTTTAAATTCATTTTCGTGTCCGCGAGCACAGTCTCCTCGCTTCACTTTGGACATAATGTCCTCTCGCAGGAAATACAAACCGAGATTATAATGCCACCGGAACTCGTAATAACTTATCTCGTTTCTTTCAAGATTCTTAATGCACCGGCAGTACTGGAACTCTCATTCCCAGACGTTTCTGTCCTCTCCCTCCTTATCTTTTTTATTGTCACCAAAGAACAACTTCCCAAGCCAGACTCCATTGTTGCAGCGGTGTAACTTGTAATCGAATTAACTCTTTCGCGCTCGAATAAAGCGATGCGCCGTTGAAAAAACGTAGAACGCTTTTATTCTTAAAATTAGTTCTACGTCGGCCAAGTAATTTGAGAAACTAAGCTCCGCCTGCGCCTTCATAGCAATTACTCGGACCGCAATAAATTTTAAATATCTCGTGGAACGTATCTCGTCTTAAAGAGAAGCAGTATCAGGCTCTGCAAATTTATCGGACCTGATCAAAGAACGACGAATGTCGGATACGAATCGACTTTAATGATATTTTCTTCTTGTATTCGCTTCGAGATAATTATTCATGAGAAACTGAACTTCCTCCGAACTTCTTTTACTTCGGTGACTATTTTCTTGAACCAATTTGTGAAGTTGCACATTCTCTTCAAGAAGAAAAATAATGTATTCTTATACAATCTTCAAAGGAAGCTGTACCATTAATATTAATAGTAAATAAATTGATGAAAGATTCAGGAAGACATATTCAGATTTAGACCCAACACGACTAAATAACTGAATATAGTTTCGAGTGCAAAGGATGTACGGATCTTGTAGCTTTCTGAAAAATTAGTAGAGGCTCTAATTCCATAAAAAATTCTGTCCAACTCGAATTGGAGCAAACAGCGTCTCCATAGATCACGTAGCAGACTGTTCACATCTGTTCGCGAGTTCATCCGGCGAATGCAGCAGGAGAACGTGCGGGTCACCGTAAATACATCTGTTGGGTAAAACAGCTCCGACGCCTTTTCTCGAGTTTCTTTTGAAACAAACAACGCCGCTAAAACTTCGGATTGAACGGCGGGAGGTTGGAAGTACATTCCGCGGAAGTTCAAAAACGAAGTCGAAGTTCGTTCATGTACCGGGATCCTGTTTTTGGAAACTCTTGCTGTAGAAAGGAGCTCTCGCACCATTTCGCGTTTCCCACGAATGCAGGCCGGGTGTTTCGCGTTTGTCACGATCGCGGACGCGCATAATTAACGGTGTCAAGTGTTGCAGAACATTGACCGGCTGCAGTTTGCCCGGCAGACACGTCGAGACGCCTCGCGCCCCGTTCACTAATCCCGTCCAATGAATTTACGATCGATCCGAGCGCTGACTAATCGGAGGAGGACGAACACTTGACGCTTCCTTGGGCCGTGAGACTCTCATTTCGCCGGTGCCATAACTTACTAGGCCACTTGGTAAGAGGATCGGTTAATGAAACAATATTTTTCGCTCGGATCCAGAATTGGAAACGGATTCGGTCGACCTGAAATACCGTCCCGGCCACTCTATCTTTACGGTATTGGGAACGCTTATTTTATGTCCGTCTCGAAATATTCAAATCTGAAGAATATTTTTAAGAATTTTCGTGGTAGGATGCACGCAACAGGCAAATTCGTCATGAAATATTTATGTTATTTAAAGCATGATAGGGTTTTTAACTTTGTCACGTATTAGCGATAGATACTAGAAAACATTCTGTTCGGAATAATTTATTGAACGAAATAAAAATATATTTTTGTTCCACTGAAATCAACCGTTGCAGGAATGGAATTTCATTGGATTTTAATTCTTTCCAACATTTCCGCGCAAAACATTCGTTTTAGTAAAAGAGGTTTAAAATAAATTCTCCAGAGAGAATGAAGAGTTCATTAAGCTCGATCGAGTATTTCACTATATGTCAATTATAAAGTGCTTCGGCATACTATAAATTACAGAAGCCGTTTATTATTCACCAACGTGTTCGATGGCATTCCCTCGATTGGTCTAACGATTTGCCATTTATTTTCTGCTCTAGCAAATGGCGTTTGTAATGTGGTAACGTTTCAGAAGATTACTGAACTGCTTTTATACTTTCATACATTTTGTAGGTATTTTAAACACTTTTGTAGGTAAAGGAAAATCTATATCATCCTCGAAGAAAGAAAATAGCTATCTTCAATTTATTTTCTTTGCAATAAACAGCATTTTGTGCAGTGGAAATGTTTTGTAAAATTATTGGGCTATCTTACGGCTGCTTTATCTTGCTGAAACGTAAGAAGAGCTTTTCGGAAACGGTGCAGCGTTTTGGCAATTTTTTCAGATAAGGGAAAATTCGTGTCGTCCCAGAAGAAAGATAACTTCCGTCCCCCGGGCTCCTGGGCCTCTCTTTCGCCGGCCGAGAGGGGTTTATGGGATTTGCAATTCTCTTTCTCGCGGGGTACACGGCACGAGCCAATTTAATCTGCACGCAGATCTCGGTCAATTAATGAAACCTCGGAATATTCAGCCTTCGGGTCCGGGGGATCGTTAAGTGCTCCTTCCCACGGTATCAGACGTTACTTTCGAGATTCAATTAATCACCGAACCCGGCGAATTTACCGTCCCGTCGCGGCGGCTTCGCGTAAATGGCGATGAAGACGCCGGCAAGTCGAAGTTACCGTCGACACTGATTTCCTTCGATCTTAACGCTAAAACCACCGAACAAATTAAATTGATTCCTCTATCGCAATCGCTGGAATTGCAAAAATTCCCTTCGGTGCATTTTGTCAATGAATTTCTTCATCGAAGCACACATTCTAGATGCCCACTTAAAAGCCTTTACCACGTCTAGATTTTTAATAACAACCCACTCGTAACAGGGCCGAGAAACTTTCGGCGTTTACGACATATAAAAAGCCTCGGGGAGTGATAGAGTACAAAGTTTAATAATGTTTTATGCAGTTTGTCTCTCCGCACTGAAACTGTTTATGAAAGAAATAGAATTTTACATTACCCTGGAAGTTTCGCAATTTTCTGCGTACAAATGGAGATTCTCTCTTTGGAAATTTAATCGCGTCATTCGTATATTAAACCGTTCATGTTATTTCTGATTCCTGATGAGATATTTAGCGATCTGAAAAAGGGAGTATGTAATTTGATTTCATAAAAATAAATACGATCTTCCAGCGGGGGAATCGCAGGCCATTACGCACAGATGGAATTAAATAATTTTATTTGATGAGAGTAAAGTATTTCATAATCTGATGCTTGAAGCAAGATATTTTTGTTTGAATAATGTGACGCGCACGGGATGGGATATTTTTCTCTCACTATAATCTCGCGTTTCAAGCGTCTGTGTGAAATATTTCTCGAAAATAGAATTAAATTGAAGAAAGGGATTCATTTGTAATGACATATATCGAGAACAATTTATTGTTTCAATTATCCCTGTGCGAACGCAGAATTCATTCAGCATAGATGAATAAAAGTATATTGAAAAAGTAAAGCCTTTTGGTAGCATTTGCGACACGAAATATTTCCAAATCCTCGGCATCAAATGTTAACGTTTCATTTTTAAATTGTATGCACGTATTCGAATAAAATCGACTATTTAATATACGAAATAATAATTTGTCAGAAAAATACGGGATTACTCCGGCAAGGCATTAGCACATTTGAAAAGTAAAGCCTATTCTCAGCACTCTTAATTTTAGATATTATTTTAAAATACCCTTCTTTCAAACAGAATAGTTTGCTTTAAAATGTTGCAGACGTTTTAAAATTGAGTGAATTACTCGAGAAAGCATTTCGCCTATTCTGATTTAAAATTTTTTAGAATCCTTTTACATAAAATATTGTTTTTTTTCAAAATTGTGTGCACGATTGCAAATAAAATAGATCTACTGTATGGAGTAGCATTTTAGCAGTTTACGTGGGTTGGAAGATTTTTCGGAAAATGGTTATGGAGCAAGAGAAAGCGGAATTCGAAAGATTCATCGGTTACAATGAGCGTCTGGTAAATTGGGGTTGCAGGGGGATGTCGACTGTCTATAGGTTCAGGGTGTAGCGATGTTTGCCTCCCCGAGCAAACGTCGGTCCGACGATATTTTCGCCGGGACGATCAGTAGGTAAGCCAATCGACGTGTTCCCGCGGTAATTGGACCGTTCCGGTGCTTTTAACTGGCAAATAAATTTCGCCCGGGCTGGAGGGCCGGCCTCTCGGGCTTCTTTAATTGAAGATCGTACAATAAAGAGGGGCCGGGAACCGAGCCGATCGCTCGCATTTCTTTTATTTACGAGTCTCCGGCGCCGGCCAAAGGAGATCCTTGAAAGTTGAAAAGAAGCAAATAGCACCGGGCTGACGCTGGGGTGGCCGAACTCCGTTCGACTGCGTGCGGACGAGTCCGTCGGCCAATAAAAAACACTTGTCATGCCGCATCGATCCGTTTTCGATAGCGCGCTCGCCTCGCCAAAAATAAGGGAAGGCCTGGCGACCGCGCCGGTGCGCTTTATCGGCTCATCCGTTAAACTGTAGAGCTCTGAAAAATTTGTTTAATCCCCGAACACCGAGATAAAAGATTGACGATTCCACAGAATTTTAAAAAATAGTGCGATTAAAATTTACTGTGAGTGGTTTGCTGCTGATATACAAATGGATGGCTTAGCTGGAGGTTTTATTTGCTTTATTTATGTCGGCGAAAAGAAATTATAATTTTCTGCTTATGCGTGTGCAGTTCCTACGGCCGATTATATCTGCTGAGAATCTTAATTTTAAGTGCACAAGCGCCGCAGACCGCGTTATCACGTAGATAGAAACGAGATTATTTGACTGACCCGGCAAGGTTTTAATGAAACCACCTACTCTCTGCTACTTCGGATTAATTAATTTTATTTGTATTTCCTGTTAAACAGGGGGCGAAATTCCGTGTAAAAAAACGAACTCGCGGATGTCCGGTTAGAATTACACCGGTATCGATTTTCCAGAGTCACGGTGTAAAATAATAATGGAAATCCGAGCGTGGGACGGGAAATTTTTGAGTATCTGCGTAAATGAACGATCGGCGCGTAGGTGAGTCGCGAGCAAACAACAGCGATACACATTTTTCCTCGATGGAATATGCGCGGACCGTGGACAGCTTTTAGACTGTCCTCGTCCCTTTGTTCGCCCGCTTCATTTTGATCGTTGTAATTATCTGGAGCGGGGCTGAGGGTGGCTGGTTCGATGATTTAAAATGGAGAATTCAAACAGAGCTGGTCGCCTGTATCGCATGTAACCTTATTAATACGAACGACCGAGCGATTTTCATTAAGCTGATCCGAGGACATACGCGCAGGGGAAAAGAGAGGTAACACGAGTGCAACGTGAAATCATCGAGCACCGACGAAATACGCGATGTACCGGAAATGAAATTCCCGGGGCAAGTCGCGGCCCGCCGTCTCCCGGATAAACTGTTCGGCAAACAACCAGACCTGTATCGCAATTAACAAATGGCCGTCCTCGACAGCGTCCCGGTGACAATCGGCCGCTGGATTATCCTGCATCATTGATCCATGTTATCTTGATGCTGCATCCAGCCTTACTACAGCCAAATTGCGAACGTTTGATCAACCGGCTGCAGATTTTTCTGAATTTACTGCGCTCCACTCGGCTGCAGGAAGGTCCTTGCAAAAGTGAAACAGAGAACTCGGAATATTACAGACACTCTGCTTTATATATTTTCATACAAGCCACGTCAATATCCTTGCAATTAAAAAATAAAGGAATTCCTGATAGTAGGTGCGAACGGACTAAAGAATCGTTCAAAAAGAAGAGAAAATGAAAAGCGCGGGTGTTGAACGAGCGAGAACAGACGGCGGCGTCCAAGTTGCCCCGGCGGACCATTATTTTCGCGTAAACTCCGCCGGAATTCGCCGGGGCTGTCGGGGATCTCGGATTCTGGACACGGAATCTCGCGATGTTCGACTCGAAAACTTCGCCAGGTGGAATAAGAAAACGAATAAGGGGAGAGAGGCTCGCGGAACCGAAAGTCCTCCGGGGACGCGTGGCCTGTTCTTCGCTCGTGGAATTCCTGAATGAGGGAAACGCGAACGACGGAAACGCGTCGCTTCTTTTCTGGACTGGGAAACATGACCGGAAACCGGAGGAGAGCCTTGTGATTTGACTCGTGTCTGCGGCGCGGTCTGCCTCGATAATATCGACTATACTTATGTCGGAGACCGCCAGCTCACTGTCTGCATCCATTAGGGGACCATTTTCTGTCGGGTCGAAAGAATCGACGGTGCTCTGGCAACCGCCATTTCTGTTCTATCTCGATGTTCGTCAAGTTTGGAGGTACCTAATTGCTAATATAGCTACCGCGCATTTTTATGTAATTTCATTTCAAATTAATTAATGTATAGAATCTACCGACGAATCCAGAATAGAAAGGAATTTCGGCATCTCTAGACGCTCTTAAACCTCACCTTTACAATTACTTCTAAATCACAATTGTCCAATGAAATTCTTATGGCGTTTCGCATAAGCCACATCTCGCATTTACCGCGATAAACTGCCAGTAAAATGCTGGACTATTATCAGCAGGGAATGGTTTCGAAGAGACCACTGGGACATCTTTCAGCTTCCAACCAGTCCCGGATCGACCCGCAAACTTTCCCCATCGTGTTTTACGATCCGCGCATCGCGAACTTTTTAAAAACAGCCATTCTCCGGGTGAAATTCGAATCCGTGACTCGGATTGATGCGACCGAAATGGACCGCGCCGGCAGAGAGAGAGGCGATATCCATCATCTTTTGTAATGTAATTGTCAGGCGGTCGGTTCGTTAGCATCGTCGGCGACGGGCTAGCGAAACAAGATCGATAGAAGCAGCAGCGACGGAAAAATAACCCCCAGCCCTTCGCGGAGGATCGACAGGCTAAATTTTTTGGCAGAACAAAGGATTTCGATGGAAGGCATCCTCGAATTTCACGGGGATTTCTTTGAAGCGGGTTCCGAACTAGTTTCGATCAATATTCGGGGTCTGAAACTCGGAGCCGGCTGGTGGAGATTGAGTTCGACGAGCTGAACTTCTCGGGAAGTGCCAGGAAGAAAGTAAATGTAGCCACTGTTCGGGAAACTGGAACATAAGGAGCGTAGATGCGATTATAATTTACCAAGGACTCGGCGAAAGCTGTTTCACATATCCAAGTATATTGTTATGTGTTTTTTCTAAATTATTTTTGTTCGTGGGGATTTCCGGTCAGAGAGCATCTTGATTTAATTCTAAACTTACCAAATGACCGGTTTAATATTCGATATAGTGCTCGGAACGTTCAGTGTGCATTCTGTTCTTGGATTGTGTGAACACATTTGGAATTTAATTTTCAGACATGCTCCTACTGTAGACAATAGAAGCTCGAGGCACATACTTCAACTCTGACAAACTTCATTAGTTAAACGACCATGTTAACCCTGTGTACTCCTACGTCGAACTCCGCGACATCTTTAAATTGTCGGTTTAAGTATGCATTGTATATTACAATATTTATTTTTCATTTTACTTAGATAAACATTACACACGTATTTCGCGGTTTTCGACATTTCAGAATTTAGGGTTGCGATTAAATTAAATTCGGCGTGTATGTACAGTCTCTGCTCTTTCGGCCAGTCTCGTTCGTTATAGTCGCCGCATGATCGACCACGATCGACAGGAGACTTCCGGCACCGGTGGAATCAGCCGCATTCAACCCGGTGCCCGATTACAACGTGTTTCTCGGCGGCATATTCGACACTCGGCAATTTCTTCCGGGCAATCAATACCCATTGTTCCGAATTCGTGTACAATTCGGCGCGTGCTGGGGTGGCCCGCGCGCGAGCGACTATTGATTTCTGCACTTTCCTGAAGAGCCTCTCGAACCAATTCCACCTAGTCTCTCTCTCTCTCTCTCTCTCTCTCTCTCTCTCTCTCTCTATCTATCTATCTATCTCTCCCTTCATATCCTTCCTTTTCATCTCTCTGTCACTGTTTCACTTCTTCCTCCTATAAACACGAGAACGTTAGAGTCGTCGTTACAGTGTTTTTTGGGCGATTTTAAACGGCTGCTTGCACTCATAGTACATTACGAGGTTTACAACTTTAGCTGTCTAAACTTTTCGTTCAGACCATTTTAAATTTTCGCTCTTCAGTCGCACAACGCCTTTGTTGCGACGATAATTTATTAGAATATATTATTTATATATATTTATAATATATTTATTTATATATTGTTCTTCTTCTTGCTACTGAGATTAACCAGACTGTGGATTTTATACGTTCATAGTAAAAATCAGTAGGTGTAATTTATAAGGCACAATTGCATAGAATTCATAACATTTCACGTGCATCGTTAGGGACTCGTTCACCATCATTGTAGAAAGGCTGATTAAAATCAGTCGTCGAGTTAGGTTCTTACGTTCGTCAGCCGGTCCCGGACCCGGCAATTACCGCGATTATCTCGTAATTGGTCTCGACAGAATCTCACGCGAACTCGTTGTTTACGCGGCCGTGAAAACTCCCGAAACGGCAATTAGAAGCGTATTCCCGGTACACTGGGAACTCGCGATTCTACCAGCACCGCCGTCTACGACGCTTGTTCCCAGCTTCTGCGCGGTGCAATCCCGACGAATGAAATGAATTATTCATCGCCGCGAGACGGCGAGACTCCATTAGAGAAGAGGAGGAGAGAGCAGGAACACCGGGTAGGGTGGAGAGAAAAAAAAAACGACAGCCCATTTGTTTCGGCGAATGCTCGAAATTGGAGGAACCAGCCCCATTGCCACCAGCTACCCTCGTCTTCGTTGATTGACCTCCCAGCCGGATCCCACTCTGGAAAACCGATGCGTGGATGTACGAGCCTCCCGGGACTCGTCTCAGCCTTGTCTGGGAACTTTTCCTCGACCGAAGTTACCGCGAAGACGGGTTCTGTGGACCTCGATTAATCGGCTGGCGAGAGTCTCGTTTGGATAGGATGAAAAGTGACGGATTATTCTTTCTTATTTCCCTGCGAAAAATGTTCCCACGTATTCAATCTACGTCACCTTCATATTTTAGAAAAAAGGATTCGTATAAGACTCTAAGGCGCCACCAAAAATTGCCATAATATAATTTCGCGTGTATGGAAGATCTATATCTCCGAAGCGGTGATCCTTTCGAAGGGTCACCCCGAAGGATTCAGGAGTCCGTTAGACCCTCCAACGTGGAGATATGAGTCGGAATTTCCCGGAGTTTAGACGCGAGCAATTACAGCCCGACGAAGGGAGACGGTAATTGGACCGGATGAAAAAAGATGCTGCGTGGAGAGTCTCTACCGCGATTAAGTGTCGGCCGTTTGCTAGGACGTCCATCGGGACGTTGTCTAGCCGAGAAAAAGCTGCGACGTTCACCTGCAGTTCTTTCTGGGAACGAGCAAGATCGTTGACCTTCGAGCTTACGAGAGGTTCCCGATGGATGATCGCTTGGGATCGATCACGAGAACACTTTTGATAATTGGAATGGTCCCGAGGATCAGCTTAGTCGCGTGCTAGCGGGTACACAGAAAACCGAGGTGGTTCAGCGATTGCTTTAGGAACAAGAGGGCGGCTCGGAGACGGAAAAGGATACAAGCCCGGCCTGATAATTGATTAACGTCCCAGTTTCCTTTGTGGCTTTTTTCCGCGGCAGATTGGAGGAGGGAACCGCCGGCCAGAGAGAAAAAGAAAGGCCAAGAGCTAACGGTGTTCCCATTTTATCTGGCTCAAAGCCTGCGGCCACGTAAAGCGCCCTTTTCTTCTTTCCGGTTGCTCGTACCGTGCCCCGAGCGACAGTCCCGCGATGTAGTCAACCCGCAAACAACGTATTCTATGCAATCCTTGGCCTCCTTTTTCTAGGATATCAATTGTGGTCCCGGGAACGGAGAGGGAACCTGCACCGAACCCTTGGACCAGCGGTTCCCTCAGGACAAATTTCTTAATTCAATTTTCGACTCGAATATAATGAAGCGATGACTTAAACTGCTCCTAATTTTATTATTATTTTATTGTTACCACCGTACCATTCTTCCGAAGAATCGCTCAACGATGAAGAACGAGATTTCCTTCACAGGTCGAACCTATTCCCCGCATTCATCTTCCCCGGGCAACTCGCAAGAACCAAAAGTTATTGACGATCGAACTCGACATTATGGTCGCTGGAAAGACTACGGCTCGCAAGTTCCCATGGCGAAATCCGCTGCAGTGGAACGACCTTTCCAGGATAATTCATCCAGTCCAATTTCTCTTCGTAACTTATTCAAGAAGAATCGAACATCGATTCCGGTCTCGGGAAAGGTCAAGAGAGAATCAAGAGCTCGTTGCTTTCTCTCTCACTCCCCCGAACATAGTGCAACACAGTGCTCGTCGATCCATTCGTTTCCTCTCAATTTCAGAGAACGATCCACCGGATCGATTCTCGATTCCCTGGCGAATATAGAAGTCACAGGGAGAGGAGAACAAAAAAAGAATAATGGAATTATTCTGATGGTAGTCGGCCTGTTGAGGTGTTAGTAGAAACTGCTTCTCAGTGTCAGACACTCCGACGTTACAGACTTTTCCAGGCCATCGTTCTTTTTTTCGAGTTCGCGTACCTAATTCCCTATTCGAATATGTCCTCTAGAAGATCCCGTTCTCGCGGCGAGCGATCGCAAATAGAAACCGAGTCGCAAATAAAAATAACTCGACAAGCGTAATCCCCGGTCGTGATTCAGCTCGTTGCCGTAATTCAGATTGAAGGATGTGCTCGCGAGAGAATCGTTTCCGTGGGCACGATATTATAAATTCCCACAGTTCCAGCTACAAATTACGCGCTAATTCTGTTCGCGATGTCGTTCGATGACCGCTCCGTGTATTTTTAACCGGCCCATTCACATGTTTATAGCCATTTTTGGGTTGGAGAAATATCTTGTTTGCAGTATCATGTTTGCAGTTGAAAGACAGCTGTCTATCCTTGCAGAGACGTCAACTATTCCCTTCAGAAATATATTTCTAGAGACATCGCTTCGGCAACGTTGTGTCACGTCGTTCTCCTAATTATTGATAATCTTTAGGAATAACTTTATTAGTTTATACAATTCCTCAAAATACATGTTCCCGTTCGCGCAAGAAATATTTACCGTCCGATTTCCGAGTGCACGCGAGCTCAGGATTTTCGTTTGGCAATTTCGTGCTTGTTTTCGAAGCTTTGTCGCACGTCGGAATGAAGCGGGACACGCGGGATGGTAAACGAATCGGCAACAGGCGTAAACGGTCCCCGATAGAAACCCGCTTAAATAATTCGCTCTCGGCGGCCGCCGCGCTCTGGACACATTGATATAATTAGGCGTTATTGTCCGGTAATAGCTCGCCATCGAAAACAGTAGCAGCGCTCTGGAGAGTCCTCCGGGTCGGTAAACGTGTTGGTCATTTGTTCAATCGGTGCAACGGAATTGGGGGAAGGGAAAAGGGGCAGGGCTTTTCGATGGGGTTTGTCGAGAGGGCAATGGAAGGGAAGGGCGCGCAGCCCTTTCGGCTGTTAACCCTTCGGTTGTTAATTCTATCGCGTCGAACGCGAAAGGTCTCCCTTTGCCGGGTGTCTCACCCCCGCGATAGCGACTACAAAAGCAGCCGGGCCAGCCGGACGAATACGACTGCGTTATCGCGTCCATATCGATATCGTTATCGAGTGGCCGAACAACCAGACGCCCCGCACACTCGCGTACATACACCACGCCATTCCCCCGCATCCCCGTCGCACTCTGTCCCCGCGTAATTCTGCGAAATTAGCGAAATTGCCAACACGATCGCGCCTATTCAACAAGGGAATCGCTGGAAATATTGTGCACGCAGGCGTTAGGAGACATTCATTGTCGAATTACCCTCTTTTCTATCGTTTATGCCAGCCTGGCCGAAGTAATTATGTTTGCCCGCGGCCTCGCTGCGGGCCAGCTGCATTTGCTGCGCTTGTTGATGCGCTGCTTGCATTCGAACCAAATCCAGACAGATTTGCAAAGATTCTGTTTTGTTCGATGATTCATTGTTATCCTTTCTGCTCACTAAACTGCGAATTAAATTCGCAGAATAAAAATTCAATGCAATTTAATCTGTATCTGGCTCCCATCTCCCAATTTTTTATTTTGCATTAAGGTCCGCAGTCTAGCGATCAGTGTAGTGTCGCGGTTTTCTAAGAATTTCCTACCTCTTTTTCCCTGACTGCTGCTCATCCAGGCTCAAACCACCGTCGAGGAGCCGAATTCTGATTGTTGAGGCCCTGTCCCCCAACAATCGGGGAATTACGGGAGAAGGATCGCGCAAAGGCGATTCAGCTGGATCGTTAGCGATCGCCGCGTTGCCCGCTAACTGGATTACCAGAATGCTGAGCTATTAAACTCCTCATAATCTTGTAGACCGGATATTATCGGGATTCGAGGCTCCACAACGTCCGCAAAATTATGATTCTTGATAATTGCGATCGATCCACGAGTGCTACGACTCTAAACTACAAACCATTTAATATCGGGAACGTGTACACACTTTCGAACACGATTTCGAACTTACGTTGAACGCTGTAGATCACGGAACAGGTTGTTTCCGGGACGGTTTTTCACTGCTTCCCGTTAGCTCGGTCGTTTGCTGCACGCTTTCACGGTCTTAGCTCTTGATCCCCAATAACCATTGACCTGTTCCGGATCCGCGAGACGCTGCAAACTTGCAATTCCAGCTGCGGGAACCGCGGACTGTGTTCCGGGGCTCTTAAATCTGGGAGATTAGTGTCGTGCAGTTTGGTGTGCTCGGCAATGAAGCTGTAACGCGAGCTATTCGATCGATGGCTGGCCGTGGATCGCCGCTAATCGCTCGACTTTGCTCGTGCGACTGATAAAAATGAAGTTTATGCATTTGCTGCGTTCCGAGCTTTCTGGAACGACAGTAAAATTGTTTGCTAAGATAATCCTCTTTTGATCAACAAACGTTTCTAAATCGATGTCCAATGTGGAGGACTGATATATTTCGACACGCGCGTAATATTCGCTCGCCACAGGTTGATAGTGGTATTTTCGGGCTGGAAAATCTCGTTGTGGCTCGGTCGACCATCGAACCATCTCGAATTTCGCTCGGACGCGTTAGGGTCGCCTCGGAGCATACCGCTCGAGCGGAAAAGTGGCGTTTGAGGCGCGCAATGCTCCGCAGGAGAAATTAAGGCCCGTCCGGAAAACGAGCCCCGGGATCTGGCGACGTCAAAGAGGCCGCCTCTGCCAACTCGACCGTGAATTATGCAGGATTTTCTTCGGATTCCTTTTCAACGACTTCGCCTCGAAACGCGTTTGCTTTGGGAACACGGGCCGGTGATTAAAGCTCGCCTGCGCGCCCCGGCGTTTATTTTATAACGAGCCTTCTCGATTACTCGGCCGACCTCCGCCTGGCCAAATACTGTTGTGTTTGTACTGGCACTGGCCGAGGGAATGGAATTATACTCTTAATTCAATCGGCGAATTAATGGGGAACGACCCCTACTCCGTTCAATGCCTGTTTGTTTAATCGCTACGCTAGCGAGTCTCTCGTTTTATTGTTTTGCCCGTTTCTGACAGTGCTGGGAGACTGCCGGGAATAAAATGGATTTCAATGGGAAAATCCTTGCGGATGTATCAAGGAAAGTGGCGTACAGTCATTTTTTCGTGCTTATGAAATTTTTTCTTAATAAATTTGAAAGCTCTATGTCATACATACGAAGCACGAGTAGTTACAAAATTCGCGAATTATGCAACCCCGTTAGCAAAATAGGGGAACGTAGCCGCAGAAGTTTGCGAAGTTTCAAGCACACGGACAGCCAGACAGTAAGTTCTTCTTGGAAGAAGTTGCCGGCGAATCTCGTCGATCCCACGAAGCCGAGAAGACAAGCGATAGGATCAGCCTGGTGGGAATCGGGCAAGGACTCGGGCAAGATCCAGGATCTAGAAGGAGGTCGGGGCAAATGAGGGACGAATCAGCGCGAGAAGATCTGAGAATGTTGGGGGTCCGAGAATCTGGAGAAGCTGGAACGTGGAGCCGTTTAAGTCGCGGGACCCGGAGGAGCGATCGAAATCTCGGCTGGAGGATGATCCGGGGAGCTAAAAGAAGACGGTGCAGAGGATCCGGCGCGGAAAGAACGAGGGGACCAGGCGGCCAGAAGGGTGGTGGAGCGAGCGAGCGAACAAGTTATGAGGCTGTATTTATCCCGGCTTAACCTACGACCGACCTAGCTCAACCTTCCGAGACACGGACTCCCGGCTGGAGCCACGATCCTGGATAAGAGGTGCACCTGGAGAGACGACCTGAAGTCGCGGGGAGCGGGTCGGGCTGACGCTGGCGTCGTCGAAACTACCCCGGAACTAACTGTTCGTATAAATTTGTGGGGATTCGCTCGCGTTCGAGTGTAAGAGAGATATGGGAGTCCGGCTCCTGTCCCGGCGCTGCAACTGGCGTGGACGAGCAGCAGGGAACGGCAATTTGTTCGACCGATGGCTCGGGATATCGGGGGAAAAGCAGGATGAATACCGGTACCGCTTGTCCGGAAAATATGCAACGGCCAGGAGCCTCCAGATTCTCGTCTGTTTCCCCTCGAATTAATGTTTATACGCCGCAGGAAAAATTAGTCGTATTGGAAGTATTGTACCATAAAGGTGCGCGCTAAACGGCAGTAATTCGAAGGCGAGAAGAATCGCGGAACGGTGAGGGAACGCAGATGAAAGCACAAGGGAAACGTCGGCCGGGGTTTGTACCTTTGGCGGAGCGTAAAACCGGTCTAAAGCTCGGATTTAAAATTAACGATCGCGCGCTCCTTTTTCTCCCAGCTCACGCCATTCTTTCCGCGCCGTCCGCCTTGGAATGAAAATAGGAGATTTGCCGAGGCTTGGGAGGGCAAACGCGTCAAAATTTTCGCTAACTTTTCAGGCTCTCTCTTTCTCTCTCTCTCTCGGCCGCAGAGCTGACCTACAAACAAAAGGCGAGCCGCGCGGATGGACTGCGAGCAAACGAGCTGTTAAATTATTTAACTCCGACTAAATTAGATCTTACCGCAGCCGGTATTCTCTCCCCGGAGCACTGTAGCAGCCGAGAAAGCCGACGAATCAAGCTCCTCGTGGTTTTCCCTTCTCGACCTTTAGCCCACGAACGACAAAAATTCCTGTCGCTTTTTGCCAGCCACCGACTACACCCTACCTGGAAATAAAGTGAATCCAATTATTCCCGACCCCCGGACCAAGTCGCAATTACCGCTACCAATTCCAGTAATGTCCCCGAAGCGGGGAGAACGCCGCGAGGAAGCCTACCGCGAGACCGTTTTCAGCCGGGGGAGAGCTTGTAATTGGGAACGGCGGTCGGGCACCGTGGAATCTGCGTGGAATCTATGGCGACCGAGACGCAGATAATGAGATCCGCGAAGGACCATCGAAAGTGCCAGCCTGCGAAAGGACAGCAGCCCTGAGCGCACCTTCTCCGTCAAAGGACCCCTCCAAAGCTGACATTAAAAAGACATCTTTCTGAATTGTTAACTTTATCCTATTACACGCAAGAATCCTGTATTTGCAAATTTTTTTCTCCACAACCACTTGTCGGATCAAGCGGATTTCTTTTTCTCCGTTCCAGGTTTGATTTAAAACATTACTTTTACACAATCGGAAACAATAAACTAACTCTTTGCGATCACAACACAGTCGACGTCGTTACATCGTTACTATTATCGCGTTCGTTCCATTTGCAATTCTCGGAAGAGAGGGGCTTCGAGAGCGTTAAGAGGAGAGAATGTCGTCGACGTTTCCCCTGCTTATTTCTCCTTGGATATCGCGCGACGTCGTCGATGTCCCGACCCGGAGAGTCTCGTCCCGAAGCAGAGAATTCCAGAAGTTCTCCCGCGAGATCGTCTTGCTCCGCGAGCTTTTCGGGAGAGCGAAAAGTTTCTCGGGTCGCGATCACAGCTGCAGCGGGTTGCATCCCGCGTAGAAACTTTACCGGAGATCAGGACGCCGCTGGAGGAAGCTGGGACGCTCTGCGACAGACCAGGCTAATTTCTGACCTCGTTGGAATTTCCGGCGGCAATTAAATTAAACGGCCCACCTGCATACCGAGATGTCCCTTCCTCCTCTTTGATATGCGTCTACGTGTGCCCGGAATGCAACAAGGTGCTCGTTGAGCCGCCAGAATACCCTGCGACGGGACCGAATGCCATTAGGCAGCTGGATTTCTTGAGAAATGCTCTGGCTCTAGCCTCACCTATCCAGCGATGTCGCTTATTTCGTGTCTGCGAGTTCTAGCAGCGTGTCATAGTGCGCGGAGGCTGCTAGGAATTCGCATATTTCCGGCGAAGCGAGCTTGATTCGTCGGGGGAACGGCGGTACACCAGGATGTTATGATATCAGCGCTTGGAATGAGTCAATTGGCTGCTATTTCCTCTCAGAATAGTTTTATTGGAAACTCAGAGCTCTCTATGAGAATTGAACCGAACAGAGGAGTGAGACTGGCTTCAGGGTTCAAAGCATTCGTCAGGCTTTATCAAGTTCATTATTATCAACTTGAAACAATTTATTTCTACATTAAAAGTGCTTGAATTACAAATCATTAAAAAACGTGCTGTCTGCAGACTCCCTTCCGGGACACAAACTGTTGAACAATAATTCCATAGATGATTGCATCCGTTCCGAAGATACTCTGCAAAAATCAATTATCCGGAGGAAAAGGACGGTTCGGGATAACGACTGTCCCGTGAACAAACAGCATAACAGGCTCCAGTATGCTTTGCCATAAGTCTGAAAAGCTTTAGTCTCGCTTGGAGCACACTCGTTCCGTAACACACGCGTTACGAACACATACCGAATTACCGGGAACACATACGATCCAAGATACGTTTTCCTGGGCCCGAATCTCCAGGAGAAGGGCACCCAGCTGCAAGAAAGAATTGAACGGCTGATAAGCAAAAACTCGAATTGCGACGAGAGTGGCCGGGGTGGGTTCTGGGTGGTCTCGCGCGTTGCCTCGAAATCTCGGGATCTCTATTCTTCCGTCCCGTTTATCTTGCGGGGGTGGCCTCTACGCCACGCAGCGCAGGAAGCCGCGCAATAAAGCCGCGACGAACCAAGGGAGAGGACAATGGTGCCTCGGTGCATTTTTTATGCTCGCCGCGGTGTAACTAATGCGGCACGGTTTTACGAGCGACCCTAAAGGGCCGACGGGACGGTGTCTACGCGTTTATTGAAGCCGAGACAGTAAACCGTGACGAACCGGGCCGGATAGAAATGTTTCATGAGCGTCGCGTGTTCTGGGATACCGACGAACCAGTTAAACTGTCCTCCATGTGGAGGAGATACACGATTATAAGTCACTCGTCCAGTGTGACTTATAAGTAGACTGCGGATCTTGATACAAAATACAAATTTTCCATCTAAATTGCAACAAACCCGAGCGAAATAGAAAGTTGTTTTCTGTTTCAACATATTTAATAGACTGAAAGTAATACAACGGTATTATTAAATTCTTCTAATGTTATTGTTCTTTTAACCCGCATCTACTCATTTTTGTTATAAATGTATAAAATCCACAGTCAACTTCTACAGATAGCTAAGTCAGACTCGAGTAGACTGTAAGCAGATTAAAAGAGTTCAAGAATATCAATGCATAACGTTTGGCCTCTGCTTGTTGCAATTGATGCACAGATCTGCAGTCTATTTATCGCTTTGCGAAGACGAATCAGACAGATTTCGACGAGCCGGGCTAGAAATTAATTGAAGTTCGCGCAGAGCGTACAGATTGCGCGGTCGGCCCGCATCTCGGCCAGATCAATCGCAGCTGATTAGTGTCAGTAGTATGAATCTCGCTCGGAGCGGTTTTCAATGGAAACTGAAAGCTCCGGCCGGATGGTAATCGTCTTGTTCCCGTCGGAGGAACAGGTTGCCCCGGAATTTCCGGCAAGTTTCCCCGTAATAGGATTAGAACTAATTGATGTCGTGGGCCATCGAACGGGCATCTTCCGAAGTTATGCGTCTCTGTGTAAGGGCCAGCTGCAATCGAACCGCGTCAATAATAGAAATATCGATGCATCCGATCTCGCATGGAAGCTAAAAGCATTCGTCGGTTACAGTAATCGTCGATCCTCGTACCGGGCGAACCGTGGACCTGTGGGGAAAGTTCGATCGCGAACAATCGAACTATTCGAGAGAGAGAGAGAGAATACTTGTTCGGGAATGAGAGTCCGTGTGTTTCGGAACAGATCAATTGCCCCCACCAGCGTCTAATAACACGGGGGAAATGGGACGCGGGGCCCCGTCGGCAATTACCGGACCAACGGCCGAGTAGAAACGGTCGAGCTAAGGTCAGCCATGGGAGAAATAGTCTTACCGGAAAATTGGCTGCGATTCCGTGACCACGGCCGAAACTTTACGAACCTAACTCCTCTCTTTCTCTCTCTCTCTCTCTCTAGATGTCCCCTCCGCGAATGTACTCCTTCTCCTCGCTAATTGAACCGAGATACGAAACGTCGCGTGTCCCTGCTAACAGGAAATTATCGTCTCGTGGTCGCCTAACGCTGCCTCACCTGCCGCCGCCAGAAAACTTTTCCTATTTATTCCTGACCCAGGATTGGATTAAATTACACCTAAACGGCTGGCAAGAAAGCTTGATTCTTCCACGAGCTTAGCACACCACAAACCTTCTCCTCCACGGCCATCTTTTCTCTCGCTAACGGGAAGAGAACTTCTCGTTTGAGAAAACGCAAGACCTCGAGTTTCTGCTTCTCGAGTATTTTACCCAAGTTTATTTTTAGTCCAACTTTTTCGCCCTTTAACTGAATATTCTATTGTGAACGTTTATAACAACGTACTGGAAGACAAATTAAATTGAAGCAATACAAACGTATAATATTTTTAAATTCTTTACGTGCGTTCACTGTTTTGTATTTATCGTTTAAATTATTTTAAGTGGAAAAGATTCGAAACCCGTGGTCTGGGGCAACTTTGCCAGTGCCAAGTGTGCAGTATGGAGTCGGAAATCTTGAAGAAGGTTCGGAGCGTTTCCAGAGGTTGTCGTCGAAGTTGAACGATCCGTTAATTGTTTATTCAAACTGTAGTCTCGGCGTGCCTTTTCGATCCCCGTAGGGCCGATGCGCAGCCCTCGGCCGCCGCTCCGCGCCGGTGTAGCTGAATTAAACCATTAATCGATATCGGAAAGTGCTCCCAGCAATATTGCCTCGCAGGATATAGCGGGGAACGGTCGTTACTCTGTCAAACGTACCGAGCAGAAATCGCGGTCGTTTCAGCCGGTAAAGTTCCCGGAGAAATTCTCGGGGCTTCCTGCGGGGGATCGGGCCACGTTATCGAGAAGCCGGCGATCTCTGGCCCCGGTTCGTAACACTTTAAATCTCTCTCTCCCCCCACCCTCTCTTTCTCTCCCCGTCGACTGCCGTCGCGGCGACGATATACCTCAAAGTAGCGCGCGGAATCGATGTCGCTCGAACTTGGGTACTTTACTAAATTGGCGCACGATTGTCGGGGGATTCCTTCTGAAATTGATCGTTCTCGCAGTCGCGAGCGGTCTCTCGTTTCATATTTTTCGACCGCTGTCGTCGCTCTTGACTGATGGACGCTGATTGGAATTGCGAACAGGGCATAGTCGAGTTTAAGTTTGATACGATGCTCAACTTGGTAATTGACTTAGAGGTCCGCGCGCAGTCTAGGCAGATTTATGACGTCCGGAAGCTGTTGCGTTTCTGGGTCGATGAACCGTTTTCGCCTGTTTATAAATACAGTTGGTCCGCAGACTTTCTGCGGTCGCGAGAAACAAGAATAAACGATGGAACAAACGTCAGAGGACACGACCAGCACTGTCACGTTGCTTTCGACCCATTAAAATTATTAAACAGAAGAAGTACGGTTCTACCTCGCGTCTTATCTCCGTTAATTCGCAACAAACATAAGAGAGATTTGGACTTTTGCTGAATTGTTCATGAGACGCTTCTATTCTCAGATCCGCAGCATCGTTTGCTTCGCTGTCTATACATACTAACAAAATATTTAATGAAATGTAATGTATCTCCTTGATGAAATACTAAGACAATTTAGTAAAAGGGTTTCTCTGAAAACAATTCCTAAAAATTCGCACAAACGAAATGAACTTGACTAATTCCGTATAAAATACGAGACGGTGGTAACGATCGTGTTGGCTAATTCAAGACTCCAGGATAATCCAAGAATAAAGCGTCTCGTCAACTGGAAACGGTGAATTAGCAGTCGCGTAGAGTAACAGTGCGCTGTTCTTTTCTCTTTTCCCGAATTCGTGCTATTGAGACTGTCGAAACACGTTCGGGCGCGTTTAGAATGCAGTGCAACTATTTTCCGAGTAAGAAGATGAAAGAGCCAAGCTCCGTTGAATAGCTGGGAGCCGATTGCGTCGAATCGGGACAGAGGATCGTCGAATCGCACGGCGGAATTTAAACGGCGGAGCGGGATGGGGCGACAAAGAATCCGCGGAATCCCGTAGGTATTCGACGATATATTCTACGCAGCCAATGAATGGGCCGCCAGCTGTCGAACCCTGGTATCGCAGGTATTCACGCGTGAGATCAGCTGAAAATCGCGCGGGTAGATCGAAACCACCGTTGACACAGTTGTAGGAACTCCGCTGAGGAGGAACACCCGACCAACGGGTCGCAAATTGTGCGCCGAGGTGAACCGGCGAAGAAAATCGCAGGGAAATCCGGGAAATCTGCTGGCGAGGCTTACGCCGTGCGCGCGGGCGAATCGATAACCTGGCCGAGGCTCGGGGCTGATTAATGGACCGATTGATTCGACTTTCTACCGGCTTCGGCGACAAATCGCGGCGACTTCATCCGGCTCCGAGGTGAATTGATTTTCTCACTCCTCTCCTCCTCCCACCCCCGGAATTTTTGGGCGCTCCGCTTCGTTCACACGGAATCATCTACTTGGAAAAAATATTCTCGCATCGAGATAGTACCGTTTGAAAAATAAACCATTTTTTAATTTGAACTGCTTCTGTAGCTCTAATAGTTTGCGTCGCCCAAATTCGAGGGCTTTCTTCACAATTTCGATGCGTACGATCAAGATGTGCATAAATTCTTGCGACCCAGTAACGATCCAGTGGAGTCAAGTAGAATGGAATGCGTGGTTAACAGAGGGATCTATGGGAATTTCTAATCTTCGCCATCGTGTTTATACGGGAGCGAACGAAGCATTAGAGGTATGAACTTTCGAGTGCTCGGCTTCGAAGCCGTAGTATTATTATTGCCGACGAACAATTCGGCTCGGCGGTGGACTCAGGGTAAATCAGGATCGAATCTTCCGGACCAATCGCAATACCCATTAACGTGCTGGAACTCGGAGAGGATGGCGATGATCGCGGTGATGGCGGTCGCGTTGCGGTCGTCGTCGACCAATCGCGCTCCTCCCCCCATTCTCTATCTCTCTCTCTCTGGCTCTCTCAACGACCCCCGCACTTGTGTCCTCCGCAAAATCCAAGGGACTATCGGACCAGCTGGGCCGGGGGGGTTGCAGGGTGCTTTTCTGTCAGACCGGCTTTCCGGTCGCCAGAAATTTATCGGTCCCTTCGAGGAGGGTGGCGAATCACCCGAAAAATGGCTGGCTTTGCAACACGCGACGTGTCATGCACAGCCGGGTTTATGGGCACTCGGGAAACCGTGGCGCAAAATTTGAATCACCAAAGCGTTTGTTCTCGCACTGGCTAAAAATATTTCATACGAGGACTTTGCAATGATGCACGTTCTTAACAGGTTCCTTCTGCCATTCCCATTGCCAAATGCCTCCTTTTCAATTAAAGCTTCCCTGGAGAATCCCGATAGCATACCGCATATACCACATATCATAATGTGGATGTCTGTGGAACGACTTTGTCTCCGTGTAAAAGCGGCAGAAATTCCGGACTGCTCTTTGTCACTGAAAAAGTAAGCCGATAGCGCAGCCGACACGAATTTTCGTGTGCCATCGGCGCGGGAAATGAAAGCGGCGTCGCGACGATTCGTCCGTTTCCCTGGAACAGGAACGATCCACGTGAAATAGCGGTCGATGATGCATTCCAGCTCGATGCCTGAATGCCTGTACCCTGCTGGATCGCATCTACGCACGCCGGGAACGATGCTTCCGCCGGTGAACGGTCCGCTTTCGTCGGCCGTGTACCCTTTTAACCCATTATACCTTGTCGAGGGATCGCGTCGGAAACGCCTTCGAAATATCGCGTCGGGGGTCGTTTTCGCTGGTGGAACGGATTTTTTGTCGGTCTCTCTTTACAAAGACCTTTGTATGGCCGACGTTTTATACACGTGGCCCCGGGCCACCCTGGGAAATGGGAAATGGGACCAGACGGGACAGGTGAACGATCGAACCCTGATATTCAATCGGCTCGCTGCGCGTTACAGGAACCATCACGGCACGCATATCGAAGATAACAACTCGGAGAAAAATGAGCGATCGCTAAGGGGTCGATCCAGTCGAGTTTAAAATGTATTCTCATAGAATTTTCCGAGCTTTCGCGACAGCTTCTTACATTTGGATTTTTGACCGAAAACCTGGGTCTTGAACAACGATCTAGCTCGTCCGTTGTCTTCGCAAGAACGACGCGTTCCGCAGCCGTCTAAAGCAGCGTGGGTGCGCTGTTGAGAATGTTTCGTTGGCCCTCCGGCTTTTCAATTACAATTTATCACTCGAGTTCCTCCAGTCGGCAACAAGCCGATCCTCCGTCAGCTTTAAAAGACAGAACCGCCGCTCCGCGCCGGGTGGAGGGCGACTGTTGGGCATGTAAATGCTCGCGACACCGATGCTCAAGGCGAGCACGAGCCAGCGAGCTCTGGCGCTGGGGACCGAGTTGAGAGCTCATACGGGGGTGACAGGCGACCCTAATATTTTCTTTGGATGGTGCTTTAAGCCCACGCCTTGGCTGAAGAGCTCAAGTGCCGGTACGAGTGCCACAGGAACGATACGATACTCTTTGCTGGATAGTTAGAGTGCGAGGACGTTTCCAGAAGGCCCCGTATGGACCCAAATATGGGCGTAAACCTCGAATATGGGCTTCGAGGCCTTGCTTCGCCTCGTGAAACCGCTTTGATAACTCCGCTCAAACATCTCGCTCGACGCACACCGACGCCACGAATCGTCAGGATGAATGTCCAAAGAATTTACGCGATTTTTCCAGCGAGGATCCGCCTCGGGGATTATTTCTGTCTCGCATTCTTCGATCCGTCTACGCTCATTCTACTCCCTGCTTTTACTTTCCTGTTGTACGAAAACAGAACTCGCGTTCTCTCAATTCTCATAATCGCGTGAAACAATTATTCTCCATTTTTATGAGACCTTAGTAGTTTATTTATTTATTACAGTTGCAAGTACTGAAATTTTTCTGAGGTCCAGAATTGAGTTCCATAGTGACCTGATTGTACGAACGAGGTTCGTTCTTCGTGCTCTTGAGCAAATCCAGGCTGATGGATTACCCGATGTTTACGCCGACCGCGAAATGTTGGCGTTTCTGGTCTTGTAGACTATTGAGAGCTAATCTGAACGTGGAGCAGAGCTCGTTCCGATGCGGGAGGATGCTTGTTAGCCGCAGGCCACGTCCGCAAATCAGTCAGTGTTCGCTATCACTTTTCAGAAACATTGTTCTTCTCGGTTCAACGAATTCATTGTGCCTGTTCACATTGATTGCGGTAGGAATTGTCGTCGGTCAAAGATTCTTTCTCTGAAAACAATGACAGTCTCGGATCGATTTCTCAGCTTCGGACCAAGGGAAACGTTCTCGGGAAACTATACATCTGGAAGACATCGAGAGCCCTTGACAGAGGGAACAACGACTGTCGCCGGCGTCTCTTTGAAGTGGCCCAGCCCCTTCGCGAAAAAATGTTGGCGATGATCGTTCGTCACAGAGCATCGTCAGCGGCAGACGCATCCTTTTTCTTTCTGCTTTCTGCGGGAAAACTCGTGGACCCTCGGAGATCTTCTCTTTGACTAAAATACTCGGCTCCGAGTATCTATCGTGCGGTTCTTCGAATTCTTATCCCGCTGATATCCGCGCTATCGAATACAAATTATTTGTGTAAAAATGAGGTATCGAATTCATTCAATTCTCCAGCTTCATTCCTGAAAAATCATGAAAATCTGCAATAATTTTGCTATTTATTGTTGGAACATCTGCAAAAGAAAGTCGAGTGTTGAAGGATACTAACAGTGTCTTTGTAATCTTAACGGTTCTCAGGTCAGAAGTGGAAGGCCTGTAGTCTTTCTGTTCCAAGGGAGGCCTGAGCAATAAACTTAGGGTCCTCGTGTATCTGTATTTCTGAGTGGACCCAACAAGGGTTTTTCCGCAATATTTCTCTGTTCAGCTTCACTTTAGTTTCGGCTTGCAAACCGTACAGAGGTCTTCTGACAAGTTTCCCTCGTTGAAATAAAGAACAGTATTATTGATTCTTGTGCGTGATCTTTCTTTATTATCAATACCCATTTCGATTATTTATCGAGCAAAATGTTAACCCCTTTTATCAGTCCAAATTTCTGTAATTTCTCGAACGAGGATGACGCCTTCGTCGGAGTAGGTTCTCGCATCTCCTCGATCGGAATAGCAGCGATCGGCAAGTAGGATGATAGAGCCGTTGTCGCGAAGAATGACAAACAAGGGAAGGCTATAGCCAGAAGGCTAGAGCGATGGGTTTGCCGACTGTTTGCCAGGCAGGAAGGAAGGAAGGAAGGGCTTGGGTCCGCAGAAACGAAGGAAATTTCGGCCGGAAGTCGGTCTGGTCGGCGGATTGTTTGATTTATCGCGGGATGCGCGAAAACAAGGGCTGTGCCAATATTAATCCGACGAGAGTTTGCTCCGGCCGCGTCGTCTAGCCGCTGTCCCTATCCTTCTATCTCTGGCCTCTTGCCTCTGTGTGTTTGTCCTGAAACCGGTCCTGATCGGTCTGGAGCAGCAGTTTCGCAAGTGGGTCACAGTAACGCGGTCGGATCCTGATCCTGTCTCCCTCTCCTTTGATTCCTTGCGATTCCTCACGCTGAAATCGGACCGGATCTCGTACGAGCCGGCTCGGATGCGATTTCCAAGCCGGAATGAAGTCTCTCTCGCTTGGCTGCCCGATCGTCGAGTTCCGTTACTAGCTCGGCTTTATTGACTGCCTTCGACTTTCTTCGTCGAGTCCCCCGGCCGCTGTCGTCGCCGCCTCTTCCGGTCGATCTGACGGCAGCGTTCGTTGACAGGTAATTGTTCGTTCTGGCCCCTAGCGGAAGAAACTTCGACCAGCTTTCGTCTTGGCGAGCCATTATTGAACTGCGAGAGGATTTCATGCGTTCGACCCCGGACAAGGCACAGCAGCCGACCAACCGTTCAACGTATTTTCCTGACACACGCTCGTGGGGACTGACTTTTGCTGTTAGATCGCCTATTCGGCTGCTTTAATCGGTAGTGGATTTCATAACTTGGATTTATAACTTTGCAGACCGCAGTTCTGTTCAAGCACGGCACAATTAAGCGTGTCCGACTATATCTGTCTAGTTCTACTTGAAGTGGACAATGAAACGGTATTACAGTGTTCCAGAGCGGTATTACTGTCATCTATCTACTGATTTATATCACGTTATCGCGGGTAATATATTATACCATTTATACTGTACAATGTGCGTCAACTTGTATACGTATTAACCCAAGTAGAATTAACCAGATGTGACAAGACACATCGCGGTATCAACATATTCCGCACAAATTTCACTCGCTGTCCTCGTCGCGTGCTTGCGTATTCATAAAATAATGAACTGCATTTAAATAAATTATATATTATACAGTGCATACGTTAAACAAATATATTCACTGTTCTAAATTCATTTTGAACATCGGGCATCCAAGACCAACTAACGATCAACATAGAAGAATTATTGGTTGTTGAATAAAGATTAGCATTTATTTAGATTTCAGCCATTTAAAAACATCCACCCAAATCCTTGAAACATAGAAAATAATCAGCTTGACAAAATTTCTCGCCGTTCGCAGGCTCCGCCTCGGAATAACGTTTCCCCTGACACTTTTTGCGCCGTCCGAGGTAGAAGATTCAAGACGCTCAAGTTGGATGGGATAACCTGTATTTCCTTTTTTACGGGAGGGGAGGAGCAAGCATTTTGCGAGTCGCTGCGGCAATCCTGTCAGAAGACAGGGGGCCAATAAACTCGTTCCGTCTGCGGCCGGAAGCGAGGCCCGTCAGGATGCACGGGCAATTCGAGGTAATCTCGCCTCGGTGGAAAACTCTATTTCCCTGAAATTCGCGGGATCCGCGCGCTATATCCGTTTATAATGACGCCGCCTAATGTTATTCATAAGGGAGTTGATCGAGCCGTAATCAGTTTCCCCCCTCTCTTGTAAAAGAGAAGCGCGACAGGTCTTGCACGGAAGATAGAGAAGGATCGGATGAGAGATCGAGGCCTAGGATCGAGTTACCTTCGCTGGCATATTGGACGCCTCGAAACTTGATAAAGTCGATTGCCGAATTGCCACCGAGAACCCCAACATCCCTCGGCCTCTCCGAACACCTACGAGCAAACAAGACGATCCCTTCCGATGTTTGCCTTCGACAGAAAACCGGGCGCCGACACCATCGGGCCCGCGATGTTTACCTTGACCCTTGGGTAATTAGCGCGACCCGTGAAACCGATCCATTTTTCAACTATCTCGTTCGCCGGGTACACCGGCGTGATTAGTTTGACGAACATCGATGTTTGATCGTTTTTCCTGGCCTCGGCTTCTTTCAACTCGCCTTGGGGCAAAACTTCCATTAGGGAATTGGGGATTAAAATGGAAGTACTCGATGTAGAAGTGAATTACTTTGACGCGAAGCTAGGACTGGGTTTGAAAAGAGACTTCGGGCGAGGAAGTTCGCTTTTTTGGGGCATTGTCGTCTGGTCAGCTGAATTCCGAACATTGATGAGTTTCATCGATTGGTTCTTTCTCGGAGCGTGAAGAACATGATTGTGGAGGAACGATGAATGATCTCTCTTAATCAATTTTTCTTACTCGATAGTCATTAAATTTTCCGACGTGTGGATTGCGGTACGCAGTTCGCGGTTTCGCGTAAATTCCTAAGATTCCGCAGGCCCCTGGATAATTGCATATTCGATGGGGCTCGAGTGTATTCTCTAGCGCCATTTACCCGGCCCGACGCGGGGATTCGGTCCGCTTATATAATACGATATCGCCGTGGACACGACAATACGGGACAGGGGGACAGGGAACGGTCAATCGGAGGCAAACCTCGTGCAAACCATTAAAGGTATTCGGCCATGAAAAGAGGCGAGACCACAAATTGGTCGAACGCAACGCGTATCACGGCTCTAGGCTCGATGTAGGCTGCTACTCGTGGAGTCGCGATCGATACGTTTGCCTATATCCAATCGGAGATTTGCAATAGCTATGAACAATTTCGAGGGGGTTCGAACCAGCCTCTGCCAGCCACGGCTATGCGGGGACCGCGTGAAACTACATATTACACGGTTAGTCTTGCAACAAGATTACCTTCCGGGTCGGGTCGATCGACGGTTTATCAAAAATCTGCATCGATCGTTCGCCGATCCGCAACGAGGCTTGATTCGCGGACCGGTGACCGTATGCAAACTAGGTGTGATTAACACTCGCTGCAAGTGGCTAACATTGACAGAAACCCGCGTGAATGCGCGTCCTACGCGGTATCGTAATGGACCCTGTTAGAGTAATGATCGCCGTTCGGCTTAATAACGTTCCATAAACGTGTCGAGCACCTAGAAGAACAGCTCCTGACAATTGTCATTCCCATCCAGTCATCTCGTAGACTATATTCGTGTTACACTTCAATTGCCAATTAATTGTAATTTCTAATAGAAATTAAAGAACTTGAAGATTGTAGTTGACGAGTAGATTCATCTTATCTAACGCCCGAGTTGGTAAGGAACTTTACAATAAAATAAAAAAGAAAACGGTGGAATGGGAACATTTTACAACATAATAGTCCAGAAATAAATTTTTTTAATATTTGAAAGAAGGGAAAGACCAAGGAAGTTTAGATGTTGTGGATTTCTGCAACAGCAGAAGGGAATGAAGATGATTCAGAGTGGTTAGGGTTCCAGAACGTCTTCCCCGACTTCCTGGAATTCGCATAAACATCTCAATTCGGGGGAAGAGGGCATAAGTTCGTAATATTCCCCATAGCTCGGTTCCCGGGTGTTGAAATCCGTTATAGATCATCGAGAAAACAGGATGATCTGAGGCATCCGTCGTCGGGACACCCTGTATAAGGGAAGCTAAGCATCCCGGGCGTCTAGCCTGGGCTCCATAGCCTGGTTCCACCGGGAAATCATCCCTTAGGCCTCAAACTCCGACTATCCAGCCGCTCTCCACCCCCGTGAATTGCTCCTCGAGCCGTGCTCGCCCTTCGGCGATTGATACACGAAGCTTAAATTATACATGGGCCTGATCCCCGACGCGCCTCAGGCGTCCGTCGAACATGGATCCGCGCCGGATTCCGCGCGATCATGCGAACACCCTGCCTCCATTCCTCCGAGATACCACTTTTGCTGGCGCCAGCGAGAGCGAGAGAACCGGCTCGAATCGAACTCGAAGCCGGTGATCGATTAGTTCCGAAACGGACAATGGGCCGAGAGAAAGAACTTTCGAATGGGATATTCGGTTCTTCCGCGTTTCTCGTTCAGTTACCGCGAGGAAACGATTCTTCGAGCTCGGGAACCGATGTCCAGAAAATTTTCCTGATGTTGCACCGAGGTTAAGACGTATTAGGGGATGGTGTTTCGAAGGAATTTCTAAAATTGCGGTACCTCGTTACAAAATATGTAACTTCGTAAACAACTAGGTAGATTCATCCGGAACGCAGTCCAATTTCTTCCTATTTTAAAAGAAGCTGCCGAGAAGAATTCTTACATAAGTTCGTGAAAGTACATTTTAGAAAATGAAGCACCGAAGGAGTCTCCTGGCAATCTCACAAAGAAAGTTAAACTACCGCCAGTTCGGTAAATGATGAAACTTCATGCGCTAGTAGAGATATTCGTCCCTAAAAGAATCCAGTTTTTCACTAACTTTGCGGAAGCCTATTGTGGAATATTTTTGCATAACTTTGCAGAACAAGATATCCCAACTTTACTAACCCTGTTCTCCAATACAGAGACTTCTGTTTTATTTCCACTGCCAAAACTCCTATTTCGACACGACTGGAAAATGCACTCGTACTGCAGTCAAATTGCTCTAGTTGCACGCGAAGTTTCACAATTTTCCGAGTCCCCCGGCGAGAATCGATAGCACACGGCCCTCGAGATACAATAATTGCAGCTAAAGGGTAGTCGGTGAAAGGGAACGGAAAACGTGGGGTGAGGTGGACGAGGTGGGGGTGGCGATGTCGTTCGATATTAAATCGGCCCGGTAAAATATTGACAGAGTCGTGAGCATGGAACACGGAAGTTCGGACTTTGTTCGCGATTATCGCAACCCTGGCAAACGAGCGCCGTGCCGGTAACCAGCGTTGGTTCATCAAAGAGACTGCGCTCGCCCGGAAACCGCAAGGTACTCTCGAATCGCTCGGAAGGAGGACTCCCCGAGGGACATCAAACCCATTGGCAAACGGCAGTCATCGCACAAACATCGGCACACTTGAATAATCCTCTCCTCGCCTCGATCCCGCCGGAAAAGATGAATTTATTATCCGCGACCGTCTGACTGCTCGCTGCGGAGCTGCCCGTTGCTCCCAGTAGTTAATACTAAATGGAGTGCCGAGGCTCCACGGTGATCCTTAAGCACCGCCGGTTCTATCCTGTCAGCGTAAATGAACTATTAATGGACGATTCCTGCTCGACCATCTTCGAACTAATCGACTAAGCTGCAACACTTTGATCGTCTTATCGCATTCCGCTCCTTGGGACAAAATTATCCCGGTCGCAAACTCATTACCAGACGATACTCGCGCTCAAAGGTGAAATTTTACTAACGAAACTTTCATTTCGTCGCTGTCCTATTTTACGGCAGACAATCATCTTCCAACGCGGTGCTTCGATTGAATAATTTCGATGCAGAGCGAGGTGCACGACGGATTTGCATTGATCGCGGACGTTTCAATTACCAGATAAACATGGCCGTCTTGCTGCAACAGCACAGCCGGACAGTTTCCGTTCGTTCGTTACCCGGTTGGATTGTCTGCGGCCCGTGGTCTCGAAGACAGGACTTTGTCCTACATCCGTGGGAATCCGGTGGTTGTTTCGAAACTTCTATGGTAGAAATGCCCGGGGAGAGTAAAAGCACAGGCGAACGCGGTGTGAAGCTTTTTCCAAGCGTCCTCTAGGCGTGCGAATCGCGCGAAGTAGAATAGGTCAGCCACTGATCAGACCGTCGATTACATTCTCTGCATGGCGAGTGCGGGACCGTGTACCGTTGAGGCGCTCTGTCGTTCAAAATTATCGAACTTCGCTTACAAAATACGTTGAATTTATGATCTTGCAAAATGCAATATATAATTGTGTAGAAATTAGATAGAAATTAATTTTTACATTTTCGTATTTCACCCACTCGGTGTTGCTATAAATACCGTCTCGAGGCTAATTTAACAGCGAGCGACGCATCAGGGAGTCTCGCAAGAGTTTCCGAGAAGAAACCGGAAACTCTATGCGACAGGTGAAGCGACGCTGCAATTCGAGACTCCTCCACCGTGAAAATCTGCGCTCCGCTCGGTTGCCGTTGCCATAAGCGAGTAGGCGAGCCGTTTCGCATCTAACCGGGGCCCTCGTCGTTTCCCACGCGTCGTCGCATCGACACCCTGTGGAACAGGCCCCATCCGTTACTTCCGTCGACGAGGCGTCAAGCTATCGCGACGCTGAGCTAATCTCGTCGACGAGAATCGATCAGCGATCGTTCTCCCTCACTCTTTTCCTCGATAACAGCGACGTTGGATATCGCCCCGCGAGTTTCAGTCGCGTTTCCGCCTGCCAAACACCCTCCAACGTTTTTATTTCCGGTTTTTCGTCTCGGACTCCCCGCTCTTTTATTACCGGGGAACGTGCTCCGGGTATTATGGCCGCCAGAAGTGGTTCTATAGTTGAAATGGAAGGTGTTACTCGGCTTTAATCGCTCCTCGACACGGTCTCGAAGCGACGATTACGATTTCGTTACCGGTGAAAGAAACTTTACGAGGGTTTTTCGGGTCGACGGAGAATATACGAACTGTCTTGGCCTTCCACGCCAGCCAGCCAGCCCAGAAAGAGGTCGCAGGATTATTCCTGATAAAAGTGGTACGAAAGTGGAACGTATTCTTCAGATTTAATCGGCACTCCAACGACGCGATTGAAATTTTGTCACTCGGAGACAAAGAGATTCCTCCGGAGATTTCTAACGTGATTTCTGAGAGCTCGAGTTTGGGTTCGGTGCCGTTCAAAAATGTTCTCTGTGTTTTATTCTCTTCTAAAATGAATCGCAGAATTCGATAAGATAGAACACACTTCCGACTCTTTCTTAGTTGATTGAGGGCATCGTTCAGTTCCCGAGAGAAACAAGGTAAAATTACCGATACAGATGCGGTTTCAAGCGGCTTAAACTTAGCAAAATATTGAGAGAGCCTTCAAGATGAAGATAGAATGTATTTCCGCGTTCTAATCGATTTCCGATAGATTTTCGCGGCAGCGATAAAAATTTTCCGCCCGAAGAAAAGAAACTTCGAGAGGCTCCTCGAAGTTTCTCTCCGGTTCGATGTTCCGGGGATCGAAAACCCGGGGAGCATCCCGCAAACAGCCGTCAACAGTGATCGTCCTATCGAATCAGCGGATATTCCTGAGGTTTAATCGGTGCTCACGGCGACGATTCGATGACGAACGATAACGCACCGATCTCTGCTCTCGGTGGAAACCGGTAACCCTCGCCGTAAGTTAAGACGATTAGGTATGGATTACGCGGCCCTAACCGAATAGACTCTCCTAATGGATGCATACCAAAGCGCATCCCCTGAATTTCGATTAAGCGCACCATCGAAATCGCGAGATCCTTGTGAAGGGGGTGGGTTTGCCAGCGCGCGAGCGCACGCGTTGCACACGCGCGAACGGCGCACCTTCGATTATAACTTTAAATTAGTTCCGTTGAGTTCGTTACGCGATTACATATCGCGACGCATTCTTAGCCGGCAGCTAATTAAGCCGCCGGGCTTGCTCTCTCTCTCTCTCTCTCTCTCTCTCTCTCTCGTCTCCATTTCCCTCTCCCTCTCCAGCTTGATTCCGATTCAAGTTTTTGCGAGACGCGTCGGAAATCGGAACAGTTTAATTCCGCGATGCTTTCTGGAAACGCAGACGGCCGTACTCGTTTCCTCTTCTACAGCGTTCCTGCCTTTTCTTCTTCAAAACTCAATTTCGCTGAAAGGAGGAACATATTTTAGCAAGTGGAAAATTGTTTGGTTACTTCCGAAAGACATTTTCTTCTAATCCTCATTTGCTATTCTTACTCAGTACTTCGCCAGGAAAGACATTCTTGAGTATAAAGGGTTAATGGCCGCAGAGAGAATTTTTATTTGGCACGAAGCTCTACAGTGCAAACTCGGTGCAACGAAATGGAGAGATCATTTTTCTTCCCCAATTAAGCGGGCCGTGAAGCTCCGGCGTGGGAGTAAAAAAAATCGCCTATTAACGGGCACAATTAACGGGAATCGAGGCGTCGCACGTCAGCTTCCGGCGGGACCACGGTGACCAATTACAAGGCGGGAGTGGAGACGGTGTGCTCTCTAACTGTTTACTCTCGGAGGGTTGCCATTTTGATGGAGCACTTAATCGAAATTGAGGGGGATGTAGTTTGGTATGTACCCATTAAGAGGGGCCAGCGTCGGGACTGTTCCTCCGTAGCCGACATCCGTCACCAGGGAATTATGCGCGTCCAATAATTCAAAATCGTGGGACCACGCGTTACGTCGATGCGGTGCTTCGCGCGCACGAGACCACCGCGTTCAGCTCGCCAACTCGACAAAACTAATTTAAACTTGTGATCCGAGTGACGCGACAACGTCCCGTGATTTTGATGGTTCGGTTAATCGAAATTTATGTGCGATCGCCCATAGCCCTCTAAACGATTCTTTCTTTGACAGTAAAGACGTGCATGGCAATGTACTCTGGTGTCTCTTAATCGATGTTATAGTTTAGAGACGCAAATCGAATGTACTGCAACGAACGGATAACACATTCGTCTCTCCGACGAACGAGCACGCCTAAAACATTAAACGGAAGCACCGAACTAAATTGAACTATGCGATAGCTCACTCGCGATTAAGGGACCAGGAGCGTATTATACGAGTCCGTTCGTCCATTCCGCTAGCGAATCACAATGCAGCGTCGTCTCTAGTCCCGATTTCAAAGCGAAATTAATAGTCGTCCCCAGCCGATGGGACATCAAAAAGCCAATTAATGAACTCGGGAGGCAGAAAACCGTCGTCGGCTAAAGGCACCATTAAATTCGGGCAAAGTTTCCAATCCGAGCAACAAGCAGCAGTCAAAGTTCCGTGGAGCACTCTCCATCGAGCCACCTTCCACTCGAGAATTTCTTCGATTCTCCCTAAAAATAACATCGGTGACTGGCGTCGATTAATCCATCGTAGCCGAGCTCGGGAAACAGAAACTCTTCGCCCATCGATCGCGGTTTGCTGTAGACGGTAGCTACCATACCCAGACCTTCGTTAGTTTTCAAATAAATCAGTCGCGTTGCGTACTCCGCGAGAGAGCAAGATGTTCTAAAGAAGGAGGAAGGTTGAAGGCACGAAGAAAGAAACAGGTTCTTTACTTTAGAGTCTCTCGACTTCCGTACAGTTTTTCCTTTCCGTCGAGCCTAGGCCGCCTCGAAGCTCAAAGGGAATCTTCAGCCTGACCCGCACGCCCTTTCACGGGTTTCTCAAACTCCACGGCTCTGATTTACGATCGTCCATCGACCTTCTTGCCCCCTATTCGCTGTCGACCGCAAACCTTGCGAAATTTATATTGGGAGTACATGGCGGCCCGGAAAAGTGGTCGTATATTCCCAAATGTTTGTGCCACGCACTGTGTCCGTGTTTTATAGGGAATTTGATGGGCACCTCCGTGTAAGAGAAGGATTCAGGATGAAGGTAGCTACGGCCTGGTATTTTTTATTTTTCTACACATTCTATAATACGGTATCTGAATATAAAAATTCCCAAATCTTTCCAGAATCCAGAAATACGATGTCGATAAGCAAATCCAAGAGCTGCTCGTAACTCGCCAACCCGAGAGGTTAATAAATCGATAAACTTAATAAACCAGGCTGTCTATTTAAGATATCCCGAGACACGACCGATCTCGAAGCTCTCAGGGATCCACGCTCTCATCGTCTCCCAACCTACTTCCGTCCCGATTTTGCTCGGGACGTTTCCGCGAATAGCGAAATTCTGCGGTGTGGATTGAAGACGTACTCGAGGAGCATCAGCGGGCGAAATCCGAAGACATTCAGAGACAGAGATGAAGAAGAGAGGAACCGATTCACTCCGAACGAGAGAAAAAGTGAGAGATCTTGGGATCAGTGGGCGTGAATACGGCAGATGAAATCCCTCCGGTGGCGATGTCTGCATTGGACGCACGCGGGGCGTGACACTCGCGTGTACATGTGGAGACCGTAGGACCGTAAGATGCAACGATGCACCTAAACACGAGACCTAACTCGGCCCCCGTAATTATTTCTTGAGCAAATATTCCGGCCATCGCGTCGGCTGGCTGGCTGGGAGCTGGCTCGTCCGCTTGTTTCGCTTTTATTAAACCGTGGTGGCTCTTTCGTATACGGGGAGCCAATTCGCCGGCGCCCGGCAGCCACGAGCTTTTAATAAAAGCCGATATTAAAGGTATTAAGTGCGGAGTCACCGTGCCGGGCCTGGCTGGCCGGCCGGGGAGAAGCCGCGGTTTCTTTCATTTATCTTTACCCCCCACAAACCCTTCTTTCTTTCTCATTCTCCTACACCGGCCAAGACTTCGATCGAGTTATGGCTGTTCCAGCGATTCGTTAGGGGATGAAATATCCTAGCCGTTTGTTCCCACTCCATCGTCCTCTTCCCCATCACCCGATACCGATCGGATTTCGAATCGCGAGGTTATTGTCTGGCTGATATTCGAGCGGGGACGAGCGTGATTAATGGAATTATCTCGGGGATGCGTGATAGCAACGATACCGGAGCTAACCGGCACCGAGGCTACCGTGTTTTGCGATCCTCGATAACCGTCTGCTTCTTCTGTCGTTCAATCCGATAGCTTGTACACGAGGAAAAACATTTGCTGCAGTTAATTACGCGAGGTTCGGATTAGTGGGCCCGTTGATTTCCTGCGCCTTCGTGTAAAAAGATACTAGGATATTCTATCGACGTTCATTCATGCCATTTATCACATCCCCCACAATTTCCATACGACTGGGAATGCATGAAGATTATAATGTCCCCGTCGTTGCAATCTTTGCGGAACGATACATCAAACAGAGAGTCTCACCTCCGGTAAAATAATCACAGGATCCACTGTCAAAGCGACAGCTACTAGACAGGCACGAAAGACTGCAAGAAGGCAAGAGAGAAAGAGCGAGAGAGTAGCACGTCTCAAGGACGCTGCATCAGGTGTATCAATTCCGGTAGGCTCCCGATCGTCGAGCAACTTTCCGTAGTCTATCAAAATACCATCAATCTTCTTCCTGGTAGACAATTTCGGAATAACCATCCGGTGCAGACGAAACAACCAGGCGCTCTCCTCGCCCTCGGTTCTCTTTCTTTCCGGGACCCACCCTTTCTATATCGCTCACCGCGGTGCTAAGAAAGCGGACGTCGATTCGGGAGAGAATAAGTTCGCTGGTAAAAAAAGTCTGGCCACCCTCTCTATCCTCGTTCTTCTTCTTCTTCTGCTTTGACCCGAGAAACCGTAGCCTCGGGTGGAACTCGCCCACGATAAAACCAGCCCCTTTTTGCCTATCCACCGACCGAGGCGAGTCTCCGACGCCTGTAAATCTTCGCCCGGCGTCTTACTCGGTTCGATTGAGAGTCATTAATATCGGACTTGCTAGACGGAACCCGAGCTGGAATGTGACGGTCTCTGGGGATGATAAAGAATCGTTGGGGAACGTGTTTATGATCGAGTCGAGGGTGTGAGTTTTCGTATAGTCATTCCAAAGGGTTGAATTCAATCGTGGAGGATAGAAAATCTTTTTCAGGCGAACAGCTGTCAGTTGACGTTCGATAAATTGAGATGTAACATCTCAAGTAGATTGTTCAATAGACCAGAAGTAGGCTCGTGTAATCAGACAGCAGTAGATATTGTCTGTGGTATTTGCTTAGGCAACGGTTACTAGAATAGGGTACACAGTATTGAATGTAGTAGGTGGTACATAGTCGAGCAACAGTAAGTAGAATGAGCTATATGTAGTCAGACAACATTAGATACTGTATGTCTATATGGTCAAACAACAATCCGTAGAATCGTTTGTGTACAATTAGACGGAGGTGAATAATATAACAGATCGTACGTACAGTAAACTGCAATAAGTAGAATAGGCCGTGTTCAGTCAGACCAAGGAAAGTGGATTTGGAGCTAGTTAATGGAAAGTTGCGAAGTAAAAATTTCCCAGTGGACGGTGCTCGAAAGTGAAAGGGTTTGAGGCTAGTCGGGTGTGAATGGATTTAAGATCTCTTAGATGTATGAATATAAACACTATATAGAAGAAGTTATCGATAAGAGTTAACATACACCGCGGGCGAAAATCTCCAGAACGTTTAGGTTCCAATTATTCTGGGTGTCCCAGCAGGAACCAATTAACCCTTTGCACTCGGAGCTCTTTTAACTCGAAAATCAAACGTTTCTTCGAACCCAGAATACTTCCATTCTCCATAATTTTTTTAAATTTGGTAGATGTGCAATTGATATAATACCTCATACAATACTTAAATCTTTAGTAATTGATTAAATACCGACATATCTAATAGTGTAATATTTTAAATAATAGTAAAGTAATTTTTAATAGCGCCTCAGAGGCGCCACTCGAGTGCTAAGGGTTAAAAGTCAGTGCTCGAGTTCCTTTACGGCTAGAATTAGCTATATGTAGTCGGACAACATTAGATATTGTATGTCTATATGGTCAAACATGAATCCGTAGAATCGTTTATGTACAGTTAGACGGAGGTGAATAATATAACAGATCGTACATACAGTAAACTGCAATAAGTAGAATAGGCCGTATTCAGTCAGACCAAGGAAAGTGGATTTGGAGCTAGTTAATGGACAGTTGCGAAGTAAAAATTTCCCAGTGGAAGGTGCTCGAAAGTGAAAGGGTTTGAGGGTAGTCGGGCGTGAATGGATTTAAGATCTCGGATGGAAGGAGGTCGGAGGCCTGCAAGTGGTACAAGGCGAGCTCAAGCGGACCTCTGAACGGCTGAAGAGCCGGCAAACATTGCAGGGAAGTTTATCGGTTCAATGTGGAATAGACAGTCGTTCGTCCAACGTTTGTAACGATTTACCACTTGTATCGCATCGCAGTCTGAGTCGGACGCCGGAGGATTCTCGAGGAAACAATTCCACCCTTCCGAAGATCAAGAGCCGCGTTAATTCGCCCTCGAAGATCCCCATTAGAAACTAAACGCACGGCCTGTGTACACACTCCCGGCCTGTTAATGATTCGGTTACAAAGCCTGCCGGTGTACATGCGCAGCTCAAACGGAACACACACATCAGCCACCTGCTTCTCTACCCCGTCGGATCAAGGGGGGTTTGTGTGCGTTCGACGCGCCACCAAGATCTACAGAGAGGCAACCCGCAGGCGTTGAGTCGGTCTCAGACAGATCATAAACGGGGGCCGCAGTCTGCGGACCGCTGCGGAGCTAACAGCTGGATGAAGAATTCCCAGTCGACAGAGACATCCGCGGACCAAGAACTCCGGAAGAACGGATGATCAATCAGACGGACAGCGGCAACGTTCGCGTTGATGTAAAATGCTGAAGAAAAGCTGGACGAAGGGTTTCGAGATCCCTCATTCTTCATGCATTATGCAGAGGTCGCTTCAAGCCGTTATAAAAACGTGGAGGTGATAGATAGTTAGCAGATGCACTTGAAGTAAGCAACGTAAGCGGCAGAGCAGAACATTGGCAGTGTTCGTAGAATTTCAGACTGGCACTGGAACGGTCCGAAAAAGTTATTCATTAATTGAAAATATTAATGCGACATTCGATCGATGGTATTTTAGGTCCTTAAGGTCCAGAGGGCTCGTGCAGAGAAAAATGAAATATTCCTAACGAAAAAGGTTCGATCCCTTAGCGCTTTGAAGGGAGTAATAACGAAGTCCTCTCTGAAGCAAACAACAAAGTACAGCTGAAGAATCGAACCGGTTCGCAAAGGATTGGATAAAAAAAATTTGAAATTCGGACGAGTTTCAGCGAGCCAGGCACAGAAGTAAATGCAAAGCCGTAGAGAGAGAAGGCTACGTGACGAGCACAGGAGACACCGGCAACGTGGGGAGAGCCGGCTCCCATGAATCACTCCGAAAGAATTGACAATTGACAAACAGAACCCGTTCAAAATCCCGCCGAGGCCGGAATTCCCCTTTCCACGGAGCTCTTTATTCCGCCGGTGGCCGTGCGGCGGCTGTACACCTGGTTTTTGCTCCACCCCCTACATATCTATTCTTCAGTGACTGTTGGTATTCCGCCGTTATTCTGTTGGACCGCAGTCTGCGCGTCGTCGAGAGCGAAAAATGCGGGTTTTAGGGCTTATTCCCCGGCTTTCGACGCATTCAGCATTTATGCGCGTCAACCCTTCGGCTCCCAGGAGGGGGTGGATATTTAAGAGGCATCGTTACCGCTCTTTATTAATATTATTTCTCCCGGTAAACGTTCACCGAGGTTTTGCCGCCGGGTGGTTGGGGGTATCTCGACGAGGGTTGCTTGTCTTTGAATCTTAAGAGGAACAATGCCGGTGGAAGGGGTGGTTCTCCCTTTGTGACCGAGGAATGAATCTTTTATAGAAATGTACCCCCACCCGTGGCAGTGGAGTCCACTTTGTTCGCGTATCCGAGCTCGTGATCTCGTCCCCGCGATGGAATCCTTTTTCCCCTATAAATTTCGCTGGTTTGTACGCGCCGCGATGTTTCGATCCGCTCGCAACCGCTAGCGAGCGAACGAGAGAACGAGCTAGCGAACGAGTGCACCCTTCTATCTGAGAGCTGTCGTCATAAATTTTCATCGGCGCGCGCGAGAGAGAGAGAGAGAGTCAAGGCCAAATAATTTATTCCCTCGCCACCCTCGAGGACCCATCCAGCCGGCTATACAGCCTCCGATGCTTGGCCAATTGTTATGCAGATTGAAGTAACACCAGCCGGCAGTTACCGTGGCAATTTCGCTGACACTTAGCTCGGCAAAGTCGCCCGATTCAAACTGACCCGTAAATAATGTCGTTTCCGGCTCGTCGACCGTCAACCGGCCTCTCCCCATCCCAACGACACCCGCACTTAATTGCAATGACCCCTCTAATTAACGCAGCCGTCCGATTCGTAAGTCTTGATCGAAACGTAACCCTTCCCTTTCGGGTTACGATCCCTAATAAAAATTCCATTGCAAACGTGTTTTTAATCGAAGGGTTGAAATTAGCCCTTTGATCGTCGGGTCCTTGTTAACTGTAATTTTCAGACTTTGTAATGACGCGTCGCCGGCTATATTAGAATCTTAATTTAGTAATTTCGAACGAGGGGCAATCTCTGGGGGGCTTGTTACTTGTCGCGGGGTTAAAATTAGACGTCAGTCTTTGTTCGTTGGTTGGTTGTTATCCGTTGAGATGTTACAGACAAATCTAGGCCAACAGATCAGAGTACCTTAGACTTCCCCGTAACCCTCGGCTGCGACTGTAATTATCTGGATGCTTATTGTTAATCACTACAAAGACGTTAATACGTAGGACACGGTCCTCCATTGTCGCGAAGTCCTCGCGCATGTTCGTGTAATCACGGACGTGTAATGCCGAATTGTAGTTAATTATAATCGTAATAGAGGATGCACCGGGTCAGGCTCAGACGTGTAACGATTTCTTGGAATTGCTGGAAATTCTCATCGACACTCGTCTCCTTGTTTCGATACTTATTTCGAGATTCAAAAAATCTGTGTGCGACCGCGATTAATTCGACACTGAATTTTTAAGGGATATAGTTTGCTCCCTCCGATAACGCCAGTGAGAAAGTCCCCTTTTTTGGAGTCATAAAACAGATGGGGGACATGGGAAACCTTCCTTTCGCCGCCTCGCCAGAAAAGATGAAAAACCTCTATTCGCCGGTAAATGGGACGTTTATCTGGACCCCGGCCAGTTCGAGCTTCCCGTGGAGTGTCGTTTTAAGGGACACGAAATAATCTCTGACCGCAGTTAGCCGGTGGATCGAACAGTTTTTCAGCTTGGCGATCTCCGATCCAGCTGGCTCCACGGCTGATCTGACCGCTCATTACGCGTAATCTAACGAAACCCACCATTAATCTTCGTCCCGCCGTTCTTTGTCGCTTCCTCGAGGTATGCTAGCGCTCGGCGCATGCCAGACACGATCGAAGTCGCAGATTTCGACGGCAATTAATCGAGTTATAATAGCTGTCTCGTTATTTCCCATCATTTTAGCCACGCTAATGCATATAATATCGAATCAGGCGGAGATTTCAGAGTCCGTATCCGGGATTAACCGAGAGCGAAGGGCTCTAACGAAGACCGTGCAATGGCCTAAACGCGTAACATCATTCTCCGGGGCTTGTAATTAGCGGTATCCCGGCCGACGTTAAGGAGGGTTAATCGATAAAGTCAACCGGGATCACCACGGGCGTCTTGCAAATGCACTCGCGTCATTTGCATAATTAAATCTTGCTCACCTGCCTGCTCGTCGGCCTCGCCCACCGTGCCCGCACCCCATGTCCGATCGATCTCGAGAAGAAACGAAAGCGACTCTAATTACGAGTACGATGGTCGCGTCGCCCTCTGCGCAAATATTTGCCACCCCCTTCCCTTCGATTTTTTAATACGAGACCGGGGATCGATTAGGTCGAACCTAACCCCTCGACATGGTCGATGTCTCGGGATAAATAACGCGAGGTGGGATGATCTTTCATACGAATTGTGTTTAGTGGTATTCCCTTTTCTAATCAATTAACAGCTGGATATACAAAGAGCAAAAAAGTGGTATTAACATATTTATCGACAATTGCTTGTACTTACTCTCCCAAGGCTCGATTTCGTGCGCGTCTGACTTATTGTTTGTTTAACTACTGAACCGCAGCTCGCATGGCCGTATTGATATACAGATTGCAGTTTAAACTTGCAATGGCACTCACAGTACACTCTAATCACGGCCATACATTGTATAGATTCCGTCTGAAATTAACCATACCGCTGCAGCTCGAATTCAACAGTTCGCACGACTACTTCGGTGAAATTATTGACTGTACTACTGAAACACAATTCAGTAGATGGTTTCGCCAACAGGGCTTCGTTATTATAGTCTATGTATACTATCCTACGACAATAACTGCTACTTCAGGGACATATCCAAATGTCCTAGAACACTTTAACCTAAAAATGTCATCACTGCCGCTACGTCAACGGTGCCTTTCCCTTTATTCTGTCAAAGTGGACGCGAACTCGTCGATTTTCCTGGACAGCGACATCGAACAGCAGTATCGCTGGGACACATGACGGAACGAGGGTACGATGGAAAACGAAAGTTCCGGGGCCGGTGTAACGGAACGGTTACTCCTTTCTGCGATCGATTCGGGGCCGTTTCCGGTCAGTTGGTCGGAGGACAAGCGCGTCGGAATCCCTCGGGAGGGCAAGGGCGACAGAGCGGAAACCGAGCGACACCCTAACCCAACCTTCCGGACCTTCGCCGCCGCGTGTCCCTTTCAGTTCTAGCTTCGAGTCAAAGCCCTTCGGCCGGAACCCGGGGGGCTCTGACTTTTCGGGCCGCGGCTCTTCAAAGAGGCCACGCGGCCACCCTCCGACGGCGACGCGACGCTCAAACGCACCCTTTCGGCCTGTTCTGCTCTTCCGGCTACTGGGAAATTAACCCGGTATTTTTAGGCCGGACCTCCATGTCCCGAGAAACCAAAGAACGCGATCCGAACCGCGGCCCTTGCGTTCCCAGTAATTAGTTAGACTTTGCCGAGCCCTTTGCACCCGTTTTGTTCGGTTGGTTTGCGCGGCTGTTGGTGGCGGTCGACGCGGTAATCACACTTTGACAGTCAATTTGGGAACGATGTTATTCGAGGGAGACGTCGGGACAATAATAGAGTCGAGATTGGTAATTGTTGTAGCGGAAGTTTCGGCATATGCAACTGGGCCGTGGTTGTTTATAAAGGTTTATTGTTTTATGAACTACTTTAGAACATCGTGAATTCACCAGGCACTTCTAAATCTGGCGAGGGCTTCAACCTTCTGCACTTGAAGCTATTTTAACTCGTGAAATTCGTCGATACCGAAACTGTCAGCTGCGAAGCTCTTTTCAAATCCCAAAAACCCGAGAATTTCGAGAGTCGACGGTCCAGAGGAATCGTGGCAAACATTCGCGGACAGGGATACTTTCGAGGAAAACAGAATCGTCTCGGCCAATTCCCCGTTCCAACGCGCAGGAACAACAAATACCGAGCGGGATTGGGAGAAGAAACGAGCACGAGGAATTGATTGAAAAACCAAGCGCAGGGTCCGCGGAGTTTCGGCCCTTAGCGTACAGAGGGATGAAGGGCGAAGAGAAAGAGAGGGGGGAGATAAAGAGAGACGAGCGGAAAGTTTTCCATTCGCTGTCGTCGGCTAACGACGCGAAACGAGCCCGGCCTTCCGTCGTAAATCCGTCGCGCCAGGAAGCCGGAGGAATCCGCGAACGACGGCACCGGAAGCGGATGGTAACCGAATCGTCTACGCTCGCCGACGGAAAAGAAAAACGCCGACGGGACGAGGGGACAGCAGAGAGGAAAAGGTTCTTGTTAATCCGTACGCGCGACCGATTTCATCGAGACGGAATGACGGAAACAGCGGACGATGCATGATTCATGAACCGGAAGCGCATGTTAGCCAGGCGGCTTTCTTTGTGTCGGAACTGTTCGGGACTCAGTGGGGCCTTGCTCGACGCTGAGCATCCTTTTGCATGTTAATCGGCGACTTCTCGGCTGTTCATTAAACTTCCGTCGGCACTCCGGTGATCATTATCAGCGTTTATTGGCCGATTCTTTGATGAGTTGGTCGATCGTGACGTTCTGAAACTTAGATGTATCAGTATATACACTTTACAGAAAAAGTTATTAATGGTGTAGGAACGATGAATTTGTGGTACACTCACACACCGCTAGACGCATGTACGTACGCCAGAATTGCAAGGGTCCGGGATATGGAAAATACCGTCTCGCTAATGCATATTGGGGACCTCTCCATAGTCGCAATCGTTAGATAAAAGATGAATCTAGCGCGCTCGCTATCCCAGAAAGCCTAATTTTGCGTTTCTCATGCGATATTCGCATTATTCGACAGAATTTAGCGGAGCCGCGAGAAGAAATGCTGAAAAAAACGCGCCAGCATTTCTTCTCGCGGCTCCGCTACAATGCGAATATCGCTTGAAAAACGCAAAACTCATCGTTCCTACACCCTTAATAAGAGTTAACATGAACAGGTGTGATCAAAAAGTAAGGTGACTTTTTGAATTTCGCGGGATACCTACAGTCGATTTTTGTTTTCTTTTTTTTCTTATGCTGGTACACTCGTCCCGAACATATGTTCACAGTTTCAGCTATATAGCATTTTTTGTTTGTTTGCGAGAAGCATAAAGGTTAGAAGTGTTTGGCGTGTTCGGCGATTTTCTGCTGTTGAAAAAAATGGATCAAAGAATGTGCATCAAATTTTGTGTAAAAGATGGAATCAAGTGCTCCAAAACACTTGAAATGTTGACAGTGGCATACGGTGAATGTACTCTCAGCAAAAAAAATGTTTATAAGTGGTAGAAGCTCTTCCAAGAAGGCCGAGAAGACGTTAATGACGGAGCTCGCCCTGGACGCCCCAGCATGTCAACAATCGATGAAAACGTTGAAGAAGCGAAGAAAATAGTGTTGGTGAATCGTCGAATTACCATTAGAGAAGAAGAGTTTGGTTCGTGCCAAGCAATTTTAACGGAATTTTGGAAACACAATTCGTGGATTTTGCATCACGATAATGCACCTGCTCACGCATCGTTGCTTGCGAGTAATTTTTTGGCCAGAAACAACACCACGATCATGCCTCAGCCACCATATTCTCCGGATTTGGCACCCTGCGACTTTTTCCTGTTCCCAAAACTGAAGAGACCCATGAAAGGACGGAGATTTGCAACGATCGAGGAGATAAAGACTGCATCGCTGGAAGAGGTTAAAGCTATACCAAAAAGTGCTTATCAGAAGTGCTTCGAGAATTGGAAAAAGCGCTGGCACAAGTGTATTACATCTGAGGGGAATTACTTTGAAGGGGACAACATAAATATTGATGAATAAATAAATATTTCTTGATAAAAATAAAAAGTCACCTTACTTTTTGATCACACCTCGTACACCGCCGGCGAAAATCTCCAGAACGTTTCGGTTCCATTTCTTCTGGGTGCCCCAGCAGGAACCAATTAAAAGTCAGTGCTCGACTTCCTTTACGGCTAGGGATCATAGTCAGCATCGCCCTACAAGGGTGAACAGCCCCGAGAAACCAGAGATCACCTCGTATTCGAAGTGTCGGGTCTCAACGTCGAGTGTCTGTAGTTAACCCTTTGAGAGGGTGAGGGGAATCGATGGTAGGGTGGAAAAGAGAGACGCGAGTCACGGGCAGCTCGTCGCTTCGGTTTCGTTGTGCGACGGAACAAGTGGCCGGGAATCGTTGCGACGAGGATCGACACTCGGCACGAACCACTCAAGAACAGGGGTGTGGGAACGGCGGACGTCTCGATAGGCCCCAAGGGAGAAATGGGCCGATCTCCCGTGCACCGTTGCACCCTGGGAATTTTCTTTCACTGTCGCAGACACCGCTTTTCATCCCCTCGTCCGGCAGTTCGGTCCGGACCTCGTCTGAAATTGACCGGGAGAATTTATTCGTACACTTTGCACCCTGTCGCTTTGAAACTAGCTTCTTGCTTTTGTACCGTCGACATCTTTCGCGTGAACACTCGTCCATGTTTTCTTTCACATTTTTGGTATTATATAATCTACTTGCAAAAATGTTTTTAATTCATTGCAACGCAGCTTAAAGTACACTCCAACGCTAAATGAGCTCAACGGGCTCTGAAATGGGTACTCAACGGGTACTGAAATGTACTTATTAATTATTCGCGTTGCAATCGATCGACAAGTACGGCACAATTAACGACCGCAGTCCGAGACGCTTAGAAGAGACATTTCGAACCAGTAGTTTCTCGAAAACCATTCGCAGAACGCGAATCGACTGTGCACGGAAAGCCATTAACGGTTAGGGGTTGTTGCCCGAGGCTGTCTCCTGCTTCGTGTTCACGGTGGACAGAACGTCCGGCCGTTTGTCTACCGCATAAACAGTCGGCAAACTGGAACCGATTAACAAATGACTGACCTCCATTACTGTTTCTCGCGACTCCTCGCTCGATATTGCAGCTGTGACTGGCACTGGCGTTTTTATGATGCCGCGGAGCTGGCGGTACACTTCATTTGCGATTATTTGTAGAATCTGACCCTCCTGTAACAGTTCAGAACGTCGCAATTAGTGGGAACGTGAAATATACTGAAATGTCTGACAAATGGCTGACCTGTGCTACTGGATTTTATTTCTTCTTATTTTCTATCTTATTGTTATTTTTCAAGCGATTGAGTAGCGTACTTTCTATTTCATAGAATATTCTAATACAACTTGTAATTTCCTTATCGAGCTCTCAAGCTCGATTCTTCCCATGTCCCACGGTCCCTCGTATCAGTGCACCCTTTACGCACGCCCGTTCTCCATAACCTCAATTCCAGCCATAAATTCAGCAATAAGATCAGGCAATATTCCGCGGAAGTTGGCATTCAGGCAGTCGGATTCGCAGGTCGCGATCGAAACGAAGAAATTTCTGGAGTCTCTCCTCGAGCCTGTGACCCACCCCTTCGCAAATGGAATTGAACGTCAGGAACTCGGCGCTCGAACAAACCAATTTGTGCTGGCAAACAATTCCGCGGAGATGTAAGTAAGCCGGGTGGCGCTCGGGACGAGATTTCCCTTTAATTCGTCCTTTCAGTCGGGTGGAGCGAGACGAGGCGCACAGGAACGAAGAGAGCGTGTTCCTCCAAGAAAATAAAAGAATTGGTCGCTGGAACGCAATACAAACGAACCAAGGATCCTCGAGCCTTCGAGTCTCCGGTTGTGTCTTCTAATCGGCGCCGCGGCACCCACCCCCGATTTGACTCTACTTTCGTTTTCCCCGGCTCGCCCCGGGGATCAACCCCCGTCGCGGCAACTTCGGAGCGCGAACTCTCTTAAAAGTTGCGCTCGTTTCTCCCCGAGCGGGCTCGCAATTCCCTCGACACGGAGCGAGGAAAGAAACGCGGCATTAGCGGCGCCGCGAACTTTTGATCACGTACCCGGCGAAACTGTTCCGTTTCCACCGCCGAAACGAATCCGCACAGCCCTCCACCCTCTCCACCTTTTCCACGGAACGTGTCATTCAATTAATCGAGCAGTTTAGATCGCGCCGCGAGCTATTCCGTCCCGCTCCTTCCCGGTCGCGCCGTTTCCTTTCAGTTCCGAACAAGTTGCCGGCAAATGAACGACTGCGCGAGCTCCACCCTCTGCGATTTTTTGGCTCCTCGGTCTGGCATTTAGTTCATCCAACGTATTTTTTAATCTTGTCCAATTTCTTCGCTCGCAATTACATCATAATTACATTAATAGGATTACAGTTGACTCGGACAATTTTCATTTTGCATTGAAATCCGTGGTCTGTTCATGAATTACATACGATAAATCGTGTGGCGAGATAGATTTATTCCAGGAAGAACTTCGGCGAATTCCGCTTGTGGGCCCTCTTCGGCGCACGGTTTCCCTTTCCGCGTGAAAATATCGCACGTCCTCGGCCACATATTCTCCGAACCGGATATCCGGCGCGTTTTCACGGTTCGTATTCATTCAGCCACGTTCCCACGCGAGTTTAATGGCGGCACGCACAGACTGGCCAGGTGTGCGATGCTCTGGGGGGTGGCTCGATCATACCTTCGAATGTAAATTCGTGGGCTATTTCGATGCGTTCACGCGGCACCGCGGTCAGGGCCGTTCCCTGCCGTAGGTCGCGTTTCAATTTTTCCACGCACGTGCCGCGACGTGGCCTCCCATAAAAGACCGAGCCGAGCAATTGAAAAGCCCGGGGCCGCGGTTTATGGGCCGCTCCCTTGTATATTTTAGGGAACCGTGGCGCGTTCTATTCTCTGCTTCTTGCTTTTTTCATTCGCGCCCTATGAAAAAAGAACTCCGCTCGCCTCTCGGATCCTTGAGTTTGCAGCTTCCGGTTCTCGCACGCAATACGTACGATTTTTTTTGTAGTGGAGAAAAGCGTTGTTCTCTTGCAAATTAAGTTCATTAGGTCCACAATCAAAACGACGCGGAAACAGTTTGCTCCAAAACAATGGATTAACGTAACCGTTAAAAATCTGAAACCGCAAGAATTTTGGTATGTTCGCTGGACAGCGTTAATTTCTCGAGCAAACGCGAAAAGAAAATTACGGAAGGCGAAAGAAGAGCGTAGTTTTCCATTAGGGCGGATTTTCGGTACGGCAAGTATTAGCCTTCGCTTTCAAAATATTTAATTGCGTGCGGGGTTTCAATTACGGCTATGGGCCCGAGGTAGGCTGTCCCTCGTGCAATATTGAAACATGCACGAGGCGCGGCAACGCGATTGCATCGGCGCGGTGCATCGTGTGCAGCCGGGGGCGAAATTATCGTTACGAACTCGTTACGTCATTCCGTCAGGCATGATTGATAGGCGTCATCGCGGCAGGAGGTCCTCTCCGAAGAGGAAGAGGACCCTCGCATGGCCGCGCGAGGAGAAAAAAAGAAGAGAGAGACTCAGAGTGGTCGAAGAGGGCGAGCACCCCACGGCCGCATTACCATACGAATTCCCATATCGATGCGCATACAAATAGGCACTCGAAGCCGAAAACGCGACCCCCGTGTCTGCATGGTAACGTCGTTTCAAACTGATTTTCCAACCGTATAAAATCCACTCCAGGAAACACCCTTCATAATCTTCGTGGGCAGAAAATATTACATTCTCCTTTAATAAGCACATGATGCATTACTTTATTTGTTTATGCGTATGAAATATATGAATTTATTACACTTATTACACTTTCCATAACATTTCTAGATACGACGACGCGCGGGGTAATCAGTTAAGAGATCGAAACACCAATGTCCGATTAAAATAAAAATGGTTTCCATCGATTATAACGAACAGGAGCATTAGCAATACAGGCGGGAAGGGTCGCGATCGATTAAGGGAATAATCGAAACAAGAGGCGATAAAAAGTTCGCGGCGCGTACACAAAGGGGGATTAAACGACGAGCGGCGCACGGGAATCATGAAAATTGAATTCCTCGGTGGATCGCGTTATTAAAACGGCGCGGATAAGCGGAACCGGATATCTAGGCGGCGAACAAGGACTTTCAGCGTGCAATCTGCGCCCGAAAGGGTGGATAGGGTAGAAAAGGGGGATGAGATTCTCTCGCGCTCGCCGCGAGAAATCGCGAGTGCTCGCGGCCTGGTCGAAGCTGTTTAATTAAACGCGTCGACGATTCCGTGGGAGAGCCGGACAACCCCCGGCGTGGATGCTCGTACCCCGTTTGTAATTGAAACACTAACGATCTCGCAATAATATATTTGATTCGACATACGCTGCATTACCGTTAATTGCGACAGCATGAGACAGGGCGCGGGACGAACGGAGAGGGCGGCATATTAATTACATAAATGGAATTAATGCGGCCGCGTACGATTTCCGACGGTGCGATGCGATTGCGGATATCGGTGGCGATCGACGGTTTTCGGTCACCGGAATCATCGTTTTTGGAGCATGGATCGCAAAACGGAATTATCCGAGAATTCAAATCTGTCGGGCTACCATAAGCAGGAAAAACTACCCTCGTTAAAGCTAATTAGACATCTACTTGGACAGAATACGGTGCGAAATGCTGACGCTGCATGAAAGATTCCTTTCTATTCACCAAATTTTTGAGGGACGTATTATGGCTCTCAAGCAGCTCAAAATATTTTTTATTTTTCAGGTGGAGGGAACATCCCTGAATTCCTTTATGTTAACTTCTACCGGTTTGACACAGAGTGAAAATACTATTGTTCGGAACAGTTGCCGTAATTGTCGTAAAGCGTACATGTACAGTATTCGATTAATAAACCATCCACAACATACCAGACTGCTGAATTTCTAAAAATCATATACGCGAAGACATTTCAAACTTTCTTTCAACGAACCTTCTATAAATTCAATAAAAATTGCAGAAGATAGAATAACATGTCCAGCAATTCATGTTTAACAATTGAACGGAGAAAGACATACATTAACGTTTCAAGAGTGTTTTCGGGAAGCAGAAGTAAGAAAGATGGCTCGATGCTGTCGAGATGCTCTACAAACTTGCGAAGTTTCGAAAAGTTTGTAAAATCGGAATTTTCGGATTTGCCGGGAGGATTCCTCGGGAAACTACTTTTCGGGGGCGGCTTAGAGAACCGATGCTCACCAGAACAGGGGATGGCTTCTCGAGCCGAGGTGATCTTCGGGGTTCGAAGAAACGCCGCGACTTGTTTCCGCGCGCGGAACATCCTCCGCCACCGCATTAGGGAGCATTTCGAGCGCTCCCGTGTAATATTCAACTGTCTGCGCTCCCGCGACACTGGAAACACCCTCTTACCCGAAACTTCCGCGAAACTTGTGCAATATTGCGCTACACGTGGCTGCGCCGCGACCTGCATTCTGAACAATCCGCGAACGTCTTGGGACGATTCTGGAAAAATAGTGATTTCAGCCAAGTTTGCCTTTTACTACCCACTTATCGCGTTGCTCGTAATTTCGCATAAAATTGCGAGGCATTTCGTTAATCCACATAAATTATACACATCTAAAATTTAGTTTGAAAAGGCCATTCTTATATTAATTTATTCGCAGCAGACTCTGAAATTTCACATTAAGGAAAGTAGGACATGATTACACATATAGAACATGATGAAATGTATACAAGCATGTGAAAGATGTAAAATAATTTGCTGCTCTAATTATTATTAAATATAACGGAGCGAAGAGGATGTTATTAAAATCGGAATGGAGGAAACTGTATCACAGGAGCACGGATTTAAATAAAAACAGTAAAATGAAGCAATAAATGAAGAAATATTAAAACGGAGAGAAATGTATCATAGAAGGTTGGTTACAAACGAAATAAACCCAGATAATCAAGCAGGAGCTGCAGAGTAATTTTTAATTTATATTTCATTTGTTATTCGCAAAGAAAATATTCCACAGGATTTCAGTTAATGTATTAAACGACGAAGCAACGTTTTATGTTTCGAAACTACGCGAAGCATTCGAAATAATTATAAGTTCTCGCAAACGGATGGAAACGCGTGAAACTATTCGGTTTAATTTTCAGTCGGGAAACAAGTTCCCTGAGAAAATCTGAACGTAACAATTTTACACACGCAAATACGGTACTCGTTTAAAGCCGTACCATCGTACTCACTGCACCTCCTTATTTCACGCTATTATTAAAATTTTGGTAAAGTAGAATCTTCGACAGAGCAGCGTCACCGTAGGATCGGTGGTAGTGGTGGCTGTCGGCGATTTCAATCGGGAGGCAATTTGTCCAAAAGACAACGATGCTGGGCAAAATGAGCTACCCGGAGGAGTCTTGCGCGTCGAGGCGAAGGTACGATCGATCGCGGATCGACGGCTGGATCGTCCACGGTGATATATCGTGGCCAAAGCTGTCCGTATCAAGGAAGAGAGCCGCGCCGACATAAATCAGTGTCGACGGAGACGTTGGATGAGAACGTAGCGACAAATTGGAAACAGGAGCTCGTCTTCGATTTCGTTTCGTGTGCCAGACAGCGTGAGGCGTCCCGCAACAGTCGACCGAAACGGAATTTAATTTTCCCCGACCGGAAATGATCGCGAACCGTCCGAAAATCTCTCGACTCGATCGCGGCCGTCTGACCAGGCGCTGGCCTATTCTACTGTGCGGACCTCTGATCGCGATAAGGGACCTTTCCGGCCATAATTTTCGACGCTTTTCAGCTCGCATCACCCTTATTAAGGCGGATGACTCGTTTTCAGAATTGCAAGGGTTCGCGATGCGCCTTCTCATTCCTCGATAATACAAAGATAGGATTTTTCAGTAGTCAAAAGCGCTAGATAAAAGATTAATCTATGCTTCCGAATAATGCAAATTACGCCTCGTAAACGTAAAAATAGGACTTTCGAGGGCAATCTCGGCCCATATAGACTTACTGATAATAAATCGAGTTAACTAACTGGGAAATTGATCTCTTGAGATACCGTGTTGTAAAATACGGTTCGGCTAAATAAATTAATTGTAAGCAGATAGTCTTCAGCAAATATAGTGGCAATGTTGGAACTGTCTAAATAAATTCCCAGCAGCAGGAATACATTTCACAATTTTCTGAATGATTGGAACTGAATAAGTAAAATGGCCGAAGCAGTCCTATGCGTTTGTAAAAGGTACGGTTATTAATATTTTATCAGGCAACTGGTCAGTGCCCGGGAGCGCTCTTTCCGTAATCACTATCACAGTCTCCCTCCACCGGGCACGTAATAAAAAATTAATTAGCGCAGTTTAAATTTTCTCGGCACGCTAACCTTTCTGTTTAAAATATATTTCTCGCGTAGCACAGTTTATCAAATCATCGTGAAATGGAAAATAATATTTTCGCACGTTTCATGGATAGTATATGTAATTAATAAGCAATTTTCCGATGAGGCTCGAGGATCCTGATACAGAAACCAGGCCACGTCCTTAATACCTCGTGGAAACCGGTATCTCTGTCGCGAATTAATTTTTAATCAACGGCCGTCGGTCGCACTTTCGTTCTTAATTAAAAAGATACTCGACAGTCCTGTTGGAAGTGTTTTGCGTTTCGTTCCCGTTGAAATTCCCGAGTCTTCTCCGAATTCTGCAACGATTATACCGTGCAGGGAGCTCAGCCGGTTGTTTCATGGGGACAAAGGACCCCAAGAAAGCCGGGTAGCTGTGCGAACCCCACGGATACTCTTTAAATACCATGGGACGAAGGAGAGCTTCCCCCTCGAAAGGGGTTCTGAAAAATCTCTCAATCGGCTTCACCCTTGTGACTCTTGATCTCTTCAAGAGGGTGCTGCGAGCCCGACGATCCTACTCTCACTTCTCTCTCCCTCAGCCATCTTTCTCCTCGTTGTCAATCAATGATGCATTATTCATTCCGTCGCGTCGGGGCGAATTTATCAGTGGCAAATTGCCTGTTGTAATCTGGGGATCGGTTTAATTGATTCCCTCGGTGGGGACGATTAAACCCTTCACGTGCAGTCTGCAATCTTCTAACAGCTGCATGGGCAGTCCGAAGATTCGTTGAACATGTATTCCAAATGTGCAATATTTTTATCATACAAGCCTGTCATTTCGTTACTGTAACGTATCGTTTTGCTTCTACCAGGGAGACTGTAAAGAGGACACAATAAATTACGAAAACCCTCGAAAAGATCCAAGATTCGCGACCACAGATCTGTAGCATCTTGTCCCCGGTCCCACAACAATTACCATATCGATTTCGCTGTTGGATGAAAGGATCGACGAGATCATTGTGTGGAAACGGGGCCGCAGATCGCGCACACCGCAATTGGCTATTCACAGGGGGCCAGGGATTCCGTTTCCAAAAATGCACATTTTCAGCGATAGATAGAAAGAGGCAACAACAGCGGTTGGGGTATCGCGCGAATTCCGCAAATAATCCGCCGCGAACTTTTATAATCCGTCGAGATTCTTGGCATGGATTCCAGGGGCTGGAGTCGTGTGCGGGAACGCGATCCCCTGGCGTACCAACGCTAATATTCCCGTCGAGAAAGAAATGCTTTCCATCGAGAGCGAGAGAGAGAGAGGGAGACTCTTGTGAAGGGAAAATCGGGTACCCTGGTTTCAAAGAGCGACAGGCGTTTCGCCACCATCGCGGGAATATCTGGCGGTTTTAGGCCGACGTCCAAAACGCTCCGTTTCGAAGCCGTGGCTAATTCGCGGCGACAGCACAGCACGGGCCAATCGATCCGACCGGCCGGAACCGAAACCGGATCCAAACGTGTCCGGCAGATGTTCAGCGAAAAATTGCCTCGGCCCTCGCTCTGCCAATCCTCCTACTCCACGCTAAAGCTGATAGACACCCGCGCCACGGGATCGTTTGTCCCTGTTGCTGCGACCAATTGGTCGGCGATCAACTCCTAATTGGCCTTGTTGAGCCGATCGAGGTCTTTCAGAGGATTGGGGATTGTTCCGCGGGCAAGCGTTGTTTAGAACGATCTGCGAAAGTGTGTTATCAAAACGATCTTTCCAAAAGGGACTTGCGAAATGGATTTTGTGAGAAAGATTATCAGAAGAGTTGGGCTCAGTGTACTGCTAAAAGCGGTCTCGCCAAAGTAAGCTTACCAAACGCGTCTTTCCGAAACGGTGTTTCAAAGGGAATCAGAGAATTTCTCCAAATAGACTCATCCTATTAAAGGATCCGGCTAAATTATTACATGAAATAGTTTTACCTAACCAAAGGATGTTGCCAATAGGATTTTGCCAAGATGCTTTAACAAAGTATCTTATCAGAGATTCCGTTTCATCTGACGAACATGGCCACTGAATTATTCCTGACGCTCTTCCAGCTTTGTATGTATAATTATCGAGTGATAATTACAAATTGCAGAACATATTATACATCCAGTATAATGCTCCTCTCGCAGGTGAGCAATTGTAGAAAAGATTCCGAGAAGAACCGCGAACGGAAGTCGCTGCAGTAGCGAGCAGGCCGCAGTTTGCTCACCTTGATGGAAGATCCATGACACAGTAAACTGTCCTGGTTCCCGCGATGGTCCGAGAACGGCGCCGACTAATCTGCAAATCAAATACTCGAACGATCCTCGGGTCGCACGGGCAAAAATCGCACTCTATCTCTCTCTCTTGCTCTCTCATCCCCGGTCTCACGCAATTAAGCAATATCAATTATTGAAACGGGGAACCAACGTTCGGCTGTTTATATTATAGCGAACGTTCCAATTACCGGGGACAAGTTCCGCGGAGCAATCGAGGTTGATTCGTTTCGCTTGCGGAATCGATGGGAATCGCGGCACGACTCGCTGTTTTTGAAATTTCCTGCGTCGATGATCGCCGGTTAAGCTGGCGACAATAATATAATACATTCTAAATTAACCCTTAGCACTCGCGTGGCGCCTCTGAGGCGCTATCAAAAATTGCTGTACTATTATTTAAAATATTGTTTACACTATTAGATATTGTTGGAAAACGGGTATGTACATTTACATTGTAATTAGCGAAACGGCATGCGAGCGATGAAGTGAAGAATGACGATCGGATGAACAAGCGAGCGTCGCGTCGGTCTAAGTAAGTGGCGGTTCCTCGTGAAAGAACGGCGAGAGTGAGTTGAGATGGGTATGCCGTGAGAGATGGTTCGTTTTATGTAAATCGTTAAATATTAAAGTTAGTTATTAAATTAACTAAAAGTCTCTCCAAACGTGATTTATTTCTAACAGATATGTCGGTATTTAATCGATTACTAAAGATTTAAGTATTGTATGAGGTGTTATATCAGTTCCACATCTACCAAATTTAAAAAATCATAGAGAATGGAAATATTCTGGGTCAGAAGAAACGTTTGATTTTCGAGTTAAAATAGCTCCGAGTGCAAAGGGTTGATTCCAAATGCATCGTGTACGGTATAACAAGAAGCAATCGATGTAATTTACTAGACTTTACCTTACAACAAGACAAATGCAAACAGTCACTGGAGTGATTTTCAGCTGCTGGTTTCGAAGTGTTTTCTCCAAAATTTCCAATTGTTTGCGGAACGGTAGCGTGACCCCTGAGGCTACCCAGAAATCCTCGGGAAAAAATCCGTGGTTCCGCCCCTCTAGCCACAGCAGAGAGTTAATTGGAGGAAGCTGGAGTCGCCAAGGCAACACTGTATCCCGGCGATACACGCAAGGTATCAACGAGGCGACGTACCCTTCCAATTTGCCGGGTCCCGATGAATCGTACATCACCCCCGGGTTTCGACGCGTGGGCGGCGAACAATGTCGGGAGAATAGGAGGTTTGTGCCGCCTTCAGCGAAGAATATTCCCTCTACCAGCCCGGAGAACGCGTTGTACACAGGGTGGGCCGAATAAAGTACCCTAAACTGCCTTCTTCGAATCCCGAACAAATCCCTATTCTACCTCTTCCAATCACATAGATCGCTGGACCTGATCATTCGATCATCCATCATTTTCTCTGTGCCCGCAACTGGCAGATCAAATTAAGTACGAACAGGAATGAAGAGACGCGCAACACACACGCATGTTCTTGAACGCTAAAAGCGACTGTTTTTCATTACTCGGTAAAAATAAGAAGAACGACGGATCCAAAGATAGGAGACGTGAAAGATAAAATTGTTTTAAAAAGAAATAAGAGCTGGCCGAGGTTTCTGAGGAAGCAACCCGTAGCACATTGTTTGCCCCACCCTGTATATTTATCTTGGCACATGGGCGTGGAGAAAGTGTTCCAGGCTCGTACGCGTGCACGCGGAACGTCGGCAGAATGATGTATTGCGGCGCAACCACCGCGCCAGACGAGAAATGAATGATAGAATTCTGACGGGAAACGAAAAACGAAATTCACGCTTGGGGACCGCGCGATTCCTCATCCCGGCTCTGCCCTGGGAACCACGAACATCGCCGTAAAATGTTCCTCCGTGTTTTTCATCTGTCGGCGATCAGGTCCCCTTCCGGTTTAAAAAATCGTCCCTGAAATGTTCTCAATTGAAAATCGTTGTCAAAACCGTGGGAAGAAGAAGTTATTTTGTTTGATGAATTGATTCGATTTAAAAATATGTACCGGTCGGAAATATTGAATAATATTTCAGACCTCCAATGCCCTAGATGTTTATAGACCAGTATAAAAGGCGAAAATATGAGGCGAAGAAGAGACTGAGAGAGGATACTGCTATAGTTCGGGATCACGCATCGAACCGAATTCTCGGTTGCACGGTGCGCGGATAGAGGAGATTGCTCAAAGGAACGTAATCAGCCCGAGGATAAGAGCCCCGGGCCCGATAATGAGCGCGGGAGGAAAAAATAGAGCGATAATCGAGTTCGGTTTCGTTACGGACCGCCCACGCCCAACGGAAATTGCTCCCTGGGAAAAATAAACCCGGCTTTGTCGTTACAGTTGTTCAATTTGCTTCGTAACTGCGGGCTAACTCTCAAACTACACGCTGTCCCGGGGAAAAAATCAGAAAACCCCTGTCGAGCCGCTTGGCATTTTAATTGGAAATTTTTAATTGGAGATTTCACCTTTCAATTTCGAGGATTTTCCGATCGGGAGGAAATTAATTAACAAATTACACGGCGGCTACTTAAAATGCATCTTTGAGAGCCTGGATAGAGTATGCATATGCTCTGAAAAATTCTCTAGATTATCGTTTCAATAAAAATTCAATCGGGAACGATTTTATTTTTTAGATTTTTTAATTAATTCGATTTAATTAAAAAGTTCGCGGGGGTGATTATATGACTCGAAAATATATTCATCGGAGGTGTGGCACGTGACAACGGAACTTTGCACACAAATGCGCGTGAAAATGAAGCATCGAGGAATATTCTCCGTGTATTTTTTCATGCCTGTTTTTTCGATGTTCACCAGGGGAACGGAAAATTTATTTTGTTAAAAACAATGGAAATGGAATGAAACGCGCAACGCGGAATTCGTTCGGGCTTTTAGAAGCGACGAATTGCGTTTATAAGCAAATAAATATTGGTACGAATGTGCCTACGGAGCCCCTTTTTAATTAAGACCCTTTTTAACGGAGACAGAAAAAAAATTAATATTTTACAAAAAGGGTTAATGAGAACAGACAATTTGATATTTTAGAGACCAGATGGCGCAGAAGGGAAATAGAACGAAACTCGATAGTGGAAATCGAAACAAGAGTCTGTCTAATCAACTTGACTGAAGGGTGTAATTACAGACGCGATGGATCGCGCTGGTTTTTTTCTGGGAAATTAGTTTCCCGTCGGGCCGGTATAACTCGGAATTCTGATCGTCGGCGAGCGAATGTTTATCGAGAGCACTGGTAAAAATTTCGAGGCCACCGGAAACGGATGGTGGTGCTTCTCGGGTATCGAGCGGCGGGGCTCGATGAAGTGCTTAATTGAAAAGCGCTCGTGCTGCAGCTCGAAACGCATACCACAATATCAATTGCCCTCGTCCGCCTACGATCTGCTGAAGTATCGGAATAACCATATCGAGTATGGTAATGAAAATTCGGTGGAAAAAGTCGGCACGCGAGCCGGTCGCGTGTGCGCTGGCGAGTCGAGAGGACAGAGAAGAAACGCGATACAACGAAATCGATCGTTCAAGATCATTTTGACACAGATCTCTCGAACCTGAGCAAAGCCGCTACGTTAACCTCGATGACTCGATGGCTCGTCGGCTGACGTCACGCTGAAATTGGGTTATTATCGCTATGAATCGCACTCTTGTCGACGGCTATTTATTTAATTGATCGATCGATCCGGTGTTCTCAAAAATGATCTTCCAAGCATCTTCTCATATTTGTAGCAGCTCGCATACGATATTAATAGAAGTAGCAAAGTAGAACGAGCAAAATTTTATTTTATAGAATAACAATGAGTTATTATACCGAATGAATTTCGATTCCACGTTGATTAGAGTTCGTCGTCGGGTCGGGAATCGGAAAAATCGTTTTCCGGCCGAACAAATGTCGAGCGTGGAATGTTCAATTTAAAAATAAACGACGGTCCCAGTCGCTATCCGCATTCCGCGTTGTAATTCGAGTCAGAACGCGCGAGCTAAAAAAATGTGGGGACGCCTGATAACCGTTGATTCGGACGGACAGGGAGGACATCGATACGATAAATATTCCCGCTGATCGATCGACGGCCGATCGTCATCGGCCGACAGCTCGGGACTCTCGCTCCAGGAACGATGATTGGCGTGGAGTGATGGCGTTTCGATGAGCGCGCGACCATCGTCGGGGAAACGGTAACCATTTCACCGGTGTAATTTGGTCGCGCCATTTGTCGAAGCAGATCGCAATGCTGGTGCTTTATTATTCCGATTTTCGAGCGCGATTTGCACCGACGATCCCTCCGCCACGAGCTTTTTCTTTTCTTCCTTTCGGGACGCTGATGCAACGATGCGTTCATCTTGACGCATTGGAGGATCACGGGACAAAATTGGAGCAGTCGATGGAACTAGGATCGACTATTTGCCGACCATGCGATTTCATTTTCTTCGTTTTGCTGGCAATTTACCTCTCGCGCAGTTTTATTTTTGATGTTTTGCGATTGGAGATCGAGACATTGTTTGATACAATGGTTTTTTGATTTTGGCGCTTCGAATAATGGCAACACGAAGTTGGTACAGTCAATGAAACTAGCGATGACAATATTGATTATAAATTCTATGATTTCTGAAGAACGATAATAATTTGAACGTAATTCGGCCGCATTGAACTTTATCCCCTTTAAAATGATCCACATATCCCGTAGCAACTTTACAGATTACAACAGTCACAATACTGTTCATCGAAGCCCGGATAAATACGGTTCTCATTGAAACCGTTTTGGTACTCTGTAATCATAAATATTGTATCCCTCTTCTCATATATTCACACCACAAAATGTTTAATAAAGAGCTAGCATTATTATTATTCGGCCAGTGAGACAGAATTAAACGCCATTCCCGTTTAAATTATCGTGCTCGGTGCTATGGAGTTGTAAATATTCTATCACTTCTTTTCTCTTATTCTCTCTAGAGACTGTGCAATAAAGACCTATTACTATTATTATCATCATTCATCTAATGAAGCTCAATTAAACACCATTCTCGTTCAAATTGTCCTGCCTCTGGTACTCTGTAATTAAAAACGGTTTTTTTTCTCGTTTCCTCGGAACACCGAGCGCGCAATAAATATCAATTATTATCGTTATTGTCCGGCCGAAATTGTGCAAAATTGCATATAATTGAAAACATTTTGTTCGATTTTCAATGGTAAAAACTGAATTCCTTCTTTCGTCGAATAATTGTATTTTTATACTTTATTATTATATAGCGTTTTTATTATTTCGGAGATTCCTGATAAATGAATGTCTGCTCTGACCAGATAATAAACAATATATAAAATTGGGGTGCGTTTCCTATGGTGTACGCGATTTTCCGGACGTTCTCGGGGAATCGAACTCGCTGGTGTCCTTGATCCTAATCTCCATTAGTGTTCTGGTAGGAGTTCGGTGATCTACGCTAGAGTCTCCCTGAATTATGCATCAAAGGGTAGAACGAACTGAAGGAGGGTGGATCGGCGAACGGGACGTCAGCGACAAAAGAGAAGTCGGAAGAAAAGAAGCAGCCGGGGTTTGCCGAAAAGAAACACGCGGAGAATGGCCAAGCAAAGCAACCTGCACGCAAGAGCACGCGCGCGCACGCGAGTGGTTGGGAAATGCGAAGAAGCAGAGGGGCGGCTAACAAAGGGGGAGAGAAACGAAGAAAGGGAAAGATGCTCGGGGAAATTGAATCAAGCAGAAGCCCGGAGGAGCCCGGGAACAGAAGAAAATGAAGCGGTCGAATCAATAAAAAAAAAGGGGAAACTCCCGGGGAAATTAAGGGTTTGTTGGATCGCCGAGGTGAAACCGGAACGCTTTTATTCTCTGCTCGTCGAGAAACGGATTCTTTTAGCCCGGGAAAAAGTGTGTTGCCGGTTCCGCGAGATCGAATCGTGATTCGCAGGTCGCCCGCAAAAATAATCTCTTTAGTTCTGTAGTTTCCCGGCAAATTCTGCTTCGGAAAACAAATTGTACTGCTCTTCCAATCTCGACGGACATTTCGAAAAGAATGTTTGACAATTTTTTTTTCTTGGGTAACGGTTGAATAATAAAATTTAAATTATTGCTCTTTACTACATCAAAATTAAATAGAATGTCTTGGTCTTCAATAGCATTTCGATCAAGAGACACCCACCGGCGTATCATGTATTAGTGTTTTTTACGACTGGAGCTGTCACAGGGGGAACAAAATATTTTAGTAGCATTGTAGCCGATAGGTACATACCCATGGACGCTTTATTTGTTTTCTACGACGGTTGGGAGAACTCCAATTTTTCTAATGGCATTTCAGAAGGTAGACGAAGGGTCGCAGTCGTCGCAGATAAAATTTTTCGGAACGACGGTCGGGAGGATCTCGGAAACAGGTTTTATGGGAAAGAGGTCGTGCAGGACTGCCGGCGGAAACCTGTTAACATTCTCCAAAGGCATCGTCGGCCTCGTCGCGGCTTCTCAGCACTGGGAATCCTGGGGAAGCAGGGAGAACGGGAGAACACATCCTGCGCCGTAAACTCAATTTTTTCCCGAGCAGAAAAGGGACAGAGGGATCGAGAACAGGTCTCTCTCCGTAGGTTCTTCCGCGGCTCGATCGATGCCGTCGTTACGTTCTCTCCTCATTCTCTCTTCTCTCTCTTTTTCTCACCATTTCTCCCTGTCCAAGCTACCCTCCTCGGTATCGACAGTTTCGCACCCGGAGAATTGGGTCGTTTGCGGGCCGAGATCTGGTCTCGTTATCTCGAAAGCCGGCCGACAAATACACAGAGACACACCGGTGAGCGCCTCCTCGTTTGCTATTTCTGGGTCGCGTGAAATCATCTCGATCCCACGAGCACGGCTTAATGGACACGGAGAACCGTGGCGAGGTGTCGATCCACGAAAAATATTGAATGTGTACACGATCTAGAACGGGTCTCGATCTCATCCAGACCTGCGAGAGCCGAGCGAACGGAACGAATTTCGGAAGGGAATTTCGGCGAGGGTTGATATTGGGAATTGTTTAGATATTTTCTGCAATAATGAATTTCTTTTGTAGTTCGTGATTGAATTTTTACGTGCGCGATGCGTTGGATATTCAGAGGGTGCGCGCGTTGACAAATGGACCTGGATCTCGGAGAAAATCATTCGCTAATCACGTTGTTCCGCGTTCCCTTAATCTCGAGAATAGAGGTACTAATTACTCTCGTAGAGTCAATTGTCTTCCTCACGGTAATTTTATCGTGCCTGATAATCGCGTTCGCGTATCTCCCGTTCAATGCGAGCGCCGTTTCGATGTATTCTCGGACAAAGCCGATGCACGAGACGATCGTTGGCTCGTAGCCGACCATCTGCCGGTCCATTTGCCGGCTTTCAGAGGGTTGTTGGCCGTCGGAAGGGTCAAAGGGCCACGCGTGTCTCGCGGACGCAAAAACCGTGGTATTACGTAGGTAGCTACCGTGATAACGCTGCTGGAGGTTAATCACGCAACTCTTGTGCATCAAACTGCCGGCGTGGCACAACGATACAGCGAAATCATTTCGCAAATGGCTTCGCGAAAGGCTGACACGAGCGGCGGCGGCAGCGAGGTTGGCTTTCAGCCGGATCAGAGAAAGCCGGTCTTTTGAGACGGACCGAGTGAGTATAACCGGGGTTGGGCCGGTAGCAACACGCCAATGGATAACTCCCCCGGATCTGTCTTTGTGCCGATGCTTGTCCAAGAGCTGCACGGGAAACATGAAATTCCCTGCGGCATTAGCTCCATCGGCGAAGGAACCACCCTCTCGATCCCGATCCCGATCCCGGAGCTCGACAATTGTCCAACGAGGCGACGCGACGTCCAGAAACCGCGTGCTATAGCAAGCTATAGCTGGCTCGGTGCGCTCGCCAATGCGTCCCGTCATTGCGCCACTCTCCGGCTTAATGGCGAGCCGGAACGTGCAAATCCTGTAGGCTCGCGACACGAACGCGATGTAATTGCGAGCACGAACGCCCCGCGGCTAAAGGACCCACGATTTAATGGCCTCCTGCGGCTTGTCTTCGCCGAAAACGGAATCCTACCTCGATGACCGGTCGTTGACGGCTCTGCAAATGCAATCGGAATCGTTAGATTTAATGCTTTACCTCCCGGCGAAAATTGAACACGTAGACTGACCATTCAGCAGTCGCGACAATTCGGTAAAATCGAAATGATTCGTTTCATTTCTAGAACAGTAATTTGTCACCAATTTCCTAAGTTGCCGCGATAATAAATTTATCTTCCACATGATCTCGAGAACTGCAAAGCATGTTTCCATATTAAGCTCTCTTTCATGAAGGGGCGCTTTTTCTCGGCGCGCTTTAATATTTCAAACAGAACGCTGCTACTGAGTTGTCTAGCAACAGCTACCTGTCGCCACCGGAATTATGTTTCTTTCTCTCTCTCTCTCTCTCTCTCTCTTGCTCGTTCTATCCGTGAAAGAGTCTTACCGAATTCGTTAATTCTTTCTATCCACGTGGGAGAGCGAATAAATCCACAGGAAGCTCTCATTTCACGTTGTCCATTGTCGAGATCAAAGGGGTCGAGCGGTAACAGTGGCTCGTGCATGCTCTCTCGGACATAAGAAAACAGAATAGATAATTGGATTCAACGTGTGACCAACAGCGTTGCGCACAATCGACTTTCATTTGCGTCTGACGTGCGAAATAATGCGCTTTGATGTCGGATAAACGCTTCGGCGAGCGGAATAAGCACAGCGTCGAAAACGAAAAACGAACGAAAACTCCATTTCCCTTCGATCGTCTCTATCGAATCCAAAAAACTAAATGTCGTAGTCGGCTAACAAGAGAAAAAAGAATCAAGGCGGAAGTCGAGGAAGAAGCGGGACTGATCCACGAAATCCGGAGACTTTCCTGCGGATTCAATTAATCCCGGATAAATCGCGACTCCTCCGTCTGACGATCATCCCGGATAACGAGATGACCCAGATATCCACGGAGGAGGATCGACTCGATCAACCGGTTCCAGTCGAACTTAATCCCGGGACGTTGTTTAGAGATAACGAAGATAAACGCGATACTTTCGACGCGAGCAAATAATGCAGCCCTCCGGAGGTAATCGGTCGGTTAATTGGACGTCGGCTTCGGCGGTGTAGTTGAAGGATTTCTTTCCCGGGTGGATCGAAGATCGAAGCTGAAAGTTAGAGAGAGAGGGAGAGAGAGAGAGAGAGGAACTGTTCGATGCTGGAAAGTGGCTGTCGTTTTGGGACGATCGTTAAGCTACCGACCGAGTCGAAGTCACCCGGGAGATAAGACAGTATCACGTCGGTCGAGAAACGAGCCATGGCTGTTTACGTTTCTCCGAACCGAAAGCTAGTATCGGAGAGACAGCCCGTGATTTTCTTCTCCGTTTTGCGCGCGCGATGTCGGTGCCGTTAAACGCGATAAATTGCAGCCGGCTGACGCTGCCACCGGACGGGTCGCTCGCGAGAAAACCCGTCCCTGGCCCGGTAATTTCTCTTCATTGTCCGCGGATGCTCCGAATCGAACCCCACCGTCACTGTGAATTATTTCGTTTGCCGACCTAGTCGATCGCCGGAAAATGACTAGATGGATCACCGACCAACATGTCCACTGTTCGATCCCCGAGAGACTAGCCCGTGGACGTGTAATTCGGTCGTAAAAGAGTTTAAGACCTTCGTGCATCTTTTAGCGAAATTGTACCCTGTGTTCGGACCGTATCGACGTTGTACAAGAAAATGATCGGTCATTTTATGTATCTACTATTTCTGATCGCCACCTTTATCGTTCGGATAATTGTCAAATAAAAACTCTGGAACCGGTTACTCGACCAGCGACGGTAGGTTCGGTAATTAAAAATCGGTTTAGGTGGTTCCAGTCGGAGCGCAATCAACTCGTGTTCGCGGGTCGAGAGCAAGAACGGTTACTCACCTCCTCGCGTTAATTTGGTCGCACCGGTTAGGCGAGGCGAAAACGAATGCCAGAAGCGTGACGAGGCCCGCGTAAACTCGCCCCGTTGCCGTCTCCGCCGTCTGGTGTTTTACGATTTCGCCGTGGGATTGGGTCAAACTATAAATACGAAGGCGCCAACGTGGTCGAGAGAGAACAGTCGAGAGAAATAGAGAGTCCCAAAGCAAAAGTAACGGTTGACGGCGTTGCGTAATTGTTGAAAGCTCCCGGAGAGGCTCCCGGATTAAATAGAGAAGAACCCGAATCCAGAACTCGGACACGCTCGTGGCCCCGGGAATGTCGATAATCGATAAGAAACACCTTTGGTCGAAGCTTTTCCTCCAATCCACAATACTCTAGATCCTAAAATTAGTATCGTACATCATACAAGTACGTATGACCCAAATTGTGTCGTGTTTAGTATCGTCTCGTTTGGAAAGGTATCGCGAATATGTTGGTGAAAGTTTCGTTAAAAAAATCATTAGAAATAAAGAAAGTTGTACTAGTTCAATGCCAACAACATGAAATCAAGGAACAGTGTCTGTACACGACGTAAGTGTCTCTTCGGTCCCGAGTATTTCGTGCGTAGTTACATTCCTGCGAAGAAGTGCAAGCTTATCGTTGAACCAGATAGCGAAAGAATAGTTTTTGAGTGTTTTACTGGCGATAGGGCGATCTAGATGGCCGCGCGATGGAAAACAAGGACTGTGTATCGAGAAGTAAAACTCGGATCGATAAATCGGTTGTCCGGGTTCGCTGCCAGGAATCGTAAAGGGGTCAGAGCCGGTGACTCGATTGTCTTCCGAGCGATTAGCGACGCGGGAAGTCGTTCCTCGCCGTTGAATATTCATGAGGCGCGTCGTCATTTATAAAACTTAATCGAACGGCCACCGACGACAATATCATTTTAATCCATTGTGCATGTCGGGCCGCGAGCGTAGCGCGTGCACTATACACCATCAACTGATTGCGCTCGCTGTTGCGTGCGCGCTATTCGACGGTAACTTCGTTCGCTCATCCGCGAACGAATCTGAAAATCTGCGTCGCGCTCGAAACGATTCCGACGGGAAATTCAATTAGCGACCATTGTCGCCGTTGGTCCCGTTCTGTTAACTCCGATGTCTTCGTCTTGCCCGCGAACTCCTCGGTCAACTTCAACGGTGCCAGGAGATATCAACTCGCTCGATCGTTTAACCAAAGGGTTCGCTGGGAACAATAGACTCGCAGAAAACTCGAGGACCAGGGCCGCGTCACGGTTCCTCGAGCGTGTCGAAAATGTTACACGGGATATGGCTAAACCGTGTATATACCTATCTACCTGTGCTACGGCGGGAGCACACACACCGCCCCAGGGAAACCGAGTGACGTTACAGCCTTCGCAAACATCAGCAAACACGTCCACGGTGACGCTAGAAGCCATCGAAATGTTGGATCATGCGGTTGATCTGCAGTATTCTGTGTGTGCGGATTTCAGGCATCACGCTAATGGATTGATTCGGGCATTTTAACTCTGTGCATCCACTTCCTAACGGGGTAAATGAACAATCAACAATGTAATGATAACATCGTAATCGTAATAGTTAAATACATTTCTCAACGTTCTCGCCAATTGGTATTTGGTCTAGTTCTCGGATGCTTGCACGCAGTCAGGATAATTCTGGCACCATTCACAATCGGAGGTGCCAGTGAACGTCATTGGGAGCATATTTCAGGTTCTGCGGGCCGGAAGTCGCCCGTCCGCCGCGAATGTTTGACTCGGTCCCCTAATTCGCAGTGTTACAACGAAACAAGCTCGGGGTTCCTGGATGGAGGGTGCGGGCATTAGGGTAAAAGTGGCCAGCAGCGGCGAACAATCCGCCTGCATTACCGAGTCGGGCACACGGTTTCGGCTTCGAAATCCTGCGAAACTGTGGGGAGGAGGCCGTCCCCGCGGCTAATGCGTGCCATTTAAACGTTTCATGGGACATTGTGCCGGAACACGGCACTTGGCGCGAACACGCCGGTTCGTTAGAGCGCCGTTTGTTTGCACGGCTTCGAAACACTCGTTTGCGCGATCGCCCGTTTCTGTTCGCCGACCGAATTTCCCGTGACGCCGCGCCGGAAACGCGGGAAACCAGGCCGGATGCGAAAACGCGGCGATCAACGGTCCGTCGATCAATCTTTCACCGTCTCCGACATCCAGATGCAGTCTCGGTGCAACGATAGATCATTCCACTTTGGGTTACGATACGTTCTCGAGGAGCAACCTGATTTCGGACCTAAAACTTTGTTTAAATATAATAGTATACGATTCACTAATTCTGAAGCGTCCAAATACCGCAGTTCGTATTCCGCTTGCTCGCGACGATTCGGGGTTCTGACGGGGTTATGTAAGGTAACCACGTCTAGTTGAAAGTAAAATTCGCGTTCAGGATAAAACACACCGAAGATGTATTTGAAACTTAACAAGATACTGTATTAACAACGTTTGAGGTAAAGTACTATCGTTACGAGTTAGGTTCGAGCGATTTTTAGAACTCTGCTGAGTTCGAGCGATTTGTTAGAAGTGTACTGAATTCGAGTGATTTGTTAGAACTGACTTTCGGTGTGGCGTTATGCATAAGGTCAACTCGGGTCTATCCTTATTGGCTATCTAAAAACTGTATGGGGTAACGAAATGATTTTCTATTGGCGAGTGGGTTGTGCATTTTGGTCGTCGGAGTAGGGGCATTCTAGTAAATCTGTGTTTAGGGCATGCAATAAATTATATTCGACGGTACGGAAAGGCGATGTGGAAAACTAAGACTATTTGTTTGCATAAGATTGAAGTAGTGTCCGGTGACACCCAAATTGTTCTGGGGCTGTCGAGTGTTTTCAACTCTTAGAACCGACCGTTTCTAAATAAATATATAAATCTCACGTTCGGTCTGTTTAGAGACCGAACCCGACCGTTTCTAAATAAATACCTATATATCTCACGTTTAGTCAGATTAGAGACCGAACAAATTCCATTGTCAACCCCTTTTCATGATCATCAAGAAATTATTCTGTGACGTGTTTTTTTCTTTTGTTCATTGTCATTTCATTTGAAGACCTGAAGTTTACTCGCTGTGCCTCTTCTCTGTAGTTGCCCGTTGTTCATTAACTCTCCTGATTATAACCCGATTATAATTTAATATCGTAAGGATATTTACACAAAGCAGCCACGATATTCGCGCGTCGGCAGCAAAAGCGTGACGGTTCTATTTTTCCAAAGGGAGGATCAAAGCAAACGTTCTGATCAAGAACAAAGCGCCGCTTTCGGATGAAACAGACTGGAGCACGAGAGGATTAATTAAACGAGCCGTTCGTTTCGCGATGCAACGGGTGTCGCGGAATCAACGGAGCAGACCGGTTCGTTTGGCCAGGTTATGCGAGCGTTCGTTCCTTGAAGGCTCGAAGGGCCGTAGAAGTCGCTGGGACTTCGTTAGCGCGGCTTTTCGAGCTGAAAGTCAAACAGTGTCGCGGCAGGATTACGACGCTTCGTTACTCTGTCCGTTTGGGGGCTTGGCAAAAAGCGAACGAACCTTCCCCCGCGTCACGAATACATGCTCTGTATGGCCTTGTTCGAAAATCGAACACCTCGGGATGGAACAGAACAAATTGGAATAGTGAAATTGTAGAACGACTTCGGAAGATTCACTTATTGAAAAGAAGATTCGCGAGATTCAGAAAATGTTAAAATACAGCACAGACATGTCTTTACGAAAAATGATTAAATTTGTGTTCGGAAGAAATTAAATATAATTCATTCCAGTGTTACGATAAAATTCTCAAATGACGAAACAGAACTGCAAAAATAAACAGAAGAATATCAACGCTCGTAAACTACAGTATAAAGGTGCTTTCGTCGAAATTGGTTGAATAAATTTCTTTTCCGAAGGAATTAGGACCGAGTTGAACGCGTCCGCTCGTTCCAGCGTCATCGCAAGATTCTGGAGCTATTGTGGCCGTCTCCAGGAAGCAACAATTTTGTCTGCCGCATCCGAAAATAATTGCAGCGCTGTGTCGCAGCGTTCGCCCGCGGAGTCTCGCGGCTAATAAAATGCAAATTCGGCTCAATATCGCGGCAGCTTTTTCCGTAAGCCGTGGGACGTCGCCGAGGACCTTCGTTAAAGAGCGAGTACGCGAGATTGCGACCTCAGCTTCGCGCCTGAATTTTTCGTGGCCACGATTCGTCAAGATTTCCGGAGCGGACTCGCAGAGATAAGGGAGATGAGCTCTTTTGGGTCGAGTGCGCTTCCACGGAGACGACCAACGGAATGGAACGAGTTCTCGGAGCCGGTTATTTCGAGGTGCCCCGTCATCCTCGCCTCTTATTAATTGTTATTTTTAATTAGAATACCACGAGCACCACTCGCGAACACAGCTTCGATCTATATTCGTCGCCCGACGAGAAGAAATACGATTCGATGCGGAAAACATGGAATTTATCGCGGTGGCCAGACCGATCGGTGGATTTTTTGTTTTTCTCAATTAATTGGCGGGACCGGTAATGGGCTGAAATATTTACGGACTTAAAACGTGTCAATTTGGCGATCGCGAACAAGACTGCGAGGAGAGCTCGCTTAATGTCCAATTAGCGAGCCGGGCCAACGATGAAAGCGACACCTCGCGCGCCGCCACGCGAATGTGGGGAAATTGGACTATTCTTGATGCTAAGCGAGCGATATTTGATACGAGCCTCGTGATTTATCGTGACTTGCTCCACTGTGGACGTTGCGGACGCTTCCCCACATTTTTTTTATCATGAAACAGAACTCCTGTGGTTTTTATATTAGTTCCACGCATAACGTCGAACTCTTTGAGAATAGATTCTCAAAACTCTAACGGAAAGAAGCTTGTTCGTTTCGAGTGTCACATTTCGAACAAAAGGTTCGCGGACCGCGCCGATTCGTACCGCGCTAACTATATTAAATAAACCACCCCGTATCTCGTGAAAACAGGGGGGTTCGTTTTTAACCTGTTGAAGTGTATCGCTATCCGTTATGCTCGCGCTCGATACAATAGGATAGCAGCGCGACGTATTTTCCACGACTTTTTCATTTCCGCGGAGCTATCGTCTGCGCTCGGTCGAGTTATCGTCGCTGCTCGTTCGACCGCCGCTTCCGGTCGGACCAGCGACGCTTGTTCGTCCCGTTTTTTGCGAACCGGAGAGATACCAGGCTTTTTTCGCTCTTAGACGGTTTTTTAGTTCGACGCGCGGTTTGCTTTTGTGACGAACCGTTTCCGACGAGACGCGGCGCGACGTCTCGTTACCGTTCTCGTTGAATGCCGCCGTTGCGAGCCGACGGTGTCGAACGAAGCACGCTTTTATACGTCAGCGCAGGATTCGAAGGTTTGCGTATCGCATAGAAAAACTTTCTGCGGTGATCGACGCCCTTGTTTTATTTGCGTATCACGCACAGGCAAGATATTCGTCGAATCCAGTCTAGAACTAATCCGGAACTAGACATCGTCCGGGTCTGAATTAACTCGAAGGTTGTCAAGCATGAATTAAGCCAAGATCTCTTCGAAGCACGGATCAGGACTGAAGCGAGTCCTGGCATCGAAAATGGGCTTCTTGGAACAGATTAGGCATAAGAAAATTTTGTTTGGCGTCCCGAAGGTATTAAGAACGTACTCTCGGAACAGTTTATTCAAGATTCCAGAGCGCGTTAAACAGTGAGGATTACGACGGCGTTAACGCTGTGTACCATGGAGGGCGTCTTTTCTTCGCGCAATTTCCCGAAGATTCTCTCGCCGGACTTTCGCCTCGTGTTCATGAATTACCAAGCGGTTCCATTCACCGGGACCTTACCACGGATTTAACGCGATCCTCTCGCGAATAGAGGCTGTCGGTGACTTACTTAACAGTTAATTAGGGAGAACCGGGCGCGTCGAGGGATTCCCTGGTGGCCTCCTCTCCTCGCACCCGCGTTCGTCGGGCTTGCAACGCTTGCATCGCTTTAAACCGAGCTTCCACCGAACAGCCATGACATTCTTGCACGGGGCATGCTTGTCCCTTGTCGTTCGGCGAAACCTCAATATCGATCGAACCGCATCTTTACGCGGAACTGCAATGAAAATCTGGTTCACCTCGACGGTTCATCGTCACCAAGATTTTTACCATTTTCGTTCCAACAATTATGGAAAACCAGAAATTGTTTCGTTTCAATGTAAATCAATTATTGTGCATTGCGAGCAGTATCTGCAGATAAATGCAGTACATAAATCACAGCGAAACATTCGAACGCGACCGAACATTAACATTCTCCGCGCGAACGTTCGATTTCGTTCGTCGCCGTCATCGATCACAGCAGATTCGATGGAAACTAATTGCCATTTCCGATAAATTCATTAGTAAACCAATTATATTTCGTGCGACCCCCGTTGACTCCCGGAAATCCATCGTTGCCCTCCTATTCCCTGCGAAACGCCGTTCGGTTACTTGTCCGATAATCGCTCGTTTCCCGTGGATCCTGGCCGAGTGAATTTTCATTTCCTTCCTCGACGACGCCCCCCTAATCCCTTCGGCAAGGGACGGAGCCTTTTCCTATTCAGATTCGAAAAGTGCTACCCAGTTGATCCTGGATTTGAATCCCCGTGGAACGAGCCTCGAACCATCTGCACGAATATGTCTCTTTTCAGTATTATTTCTATAAAGGCAGTACGGTGGCTGTGTACGATAACTGTGGGTCCTTTAAGCAGATACTGGGAACGCCCCTCTCGATGAATGGGGAGAGTACGCGCGGCATTGGTCGAATGAGTCAGTATATTTGAGATATTCCGTTACAAAGCTTGAAGTTCAGCACTTATCAAAGGCGCTACCCTGCAAGACGCTGACTTAACCCTTAACTCGAGTGACGCCTCTGAGGCCCCATTAATAATTGCTGTACTATTATTTATAATATTGTTTACATTATTAGATCTGTCGGTATCTAATCAATTACTCAACATCTAAGTATTGTATGAGGTACTACATCAATTTCATATCCACCAAATTTAAAAAATCATAAAGAATAGAAATATTCTAGATCGAAAGAAATGTTTCATTTTGCAGCTAAAATAGCTCCGAGTGCAAAGGGTTAATAATTGATTTATTCAATACTGCAAACGTTTGAGCACTTCCTGAATTCACTGAATGAAATGGAAACGTAAAAATCTTCTTTCACACAATAATGCCAAACGTTTATTTATCGAGTCCGGTGTGGTGCGTTGAATGAAATAAAAATTGACATGTTAAAATTTACGATGTGTAACCGAGTGATAAACAAGCAGATAGGTATCAGAGTAGATGATTTTTCCGGGATCGAATGGGATGGAAACAGCGAGGGGAAGAGGCGTCTCCAGGGAAACCAGAGTTTCCAGCAGCAAAACCGGGCGTCAAAACACGGAAAGGTCGGTGACCAGGTTGTTCCCTGGGAGCCGTCTGCGTCGTCTCCGTCACTGAGAACCCGACGAAGTGGGTTATCCGCTATCTGGTTACACGTCTCGGCTGTTGGCGAGGGCAAGATGCACAAGAGGATGCAAGAGAGGAGTGCAGTCGCACGTGGTACACGGTCGGGACCGCGGTTGCATCGAGTTAAGACCGACTTGTTAGAGAAGTTCTATCAAGTTGGATCAACCGGCACGGAGAGAGATTCCCAGCCTCAGCTGGCTGAGACCACGCCGCACGCGCCCTTGCATCTCTCTCTTCCTTTGCTCTCAACTTCCGGTCGACACGGCCCTCGGCAAGCTATACCTGTCGCCTCGTCTCCTCCGTGTTCCGAGAAATTTGTTACGTTTGCTTTGAACTGCTTCTTCTATCGACGATCCCACGCTGCTGGAGATAAATGCTGGAGACGTCTGTAATTAGACTGTTTGCGCAGCCAGTGACTCTTGCGAACGACTCGCAGATGCTGAGACTGATGCCATTACAGTTTCAAGTTATTAGTCGCTGCCGACGTAGTTATTTTGATTAATGGCGCTGGAGAGTATGGGAGATTTATGGCGGAGGTAAATGTTTGTAACGATGAGAAAGTTATAGCCTTTGCGTACAGAGAAGACTCTTTTTGCGCTTGACTGTCCTCTCCAAGCTGCTCTAAAAAGATGTATTATAATGCAAAACAATTTCTACTATGTACTACTAAATATTATAGAATACATTTTCCCTCGAAAAGTGCAGAACAGAGTGTACATACCCTCTCAGTAATGCAAAAACAACATACCTAACACAGTTCCACTCGAGAACTTCAAAAAGAACACACCCGTGCATACATTTCCTCTCGGAAAGTGCAAAATGAATAAACACATACCCACCTCTTCCTTTAGAATGCAAAAATAATGCACCTGCGCATTCTCTCTAGAAATTTTGCAAGAATAGAAAGAAGACCATCCCCTCAAAAATGACAAGCCTAGGTGTCCGGAGACATCCAGGATCGCGAAACAACGTTCGATATGTCACACCAACTGTAGAGCAGTGGAGCAACTTTAAAGACTGAGGCATCCCGAATTTGCCGATTGATTTCTGGCAAATTTTTATTTTCAATCGGGCCGGAAAGTTTCGTGGAGAACGGCGGATTTTCGCATCAGCGTAGTCGGGTTATAAGCGATTCAGCTTGCGAGAGTTTTTCATGGGGACGAAGAAGTTTAAACGATCGGAGTCGGTATGAAAATTTTTAGTAGCCGGTATCAAAAATGTGGAGAAGCGGGGGCGGATCAGCGATCGAGTGGATGTGCGTGCGGATCCAGGAGCTATTGCTCGACAGTTTGTCGCCGTGTGCCGGGTCCATTAAGGTCCTGAAAGAGCCGAGGACCTGGCTTCGTCGTCGTCGGAGGCCGGATAAGGCAGAGTTTCCTTCCTCGGGCGCGGGATATCGCTCGGTTCGAAGTTAGTTCACCGGGACTTTGCCGAACGGGGCGAACCTCGAACGGATGCGACTTCGCCGAGCGATTCGTAAAACCTGAGCGGAATTTGTCGAGTTGCCGGAGAGGCGGGGGAAGAGGACTCGTCCCAGTTTTCGACGACTTCGTCGCCCGACCGTTTATTTTTTCGCCCTCCCTACCACCTTCCGACCACGCGAGAGCTTTCCCACGAAAACTTTCGCGAACAACCCGGAACGCACTCGATCGATCGGCAAATCTTCCACGAAATCACGGATTAATTCGATTGCTCCGACTCTTTGTTTTCTCCACTGCGCTTCTGAACCCTGCAGTTGTCTCTGGGATTTTTATACTTCAACCAATAGATGGATCGCGTGACTTGTTCCTCGAAAGTCTGGATGAAAAAGTTGATCTGTAACATTTTGGAATTGTTTCAGGGATTTTTATACAATGTAAAAAAATGTTTGAGATTGACACCTGGAGAATATTATAGGAGAAACTTTGAACGGGTTATTCTCGATACGATGTTTTATTGAACATCTTCCGAACGAATCGTCCGATTCTGAACTGAACTTGGCAGAGATCTTCAGCAGAGGACGCTTTTCCTTTCCGAGTGGAATCGAATCGATATTTGGAAAGTTTGATGCTCCAAGTTGAAAGATCAAGAAGAGTTTCGTATGAATCGAATTTCGCCTTTCTCGCGTTGTCATTTCTCCGAATTTTTATCTCGTCCCTTTTGGTTTAAAAAATAGATATTTTTATGCATACTGACGATCGTTTTGGTCTTGTTTGTTTGTGACAACTGTGGAAGTCGATTTTGTGGCCCCCATGGACAAGGATATCATTGAAAACCCGTTCCTGTTGAATCTCTGTATTTACACAAAGTGTCACTATTTCCGCATGAAAAAAATACATGTGTATTCTTCAAGCATCAACAAAAAACACCCGTGAATTTCCAAGTTGATACGTTCGCCTATCTCGTTTATAAAAAAAGATCCCAAAGCTCGATCAAACAAAATAGACTTCATGGAATGAAGCGACAAAGTTTTGAATTTTCTCTGACAGTGTTCCCAGAAAAAATTCCATTATTTTTAAGTGCTGGAAATCAGCGATAAACGCGACCGGTAGTGAACTCCGATGGAGAACGCTGCTGGTAGCAGAAACAGCTGTCTTTTGGAAGTCGGACGGGGGTTTCTCGCAGTCAGGAAAGAGTCTGACATTAGTCGGACGCTGCGGCGAAGCGCGGTGACCCGTGACCGTCGCAGATACCGCTAATTCCGTGTCGAAGATATAAATTTCTTCGGCGAGAGCGCGGGCGGAATGCATAATCGTCGAGGCAGCCATTGGCAGTGGGGCCGATTCGTTCGAAGATAAATGACTGCATCCTCCTCGAAAGTCTCGTTGGACGATTTGTCAGCCCGAGGCGGCGTTGTTCTCGCCGGTGCACACTCGATATCTGTTCCAGGTGAGAACGTAAAAGCTTCGTCTCCTGGCGCGCACACGCATACCATCGCAGCTGCTAATTAAAAAGGTGGCCCCGTATTGTCAGCGGACAAGCATTGTCCCTGGCCGAATTGGGGCTAGTGAAATTCCTGCGGGCCAATCGTGTGAAAGCAGCTTTGTTCTTGGCACACGCTGTCGCCCGATTGATTTAGAACGAAAAATCGGCCGGATCGAACCCCGGGATGAATACGCGTCACCCGTTTTTTTCACTCGGGATCTTAATTCACTGCGTCCTATCAAAAATGCCTACTCTTCCCCCATCTGGACGCCATTTTGGACCTAATAACGCGCCCTGAATCTCGAGGGATGGGTCCGACAACAAAGCTAATTCAATGCGCGATTCAAAACTACTCCCCGCGCTGGGAAATACCGATCAGACACCGACCGGGCAATGTCTGATCATGGCTGGACGATTCTACTTAAGGGTTGAGCTCGGCCTAATTTTTGGGAATTCTTTTTCTCTATAATTAATGCTGGTGTTGCGTCTGATCATTCCGTAGCATTTCTACTTGAAATTAATGGAACATCAACCGAACAATCGCCTGCACGCTTCAGTCGAGCAACGTAGCTCGGAGAAAACTGCAACAGTCTAATAGTAAACGCTTTTCCCGGATCGGTGGTCTGTCGCGTTAAAAGCTCTGAAAACGGGATTGGATGGAGCAGCGCCACGATTTTTCGTGCCTGGTGAAAATGCGATCGGAGTTCCGTCCATCTTTGACAGAAGCTGTCATATATCTTTCGGGCTCTAAAAAAGGCTGACATCGTTAAGCCGTCGATAAACCGGAAATAAGCGTTCCATTTCGATCCTCCGACGGCCTTTTTCCGTCGGCTCGGTTGACGCGGCACGGTCCCCGGCTAATGGAAGTTATTAGAGGCACGCGCATTTCCGTTTGAATATTCATCGATCCGAGTTGTTTATTTCGGCGATAACGTATGCGGGCCAGAATGAATCGATCGACCCGGCCGCGATTTAAATTCCGTGAAAACGGCGACACGCGCGCATTCGTTTCTCCGCGGCTGTTCCCGTCGACGACGTATCCCGTTTCCGCGCGCGTGTCGCCGAATTTTATCGCGTTGTCGAAGAACAAAAAAATGGAAAAATAAAACACACACGAAACCAACACGCCCTCGTTCATTCCACGGTTCATAAATTTCAGATTATTCCCCCGGAACAACCCCACCGCCCCGTCAGCGCCTCTTCATTGTTCCCGACTCGCGCCGATGAAAGCGATTACGCGGTTTATTCTATATCCGCGTTTGTCGTTTTGCATTTTTTGATATTCGAGATCACCGACTGCGCTCCGAGGCGGACGAAAAAAAAAAAATTAAAATAACGAGAGAGAACGAAGCTGCCGCCGTCGATCTCGCCGGATCGGTCGGTTAATTAATGCAATTAATAAACCATTCGATTCTCAAAGCTTCGGGTAGTAATTTTGTCCAGCGGTTCTCTTCCGTACGAGAAAATCATGGCTGCCCTGCACCGAAAAATTTCTTCTTCTCTCGAATCGGTGATTCTCCGTCCCGGCTTAAATAGCTCTTGGAACGCGTCCAGGAGTCTACTTTGATACACAGGTATGACGCAGAGCGAGACGGCGTCACTCATTACGACGAATCCCCGGAAGCCTACTTTCGAAAGTTTGTTCACCGGAATATCATCAGTGGCTGCTGCTTCTGCGTTTATACTGCGTCTGAGAAGTGATTAAATACGGGAGCAAAACAAAAACATTTAATCGGTCGAATAAGTTGAAAATCGTGTATAAATTTCCTTAAATTTTTTCGATCTGCTCATTCTTATAATTTTCATCTAATCGATTTATCGTAAACGCATAAAGTCCGAAGTCTATGAATCACGCAGACACAGAAGACCCGTGTTTCGTCCGGGAAAAGAGTCGCAGTTCATCAAACAACTGAACGAACGTATTCCGAGGGGTGGTTTCCATGCTCGTCCGATGGAATCCAGGCTCTCCACCCTCGCTAGTGAGAATCGATTCTAATCGTTGAAACGACCAGCCGCCCCATCACCAAAATTCGCGTATTCCTTCTTATCCGAGCTGGTCGGACACGGGACTCGGGGGCCGTTCTGTCGAACCCTTTTCATCCTGCGGGGGTGTCCGGAACGCGCGGTGCCATTCCCCTCGCGGTTTTCGCTAATTTTACAACTAATTAAGTCTCCCTGGAACTCGATAGGATTACGGGGCCGTGGCTGGTAGGGGTTGGAAAACCCTTTGAAAAGCGAATTTCAGGTCGGCTCCCGGAACCAGCCAGACGGAGAAACCGCAACCGGTGACGTTTTGTCGGGCAGTTTGGCAAATTGAAAACGCGGCCGAAGTTTCGACGCGATCGTCCACGTGGTTCTCACCTCCTCCCCCGCCCTCTCTGGAAACACTCTCACCAATGTTATTCGCGAGTACAAACCAAGCCTCGACGAGTTCGGAGACGTTACGGGTTCCCAAGGTGTCGTCGGGGCTCCGGGTAGCAATTAATGCGTGCGAGCACGTAAAAACGAAATTACACGGGCGGCGCTCATGAATTTTAATGGCCGCTCTGTGATCCTGAATCGCAATGCTCGCACCCCGGTATACACTGGCGCCCATTTGAATAACGTTTACGTCGTCGATTATACGTGTGTCGACGAGACTTAATAGGTTTCGAGGCAGCGTTTCTCAAAGTGGAGCACGCGACACACCGATACGGAAAGTCTCCGGGATCGTAAATGCAGGCCGTAAGAGAACCGGGATGGTTTAAGATCGTTTCGCGAGATAAAAGCACGGTTTTTACGCCCCTGTGACTGAACTGTAAATTCTTGCACTGTTGCGGGACCGGCGAATTTATAAAGCACCAGGGAACGTCTACTTCGACTATCGTACACTCGTTTTGTGTTGCAAATGATGACGGATTTTTTATTTTGATGTGGCATTTTTAACATCCTAGAAGCCAGTGTCTGTACGATCAAATTTTTCCAAGTTGCTATCGACCTGACCCAGTCCCAGGATTTCTAAGCTCGAAGACACCGTTCCACGCCCACGATTTCGATTTATCGAACGGTAGAACTCGGAAGAACAAGTTTCCTGTCGATCCCCGAGCAGACGTCACATTCAGAAAAGCGGAAAATTGCACGCAAGAACGAGAATCTCGAGTTTGATGGGAAACCGCGAGAATGCCCCGGTTTTTCCGGGCCGCGAGCGAAACAGTCGACACTCTGATAATGTTTCTCGAGACAGCGACAGATGGATCCTCGCTGAACAAAGTATTCCCGTATGGATCAACGATCACCCCAAATTTTCAAGTATACGGCATATTTATTCGCTGATTAGGAAGTTCGTAGTACGAGAACCTAGCAAGACGTGATTCTGAATCTTGTATGCGAGTAAATCTCAAAAGCGTTTGAGGATGAAATAACAAAAGCTGGCTACGTACGTATCTTTCCCCGGCATCTATGAAATACCATACAAAATATCCAGTCCCTCGAGAAATATATTTTTAATATTTAAAATTGTCGTTCGATCACCACCTGCCTCCAGAGTCGTTAACCTTTCCCGGAGCCAAGCATCTTAACCATCTTCGTAACGACAAGAAAAAAATAGTGAAACGGATCCAGCTGATCCTCTCTGAGACTCTCGGATAGATCTCGCTCTCTCGCAAAGACTATAAGAAGATAGAACGAATGCTTCGGGGAATAAATGGCGGACGGAGAAATTGAAGTCCTCTGCAGAGCGGGAGACGCAAGTAAGATTCAAATTACAGGCGTTTCCCGGGCTTAATCTGCTTGGGTCCGCGACTGAAACCGGCGGATCTTTTCCAACAGGCACGCGAAATCCGCGGGAAGAGGATTAAGGAAGAAACACAGAAGACACGGTTACAATTTCGTCGAGTTAGGACCCGTCTCCTTCAACCGTTCCCGAAGTTTAATTTATCTTGCCCGGGAGACGGCTGCGTCCCGAACGAAAGACAAGCTGCGGCGCTTTATTTCCTGGCCAGTTATGCGAGACGCTGCCCCTCTCCACCGGAAGCTGACAAATTCTTTGCTTGGCAGCTTTGCTGCTTGTCAACCGCGCTGCGTTTACCTATCTCCATGAATTCACCGATGGAATTCGAGGAAATTTACTCCGCGCGTTCATTCGTCTTCGTTGCGGCGTTAAAAGAAGAAATTTGACGAACACTGACGACAGAATAACATGCTCTGAATGGATAAAACGGATTTTTGCAGTGCCCAAGCTATGACCTCGAAGGAACAAATTAGGAATCGAACTATACTGGCGTGATTTAGGGTTGTTTTCCCCGAATTGATTCGAAGTTTGCGAGGTCCCGGCGATAAATTCGACTTCAATTGGTTACAGCGTCGCACGGGGCGAGAAAAACGTTCACGGTTATGGTTGCGCCGTGTTGCCGACTCCTTTTGGCAGGACCTGAACTCCTAGCTGGCCGTGACCCGAGACGAGGAACGGCTTCCTGTTTTCGCGCACGAGCACCGCGGCGGGTGGCTACGTGTCCGGAGTCTTGAGCAAAGCTTTTCTATTTTATTATGCCCCGCGATATGTTCTTATCCTATTTCGGACCCGTCCTCAACAGAAATTCGCGCGACGATCGATCGTCTACGGTGTCCAAGTGGTTCGACGTGTAAGTTCCCGTTTGTAATCCTTGTCTTAAATCGAGCACAGAAATACTGGGTCGCATAAATTCGTAGAAACAGAGGTAAAACAGTGTCATCGGTCGAATAGCGGCTGCCTCATTGTACTTGCAATTCGAAAACTTTGCAATTCGAAAACTTTGCAATTCCTCTGATCTTCCCGGTTTCGAAGATGCAGAGAAACGGGAACGATGCGGGCCGCGCGGATAATTGCGAATGCATCGGGAGCATCTATCGGCTGATTTCAGGAGCAGGTATCAACGGCTCCCGGGAGTGTTGCATTCATCGACTGCAAATTCCCTGTCCCGCGTAAATTCCGCTATCTCGTCAGAAGGGTGGCCCGTTAACGATCCCTATAACCGTTCCCGGTGATCCTCGGTGTGTCATCGAACACTATTTAGCCTAACCGCGGCGCACATTGTCGCTCAAAAGTGTCCGCACGCTTCCTTAATTGCGGTCCTGCGAAATAGGTGCGAAATCGTTCCTGAATTTCACTAAACTAAAATTGTCTGCATCAATTGCATAGAACATACTTCTGTTTTACATAAAATGACACATTTTCTAAATTTATATTCTGCTAGGGCTTGGTAATATTAATTTATATCACGGATTTGCAAGAAATGGTAACTGCGGTCGTATTTTCGCGTTTACTTGCGGTATTAGCGTCCAATTTACCGATTCCGGCGAATTAGCGGCGCGCAATGGTCGCGTTCATTAATTAATTCTGCGCCGATCAAAGCGGGCCCACTCGTAATCGCGGCATTATGCCCAGGATCATCATAACTAACAAACACACATCTCGCTCTAGGAGATTTTCAGTTCCCAACGACCCCGAACGAATAATTTTTCATTGTTTCGTGAGCGGTGAACGCTCGGATACGTAATCCGACGGCGATACAGCTGCGCGAGAGATCGTGCCGTTACGCTTTATCTCGTTCTGCACCCTTGCAGCATCGCGGAATCGCAATGAGGACTCGAACTGGCTCGGGACAAGGGTTTTATCTTGAAACGAGAGCAATATCTGCTTCGATGCCAGTTAACCAACTGGAATTTCTCTCTCGCGTTTTTTTTACACGAAATTATAGAAGTTCAAAGATCAACCATTTTTCGATTGTAATTCAGCGATCCATTAATCTTTTTAGAGCACGTGTATTTTATCCATACACGTAACCATTGCTGACATTACAAGTAGATACTTGGTCAATCTACGCTAGAATTAATGATTGATGCGAATATTCAGCCAATACTCCAGAGTAAATATTTGATGTTGATATTCCACCAATATACGGTACAATGAATATTTTACGATAATATTCTACCCATATGATTAATATCTTATGTTAATATTCTACCCATGTCGACCGTTAATATTTTAAGTTAATACCTCCTCAATATTTCATGGAACCTCGTAGTTTGTACATGCTGGTAAAGGACAAGCGATAACAAAGATAAAACTCGATTAGGAAATTTTGATATCGATCAGATTATTTTTATGTTGCAGGCCGAACACACGATTCTACCTACACTCTGTACAGACTAGGAGAGAGGCTATCCAGCGGTGCTAGATTGTACGTGGAAACCGGAAGAACCGACGGTTTGGATGCCGATGGTGACTCCCCTAACAGCCTGCATTCGTTTGCTGGGCCACCGGTGCCCCAAGGGGAAGGGACCAGTATTGCCAGAGCATTTTTGGACGGCAATCACACTCTGATCAGCATCATGTCGCGTATCAACCCCAGTCCCGATTGGTTCATTGGGGTGGACTCCTTCCAATTGTGCGTCGAAGGGAACTGGGTGGACACTGTGACCGTCGAGGTAACTTTATTTATTCAGTATACAACGGGGAGCCCTAAATCTCCTCTGGATTTATTATCTCGTTGCTCGGAGCTTGTTAACCTGTCCCAATCGTGTTCGCTTTCTCCTCCTTTTTATATTTCATTCCCCAGTGGCTCCCAAAACCGTGACAAATGAGAAATTAGTCTTTTCTATATGAAGCATGGCCCCGCATCTACAGCGGCTGTAGATTTTTCTACGAAATTGCCCTTTCGAAGATTAATGATTAAAGTCCTGGATAGATTTTTAAACGGCACTTTGACTCCAGGAATGCAGGTTAAAAATGAAATCAAAGATGCATAAACCATTTCGCGAAGCCGCAAAAACCGCTAATGACAGTCCCGCCATAAAACCTGACGCGTTTGTATGACCGAAACCCCTGAAAATCCTCTAAAAATCCGCAAAATAGGAGTCTCATCAGCGCGGCACGACTTTCAATCTCATTAACCGGAGGCCACTGAAAAAGTCCAGAAAAATTCGTTTCATTCCGGTGTCTTCGCCCGTCGAAATTCGCGAGGCTAATTGCCCGATTAATCGGCAAAAACCGTCGCGGCAATAAGCGAAACACCGGGGTAATAATTTTTTTGGAAAATGACGGGCGACGGGGTGCGCGAGGGATTAGCAGCGATAGTAAATCACATCACGGATGAAAGTCATCGAGTCGTCCGGTAGAAAGTGGCCAAACGGATCGATGTTTTAATCCAGCAGCGACGCGGCCCGTTCGCTCCAGCAGCGTCGAGTTATTTTTTTGAGGAAGAGAGCCGCGAACAATTTTTTTGCCATCGGAAAATGGGAATCCGCCGTTCGTTAAAGCAGCGGGGTAATTTCGACTGTGAAAAGGGACGGGTGGTAGAAGGGGGGACGGCTACGAAAAAAAGGTGAACGCGTTTGAAAACTGTCGATCGGGGGACGTATGTAGGTCGCGTCCCATTTACAGGGAATAGGTCCGAGGCAAATACGGCTTTTTTCCACACCCCCTGCTGGCCCACCCACACTCCCCCCATCTCATTAAAATCCACCGGCCATTCAAGTAACCAGTGTGCGCAATCCGACCGTTTTTTTTCCCTCTTTCTTCCGGCAGCTGGACCCGCTGGATGGAGGCACGGATAACGGGTTCACATTCACGGCTGCCAACTGGCCGACCCAGCCCCAAGGAATCGCATACAGGATCACCTCGCGGTACCCGGCACATCCCGCTGGAAGCTTCTATTATCCGAACCTGCCGCGCCTGCCACCCATTGCCACCCTCACCTTCACCAAGGTAGGTCTTTCGCGTACACGCAACGCTGATCTTCGATCGACCAATGGCTACAGGGTTGCACAACACGGAACGCGGTCACCGTTTTATCGCTATCGAACGAAGCTTTACGAGTCGATCCGAATCGAAATCAATTCGACCATGTCGGTCGAACGCCGTCACACTTCGATCGAGTTTTGTATTATGTGACGGGATAAGGAATCTTGAGATACGGATTCCGGTTGATTTCGGTTTCGCGTACAATGGAGAAACCGCGCCACGTTCAACTGTTCGTATAATCAAATGCCCAATAAAAGATCAATACGGGGTGACTGATCTTAAACATCCGCAAACAAATACGTTGATCGAGCTATTGTATTTTTCCAAAAATTAGTCTTACCTTATCTTAAAATGAAATCAATTTCACCGTTCCACGTTTAATGTCCATTTCAAAAACGTAAAAAGGCTGAAAGTAATAATAAAAATCAGCATTGCCATCAACAGAAATCCGAGTCGACACAGAACGGACTAAAATTTCACGGAACGAAACAAAATTGACAGACCTCCGCACAGCCGAAAAATCAAATTCCGGCTCCAAACAGCCAGCATTTTCCAATCGAGTCCACTGGAGCCCCAGATTTTCTCGCGACACTCGATCATTCGTTTTTCGACGCCCGAATCAGCGGATCCGGGCCGTCATCGCGATTCCCCGCTGAGTCATCGTGTTCTCGAACGGGGCCACGGTTCCGTCGCCTTGCTGGAGCCACGTTCACCGGGATTCCAGCCCGGGGGTTGTGCCATCGACACCGTCGTCTGCAACGTCGAACACACTTCCGTCGCGGAAGAGGGTCGCGAGCCGAGTTTCGTCAATATTTATTTACTGGGGCCGTGGTGTGCGCGCCCCTCTAGCTCCCGCGCGTCACCTAACAGCGAGGCATTGGAGTCTCGATTACTACAACGAAAGCTGCTTCTTCGTACGTGACCTGGTCTCGGCAACATTCGAACCGGAAGCGACGGCGACGGTAACGAGGTTCGAAAGCCGGCTGTTCAACTTGCTAATTATGTCTTCCCGGCTGCCTGTCCTCCTTTCTCGCTGACTTACTTTTCCCGCTTGTCCTTTCTCCCCTATCTCTCCGCGCTCTCTAGAATTCTCTCTCTCTCTCTCTCTCTCTCTCTCTCTCTCTCTCTCTCTCTCTCTCTCTCTCTCTCTCTCTTTCTCTTTCTCTTTATCTAGAATTTTCTCTCTTTGTTCAGAGACCTCCGTTTCAACGGTGACAAGTCCCTCTCGCCACCGCGACAGCACTCTGTCCCCCAGCGAGCGACTTCCTCGTTCAGCCCGGCGCCGCTTACCGCGTAATTATCAAACTTTCCACGCTAATCCGATAGACCCCTCGACCATCCTTTCATTTTTCCTCCCTTCAGCTGCCGTTCCATCCCCCGGACCACCCCTTAGCTTGCTCGAGCTGACTACCATCGTCTTTCGTCGTCGTTGTCGTAGACGTCGAGCGTCGTCAGCTGTTTCGGGGCCGAGACATCTTGTAGACCAGCAACGGGAAGAAAATAGTTGTGGTATGCTGGCTCCGAGATGTCTTGCGAACACATGCAAGATTCATGCGCGGCTTGATATTCAAAGGGAATGTACTCTGCGATGGAGGTGAACGAGAGCAGGATGATTGAGGGTGGAAGTTCTCCTGAATTTTGTGAGAGTTTTCTTGAATTTGTTGGGTGAGGTGTTTGTGGAATGCGGGAAGGAATGGTTGGTCGAAATAGATTGGGAATGGTCGGTTGTCGATGAGAGTAGACGAAATAAAAATATATTGAATTAAACGATTAAGAGCTACGCCAACTTCCAAATAAAATAAGAATCTATCGAATAAGATGATTAACGAATACATTAGCTTTTTTAAGTGGATAAAAAATGTGGTAATAAGAGGATTGAGATAAAGTAAAATAAGGACTTAGCGAATGAAACGATGAAGAATTACTTTAGCTTGCGAATAAAATAGAAATTTCTTGAACAAAGGGATAGGGAATTACTTTGGCTTACAACTGAAATAGAAATTCATTCAATAAAAGGATAAAGGATGATTTTATGAAGCAACGGCAAGAACATTTTTAAAAAATATCATCCAAGATTATTTGAAAACTGCATTTCTTCGGAAAGGAGTATTAAAGTCTGTCGCCGGCCGCTTGAAAAGCGGAGAACCTAATTTTTCGCAGCGAAACTCGAACGTGCTACAAGATCGACATCATCGACTGCCATTCAAGCTCCCGGTGAGCGATCACGAGTATTATAGCCCGGGGCATTAAATCGTCCACAATAATCGTCGATATACGCCGGTTCGGAATCGCGTCGGACAGGAATAAACGTTTCAACAGGCGAATTCTGGTACGTGGTAGTCGGTCATAGCTCTGACACTCGATAAAGATCCTCGATATCGATGTCTCTTCAGGAGTCCGGCGAGTTTGTGGCCGGTTCTCTTTTCCTCCCTCTCTCTTCTAATGCTGAAAACAGCTCTGTCCAGCTCGGAACAGTGTTGGGTTCCGTTTGAGAATTGAGACGAAATTCGGTTTGATTCCGGGGGATCGATGGGGAAACAATATATCGGGTCCGGGGCCGGCGCGGCGGTTTGCTTTTCACGGGGCTGCGATTCAACGTCTGATCGTTTCTTCGCCGGTGAACAGGGACGCAACGGTTGTCGCGCGATCCACCGAACCGGCAGTTGTTGAAGGGAGCGTAATTCACAGCTGATTAGGCTTCTCGCGCTCCACCCGTTTCGCGAACTCTAACGGAGTCGGCGTTCATCGCGTCCGTGCGAAACCGTCGAGCCGTGTTCCGCTAATTCTGACGGTCTTTACCCGGAAAAATCCTCAAACTATGCCAAACATCGACAAACACCGGCAAGCATTTTTTCTGACGAAACAACAAATGTCGCATATTTTTTCGAATTTTATAAAATGTCTGTACCGACTTTAAAATCTTCAAAGTTTCCTTTCTTGGAAGAACGTTTTCGCAGCAGACTGATACGATTAAAAAGAAATTACAGGGCCAGTCGACGTGAAACTCGGGCCGACTGAAGGCGGTGTGTCGCTCGGAATGAAAGCGAAAAAGGGTTCCGGGGTAAAAAAAGGCGAGAGCAAATCGTAGAAACGAGGGCGCGAACGGTTCCATTAAGCCCGAGCATCTTAGGTACTCCATTACGCTTGAAATTGGAACGCGAGAACGTAATGTCCGCCTCGTATCGCAACGAGCTTCCATTCCCCACGTAACCATTCCTCGAATCGATAGTGTTTATGTCCTCGGACAGGACGGGAAAGGCGCGTTGCCGGTCGATTGGTCGCGAGATGCGCTCGAGCGGATACGAATTGCTGGTTGCGCGCGCGGATGATTGCCCGGACCGGGGAACCGTGCGGAAATGGACGGAAAAAGTGTTATCGGGTGTTTAAAGTTTAAAGCGAGCTGGTTTCTTGTATTTCATCTAATTTGTATGTAGATGATCTCTGAAATTTTACCTAACGTATTTGGCTCGTTTAAGAGGATGGATTCCCCAAGGCAGTTGTAAATCAATTCTCCAAGTATTACGAATTCCGGGCCGAAGTTATGGTTGCTTCTCACTGTACAGGGAACAGTGTAGGCCATAATTTAAATTCCTGTCACGCTCGGCAAGCATCCGGTGACTTTTAAGAGCAAGTGGTACATTCTTACGGCCGAGGAAGCCAATAACGTGTCACCAGTTATAAATTCTTGCGTTTTCCGACGGAGTTTGAAATACGAACGGCGAACGGAAAAAGAGTTCACGATCCTCCGTCACCGCAGCCTCTCTCGGCTTCTTGCTCTCCCGGTTTTCCACCTATGGGAATTGAGATTTCGCCCGTTTCTAGGCAAACTTTTTCATATCGTCCTTTTCCCAGTACCGTAAATTTTCCTATCGAATGAGTGCCTTTGCTCTTATTGATCGGTGAAAGATGGGAACCTCGCCGACTCTCACCGAATGGCAAATTATTCTACGACCTATGAACCTTCCGCAAATCCACTGTCTCTACGTCTACGGCAAGAGTAATATTTTTCAACAGGAAACGCAATAATTTTCTATATATTTTCTTGCGTTTAAAATGGAGTTCCAAACCATAATTCGCTTCATTAATCATGTCCGTAGTAATAAGTTTTGAAGGCTCAACGAAGATTACATACTAATACGTGTGATACCAAGGTTTAAATGTTCATCATTTTTGCAAGAGGTTAGCTGGCCAGGGTTAAGAATAATGCGTTAACAGCGTTGAAATCCCCGGAGCGTTTTATTAATATCTGGAGGGGTTTCGGGAGGTTTAAATGCAGGAAGATCCGCGGTCTATTTATCACTGTCAATGTTCTCATTCACGTCGGTCCGTTGATCGTGCACTTCATTTTTCTCGGATGTAATATTCCTCTGTCGTTGCCGTTCGCCCCGCTATTAATCGATGCTCTCCAACCGCAAAAGTTTGCCCGGTGCTGTTCGAGGATCGTCAACCATTGTTTGCGAGGCTGAGTACGGCCACGGTCCTGAATAAAACACGAGTATCCCGAATGCCTTCCTCTCCGGCTCCCGGCGAGATAGATTCCAGATAGCGGTGAACTTTCGATTTGCTCCGCGAAATTATGTTCGATCCTCGTAGAACATGATTCCACATTCTCTCCGGGAACGTCCAAGTTGTTTTGATTGTGTTCTCCCTATCCGACCATCGTGCTTTCTGCGGACTCGATTGCTCGAGAATCCGATTACTTTCGCGGGAAAACTCGCGATTCGACCAATTATTATGCGTCGAATTAGCTTCCTCTTTCTCTCTCTCTCTCTCTCTCTCTACCCTCCTCCCCATCCGTAACATTTTAATACGTCTATTTTCCGTAGAGAGCGAGAGAGAGAGTTCCTCTTTGCGAAACTTCTTTTCCCGGAAGTCTTTACAAAACTCCGTTCGCGAATAATCACGTTAAGATTGCAATTTCTATCGCGAGTTGCACTACTACGGGAATTTCCGCGCTCCGATCCTCCTTGGAACCTCGTTAAATTCCGGAAGGCCTTATCCGTTTCTACTCGGCGACAAGTGTGCGTGGAACGACATCGAAAACTGAACTCGCGTTTCTGCAGTTTCTTTTATTGCGAGCATCTGGAAAGTCGCGGGCGAGATTTGTTTCGGGGTTTCGCGCGCTCGGCTGCAACGGTGAATTCGGAATTCGCAATTGGCTCTACGAAGTTCAGACTTTTACATTACAACTTTAGAATCGCTACCGTGGAAAATTATTTAATAAATCCCCGTTAGGACTATCTTGTAGATTTCACGTATTGAAATTGCTCTTTTCTGTACTTTAAAGGTTTGGAGGTTGAATATTTATTGACACTTTATACATAATGATTGACTTTTTCCATTTAAAACAGATATCCTCCACGATATGGCCGAGTACCACCGAATGACAAAACTCGGAATAATCTTTTCTCTGCTTCAGCGCGGGTCCGCTTTATCCCGGACGGTTGCATTACAGAATTTTCGAACAGCCATCGGATTCAGCGATTCTCGCGACAAAGGCTCGGGTAGACGATCTCCGGGCAAATTTTGTCGTCGGGAGGTCAAAGGATAAAACGGTCGTTGACTATTTCTTCGCGAGCGCGTTACAACACAGCGTTCCCAGCCAGGTTTTTGTTCCCGCGAGAGGCGTTCGCCCCGCGGAAATTCGATTGCAGAAAGGAAAGAGAAATTCCAGGCACGCAGCGAGCGCCTCGAGTAAACAGCGACGCGGCGCGGCCGTCGAAAGAGCCTCGCGTTTTCCCTTTCGAGGGGCGTGAAAGGGCTCGTTATTATTTCGCCGTCCCGTAACGTACGTAAATAAGCGGGTATATTAGATTTCGGTGGAGGTCGGGTCGGGGTACGGGGTTGCAGGGGGAAGGAAAGTCTGCGCCGCCTAGCGCGGAAAATATTGGCGCCGCACGTAGGCGAGGGGTTGAATCTTATTTGCGACCCCGGTTTCGGGAGGATTCTGCCGTTCGCGGCGGGTAATGAGATCAATTTTCACGCTGGTACACGCGCGGCGGCTGGGCCCTCCGAATTATGGTTCGTCATATTTTTCTGGCCTTCGGTTTGCTATTATTTTTCCAACCCCCGGATTCAACCCCTCGAGCCTCTAGAAGTTGAGGGTGTAAATCATTTATCTTCAACATTGTTCTTACAGGACAGACACAGTGACTCATTTGTTAATATTCTGTTAAAATCTCCCGTTAAAAACCAGACCCACGTGTACAATAAAATTTGCCAGCAATGAAAATTTTGCGCCTACTCTTTCTTTGATCGTAATTACGCACAATGCACACGAGCACAGCAATTAGACGCGCACAATGGGAAGGTTACGGTACTAACCACACGCAGAGTCCATGCATAGCATACATAGTGGAGCATCATTAAATATGAACATTAACTATCTCGGTCCTGCAATTACTCGTGACAACAAACTACAGGTAATTATCATATTCCGCACATTATCACGGAACAATGAAACACCCAGATGAAACCTCGCTCACAAAATTCTTGTAAAATATCGTTACACCCCCCGAGAGCGTTTCTGATCGTGCAGGCTCGATGAGATCTGACATGTACGTTTGGAAATGAGGGTTGAAAGCGGTCCAGCGATACACTGCGAGGAGTATGCTCGTTGATAAACATGGAGATTGAGATGCAAGGGTGAACAGAGTCACGGATCCCTCGCATTTATCTTGGGAACCGGGTCGCTTATCTTGACACTGTAGCGTTGACACGGGGCTGTGCGACGGGGTTGCAGGGGATACGGGGGTTGAATTGGTCACAGGGGTTCCCGAACGATCATCCCCAATTGGTCCCGGCTTAATCTGAATAATCCGCCCTCATACATTTTCCTGACCAACACGATTCTTCTTTAATTCCGAGCGTAACAGACTCGGACAGCTCGCTAAAACCGTTCGGCTAAGGCGGTTGATGAAGAAGGATCGTCCACGGATAAATAAAAAATAGAGGATCCTGCAGGAATCTCCTCTCCGACGGCGAGCAGCGTAAATATTTCACGGAGCAAGGGCAGGAATATTTTAAAAGCACGAAAACCAAGTTTAACCTGTTAGCCCTCGAAAAACCTTATTTTTCAACGCCAGGACGCTCCTCGCATGAAAATTCACCTGCAGGAATTCCTGGATATATAGAGGTTGGATAGCAAGTGTAAATTATTTTCTAGTGTATTACTCCTTAGCTATCGAGTGGTGACTCAGAGAGAGAGAGAGAGAGAGAATCACCACTAGAAATTTCTGTACCATTACCAAAAATATTGTTTACATTATTGAATATGTTTGTATCTAACCAATTACTAAAGATTTATGTATTGTATTAGGTATTATATCAACTTCATATCCATAAAATCAAAAACATGACATAAAATGGAATTATTCCAGGTCGGTAGAAATGTTTAATTTTCAAGTTAAAATGGCTCCAAGTGTAAAGGGTTAAAGAACCTGGCGTGCAACAAAAAGTTTCTATATTGTTTCAAACGATTTCAGTACGCGTTCTATGAAATAAAAAGCATATGCTGGAGTTTATGACGTGCTTCAACGCCGTGAATTTTATGAAATCATACACACTGTATTGAATAAGTAATGCACAAACTCCGCAATCTAGTTGTAATGAATAAAACGGTACGCATTTAGTACATTTATAAAGTGAGAGTGTGTGAAATGTTTAACCGGTTACAACTTCGTGGAAAAAACTCGCGCAGCAAATTTTTTACAGCCGTCGTAAAGGAGAGGCTCTGATCTTTAAGTCCCCGGTGATTTGAACCACAGAAATTTTTTTAGAGTCCTCACAGTGCGTTATATTAACCATATCGTATTCGTGCCGTTGCAGGGGAAAGTACCTCCGCTTTCCGACTGAACCCACGATACTAAATCACCCTATAAAAAAGTAACGATACAGGGAGAGAAAGTAGAGGCTTTGGGCTTTAAAACGAGCCAAGGTAGACGATCGTGCCATTTTTTTCCGCGGAGTCGCAACAGCTTAAAAATTAACGATTTTTCGCCCGGGACTATTAGCAATCCTCTAACTTTCGTCGTTATCTCCGAGTGTACGACGGTCGAAAAAATTATGTTACTTTTTTCCTCCGTGGACGTTCCCAGCGACAAGGGGACTAATGAGCCACGAACCGATTCGAATTAATACCACGGAGCCCTCTCCGGGGTGGGGGGTGGGGAGTGTACCTGAATGGCTCGCGAGCACGAGACAAATTGCTCGGCCGTCGGAGGAGCGTAATCGAAAACAGTCGGGATAATCGGCCGCCTATGAATAGTTGGTAATTACGTAAAGTACGGGCGCGAGCATCGAAATATGCTGCCGCATGCGCCCGTGTCACGGTTAACCAAGCCCTATTGCTTTCAGCCAAGTTGGTATAATCCGCTCGGGCCCGACGCGTTTGCCAACTAACGCGTCTCTCCCTTTATCTATGCCCTACGATACTAACTCACGGCTTACCGGCGTTAACGAGCCACGCGGGGGATGTGCCGCAGTCCCCCGGGAACAATTATAATATCGGGGATGATCGGGATAGCCGATTCCTCCTCCCTGTCGGAAAAACCCACAACCCCGGCGGGTTTCTCGTCAAACTCCCCGCCCGCGTCTTCGGCCCGCGAAACTTGGAAGATTCGTCGGAACTTCCCGTATTTTGCGGACCCGGAATAGTTTCCGCGCCTTCCAGCTTCGTAAAAAGTTAATTATCCCTTCCCCCGTGCGCTTCGTTAACGCGAGCCTGCAAAACTTTCTTGGAATTGGAAAGAAAGCGAGCTTCTTTGACGCCGACACCGCGTAATCCGCTCCTGATAAGCTCCTGCAGCCTGTTATCGCTAATCGTTTCACAGAATCCAAAGTTCTCTGCGGTAAAGCGGGTGTAATGTGTTCATTACGATTAAACTCCGGATCTCTATGCAAAATAAAAGTTTTCTGCATTTTATATTTTATTTTAAGACATTTTTGTTAAGCCATTTTTGTTAATATCCGACCACATATAAATATCATCTGTACCGTTCCTTGTAACTCGGCAAACGCGCGAGTAAATATAAACTCTGTTCTCGTGTGTCTGACCACAGACCAACCTTTTCTACTGCGAGCTGGTGAAATTAAATCGCGTGACAAATTCTCTCCCGACTTAAAGCTAATATTTTTCGAAACAGCTGCTCGGAAACTGTTGGTTTGTACCTCGTATAAATTAATGCAGTTATTTTCAGTTGCTCAAGTTTCTTGATTTAATAAGCATATCTCGCAGAAACGATTTCAAACTTGCTAATTCGAGTTATAATAAGTAGACAGAGATTACAAGTTCTGTCGGCTGTCGTGTCGTAGTCTAAGATTTTGCTGACTGGAGCTGGAAAATTGTACAGTCGAGAGTTAATCTTATTTCACTTAACACGACATTGTGATAGTTAATTGTTCAGTTCTACTACGATACATGTTGAAATTTAGCTACTTGTAGATTTAATTCTTAGCGATTCTTCGATAACAAGTGACTCGGCACGTTAACTCATAATTTCCGAGAATTCTCCGCAACACCAGAGCCAGGCATCGTCCGCAAAGCGAAAGAAAGCTCTAAAGCTCCGAGGTTTCGACAATTCCGAGTCTCTCCCCTCGGGCAGTCTCGCGGAGGGCGCGGTCGTAATGGAAATTATGCAGCTAATAAATAGATAATGGAGTAGAAAACAGCACGGCAGTCGGCAATCCTCTAATTCTGGTGCAGTTTAACTGTGCAACCGATGTTCCCGGGGCTCGCCGCCTTAATATTCCAGTCGGAACATTAAAGTCCGAGCGCCGCGGCAGAAAAGGAACGCGCGCGCGATCCAGAAGCACCAACAACCGCCGCGACCACTTTGTTACCGTAATATCGCCGCATTACCCGGAACGAACTTAATTGGCATAAATGATAACGGAGCCAGACCACGGCCTCTCTCTTTCTCGTATCCGTAAGACCCGCAACACGGGATCCTCTATCGCGGCTGGCGCTACAGAAAGCATCGACGGTATTTACGCCCGAAGCTCTTAAGATATTAATTTCGAAAACCCAACGAGACGCTAACTGGGTCACGAGTGTCCGCAATCATTAGCGAAAACGCCGAATTCGTGCTTCGTAGAGTGGCTCTATGATTAAACTTTTCCATTTCCCGGGTTCGCGGTGCGCGTATCAAAGCTAGGTTAGGTTTTATAGAACAGGTAGGGCCAAATTGCTAGGACCTCGCTAATCGAAACCCGCGACTCTAATTAACGTGTCTGATCAGTGACGAACCTTTTCACTGCAGTGTCATGACTGCCGTTCGCGATTTCTATCGATTCGTGTACTAGACCGCGGAGTTTATGAATTTACGGGATAAATGGATAAGCGACGAACGGAACTGTAAATACGTTAGATGAATTTAAGGATGCTGTTAACAATTATTTTCGACTTTTTAAGAGTTGATATTCTTAACAATCCATTCCACGTTACTCGTGAAACCAAAATAGCGACCAACAATAACGATCAACAACTACGAAAATAATCCACAAACGGATGAATGTTCGTCCAATTTTCTGAAATTGGCTGTGAGCTATCTGTACAATCGAGTCCGGAACTAGATAACGAGACTGTAGATCGAGTAGACCAGCTTTTCTAGCCGGTGTAAAAACTTTGAACAATTCGTCCAGCGTTACAGCGAGCACCGCAGCTGCAGCCGGACGATAAAAAGCACAGCCCGACCCGTCTCGGGCCGCAACTCTGTTTTCCGAGCTCCGACGAATATATACGTTTTGCTCGTTACGCCGTAGGCCACGCGGCGCGTTCCGCCGGCGCTCCATAAATTTTTCCTTTGTCAGAGCTGCACGAATTCCGCTCCGAGAAGCCCGATACCTGGCCAACGTTTCCAGCAAATACTTTAAAATTAGGCCTGTGAATTGTTCCGCGAGACCCGGAACAATGGAATCTCGTGTTTGATTCCCGGGGGCCCTGTGAAGCTTACTATTATAGTAAAATATTCTACGAATGTTTCTCAAAGATGATTTCCATAGCTCCGCCATTTTATTGGTCGGAATTGTATATCAGACCGTGGACAATCGATAAAAACCCTAGAAATTAACAAGGTCTCGGCGAAGCGGTTGCGTGTCGTAATTATGATAAGCGCGGAGTACCCTCGAAGTATTCGATCGAGAGCCCGGAACAATTATGCTAACGCGTATAGTACTCGTATACCTCGTTCTATGTAATCGGATTAATAGCACACCCGGGCATGGAATGGTTATTCCTGCTAGAATTAATTATTTCCAAGCTAGGCACTGCTGCGTGGAAAAACAAGTTTCGAAACTATCTCCCACCGGAGCATTCTCTCAGTAGAAACGATCGATAATGGTCTGACACGGCACGTAAAATTGATTAACTTAAACAACAAACCTGACCACTATTTTTAGTAGACAGACTAGAGTGCACGAAATTTTTCGATAGAAAGAACGAAAGTTGCTAGAAAATCGCGACCTCCCTCCGTTATAATCGCGTCAGGGGTCCCAAAGGCAACGCTAAAGCGAGACGGCACTACAGGGAGCAATTCCAGAAAATCGAATTTGCCATTTTTAATATATATTGAATGACCAAAGCGTGGTAGACAAATTTCGCGTTGAAAGGTGTGGAAGTTCGGACAAAATCGCGACTAGGGTTCTCTATAATCGCGTTAGAGGTCCCGCGTATGCGGCTGAACAGCAAGGTAACGCGGATGCTATGAAAACACGGACGATTCTGAGTGAGAGAAGCAAATCCTCAGTGAATTACGAGCAAATGTTTCCAAATTAGACGCTTCTGCCTGAAATCGAGCGATTCCGGGCCGGGCCGGGTCGGGCCGTGTGCGCTCGAGCAACTTTCTAACGATTGTAAGTAGTTGGGGAGCGTGTTCGTCGACCGGGAAACTATCTCTCTCTCTCTCTCACTCTCTCTCTATCTGCCTGTGTGTGTGTAAGTGTGTCTGTGTCGGGGCTAAATTCGTTTCCAATTAAACCACAACCAGTCGCGCCAATCCTCCGTCGCTAATTTCATCCTCTTTTCTATTCCGGTTGTTTCGGTTGTGGAACCAACCGTTTTTCCTCTCGGCCGGTGTCACGGTTTGTCCGCTGTCCGTGTCGTTGCCCGTACCATGTCCTCCCACCAACACCCCCCTTGATATCCTCTACCTTTCGACCACCACCCACACACCACCTGTCTCTCGCTTCCTCGACGAGCGTTCTCCCTCGACGTTGGTTTGTCACGCTTGTCCGATTATCGACGGATTAACCACCGGGTTGTGCTGGCCGGCGGTGATGCAAGCGATGCGGTCGACCACCTATTCTCGACGCGGCTCGTCCCGACGTGAAACCACCCGTCACGTAATTATATCGAACAGCCTCGAGATGTAACGCGAACGCGACGAGATGTCGAAAGCGCCGCGACGCGTCTCGCGAAAATTGTGGAACTTTCGCTCGAGACGCGGCTGAAACCCCGGTCGACGAATCTTGGCACGAACCACGGGGCTGTCAACTTGCTCCCACAAAGCCCCAGACGGTTGCCATAAAATTGTACAACACGTTTCTCTACGGAAAGTTGGGAAAGTTGTTAATATTATCTGAGATTTTCGTTGGAGAGCTCCGACGAATTAGTCGGTGGATTTTTGAGGGAGTAATTTGTGTCGGAGGTTCTCAACTTGTGCCCGATACCGTATCGGAATATCACTATAAAATTGTGGAATACGTGAAGATCGAAAGCTTGATAGCATTCGACAAGCTTTTGTTCGGAGGACTTCAAAAATTTTATTAAGTAAACTGAGAGCCACTGACCTAGCCGCTGAAATATTTACACCCCGCCGTGCATGAAAATTGTCAATTTTAGTCGAACGACCCTTAATCTCGTTTATTTCAATAATTAAAAAATTGTATCAGCGATCGCAGAACCTGCCGCGCGCCAATTGCGTGATAAATATTTAATATGTCTTCACTGTGAAAATTTTATGCACGGCAATATATTAAATCAGGAAAGCTTGCATTACCGAATCATTGTGCGAATACAATTCTCCATAAAATATTTATACTCCCGATTATACTGTATAATTGAAAGCTCGTTTTTACAGAAATAATACGCGGAAAGAACGGATATCCGTATAATACTCCCTTCGTTCAAACAAAGCTCGCCGGGGCGAGTTTCTATGGGCGGGCTAATGAAACGTATAACTCGAATAGCATCGCGAAAATGAATTTCTCGGCAGAGTGATATCAAAAAGTGTGAATCAAATGGAAATATTTGTTCTCGGTATTGTGGTTCATTAATTTTTCAATTTAACCGTGCGCCGGACTCGCTCGCGTGCACAATCGAATCAGAAAATTTCGCGATCCACAAAGACCGTATATAAACGTGCGATGCATTAACGTAAGGGCAGGTAGGCATCGTTCAAGCGTTTCTCAGTCGTAATTATCGAATGGAAACAGTGTTACACTGTTCGAAAATCTCGTTCCGACGAAAATCTCGTTCGCCGGCCCGGAATTAAGGACGACTTCCTTCCGCACGGGCTTTCCGATCGCAATTTACAATAATCGAGGGCACGGATTCGATTATCCAGTTATTGATATCGATATTAGAGCCAGCTAAATTCGATTTGCCCGCGAGCCCGGTTCGAGAGTTTTCCTGCCCCGGGCTGAAACACGCCGGAAAACAGCTTCGAGAACCCGATGGAAAACTCGAGAGCCTGATTTAATCAGCGTCCCGATCGACGAATCAAATTTTCAGCGACCCTCTCCGCACTGTCGCGAACCTTTCGGCCTGTCCAAGACGCGTTCGCTCGAGCACAAAGCCTGCCACTCGCGTATTAATTAGTATCACCATCGAAACTCGCCGATCGATACTCTGTCTCAATATTCAATTCGAAACTCGCTGAAACTCGCAACGTTCTTCGATTTCGTGCTTCTTTTGCTACAAGTATATCGTACTGCAACTTGACATCGTTTCCATTAGCTTCCATTTAATAATCAGAGATAGGAAAAAATTACTTCGACGATGGAGAATTCTTTATAATACAAACAAATCAAACTCTAATAGCTCATAAAAAAACTTCAATATTCGCAAGATTAAAAATATTCTACCAGAATGAAACATAAAATTATTTTCTTTCATGAAATTGAATGTTCGTCCTATCTCTCCAAGTTTTTCTATTAAATGTTGATACTAATTCCCCTCGTACACGATGAAAAGATGCACAGATGCCACAGACGCATAAACGACCGCTCTATTAATTAGTATTAATGCCGCACCGTTGGAATGAAAAGTCCGTTTTAATACACGGTGGGCTTTTATGCGAGATTTACAGAATTCCGCGGTGTTACGCTCCGAATGGTTCGCTTCTTACTTTGACTGTTTGTGGAAACGGTCGAGCCGTGGGTACAAAGCATCATAAAACGGTGGAAAACAGCCGCCATATTTAAGCCTGGTTGCGGCATATTTAACGCGAGCCCACGGCTTCTAATTTCAAGCTGAACGGAAAAGTTTGCGCGTGAAATTAAGTCGAAGGTTTACGACGTCGACGAGGAAACTATTTGACCGAACGACTAATAAAGATGAGCGTTTGGGGATGGGAATTTCGACGAAGTCTAAACCGCAGATCCAACTGAGCGTAGATGATGCTGAGAACGCGTGGTAATTACTCGTTTCTTGCGGTGCTAACGTTACACCGAGTACGTATCCATTAGATAGGGGCAGATAAAGATGTTGCCTCGTTCTGTCGAATTAACATGGATATTGTTACGACCCAGGATGGGGCGCAATATAAGATTAATGGTATTTTCAAGAAAAGTTATAAATTTATATTTATATTTAGGATATTACGCAGTTCTTGAACCTACCTGCATTCACCGGCTTCGATTCGGATAATTGAGGATTTTTTAGATTAAAATGGCTTTGCTCGAGGATGTGGATTAATTGAAGTCGAAGTTAGGCAATTCAAAATGACTGGAGATCTTGTTTTGTTAAAATGAACAAATATACTTAAAACAACAAACTTCAGATACATTGATTGTCTAGAGTGTATTACAAAAAAATGGCTTTTACCTTTTCGGACGATTCAATTTAACAATTAAAAATCCAGCGGGTTAACACGCTTTACGCAAAAAAATCACACACGCAGACACACGCAGACACACGCATACACACGCTCTTAATTATTAATAAAAAATTACACACTGATAATAACTTAATAAAATTTAACGCAACTGATTATAACTTAATAAAATTTAATGCAACTGATTATAACTTAATAAAATGCGAAACATGGCGGATTAATAAATTGCGTGTCCTTTGACAGACTAATGGGTTCCGAAAACTGCTCCTGATGAGGAGTCATCCTTTTATAGAAAAATCAATCCATTGTTCTTAGCTTAATCTTCATGAGATGAGCGCATCTTCATTGGTTTCTTCGTATTATTTATAATTTCTGATTGGACCGAACTTACAGCATTCCTTCCAATACTTATCGTCCTATTAGTTAGATCGAATTGCTCTACGCATCCTCCTAGGAGTTAATCATTAGTCTTTTGTTTATTGATCTTTGTCCTTTTCTTCTACGTAGTGTTTATTCTACATTTCCTGTGGTACATCTTTTACATTCTTCAATGATAAATTGGTTTCAACGGATGTTCTCGGTTGATTAGCGGTTCGCAAATTATATTTCGAATTGTTTAATAAAATAGATTTCCTTTTAATTCTATCGCTCGCAATGTGGTATAATATACGATAATTCGATAATGATCATTAATTATAATGTTTGATACGTTATTTTCCAGTGCAACATTAATGGAGCTAATCTAAAAAAAGAAATTCAGTATATATATTATACATGATTGATTTTATTAATTATTATCTTTGGCCGGTCCACCGGACGTAACAATATACTCGTATCATCTTCATAAAAGAACCTGCTCGCTGATGTAATTAATACAGTGCCATTGGACTTGGCGTTGCCGGAAATCAGCATTATTTTGAGAACAAAAAATTCTGGACATAAAAATGTTAATCTTATGTTAATCGTTAAGCACCTGAGTACTTACTCTCGACTTGAGTTTCTAATTTTGATTACATTCTTGTCGGAAAATGTGACAACAATTTATTGGGACCTAGCCCTATCGATAATCTTGCATTGATTTATACTTATATGTTTACTGCGCTTTTGGGAAAAAATAACATTTGTAAGGGAATAATCTACTTGGGACAACTGAATAAAAACGTCCAGGAAATTTCGTTGTACATTGCGTCGTTTTGGAGATGATCTTGAAGGTACGTTTGATATGTCTGACCATGGCCGACTGTTTCTACTTAGTGTAAGTAGGAATGAAGGCTCATATATGTGAAACGAAATGGTGTCGAGGTATTTTTTTACTACAATACCAGCCTGCACATGTCATAATCATTATCCTCCGCATATACCGTAGCCGTTGCGTATCATTCTCTCATTTGTATCAGAATTCTCGGCGTACTAACAAAATGTTATTAATACGCATTCATTACAATAATTAATTTGAAACACAATCATATATTTCGCTGTTACATCGCGCGATTATATTTCATCCGACAACATTTCGTCACTATCAATCCCCAAGAAAACAACGTATTTACATTTATGCGCACACATCAACCTGCATCATTGTCACCCACAATTTCATTAATTATTAATTTCGCTCCATTACTTCTAGTTTTGTATGTTTCTCCTGTCGGTGACGATTATTCTACAATCATAAATTACAGTTATCATTGTTATCGCCTGTCAGTGTACAAAAATTTTGACTGTTACTCGATCCATTTTTCGTATTGTTTTGTGAAACATGGACTGAAGTGATTAATAGTGTTGTTACCGTCAATGCCTGTACAGAAGTCTTTTAATTCTCTTTTGTGTTCAAGGCAATACTACATTTTAATATGGGCGGATGGTCAATAATATACAGTATATTAGTATGACTTTTACGAATGCATTGCACGTAATACCCAACTATAATAATTATTGTAATTGGGTCCGTTGTTGCTGTTATCAATTGTATTTAGTCTATCGAACCAAGCGTTTGTTGCTATAACTCTTCGTAGATGGAACGTGGAAAACCTTTTTGTTAATAATGGAAACACGTGAAAAATTGATGAATAAAAATTCCTCATACATAAAAGAAACAATAGCAGAAATATATATTCCCATCCTGGGCAACAATTTGACAGATTTGGTCATGTCGCTGAAAAATCTACGCACCGCTGTTAAGGGCGCTCGATTCTCGAATCAATCTCGAGTTTTCATTTGATAGAAATTTCCAAAAATTCTGAACCGGTCATTGGCTAGTTCTCAGTCCCCGGTATCGATCGACCACCGGTATTTTTAACCGTGGATCGGGATTCCCGCAGCCGTGGGATCGCGGCGCCGAACGGGGGAAGTAAACGACGCGAAATTACCGGCAATTATTAAATTACAGCGACGACTGCCGTGGTAATTATCACCGGCCCCCGTCGCCGCCGGGATTATAGATTTTACGCCGGACAAATTCGTTTAATGTCGGCCGGCGTGCGTATCTCTTCTCTTCCTCTTTCTCTCTCTCCCCTTTCCTCTGTGTGTATCCAGCCGGCGAAAAACCATCGTATCGATCGCCGGCTCTCGTTACGAGCGGCGAAAAACCAGCCTCTCTATGTACCTGTGTACCTGTTCGCGTCTACGTGTAATATTTTTTATTTTCCGAGGGGAACACGGCTGCTCGCGACACGGCCGGGGTCGCATCGAAATTCACGCGAGGACCATCGTGAAAAGTCATCGTTAGGAATATAAATAAAACTGTTTGCTTTATAGATCGGATTCCGGGTCCTCTGCTCTCGGTTCCGAGGCCTTTTGGGACCAGCAACGCGATTATAGCGAGCGATCGACTCTGTTCTCCGACGTTTCATTGGTTCACGAGCCCACCTCTCTCCAATCTTCTGACAAGCGTTTGATAGTAAGGGTGATGATTGGAGGCGAGCTTGGAACATGAATCGTTAGTAGAATCTTCATAAAAATGGGAATCTTTTGGTTTCTTAACGCTTCATTGAAGAGAAATTAAGTGAAATATAATATAAATATAAAAAGTTCGATGTGTTAAAATTATTTTCCTTTCGTCTGCTGCCTCTGACAATCGACGCGGAGCATTCTTATTTTCCACGAATCCGCTGCAGTCTAATTGCGAGTTCATGTTCAAACACCTTATCGATACACGAATTTTCCACAACATTTACCCGGAAAGTATCGTTCGTCTACGGTCCAATCAAGCCTGGATTTTTATAGAAAATTCAAAGGTAACTCTCGCTTCAAACACGCTGAATAAAATATTTCAGGTTCTTTATACGGGTCTCGCCGTTATGCAAATCCATTTTTGCTTTTGTGACGTTGTCGTTGTCCATTCGCGACTACTTTTTTATAACGATTCCGCCGCCGCATTTGATATTTCCAGTTGAAAGGATCGAGAGGGAGAGAGAGAGATTTACTCGCGGGATAAATAAATAAATTAATTAATTAACGGGCAAAGAAACGTATTAATCACAGTCCGGTTGTTCGATATCGATGCGGTACACAGTCGGCTGTCATCCCCGTCCCCAGGATTAATATGGATAAACTCGACGGATATCAGGGCATTCATTTCCATTCGGTCGTGTCGCGTCTTCGTTCGATAACCCGGCGAGCTCGAACGTCGTATAATCGAAACAGTTAATTTGCAAGCTCGTCAGTGAGCTCGACGGCCACCGAAAAACGAGCCGCGAACCGCGCAACCCCGAGCAATTGCTTTTGCAATTATTTTTAATAAACCCTCAAGAATTAATTGCGTTAACCCCCGCCCGCGAAACGAGACGCACAAAAACGTCGCCGACGCGAGCAAAACGCTTCTCCGACCGTGAAAAATGCCATTCCCTACGCAATTCTTTCCTCGACTTCGATTTCATATCAACACCGTACATGGACTCTGAATTTTTCAAGAGTAGAATGGTTCACGCCGTAGAACCCCCCCTATGGGAAAATAAAGTGTGATTGGTTACAACCTCGATAACAATGCCTTCGCTGGAGACGTTGCGAAAACTGGGAAAATGCATTTTTTAGTGAAATTGTGCTTGCCAGCTCAACGTTTTTCCTATCCAGGGTGTGGCACTTAAAACAGGCCAACTGAATAACTAGGCTGCTGTCGGTGTTAGGAAAAAAATGCATCAGATGGAACTTCCTTGGTTTCGAGGAGGCATTAATCTGATGTTGGTAGCTTTTTTGCAGGTGGACGCGTAAAGGACATATGAAGGTAACCTTCAGTTTTTTAAATATGAAGCCGAATATTTTTGCTCGTACTCGGATGAAGCGCAAAATGCTGCGTAAAAATGTATTCTTCGTATATCATAAATCTAATAGTTAACGAGATATCGAAATAATTTTCCATAATTTCCCGTAATTTGCGTGGTTTTCTTTGGCGAAGCGTGCGATTATTCGTTCGATCAGCAGTCGGATGATCGATGAAACGATCCGGCGAAAATCGGGTGACAAAACGTAAACCCGTGAACAGGTCTGGCTTTGCGGCGTCACGTTTCCCTCGACGGGTAGTGCACTGCACCAGGACACGTTCGGTGCAGATGCACGTGGATGCACTGGAGAGAAGGTACCCGCGCGACCGGTGCAGCCCAGCGAGATATTGGTTTTGGACAAATACTATGGGCAAGCACGGCTGACATAACGATACTCGATCCTCCGCTTTGTTCCCCGCAAAAGGAGTCGGGAAACGATTCTCCCGTGGTCTCCTCTTACTCGAATAAAAATTGATTTCCCGCTGTTCTATTCAACAAACAGAAAGAAAATAATCGGAGTCTGAATTGTGCGATCCCGTTCCCCTGAATCATTTGTCCTCGTGAAAAGCGGCCTCGCGAATCAATTTCGCGAAAGCCAGACTGGAATTGAACGGCGCTCCGAATCTGCTGCGAATTTGTTTTCTATAAATTCGTAAAGATAGTCGGTAAATAAAAAGAATTCATTTTTTCACGTGAAAATTGAACTGCGCTGATGGGAATTTCTGTGTTGCTATTTCTGTATTTGTGCTATTTTATACATGGAAATATTAAATAATTGCAACGTGACTGATTTACTAGGATTTCATAGAATTCTCCGTGGAACGTGAAACTTTAATTCATTGAAACAACGATGACGATGAAATAGTTTCCGTTGGTCTGTATTCTTCTGGACTGGTCTACGAATTTGACCCCACAATGAAATTGAACGACATTGACATTTTTTTCTTTTCTCAATAAAATTGGTAAATTTATGTTTTTACTACTTTGTCATGACTGCGCGAAATCCGTAATCTACAGATTACAAATATATTTTAAACAGAAAGACACAGGTATGTACAAGGTAGAAAATGTGCTGATAAACAGCAATACGCGTGGTAAAATAAAGCTATGCAGCAGAGTTTGTTAAAATACACGCGAACCGTGGAAAGTTGGTTGGAAAGCATATTCCGCTTCGGACGAGTTGAACCGAAAACGAAGAAATTCAAGGAGAATTTTTAATTTTCCAGAAAGTGCGCCAGGATCGAGTGAAAGGTGGGCGCGAGAAAGGGTTCCGAAAAAATAGGCTTCGCGATGAAAGAGTTGAAAACAAAAGCAGACGAACTCGCGCAGAATTTTTAATTCTACCCGGGGCCGGGTGAAACGCGGCAAGGGTAGGAAGGGAGAGGGGCGATGAGCAGGGGTCCGCTAAAAAGGTAAAGGTTCAATCTGTAGCCGGGCAATCAGCCGGTCGCGATTTACTACAAACAAACAGTGTCCTCTCCCGCGTGCTGTGTGTCCAAAGCATTAACTACAAATGTCACGGACGGGGAACAAAAAGCCGGGTGATCCAGCGAGTTTGCATGCATTAATAATAATAAATCGCGGGGAACGTACGGGCAAGAGAGAGCCGGGTCTCGTGCGAGCGCGTTAATAATACGCGCGATGTTGTCGCGCCGCTAATTCCGCGTTGTCATTCTAATCGATCCGGCCCCGTTCAATTATTCGTACGGCATCGGTGTAATTGCACGGCGTTGCCCTCGATCGCGCGGAACGATCCCGGTTTCATTATCCCGCGAAACGACGATCATGCTGCTGCCCGAATCGACGCGATTCCACGGAATCGACTTTGCAACGTTGCGAATATTTGGCTGACCTGCCGACGGCCCGGATCTTCGTTATGCAGCGAATTTTCCACTATTGTCGAACGATTTTTAATTCAAAAAGAGAATCCACAGAAAAGTGTCTTTCCAGCGTGCATCGATCGAGGTTGCGGCCAACAATGACAGACCCGACTAAAAACGTTTTTTTCCCCGGGTTGTTCGGTTTTCGACATCGTAAAAAAAAGCTCTTTATTCGGTTAGAACGGTTGTCACCGCGATCGGGGAGTCCAATCACGAACGCGTGATGGGGACACGGCCCTCGGCGGCGGGACAGCTGCTGGAAAATTTAGTTTGCGAGGAACTCGAATAACTCGCATAAATTTCCACGTTCGGTTTTTGGACAGGGTCGTCGGTCACTCGTCCGTTGCCAATTTCTATGCTAGACCGGTGCCACGGCCACCTACGCGTTAGTTTTCCAACTGGGAACACGCCGATCCCCGTCTGCGTGGATTCGACGGGCGCAGTCGACGCAACGCGATGCACGTGTTCCTCGGGCACGGACCAACAATTCTTCCTTTCCACTGTCACGGTTCTTCTATTCCCGATTTTAACTCCGACCGAGCGATCGGCAAATGAATATTGTCCGATCGGTCGAGCATCGCGGAACTCGACAATTTCTGTCGAATGCTGAGAATAATTTTCCTTTCAAATGTTAAAAAACAAACATTTTTAATACCGTCGCAAATGCTTAAATTCGTAACCGAACCTCGTCGCAGGGTTCTCGAAGATTTGCCAAATTTTCACTCAATGATCTCGCATAAATAACGTCTAGCTTCTGGTCTAGCTGTCGGAGCGTTCTACTCTTGATCAAGAAAAGTGCCCTAACACGCTTATCTCCCTAAGCCCCCAACAAATAGGCATATGTATCTCATACGATGATCCCGATAAGACTCTCCCCCAGAAAACTCTGGAATCATAAAGGATAATCTGGGTTAGCGGTATTACGACATCCTGGAGGACCGAGGCGGAGATCGTTTACCCGATAAAATAATTCCCGGGTTCCTTTTCTACGTTGATTCCGTCCGAGGGTGCTCCACATCATCCAATATCTGTTTCCCATTATTCCGTGGTTGATTCTATCGCGGATCAGAGGAGTAAATTGAAAACCAATACCCGAGCTGTTTCTTCGCGATGAAATTCATTCCGGGGGACCATCGGAGAGCAGGAATTATGCAAACGAGCGAAAGCCGAGGGTTGATTCTGCTAATGCGTCGAGAGAAGCCGCGTAAGAATATTTCGCGACGACGCTCCGCGGAGTTTATGCTCCTCTTGTTTCTTGTGAAATTAGCTGAAATGAACCTCGATCGACGTTTTCATCCGAGTTCGTTATCGCGAAAAGTATCGGGCGAGTTTCTGGACAACGGACGAGTGTCATTATCGTCGCGAACGGGGTCGGTTTGCGTGGGTAGATGTGTCGCTCGTCACGCGGAACGGAAGCACGAGCGTCCGCGCGACAGCCTGGAAATTAATTTACATGAAACGCTAATTTCGGAACAATGGTCGCGGCAGAATATGCGGAGACCACACCGGCCGTTTACGAGCCGTCGCGTCCGCGACCGAGAGATTTTTCACCGGGCCGGGAAAGGCGAAAAAGCTTCGGAACGGAAGGAACCGGAGAGCTTTTATTAGCTTTCCCGACGGCCCGTGTCTAGAGGAACCTAATAAAATTGAGAATTTCGCGGTGGCAGGGTTTTTAACTTCATGGCCTCGGAGTGTTTAGCTTTTATTTATGCACTTGGTTGTTAATGCTTCGAATATATTTTAGCGCGATGCTTCTTACTCGTGACACACGGATCCGCTTGTTAGTATGTGATGTTATTTTAAACGAAATTTTTCAACTGCGTGAGAAGCGACTCGCCCAGAGGGTCCGAAGGTCCACGTTGAGGGCTCCACATTCTAATCAATTACACGCAAAAAGTAATTAAGCCGGTGAAATAGTGCGGCACATTATTTTCCGGGGCGGTAGCGGCGCAAAACATTCGAAATTCTCGTCGCAACGGCGGCGCGGTCCGGGCCGGGGCCCTCGTAAATCTGCGGTCGCTGAGGTCCACCGAGTGTCCTGCGACCGCCATTCCTCTTCGGGGGCGATTCCCAGACGGCACTGCAGTCCGTCTGACCGACCATATATGCACTTCCTTGTAAAACGCGGCCGCACAAGACGCACAGGCTCGCCGGCGCACGTGTTACTCGTTAAATAACACCAGAACTTCGGGCTGGACAGAGCTCGGTGCCGGTTGATGACCGAACTAATCGGACGACCAGCTGCCGAGACCCGCTAGATTTCACTACCGCTGCAAGAACATCCATTTCTCTTGATGAACTGCGGCCTTCTGCAGCCAATTTTCGCGCGTTCTCGATTTAGCGGAAGCCGCGCCGACTGATCGCCTTGGACGCCAGTTTCCTCGGAAACGCGTCCAAGGTTCGTTAAATTCACTAATCGTTGGTATCGTTACGCGAAAGAGGTTTTTTTGTAATTGATTTAGTTACCCTTTCGTTATACAGAACAATTTAAATCGTATCACCGCTGTACCAAAAGTAAAGATTTTGCTGGAAAGGATAATATTGAAATTTTAACAAGGTCCAATGCCGAAGATACCGAGCCAGCTGAACCCATTCGTCCGTCGATTCCCGAGTTCGAGGCGAGCCGTTCGGCCCCAGACACTCAGCTCGAAGAATGGTTCGTTCTTTCCGGTTTTACGACGCGTCTTCCGTTTTCCCAGCATTGAAATTCAAACCGCGTTTTATTAGAATCATCCACCGCCGAAACTTTCTCTTTGTGGCGTCCCAGGAATGTATAAACAAGCTCGAGAAAGAGAGGCCCGCGCGCGTTTCGCCGCTTCTGCTTTCGGACGCGAGACCGCCGCAGGAAAACAACGCGCGAGAGAACTTCCCCGCTTTAATTCCTCCGCCCGTCGAATCGCTATCATTCTTTGTTCAACATGACCGGTCGAGCTTGGCTCGTGATCCCGTTGAAAAAAGATGTCCCTGCTCTTCGGACGAGAGTCCACTTTAACGCCGTCCATTTGGCACAGTCTTCTATCTTCGCTCGAAATTGATGGCTTCATCCCCGTTCGATCCTTTTGGATCATAAGTAACTCGCGGAGAAAATGGTTTTCGTGGATGCCTGTGATCTGGGTCGGCAAACAAATTCGAAGAGATCCCTCTTCCTTAGCGACACGCTTAAGAATCTTTATTTAAAATCTAAAACAATTTAAAACCGTGGGCATGTAAAAAAGATTTAAGTACACCAGCGCATTGGTTTCAGTTTGATAAGATAATCAAAAGGAGGAAGAGACATTTTTCTCTTGTCCCTGTGTCTCGCAATAAACGGAAACATTTTTTTATTTTGCAATAGAGATCCGCGGCCTATTAATAACTCATTACTGGATTGAAGATGAAAATCGATCCATGCAGCCGTCCATCGGGAAAATCGGCAACGGGGATCAACAATCGTGGAGAATGAAGCCAACGGAAGCCGAAAACTCTCGCAGGCCACTCCCACGAATTGTTTCGAGTTTCCCTGGCAGAATCGAGAGGACCTGTTTACCCGGCCCGGTAAACTTTCGCCCTGTCCGCCCTCGAATCGCGCAAATGGGGCATTACGAAATTAACCGCGGGAACTTGTATCGCTCTCCACTCTATCCGGCGAAGTATCTCTACACCGTTTCCAGGAATATACGACTTTGATAAACAACGATTTTCCCCGATTTACGGAGAGCCCGACCCGGCCAGGCTCGGCCCAGCCGCCCACCGTTTGCAATCTACTATAGATTACTCGTCCGTTTAGTTCTTTATAGTCCGCCTCGTATCGCGTCGCGTGTTTCATTCGAGTTTCTGGTCGCAGGCTCGCATATGGCGAGGCCGTGTGTTTCCCGAGCTTTGTTATCGGTTGAATACTCCGTAATACGCTTTCAACTCGGTTGTTGTCTTTTTTCTCCTCCAGGTTGTTGCTTGCTTCTATGCTCGCTTTATCGAGTTTCCCTTTTAGCCGCCTCTTTAGGATCCGTCGATTCAATTTATTTTACGATATCGATTCCCGCTTTGTCGGATCATTTTTGCAATTAACGGGGTGTTGAACACTGTTGCGCGTGGTTGGCGACGACGAGGAAGGAACGACGAACCTAACATGCGAACCCCACATGTCTGGCTTGCACGCGTACTGTAGATGTATCGAGGGCTGCGCTGGTGTGTCTATTACGGATTTCCGGCGGAAGAACCAACTGTCCCGGACACGATGTAAAACAAACGGACATTTCACCCGCAAAATCACATCCGCGCAAATACTATCATGCCTCGAGAACCGGCCTGGCAAGCTGTGTGCTATACGCATACGCCTGGGCGATCATATAAACTGGGTGGTCCTGAAAGAAACCGCCCAAACACCCCGTTCGCTTTTATCATCATAATTAAAAATGATTTTTAATTGTGATTTAAATTGTGTTCGACGGGGAGTACAAAAGACTGGAAATATTGATTTAAAATAATTGGAAATGACCACCCAAATACCCCGTTCGCTTTTAACATAATTAAAAATGATTTTTAATTGTAATTTAAATTGTATTGGAAGAGGAGTACGAAAGACTGGAAATATTGATTTAAAATAATTGGAAAAGAATAGCATACAAAGAAACAGAATAGGTGTATCCTTCGGTCAGGACACCCTGTACAGGGTCATATCGTGCCTGACCAAAGTGCATTCGCTTGAACGATTCGAACCGAGAGAGAGAGAGAAAGAGAATGAGGGGTTGCAAGAGAACTTCAGTGTCCATCGTCGGTTTCGCAAACACTGGCAGCGAATCCGCATACTGCTAGAGGAGATCCCCGATCCAAAACGGCGATCGTGGAACTTTACAGGGTCATTCGAGCGTGAAAGCCTAAAGTGGTGCACGCTGTACTTGGCCGATGCACTCGCAGGCCCATCCGAGGGCCTCTTTCACCGATCTCCGGAAGAAAGGGTCGACCGCGAGGTGACTCGGAGACCCTTTTCAAACCGGCTAAGATACACCGAAGCACGCTGCGAAGCTGCAATTCACGACCGGGTGTCTCTCGATGGACTAAACCTCGAGCTAATTAAGGAGAACCTCTCCCCCACTCCGAACCCCGGGGGCGAGGATGAAAAGTTCGGTGGAGAAAAGTTCGACTGAAATCGGAGGAAAGAAACTGCATCGGATGAACTGGGTTATCGGGAAATTTCGGAAAGATGCGGGAAATGAAAGAACGCAACCGGCGTTAATCCGCGGAAGGGGGAGAAGTTTGCGAATTGTGCATTTGGGTGGAAATCATGGATTTTATCATTCCTTTGGTGACGATTTTGTTGGTTGAAATGCTGCGTACTTGACTGTACCAAGAATCTTGGGAGTTATCATACACATACTCGTTATCAACGAATCCCTAAACGTTGTGAAAATTATTCATCCGGTATCACTCCCGTGTACTTTTACACTCCATGGTTAGCAGAAACGAGGCTACGGATGCTCCCAGGAGCAATTTCCATTGTATCAATTTCCGCCGCAGCCGAAAAACCAACAACCTCCGCGCGATAGGTCGATGAGCAAAGGGTCGATCGGACCAAAAACTAATCGCCGAAATTTATGCGAGTTGTTCGAGTTGGCGAGGGTAAATACACGGGGGAGAGGGCGGGGGGTCTGTGCATCGGGTTCTCCGTTTTACGGCGACTAGCCCCGAGCCCCGAGCCTCGACCACGATCAATTGGTTCGCGAGTTCCCGCGTATATACTCGCGTAGATTAGGTTTCGCGCGACACGTAGCGTTAATGAACGAGGAGGTGTCGTTTGCACCGAAACCGGAGGGGAGAAAATTTTCAAATTTGTGTTTACGCCCCGAGGCTTGCCCACCCACGCCACGGTCGCGCAACCATCCCTTGCACCGAGGTAGCCAGCCAACGTTTGGCCGTGCAAACGAACGCGTAAATACACCGGCCGTAAATACAGACGAGATTTATCCTCCGACGGTCTTCGCCCTTCGATTTTTGCCCGCCCAACCCCTTGGATCGAATGCTTTCGAACGGCGTGTACAATAACCGCTCTTCATTTGCGCCGGCAGGCTTTATGTTACACGCCCCCCTTCTTCTTTCTGTACGATGTATAATGGACCGGCGAAATCTACGAATGGGAGTGACAAAACAAACTATGGAAATTCGAGACTGCCGCTGTGATACTCTTTAATGGAATTTATAGCCGACGAGCAGCGAACCAAAACATTCGTGTTGTTGAACTTAGATAATTCGAAACTCTACAATAAGATCCGCATGCATGCTCCAGCTAATAAACGAACAAGCGATCCACGCGCGTGCGTGAATTAAACTCAACAAAATTCGGTCTGCTTAATTAAAATCGACAGAGCAGAAACGGGCCACGAGCGAATGAGGATGCTTCGAATCAAAGAGTCTCACTTCAAAAGAATCCACGGTTCGTTGCCTGTGTTTTCCGGCAGTCTCCTCCTGATTCCAGAGAATCGCGAGAAGAGAAAAGCGTGGGCGTCGCATGGAAATGAGTGGAGGCAGGAAATATAGAAAGCTCGCGGAGAAAAGACGCGCGAACCGAGCTCCGATGTCACGAAACTGGGGAAATATACGCGTATACAGGTGCGCAGCGGGGGTAATTTCCTCAGTCACGTACTCGCGCTGTGTTTTCGTTGGCAATACCAACCAAACTCCCATTCGCGACCCCCTACGCCCAGCAACGTGGCTTTTTTGTCACGATGACTTCCGGCGTGCACGAAGAAAAGTGGACTTGTAACGGGATACGTATATCCGGTTTCGCGAATCCTGGACATCCTGTGTCTGTCTGCCGGCGGAATCAAATTTTCTGTCGTGAAATTTATACGAGACCCCGTGTGCGGACGCCATTTGCACCTTGTCCGAAGCAGTTCTGAAAATTAGCTGCGAAATCAGCGGTGGTAATCGCTTTTCTGGGACTAAGAGTGTTGAAAGACTCGTGGAATATGATCGACGATCTCGCAGAGTGCACACAGTGAATTTCCCATAATTTTTTCCAGATGATCAGGCTGATCTAGATTAATCCGGGCGATCTCCCACGAGCGTCGTTTCCAATTAATCGCGCGCGGCGCTAATTAGGGACTGCCGCTAATCGAGGCTCGCAGCGCGTCGCATCGCCTTAAAAAGGCGTGGAAACGAGCTCGTTGCCGGGGCCTCGTTCTCGAAGTACACGCGCCCGTCCATCCGTCTTCGTTCTCTCGATCCATTACTCGTTCTTTGCGAGCGATCGTTGCTGCTCGTTCCTTCTCGTTCTAACTTTTTCCTCACAGTCGACAACTGGGGAGCCGGTCTCTCACTCGTCGAACACACTGGGACCACACCGTACTTCTCGGCTGGGTATAATCGATTGGAAACCATAATTGGAAGCCGGCATCGCACGTGAAACAATTAATTAGACCTTAATTAGCGCACGGCCCAGTTTCAAAGCGGCAGACGCGCGGAGGAGGAAACTGTAAGCCCCGTCGTCGACGTCGTCGTCGTGTTACCCTCGAAAATTCGTGGAAGAGATAAAGGGACAGGTTTCGTCCGTCCTATTTAATCCCTTCAACCCGATGCTGACAGCCTCGGAGACCTTATCGCCATGTAATTATCCTCGCGGCCCGTAAAATACGATACGGCTAATTCGCACCCGATAAAGTTAATTACCTTGGCCGAGATTCTCAGACATTCACCTGGTTCGCAGTCAAAAACCGCTGGAAAAATTCACGCTCTTGATAAAACCGGTCCATTGTGTCTCTGCCGGCTCTATTTGTGCTCGACAATGTTCGGAAAAGTAGAACATGTATAGAACAATACGGTAGAATCGCGATTATCAAAGAAGAAAATGCTAAAAATACTAGAGGTCGATAGACGTTCAACTAACTTATCGAGCAAGGTGTTTAGAGACTCCTCGGGATTTTCTTGTTGCACAATCGGAATAATTGCGGGATAAGGGCGCGGTTGGTCTCGATTCCGACAGTAGTTCCGCTCGCAGCAGAATTCAGCCATACGTAACTTCGGTTCCGCGATTACTCAGTTCATCTCGACCGGTTGTATTATACGCCGCCATTACCGGATAATTTAGGTATGCTTTGTTTCGCGCGAGAATGCACGAAGTTCAGCGCTGAGCTCACCTTGAGGCCGGAGCTATTGGACCCTGCCACGTCGATACAAATTTTGAAAGCGATGATGCAGCAACTTCGCGCGCCGGAAGTTCAGGCAGTTTCGGGGCGGCTGCTTCCTCGGCGGTTCCCGTCGTCTCTGTAGATTTATCTTCGGCTCCGAAAGAAACCCAAAGCTTGTTTGAAAGATGCTAAACCGTCCCTGATCGATGGTTACCCCGAGGAAAACCAATGAAATTCGAAACAGTAATTAGATCACCGTTTGTTATTATTGTGGAACCGTGACGTTTTTACACGCTGAGATAAAAGGAACTTGTTAGCGGAACAGGAACGGTAACATTGTTCAATTCTGTAAGATGATAAATCGCTCCGTCGTTGAAGCGGAATTCCCTTCAGTCCTCGGGCTTCCCTGAAATAATCTATGGAGCCCTGGAATTTGCATGAATAATAAATTGCGTACTAAACGTCAAGTTTCCAACAGTTACAGAAATATAATGAGAAGCTTCTCTTAACCGTCGGAACGTAACCCATTCAATTCGCTATAATTCTTATCGTCGCGGTTTCACGGTATACGCTGGCTACCTTCCGCAAAAACTGCTCGCAACTTTCCCGATGGAAAAACCTTCGTTAATCCTTATTCATCTCTTTAACCCTTATTCGACTTTCCACCGCGTTACAATATTTTAACGTTGCAATATAATAATTGTAACGTTCCATCGATCGGAGTACATTTTCGTAACACTGAAAATTTATGAAACAAATGGACAGCGACCCGGAAAGCCATCCAACAGAAAATAAAATTGACTCGATCCCAAACTGCAGAGCCGTGTCTGCAGTAAACTTGTTAATTTGAGGAAACGAGGGTCGAATGGGAGTTAATATAAAGTCCGGGATCCTTTCTCTGACCAAGTTTCCGTATCGTTGCAGCTGCGAGAGTACACGCTGACGGAAACGTATCACGAAGACGACGTCGAGGTAGAGTTCATCAGCAACGACAATCTACTAGGGAACAGCCCGACCCCCAGGGGGATCGATCCGAACAGGGACCTGAACGAGGCGATCGCCGAGGAACGAAAGGAAATGGACACTCAGCGATACAGGTACGTCTCTCTCCTCTTGCTTCTCATCTCCTTACAAATCCTTCGCCAACGAACTTGCGACAAGGGGACAAACTTCCTCCGTATTTACAATAATGTAAAGAATACGTGATCTTCAAGCCCGTTACTCCAATTTACCGTAACTCAGAAGTCCTAAAAACTACGTGACCACGCGAACATTCTCGAAGCTTCCCTGTTCTATCCCTAACTATTCAAAAGATCGAAGAAACTTGCGACAAAGCGTTGCGACCTCAACGCGAGAAATCATTGGCGGAAAAGTTGGGGCTCGGAATGAACGGGAGAAAGCTCGCAACCGAAACGTCTGGTTGGTGTTCGATTCTCGCGAGGAACAATGGGCACGGTGTCATTGGAAAAATGGGTCGTCTGCCGGAAACGTTCGTTAACCAGCGGAGCGTAGACGTGGCCACAGTAAAAGGAGACGCGTGGAACGAGCGCTGGCATAAAGGACAGTGAGTGCAGCGGCAGGTTGGAATCGCCGCGACAATGTCCGAGGGAACGTATCGCGAAAGGAGCCCTGGAAATGGGCCGTCGGTCGAGTGTACAGCCCTGAAAAGATAGCCCCCTTTGGCTTTTCGAGAGAAGTCTCTCTCGCTTGAGAGGCGGTCGGAGGTCTATCCGGCGTTTGCTTTCCCCTTTGCTGCCAGGAGACTGTCCTCTCTATCTCTCTCGCTCTCTACGTCTTTCGTTCGCTAAGGATCTCTTCATATCGTTACCGGATCCTTTCGCCGCTACCTTGCCTCGCTCTATTTCTCTCTTTAACTTTTACGATCTAGCCGCCGCGCCGGTTTCATAGCAGGAGCAAGTTCATCTTCTTCCTCCCCCGACCCCCAGGCAGAAACGCGCAAGCCTTTGTGCCGCGAGAAACGCACCCGGAATCGCTGCTTTTCCCGCATTTCCGCGGGAAACGCCGTTGCGGAGACCTTCGAACACTTGTCTGTGCAGTCGCGAATACTTTTTTAGAGTCTCCGCCTCGGGAGCTGGGAAGCTCGACTTCCAGCGCCTTCCTCGCTCTGGAAATGCCGCGCTAGAGATCATGTAACTTTCCAAGATCGAGGGAACGTTTGGGGAAATGTTGCAGGATTGTTGGTCAGTAGAATAGAGACAGCTTCTACCAACTCTCAATGAAGAGAGGATAGCCCCCCTAATCGATTTCCTACTAAAACAGTTGAGCGTCCATTTCATTAGGTCGTGAACTGCGGCATAAAAATCGAAAGGTCCAATTCCGGGGGACATGTATCGACACAGCGCATTTTCGGGAAGCCCGGCGACGACGGGTTCGATGAAATTTTTCGGTCGGACAGCGGGGAATTGTTTCGCGGCGGAACGTTGCAGCGACAACCGTGAAATATCATACGCCGGATACCGGGCGCGAAACTTTTAACCAAATTGAAGCGTCGACGAATTTGTTTTTTATTACGCGGCTTACCAGTCTCGTAGTTCCCGGAACCGTGACATTCTCGATTTTCCGTTTTACATTTTCGGAGAGAAGAACTCCCTACAGCCATGATATTTCACGAAATCCAAAGAAAGTCACCGGGTCGTACTGTTCTCGTCGCGAAGACGACGTCGGCCATTTTGCTGCGGTGGTTCCGCGACGGTCTGGCGGCTGTTGTTAATAAAAGACTCCGCGGACGCTGTCGGGTTTTCTGACGCCTGAATGGACCACTACGTTATTTACACGAGCCGACGGTATAATAATCCATTGAAGTGGCAACTTCAGAAACACCGCCACGGATGACGGCCAGCCGAACAATACGGCTCGGCGATGAAGAAGTCTGTTATTGGACGGCCACAGCCCGGTCCCGGACAATGGTCCAGCTAGTATCTTGAACGGCCATTCAATAAAGTGGGCCAGTTTTTCTTTTAAATTGAATGCCCAGCGGGACGGAGTCCCTCCGAGTCGAACAGAAACCTAGGGATCATTAAAATGCTGCTGGTTCTGTGATTAAAAGATCCTCTGTTTTCTCGAGAATTATTTATAGCTCGGAGCTATGGAAACGTTCGATGTACCTCGACGACGGAGACCTCGACAAATTAATTTCGGGACTTTGTGTAGTTGGATTACTGCCAATGGAGGCTAGAGTCTCGGCTGTTAGAGCTATCGGAAGAAGTAGGCTACGAGGACACGTACATTTTCATGTCTGAGCGCTCGGTAATAGAGTCCTGTGCGGTCTGCTGGCCAAGGACTCTAACAAGTGGTGGCTTTGGAGCTGGTAGATGAGCCGTCGGAGTTCATGGTGTGCGATGAACCTGACCACGGGCACCGCAAGCTGGTCCGTATCGATCTACGCGTGTTCCAATGAAGAAAAATCGGACGTTAGATGAGCGCAGAGATGAATTGCTGGAACTGAAGTGGTCCAAAACGTACAGAGGACGCTGCGAGCGACGTAACTGCTCTAGAAGGTTCCACGACGAGGGATTAAGCCAGAAAGCTAGCAACGACGACTGATAGGAGTTTACAGAAAACAGTGAAGCTTCTCACCATGAAACGGTCGTGTTCAATCGGGGACAAAACAGCTCTACAACGCTCAAAGACCGAGAGGACGATCTGAAGATGAATAGATGGTAGAGCCAGCAGTGTCTGCTAGGAAAGCCTGTCATCGGCTGCCAGAAAAAGGGGGTAAAAACGGGCCACCGGTGGATCGAGGGGGAGGCCAGTTATGAAGCCTATTGGGATCGACGTACGGTTGGAAGGGAGCCAACCCTGAGGGCGCAAGACCGATTACCAGAACCGTTCGGTTCTTGTGGCCGGTGGCCGCGGGGGACGGATCGAAGAGGAGATTGGCCTGATCGCTCTCACGTGTCATCGAACTCTCATCTGGCTCTCATGATCTGCAGTCAAGCTTGCATCAACCTCCAGTCGAGGGGCCACAACCATTCCAGACCGACACAATAATGAACAGCTCATCAGATGATGCGAGAACCACATGTTAATCCTCGTAACTCTGAAAATAAGATGAATAATATAAACCGTAGTTCGTCAAGATGTTTATAAAGGAACTCAATTTGGGTTTCAAGGTAATGACAGCCGATAACGGGGTGTAATTAGCCGGTTAGTTCGGCGAAAATTGTGTAATCGGTTCGAAAAGCAAACTGATCGACTCAAACATTCGGATTACAGATATTCGAGAGATATCGACAACTCTTTATCGAGTTTCCTGGCTCGCCGGTAACTCCGTTGAAAGCTCGTCAATCCGACTTAATTGTTTCACGGTTCATAAAGGATCAGCGTGAACATCGACGGCACGGTGGAAATGCGATTATGCGATGACAGTGGTGTATAGACGTTTCGCGAGGGAAAGTCGTTGGTTTCCGGTTTTGATTGCGAAACGTGGCGATTAAACGTTCCACCGCGGAAAGAGTCCTTTGACCGTGTTCGACAAATCGAATTAAATCTCCGTGCCCCCTGTTACCGGCAGATACTTTCGGATTGCGATTGTCGTTTCCAGTTATCGCGGCGAGCATCGCCGTCGGAAATCCTATTAAAAACACGATGCAAGAGTTTTCACGCGTGTTCGCGGAAACAATACGGCTCGGCCACTGTTTATTTAAAATAACAGTCACGGTCCGCGAAACAAAAGCGAGATAAATTGAACGAAAAGGGGAACCCTTGAAGGGAACAGTGTCCAGCTCATTTTTCACGGGGACCGGAAGTAGCCTGGGCGGTTGCCGGAATCCGCGTCAGCTGCTGGACAGGAGTTCGCGGTGATTTGCATTTTAAAATCGCCGGACTCGTGGTAATGAGAACGATCTGCATTGCAAATTCGATATAATAACCGTATTTTCGTAAATATATTTTCAATTATCTCGCGCGAAGGTGATGTTCTCGCTTAATTGGTCTCCGTTCGAGCGGTGACACACAGAGGCCAGTTTTACCCGAGCGAGATATTCAATATCGCTCCATTGGAAACGCGCGTGTAGATCGTCGCGATCGCACCTGAACCGATCGCAAACGATCCCGTGCCAGGGCCCACACTGTTTCCGCGTCCCTGTGCCAGAAAACGAATCGTCAAGCTCAAAGCGCTCCCAGGCAAAGGCTGTTTTCGTTGAGCTTTTCGTTCTGACGATTTTCCGCGTCAAAGGAACCGCCATGACGCCGCGACCAACGGCGGTCATTAGACGCAATAATAAGAGACAGATTGCCTCCTGCAGTTTGCTGATGCATCCACTTTGCTGTACCACCGATGCCAACCGAAATGTATTCGTTTATTTACATGGGAAAATGAATTGTCGAAATAGTTACTTGGGGAGAATGTACTTCGGTCTGCAGCAACTCCACAAGCTAATTATTCCTAATTAATCCATTAAGTAGAATCTTCGTGCAAATTTCCATCTTTATCGTTGATTTTGTGGAAATTATAACGAGGAGAATTTTTATTCCATTCGCTAAATATAGAATTAAATGTCGGCTTTTCGGAGGAGTTTGGACGAAATAATTGCGGGGAATGTAAAATAAAAAAGCTAGCAGTAATTCGCGACTTTACTGCTTCGTATAACTCGGCATTACTGCCGCTATAATATTGTAGTTTACTGTAAAATATTTTACGACTGGGGAACTCTTGCGTGAAGCACCTCTGCTTCATTTCTTTGCATATCCATGTCTGATGCGCCACCCAATTAATACATTCACAGCCGGAGACATAAAACCGGAATGTTTCACGAGCTCCAACCAATTTCCATTGGCGCAGAGCTGCGGAAATTTACAAACTAGTGGTGCATTTTGTAAAACGCATCCACAGCTGTAACTTGCGTTACACAAGCTTACACTCCTAACACAAATTCTTATTAATATAACATTTTTGAGTCCGGTAAGAAAATCTTTGAGCGAATGTACATATATTTATCATGATTTTTTCCGTGAATGGAAAATGCTTTTGGATTCTCGCCAGTCGCGGAACTGTTGAAAGGCCAAGAGCTTTTTCAGCGGACATTAATTTTCAATCCGGGGACGAAACAATTCCCGTCGCGAGACGAAAACGTGCGGCCTGCTTCCCCTTAATTTGCTTGCTGCGGTTTTTTCTCCGCCAGGCTAAAAATAATTAAATTCCCGGCCCGGTACCGTACTTCATTTCGCCGTTCCCCGTCGAAGTTTCGCGACCCGCGGCTGTGCGGGTGTGGTAGAACGAGCCACGTGGCGAGTCAGGTGAGAAATGGTTCAGCTGGATCCGTGTAATTGTAAATAACCGTGTAACGCAAATAAACGAGGCCGGCGATTTTTAATATTAACCGGACCATTAATAATAACGACGACGTAAATGAGCTCGGCTGAGCAAAAGTTTTTGTTCTCCACTATGACGCGCGTCTCTCAGCCTGCGAACGCTTCTGTTGACGGAGAACTTCGTTTCCGGTTGCAATTCCTCCATTTTAGGCTTTACATAATTATTTACATTATCAAAGGATAATGTACAATACAAAGGATTATTACATTATCGAAAGGATAATGATCGGTCAATTTAATTTCGAAATATCCATTCTGTTCTATCGAAAGAAATAAAGAAAAATATTAGTATTTTAAATTAGATCGTTATCCTTTCAAACGAACGACCATGTAGTAATCTAATATTTAATTTTCCATTCTTGTATGCGGAAAGAAATACAGAAAAATATTCAATATTTCAAATCAGATTGCTATCCTTTCGAATGAGCGGGCAAGATAATCCAATTTTAAAATTTCTGTTCTCTTGTGTCGGAAGAACCAAGAAAGACTGTATAAGTGTGTCTTGGTTAACGAATGCCCGCTAGCTAAATCGAATCTTCGATACCGGCGGCGACCGGGTATTCAGAACAACCGGAAGTCGAGGAATAAAACGCGAAACGAAATCCCCTCGGGGTTTGACGCGGTCGGAAGGCGAAGTCAGAGTTTGTCCTATCCCCTCGCGAACCAGATTTCGTCGGGGGGAATTGAAATCATGCAAATGCGGGGAGAATAAATTAAAAAACGCGAGCTGCTCGGCTTGGTTGTATTGGGAGCGGGATCCTGCGAAAAGGAACGCTCGAAATTCTTCACGTAAGAGGTCCCTTGTTCTTTTTTAATGTATTCTCTACAGCGTATCGAAACTCAGTCAAATCGCGCACACGCATATTAAGAAAAAGATGACAATTCTTTAAATTAAAACGCAATTAGAACGCAATGGAGTAGGATGATTTAAAAATGTTACACGTACGATCCAAATGTTACCTCGTTCAGAAGCATCTGGAATTTTCAAACTACTGCAATTTCATATTAAAATTTTAAGAGGATGAATAAGAAAGGAGAGAATTTAAGGAAATGTAGTTTGCAGGAGCGGCTGAAGCTTATTTGCAACGTAGGAACACAATGTACCTCTGCCACCACTGATAACCCCGCAACTCCCGGCATCCTGCTGATAACGTTCTCGATTATTTTCGACTCGTGTTCCTCGCGAGAAACCCGAGCCGGCGCCAATGGCCGTCGCTGCCCCTTGTGTATAGGCTTCCAATGCCGGGAAACACGAGAAGATCGAACATTCTACGCGCAGACCGAACGCGGATGCAGAATGAATAAGTTTCGGCGGTGAAACGAGAATCTCTCTGTCCATCCTTTCTTTCCTTGTCTCGTTTCCCTTCGTCTCGTTGAAGTTTTTCCTCTCGCCCGTAGACATGGCAACCGTAAATCAACGCCTGAAATTGTTTTCGAGTGACGCCCAACGAAACACACGGAGCGGCGTCTGGAAATTCGAGTAACCGCGTTCATGGTCGTCTGACGTGCGCCAATGAGCTGCTTTTCCGTCGACGACCAAACAGTTTCCGAGTCCTGTGCTTCGCGTAAAATATTTACATTTTTGTAGACAGACCTTGTGGACGATTGATAAAATATTTGTGCTATCGCTGAGGATGTTGAGCATTCGTGTATGGTTTCACGAGATTACCTCTGTCCTCAGGTACTGGACGACGACCGGAAGCGGGCAGGGGATAACGGACGTTCCTCGGGACAGCAAGACTGCGATTCTGGACAGCATCGCGTCGTTGTACTCGTTGGATAGGCCTCGACTCAACCCGACCACCGGCCCAAAGCTCTCGAGATACGACGGGAAAAACAACTGGCCGTATTACCAGAAGTACAAGCAGACGGCGGAGGCGCAGAAGGCTCAGATCTTCGAGGATATTCAGAGGAAGATGGCGAACGCGACCGGAAGTAACAGCCTCGGCGGCCGCTCGTGGAACGGCACCGACAACGCCAGCCAGCGTCAACACAGGCTCAGGATGAAACATCACCGGCTGACGTCCAAGGGGAAACGTCTGAGAACGCGTGAGTATACCGGCGACTACGCCCTACTGCCTCGTAAATCATCCACCGTGAGCTGACAATGTCCGTGGAAGACTACGCCGTAAAAAGAACGAAGACAGTACTGTCACCGGAACAACAACCTGTGAAATAGAATACCGCTCGTAAATTAGCTAAACTGAAATTCTTGCGAGCGAACCAATTTTATTCTGGATCTGTCGATCTCGGGGATTATTGATGTGCATTCGCTGGAGATTAATGGGCTCTTTATCGCCAATCGGTATTCAGTTCTGTTTTTCATTTTTGTTTTCTTTCATTTACGTTTGATTTAAATCAAGTATTTCGAAGCTGAAACTACATAAAATTTGATGGTCTAGCGGTCTGGGAAAAGATTAGCGTACACCTAGGAAGTTAAATTTCTAAAGCTCGCTATAAAGTTCGCCCTATTTTATTCCGCGCGAGCGAATAAAATTCCGCAGTCCACTGATAAATCACAAGCATCTTCGATTTAAACGAAACCACGTAATAGTTCGCCATGGAGGCTGCATTTGAGCTTCGACCACGACCTCGAAATCCCCTCGAGCGATTGATGGAGGTTAGGGATAGGTCGGTTGCGCTGGATCGAGCCTCGATTAGAATTCGCCTTTAATCCTGGAAAACTGAGCTGCCGCGTGTGCAGCTGACGGTGCCAATTAAAAACGCAAATATAATTGACCCCCTTTTATCCCATTTCGCGTTTCTAATTTAATTCATATTTGTATTATGATCTATTCAAGTGAATCGAATTTGACTAGAATTTCGACAATGCTTTCACATTATTTCTTAAGTTTCAGTTTATGGTTTCAGATGAATAAAATACGTTGCTTTGTGGTTGCAGGTCCTCCCAGGGACTGCAAGGTTAGCGAATGGGGTCCATGGAGCGCCTGTAGTCGTAGTTGCGGGGTCGGTGAGACGCAGAGGACGAGGAAGATCACGATAAAACCTCGCCGCGGTGGATCCTCGTGTCCGCCATTGAAGGACACCAAATGGTGTGGCAGCGCAAGCCCCTGCTCCGACAGCAAATCCATCATTGACAGCTACCAATGGTAGTCGTGGTCGTCGGCGAAGCGATCCCGTGACAACGCGAGGTCCACCGAGCCGAGACGAGACGTGACGAGACGATTCGACCCCCTCATCAGCAAGTCTGGGGCCCCAGGGCCCCGAGCAACACACCTAGGCGAGAATCGCGCGATGGATCGTCATTAGTGATCCGCTAGAATGCGTCAATAACGTTTATCGTAGAGTCGTAGCACCAGGGACTTCGCAAACGGGACGAGAAAGACGGTTCTCCAAAGATTTTGCAATTTTTCTGAGGACGAGAGCCTTTTCCATTGTACGCGCGCGGGATTCGCCAGCGGATAGTCGTGAATATTTTGTAATAGTCTTGAAGAGTGGTGAACCAGGGAAGAGGATTCTGTAGCGACTATTTGCTGGAGGAAACCTGTCGGCGTCCGCTTCGTGCAATTCGTTCGAGTCGTCCGGGAAGTTGCGACGTTTGTTTCATGCTGGATTTGTTATACTTTTTTTTGTGAATAAGTACGGTCTTGCGCTGACAAGCTCCTGAAAGTTTAAAATGCTTTTGTAATGCGTCTTCTACGTTGGATGTTGCATTTGCATTTTTCGAAGGACACGGAAACGGACTATTATTATTTTTATTGTTTTCGTGGAAATGATATTTGCCAGAATATATTATGATTTGTGTCAAACAGAAACGTCGCGAACTGTTTGGGCGACCTGATAGGTGATCATTGGTTGTCTCCAAACTTACGAGGCCCGAATGTCCTCCCCATCATAGGTCAATCGATCATCAATCTTCGATCGACTATCTGCCATCAGAAATTCCGAAGATCGAGTCTGAGTAAGATCGATCGAGTAGTGTAAGCAATGCTAGTGGTCAGCTGGGCGTGACGGAAGGACATTGCTCTATTTCAACGTTTCCTGTACAGTATTACTTATAATTATTCGAACTAGGCAAAAGACAAGGTCGACATATTCACAGAGCTCGTTCAAACAAAAATTACGATTTAAAAACTAATTTCTGATTGTTCCACACGAAATAGCTTCGCTTTCCAAGCACAACAGTCCACCTATTTCAGAATGGACAAGTAGAAAATGTCGCAGTCGAAAATATTAATTATTGACAGAAGCATTAAACACAGTCTCGGAAACAGAAAACGTGACCGTCGCTGTCTTCTCAGAGGCTTCGAGTAATTCTAAGTGGCACTGTGCACGGTTCCACGCAAAATTTCCGGGAACGATCCACGGATTATCCTTTCTCAGACCGAATTCCCGTTCGAGATCCTGTGAAACTCGAGCTCGGACGTCCCGCTTCGCACCAAAGCGGATATCCGACCGGTCGCGAGAGAAGCAAAAAAAAAATAGACGAGCAAAAGGAAGAAGGTGAAAGAAGCAAAGAAAGTCCAGAGTTTTCCGAAGGCACGAAAAATCGCCGGCAATTCCCCGAGGCTGAAGCGTTGAACGCAATTAGCCCATTCGACTCGCGCCAGAGAACATCGTGTGTCTACGTCTCGAGCGAAGAACCCGAACCCAATCGATCGAAAACTTTCCGAAGGAATTCAAGCCGGGTGGCTCGCGAGTCGATCGACAGACTTAGAAGGAATTTGTCCGTGTTCCCCCGGATATCCTTCGTTCGCTCCGGCGAAAACGTAAATTTCTGATAGATCGAGCTCCGGGCGTCCGTGTACTCGTGCAGTTTCAATCGCGTCGCGCTTCGTCAAGCTCGGAGCCGAGGTGCTCGCTGCAATTAATTTCGAGTCCGCAGGACCCGAACCTGCGGCCTCTTTCCCAATTAAATGTCAAATTATAACGTCGACGATTCGCGACTGGAGTTGCGCAATATTTCTGCACGGCGTTCATTAATAGCGTCGGTGATCTCGAGACTCTCGAGACTCTCTAAATTCCGATTCGGTGCCATTTTTCCTGCTCGGTGAGCCAGCAACTATCAATTTATTTCTATACCAAAAAATCTATTTCAAAAGAAACACAAATTGCAGACAATTCAGAAATCATTCTAGCAGCTATCGCATTGCAGGATCGCGCGAACTTTTGGAGTCTCCAGGGCAAAGTTGTTAAACCAGGGGTACTTGAGATTCCATTTAAAAAAGAAACAAAAATGACAGGTAACTTGGAAATTATTCAGGCAGATATTTCATTGTGTGGGAGGCATACTCGCAAATTGCGCGATCACGCGACGTCGCGAGGCTCTCTCCGACGAATCCGCAGTACAAATCGCGGCCCTGAAAACTATCTGGGCTCGAGTACCACGGAGCACGCGACGGAATGGAATCTGAACCGGTGACCCGAAATTTATGGAGGGCCGTGCGTCTTCCTGTCCCTTTATTGGTAGCGCAGGTTCTTGGTCACCCGTTCCATTGACCTTCTAACCGAGTCTTCGAAGTAGTTGGTCGGCCGCTTGTCGGTCGAGTGTTATCGGTCCGGCGGATTATCGGCGTAACTCTCTTCGGAATTTCTTCCTCGTTAAAAGCGTATTGGGGATAATCTAGCGGATCGGAAGCGATCGGCCCCCATTGTACGTCGCGGTGGAACGAGTTTACCCGGTCGAACAGTTGGAACTGTGCTCGAGTCAATTTCGTCTCGACGGCCCCGATGTTATCTTGATCGAGAAGTTCCCCGAGATGAAACGAAAACAATACGTTCCCCTGAAGTATTCGGCGGTTTTATTGTCGGCCAAGCGGAATAGGTTCTTTCCGGCGATTACAAAAGCTCCTAGAAAACGGTTGCGACCCTCCGCTTTCCAAGATGGCGGCCCTCCCTGGCCATCGAAGCGCCTAAAATTCTATCAAATTTTATTTCGTCCCGAGGAAAATGATCGTTTCGTATGAAGCTGGGCGAACACGATGGCGGAGAGTCCCCGGAACGTTTTCAGAAGACGAAATTACCGGGTGTGCATTGCCCTCGGTGAGCTTCCAGTCCGCCATCTTGAGAGCAAGAGCGTCGCAAATTCGTTCGGATGATTTCCGTGGAATTTTCTTTAGGATTAATTTGTATTGCGTCCGACTAAATGCTGCCGTTTGGTTAGTTTGTTTCGAGTGCGGTTCGAGCTCGGTTCGGTTGCGATTAATCTGAACGAATGAACAATTGTGGGAGGATGATTGATTTTTCACCCGGCAGTGCTACGATGTCCGTTCTCGCGGCGCGATAGGGAAAATTTTTACAAAACAGAAAAAAAGATATCATCAGGTACGTCTTAGGTGAGTGTATTATATCTTAGGCGTAAATTTAACGATAATAATTAACAACTAACGTTCAATCGTAACTGGTTAAATGATTAGGCTCGTACGCGCGCGCGCGGCTTGGCCCCCTCCTCCGCGATTTAAGCTGTGTCTCCGCTTCCGGAACATTATCAATAGTTCTCGGGCGAATATATAGCTTAACTAGCGAACCAACAAATACGAGACCTTGCTTTGCGCTAATCTACACTAAAACGTCAGTCGTTCAACAAATTCTGGGCTCAGGAAAATCGGTGAAAATTACTAAAATAAATTGAAATTGAATATTAGATTACGACAGATTCGATCGAAGGAGAAATTTGAGGGAGCGGGTCCAGAGAAGGAAAAAACAGTAACCGTCTTTGGTTTCGAATGTCAGGGAGGCAGGACCAAGCCGTCGCAGTTTTAGCAGCATTAAGGATGAACGTTTTATAAACTAAACGCTCGAGGGGACGGTTTCGCGACGAAAGTTTTCAACGACAACACGAAGAGAGAAAAGGGAGTAGTAGCTGGACTTTGCCTAAGAAATAAAAGCGTGAGATAACAAGCAGGAGACGTTACCAAAGAGACGCTCGTGTAAATGTGTACCTTGCCCCGCCCCCTCCACCCACCCCCACCCGCCCTCCTTCCGGTTCTTATTGCCCTTTTTTCCTTTCTCCCTGTCCTCAAACACTATTTTTTTTCTTGTTTTTCCTCTCTCACCTGTTCGATGTTCCGTTCTCTATACGTGTCCTCTCTCCCTGACTTCTTTTAACGTATACACATACACACGCGCACAGACACACACAAACATACCTTTATTATTCTCTTTCTCTCTTCTACCATCTTCATGCGCGAACGGTTCACCGGAACGATGACAAATCAATGAGAGGGAGAGAGAGAGAGCGACAAAGGGAAGGGAAGGAGGATGATTCTGTACAAGTCACTGTGCATTCTAGCCTCTAAGGACCTAGCAGATAGGACCTAGCCGTTAAGCAAGAACATGTAGCAATGTATAACATATAAGTTTATATTACATAATAAAATCTGTCGATAAAATCTGTTCGAACGATATTTTTCACTTGTGACGTATGGATGGTACTCGTAATTATGATAATAAAGTAGCTATTATTTCAGGAACCGTCGTGTGTACCATTCACAGCCCTTTCACTCCTCCTGGCCCATTGTTTCGTACCAATTTCCTTTGACAGCGGGCTGGATTTGGCAATATTCAATTGTTTATATCGGTATAATTGATAATTGTCCAGAATTGGTCAAGACGATTCTTACAAACCCTCAACGTAAGGAACGCAGTTTCAGAATAGTCTGGAGGTTAGGCTACCGCGTTGCGTGTCAACCCGTCAGAAATAAATTCCACCGCGATGATTGATCCGCGAGCATTGTGTCCGCCCTCGAAAAAGTAAAAGGGGGTAAAAATCAGCGAGCGAAACCTGAAGGGTAGCACTTTTTCCGTTAACGATCGGGATCTCTGTTAGCGGGGCGGCCCGACGATATTAATAATCGTCCCAGCGGAGCAATTCCGCGCGGAGGGTCGACCCCAGCCAGCGTCGGTTGTTATCACGCAACATTACCCGAAAATAAAGGACGCGGTGTTTGCCGGGACGACGAGCACGGGGCACAGGTAGTCGGCACACAATACCCAGAAGTCTCGGCCACGATCTTCGAGGGCCTTCTGCGTCAGATAAGAGGGTGGAAACCGCCCTTCGACGTTCACGTTCGGCCCTCGACCCTCGAGGACGTTCGCGCGGTTCAATGACTATACAACCGCGCATCTCGTTCACGGATCTCCCTTTCATCCAGCGTAGTTAATCACATTAACGACTCTGCTTCCGTAATTTATATTAACCTGTCCCTGTTTCGTGACTGAACAAAATATCAAATGATTGATCTATTGAACCGACAATAGAAGCCGACGAAACCAGAGCCAAATGGTCTATCGAAAAATTTGCATCGAGATGCACGGCGAGCGGGAGGATAATAGAGCGCACGCGAGCCATCCATCTCCGTTGTTTCTGCGTGTCGAGTTAATTTCCGTGAAACAGCCCCAAGGGCAGCAAGACGGCTCGGTCGCGTCCCGGTTGTCGTTTATCCGAGGTAACGAGAATCCTTGATAGGGGCACGAATGGCGGGGTGGGATCGATTGGCTGGATACGCTGTGATCCCGGATTGAAAGTAAGCCGGCGTCCACTGTACTGCACTCGTTAAAATCCATTGAATCCCGGGGTCCATTGTTCGGCAGCGCCCGAAGATAGGCAACCTGGAGACACGGCTGCTTAACGAGAGAGATCCGCCGGGGTGTCTTCTTGTTAGAGGAGAGATCCCCCTCGGCCACGTAAACGTGTTCCAGACGAGTCCCGTCCTTGTCCGGGGCGGTTCGAAAGGCGCGCCCGCGGATTAATTATATTAACGCTTTAATTAATCAAGCCTGGACGGACGGGCGAAGGGGGATAGCGGCCGTCCGAGACTCGGCGGAGCGAGGCCTCCTCTCGTTAGCGTGTTTATCTTGCTTTCCTCTATTCCCACCCCTAGCCCCCCCTCTAGCTGGCCGAGAGATAAACGTAACTCTATCAAACGAACTTCAGGAAAATAGACGGGCCGCGGAAAGTTCGTTGATTCTTGTTACTTTATTATCCCGCGAGACCGGATCTCACAGTCTCGATCTTTCTCTCTTTCCCCCTTGCTTTCTCTTTCACCGCTTGACGTTCCGCCTTGTCTCGTCTCGAACTTAATTATACAGGTGCTCTCGATAACGAGAATAGCTAAGAGACGTACCTCACCCACGAAAACCCGCTCTAATTATATAGCACTTTGTATTTACTTTCAATGATAGCTCACGGTCTCCGTATAGACCGATGGGAGAATCGATGTACAGATTGGTGATTGCCGTAGCTTGTCACACCGTGTCATGCTGTGCAGCAGTGTTTCTTTGACTAGACTACGGATTTGATGCATCTATGTTTGACATAAAGTATGTTGGTGAAGCTCGACACGTTCGCTGCCACCGTCGCATTCAGTTTTATTTCTGGCCAAGAAAGGATGCAGTTCTTGAGACGAACAACCTCCCAACAGGAATTGGCAGCGAGCACGTTCGCAAGCCGGGAAAATAGTGGACCCGGCCACCCGTAATATATGTCCGGGTAATTTTCCCAGCGATATTCCTCGGGATTTATGGGTTATTAATTTTATGAACTCCTGCTCGCCTTAGCTTCCAGCCGGGCTCACGTGTCCCGCCGACGATGTCTCAATTATGGCGGATCGTGGCTGATCTTCCGCACGGCCAGACCTAGCTTACACGTTTCCTCCTATTATCGTCGTTCCTGCTCTTCACGCCCAATTATTTCTTATTCGAGTCGTCCATCGAACAGAGTGTCCCAGACAAGTTCGATATTTCGCGATCTAGCAATATCCATCGTACTCCGAACGCTGCACGTAGTTCCTGATCTATTGACTTATCCGAAGATTTATATTTAGTTTCAACTTCGAGAAAGCTTTCGGCGAGGGAAATAAATTGTTGTGCGAGCTCTGCATCTGGAAAAATCGAGCAGCAAGTTAGCGACCCCTCAGAATCGATCGAGGTCGCGTCTCGGGGATCCGAAACGGTTGTCATCAATTTTTCAAAACGCTCGGAGCAGCAACGCGGTCGTTTGATACGCGCGGATCGACGGTTGACACGACGAGACTCGACGGCAAGGGATGCTAACCGCGTCGGACAGGATCATAGCAAGATATCCGTCGCCGATTCCCACGAGCCAATGGCGCGGCACACGTCGACTTGTTCCACTTCGACCGAAGGAACGTGAGAATCAATGTTTAGCCTGCAAACAGTCAGCTTGCACGGTGCGTCCGTTACGGTCAGGTTGTTCTAAACAAACCCCAGAGGTCTGGCTGCTCTCAATCAGACGGTGTGTGACTACCAGACAGGCACACTTCCGGGCTGCCTTTCGACCTCGTCAAATTTACGAGGTCCCCGTCCCTCGGGAACGGTGTCATCGAGTCCCGGAGCCTCAAATTTCGACGGCCCTTGCGCGATCCGTTCGTTTTTTACGACACCGAACGGATCAACACGGACTCTAAATCGTAACGAACGATCTTCGGCAATTTCTTCGAAGAAATCCACTCGGCAAATTGACACTGTTTTATTACCATCAACGAAACACGCTTTAAACGCCCAGAAGTCATTTTTGTTATATGGATATCGTTCAAAAATTCATTTTTCATTCATGCATTCGAAAGTTTAGTTATTTTCATAAGCTGTGACTGACAAAAAAATGTCCAGCCAAAGTCCTGTCAATGTCGTCCAGACAATGTGGCTATAAACGTTCACAAGTGAGTGTTAAGGCAAACTAGCGATTCGCATAGGAAATCCGATTTGGAACGAGAGCAAACATTCGCGTTATTTAGAACGAGGTTGCGAGGAACAGTTTACGGTGTATTATTCAAGATCGAGATATCTCTAGTTCGCATCCTGGGGCGTGAATACCGGAAGCAATCACTTAGTAGATCCTTCGGATCCCGGTCACGAACTGGCTAGGTCGTCGATACTCGGGAACGGCCGGATAGAAACCGATATATAAAGCGCGGGAAAAAGACTGTATAGGAGTTCTAGCTGAGAAGGTTAATAAAACTGCGTCGTAACGTTGCGTACCCGCTAAAATGTTTTCAATCATCGGAACCGCTCGTTACGATGACTTTGCTCTCTTGCAAACAACGCGCGGCCCAGTTTCTTGCGTCTAACCGCGTTGTTCCGTTGCTCGGGGATTCTGCTAAGTCCACAGCCAACGATAACTCAAATATCGTTAGATCCAGCACTCGACTTTGCGTTACGCGGAAAACAAAGTGTCCATTAACACTTTACCTACCGGAAGTCTCTTAAAGGGCTCCTCGAGGTCTGATCGTTACATCGAAACGAGCTTAATAATCTGCGACCACAAGATTAGACAGAATGGCTCGCCCTCGCAGGATATTTTTTCGTAGTTCATGCTATTATCGAAGACATTCGTCCAGAAATTGTATCATGAGAATATTTAGAAATTCTTCTAGTATTTTTCTAGTTCTTCTCCCTATACAAATGACAGAATATTGATGGAGACATCATTTCTGTAGTTCGAATGATCGATAAAAATAATGAGTACACAATTTTCACTGAAGAGCGAAGCAGAGATTAAAAAGTTGAAGGAACTATGACCTATTTCTATATAAATCGTAAAGTGTATTGAAAAAGGTACCGACCTAATTTCGCAGCTATTAGCAGAGGAAGTTCCGCGCATTTTCGAGTGAATAATCGCTCGCTCGGTGAAGTATAGCCTCGGATTTCCTCGATGACCCGGCACGATCCCTCGAACTTCAGGGATCGACGTTACTGTCGCCGCGTCGGGTCTACTGCCGACGCACAAATATTCCAATAAATTTCTCCGCCCCGTCCCGCATCAAGCTTTTCTATAACGCGCCTTCCGCATAGGAAATTCATAAGATACTCGACGATCGTAAACAGTTCAAAAGCATTCTCTGGCCGGGCAATATACCGTCCGCATATTGAATATCGCGCGAACGGAAGTATTCGCGAAGGTGGAAACGCTCCTAGGGATCTACGGACCCTGCCTCGCGTGGATCAGGATTAATTCGGTCCCCGAGCGAAAGTAATATCGGGCCGCATGAGTAACGACGCCGGAGCCCGACCGCCAACCAAAATACACTCGATTTAACTTTTAATTAATGGATTCGTTAAGGTAATAGAGTCTGCGCGGCGTAACTTTTAACGTGCCGGAGACCCCGGACAGAGCTGTAACTTTCCCGCGCGCCGCGACGACGGTTTCACGCCAGCTTCCGGCAGACTCTATCAACTTTTCCCGGTTCTTCCCCGAGAACTTTCGCGACATTTTTTAACTGACTTTCCTTCGCCGAGATCGCCGCTAAAAACCAGAAGATTGAGGTTATTCGGGTTCAGTAAATAATTTATTATGTGCATTCATTCCACCGCATTGGTGGGTTGGTCGCACCTCTAATTGGGCATGGTTTGCTTCTTTTGCTTCGGAAGCGATGAAAATGGACCTCAATATACCTAGTAAGAAAATTTGCCAAATCTTTTTGCCTTCACAAATGAACGAGCATGAACAATCGTTTCTAATTAATGTATCACCGTTAAAATATTGCGCGTACGTACGTTCTCCGGATAGAATGAACAGATCACAGATGGATCTCCCTCGCCGCGAGCGTCCAATTTCTCGAGCCCAGTGATGGCGGTTCAAGCTTTCGCGTTTCAAAGCGAATGCAAAAAGCAAACGCGGCCGTGAGAGGGCCGGGAGAGAGAGGGAGAGAGAGAGTAAGAGGATCCCCGGGACGGTTCCCCGTGGTTGGGAAGTGATCAATACGTTGGGGGTTGGGGGGGGAGCAGGATCGACGAGAATTTCGTTGAATCGACAGGCACCACGGATGAGTAGACGACAAAAGGCGGCTTTGTCCTGTCCCGTTGGGCTACGTATCGCGTATCCCCGGAAAAGGAAATCGAAAGTGTGATAGGCTCTCCAGGACGATCAGGTGCAGCTGCCGCATTAGCACCGAGGTCCGATCAGCGAAAAACTAGATATCGAAAGACCCTTGCCTCGTCCTTTTACCTTCCATGCACCAAGGGACGAGACTTTGCGTTGCGTCAGCGTCTTCGACAAGGACGATCGATGCCCGGAGAACGCTCTTGAACCCATTGACTCGATAATCCTTCCATTATCAGCGATCCAGACGCAATACAGTGCCGCGAGGATTTTGCTTCTCAGTGGGCAATGATGTATTATCCTCGTTCGGTGGTTGTTCATATTTTTGACTGGTTCCTTTGGGTACAGAAAAAATCTAGTGACATTACTACCGAGGGGGTGGTCAACAAGACCGTTTCAGGTGTAAATTAGCGTTTGAATTTTTGCAATGCCATAGAGAAATTCGGAATAGTAGAAAAGAACAAGGTTCGACGGTACCGCAGTGGCAATTTCAACGAGGGAAAAAGTATTGTCGCCATAGCCTAGCATCGAAATATACACCCCGTCGTCTCGATGTCCGCCAGTTTAATCAACGCGATCGGGCGAAAGGAAACACGACGGAGAAAGGGAAAGCGTGGACGGAAATGAAATCGAAATTATTTTTCCCCTTGTCCTCGGTCCCTCGTCATCCCGCGGATCGATCGGCCGGCAAATGCTACGCGACGAAACAACGAGACAACAAACGAATGATAAAAAGGGATGAAGTGTTGCGCGCTCGAGCGACACACGATCACGTTTTTTCTTTTTCGCTCGGCTCCGAAAGGCAAAAAGGAAAACCGAGGGAAAAAGAGAGACAGTCGTGTGCGGAGAGCAGCCGCGTGAGAAATGTGAGAGAGGTACGCGCGCATCCTATCAGGTCGACGGTTTATTTCCCGTCGCTTTCGTCCCCGTTTCATCGTCTAACCTGCGAATAACCCTCTCGAAACGAGGCAATAGCGCGTGCACGCGTTTACGAGCGGGCTGCGGCCTGGAAACGTCCCATAAAGATGCAAACAGCCGATCGCCTCTCGAAATGAGAAGTATCGAGTATCGTTCAAGAGTAGAGCCCGCGATCAGTAGACGTCTCGGCGCGAGAAACGTCAACCCCGCCGGGGAAACACAAGCGGAAATTCTGTTCGATCGACGCTTGATGGATGACATCACGCTGGATTACTTCCTGGAATTTCTTTCGACCCTTCCGAACGATACTTTTGCACTTAAACCTCGAGAGGAAGGCATTTTCTGCGGCTTCGAGAACATTTTCCGAACGGCAATTTTCCGAAAGGCTTTCGAAAGCGATAAGAAGTTCGACGATTCTTCATTTAACTCTTCGTGGGCGTTTGTGCGACGAATTGTATAAAATCTATCGCACGGTAATTATTTATTTCAATTTTATTTATTTACAGTTCACACGTCGACAGCGCAGGGTGTGTAATACTGAATTCAACTCTGACCGTGACCCCGATCGATCCCGACGATTGCTCGTCATTCCCAGCGACTTGGTCCAGCCTCGTTCAACAGTTCATTTCGAGCGGCGCGCACAGTGTTCATTAAATTGCACGCCAGCCGGCACACGGTCCCATTCTTCTTCGTTATTTCGGAGGCCGTCGATATTTTGCTAACAACGTATCCGGTAACGCGACAAGGGAGGTTGCCAGGGGATGAGAGAGGGACGAGATTCAGGAACTATATCCAGTCGCAATTACGTGAATGAAAGCATGTTTACGTGACCTGGATACGCATGTGCGAACAGAGGACGGCTGCGTGGAGAGAGGTGGACGTCGATTCGTGATCGCTTCGGGCTTCGAATTCATTAGAGTGACTCCTGGTAGATGTCCAAGAACTTCCAAGATGCTTCCAAGAAACGCGAGGCTCTTCTCGCGTTAATTGCGAAGGCAATTAGCGAGCTTGCGACCCTATCGGAATTCCACAACTTTCCTCGCCCGGGCACCGTACGAAAAGATTCAAGAATTTTGCGAGCTTACAATGGGATTATCCCATTTTCCGCTGTTGCCGGAATCTTGATATGATTTTATAAACATTGCTAGCAGTTGTGCAGATTATCGTAGATTCGTTGTATTCGAACGTCGAAATTAATTAAAATGTACGCTCGCCGTCCCCCGGGAAGGGCTGCATCCGGCGAAAGGGCGGGCGTTGATTTCGTCGGCTTTAAATATTCCGGGCGCGGACACTTTCATTTCCGAGCGTTTCCGCGTGCTAGCCCGAAGAAATATCATCGTAGGAAATTGTCCGCGGCTAAGAATAAGCTGAGTCGTGACCGAGTTTCGTGGTATCGCGAGTGGCCGAGTGCTCGATCGGCTCGGGACCAGTGCTAAAAACCCAAGCCCGATAGTTAGAAATTCCCTGGACCCTGACGATATCGTAATAGGATTACTGTCCCTTCGGCCCTTCTCTGCGTCGAGGGTTGAAACTGACCGGAGAAACTTTGTGAGGATCGAGAAATTCTTACAGAAATTTTCCTAGCGATATTTACAGGGTCCCAGGAGGGGTGAACAGGCGGATAATTCACCGGTTACTTTCTTCGAGAAGATGTTCTCAACCGTTCACCCTAACGTCCTTGGAAAACGTTCGCGAAACCGCAAACCTCCTAAGCCGACCCCACCCCAATTCCCGCGCGCATTGGCAGCCCATTTAAATAAGGGAGACGTCTCTGACGAGATAGAGATAACGCGGAGGGGTGCGACGACGTTGCTACCTCTCTCGTTCCGCACCCCCACCCCAATTCTATGGGGTGATAATCCTCTTTCCCTGGATTTCGACGGACGTGTTCTTCGAATATCCCGTAAAACATTGCCGCATACATCGGCGCCGTAAATAATCGACGATACCATCGCACTCTTTCTTCCCCTCTGATCTATGGGCAGGCTGTTCATAACCGGTGTCGAAGAGGGTAAAAAGAGGGATGCAGAATTTTTTGGAAAATATATTACGTTTCGTGGACCTCTTGCCGATGCTCCTGTGTTCGTACTACGCATAATTTGGTTCACCCCATTTCGCTGTTCGTAGCGAGAACTTCCCGGTCTCTAAAGCCTAGCATTTTCGTAATATACATATGCGTGCATTGCTGTATTTAGAAATTATCGACGATACCATCGCACTCTTTCTTCCCCTCTGATCTATGGGCGGGCTGTTCATAACCGGTGTCGAAGAGGGGAAAAAAAGGGATGGAGAATTTTTTGGAAAATATATTACGTTTCGTGGACCTCTTGCCAAAGCTCCTGTGTTCGTCCTATGCATAATTTGGTTCACCCCCTTTCGCTGTTCGTAGCGAGAACTTCCCGGTGTCTAAAGCCTAGCATTTTCTTAATATACGTATGCGTACATTGCTGTATTTAGAAATTAATTTCGAAGGAAGCAGAGAATCTAACCGGCTGAAATCTGCAGTCTCTTTACGATACATGCCATCTGCACTCCGCGAATAACCCGTAAGATCGTTACTGCAAATTAACGAGGAAGAAAATATAGGAACCACGTACGGCTTTATATACATCGGAAGAAGCTTGTACGGGTTTACATGCTTGTAGGCTAGGCGACTCTCCCCTATCGGATTTCACCCCCGCCGGCTACTGAATATTACACCGTAGCTACTTAAGGGCGACGCAGATATTAGGGTCCCGGGTACGCAAGAAAGTATACGAACGACCGGAGAATTATGTATGGGGTAGTAACCGTCGGTACATAGTCGGTTGGTAAATAGAAAATTAGCGAGCTCGGAGACACGAAACGGTTCGCAGACGCGAAACCCAAGGGGTAGGGAGAAATTCGTTACTGACGGTGTTCTGTGCACGGGAGAGACTGTCGCTGTTGCTGCCGGCTAACGGAGGAAGAAGGAGGGAGGGGGGTTCAGAGATAGGGGAAATACTGGTTTGGCATCTACGCAATTTCCTTCATTAGCATCGAATTTCCGCAAGATACCCTCCTCCGGGCGGGCACCTACCTCTCTTACATCCCCGGCGGGTACAAACCCTGTCGTCCGTCCACCTCGTGCAACTTATCCACCATACCCGCCCCCTCCTCGTCCCGCGTAAAGCAAATCTCTGGCTGCGAGCAGAGATACAAGGTGTATCCCCGTTGTCAACGACCGGCGTAATTTCGTTAGTAAACCGACGCTGTTTATAGGGACCGGCTGGCACTTAATCGCGCCGACTTAACGACAGACACGAAACCGTACGGACCCTGCGACCCGTTAACGTCTGCGGTATTGGCCTCGAACTACTACACCTCGACTACTGATTCCGTGCACCGGTCCTTGTTTGCGGCAGCTGGAACGATGCCTTTGAGCACCGGTATTCCAGCCACTTCGGTGTTTTCTGATGGTTAACCCGCTAAAGCGCGATCCGAGCCCTGTGGATTACCTGGAAGTCCTTAAATCGGTGATGGTTAAGGTATAGGTATTTCTTCCTAATCAAATTTTAATTGAGTTGGATAGTTACGTGTACAACGTTGATCGAGTTGGATGGTTGGTTTCCAAAGGAAACTAGTCGGTTCGGTCTACAGAGAAAACTAAACGATGTGTGTACACCCGAGCAAGCGATTAATGCAGTAGGAAATTAAGAATCGATGCTATCTTTGGAATTCTTTTGGTGCTTCAATTAAATCCAGCACATCGAGCGCACAGGCCACGAAAGCCGATCGATCAAAAGATCAGCGAATACTTGCTCGTCCGTCGTGGACCCTGGGAACCAGAATGGTTTCCGTCAGACGTAGTCCGGGCCGTCAGGGATTTTGGAAGTTGATCAAAGTAACCTAGAACCTTAAAGCCTGGGAAATCCTCTTCGAGACTCAAAGATGCAATCTGCCGCTGCTATAATTCGCTAATCTCTATTTTGCTCGCGCCGTCGACGCTGCAGAGAAAGACTGCAGAGAGAACATCCAACAGAGACAGTCTATCAACTTGATGGTACTGACCCAGAATCCCTGATACAAATGGCGCGCATCAGCTTCAATTCCCGATCTGTTGATCCTCGCTCCCGGAGTCCGGACGCTGATGGTTCCGGGAGGAAAGGATCCTAGAGCGTGTTTAGAGGAGTGAAAGTTGCTCCATCGGAGTGACCTAGAAAATCCGGAAGCACGCCTTTTCAGGAGCGCCGTTGGAAATACAAGCAACGCGGGAGGTCGCTGGAAAAAGGCGCACCTGCAATGGAACTGTATCCCGCGCCATTCGCAAAATCCATACCAGGCGAAAATAAACGAAAGACCGCGAGCGGCAATATCGAGCCCCTGGGCTGTTTCTCTCTCTCTCTCTCTCTCACTCTCTCTTGCTCTTTTTCGCTGGTCGAAGTCAGCTCGACGCATTTCGAAATTGCCTCGGCCGCTGTACATTTCGTTTTCCGACGTTTCTCCTCGAAGGAATCCTTTCACCTTTCTCGACCCGGCGCTCGAGACGCTCCATCGGCGATCGAGGAACACGCTATTCCGGGGGACAAAGAAGTCTCGAGAGACTCGGCTAAGAAAGCGCCACGCAGCCTCCGCGTAAATCACGTCGCCGATGCTCTCCCTCTCTCTCTCTCTCTCTCTCTATCTGTCTTTTTCTGTATCCGGTATGCAACGCACGGACCACGTTTCGACTCGCTCCAGTCGCTCCTCCTCTGCCCGTAGCCCGCCTGCTCGCGATCAAATTTCATTTAGCTCGATTCTCGGCGACCGAAATGCAATTTCCACGCAAACTCCGGGCCCCTAACTTTCCGCGCTAACTAGCGATCCCAGGCGGCGCCGACTGGATCCCCCTTGAGCTGTTCGATCGACTGAAATTGCCTCTGGTTGCCAGCTTTCTTCGTGATGAGCGATTTGACGAGTGTCGGATCGGCTTGATACTTCATGGCAGTCGGGAGCAATGATTGCCCGCCAGGGCACCGGGCTAGGTACGCTGAGAGCGGGAATTACGACGCCACGCCCTCTGAAGACATATGCGTTAGGTATAGGCACAATAGTTACAGAGTTTACTACGGATCGAGAGCAACGCGGCCACGCCTACTCAAGAACCTTCGCAATAAGGGTTTGGCACAGGATTGGCTGTGGGGCATTGCTCTAACTCAGGTCAGTCTAAAAATTGAGAACAACGAAGCCACGCCTACTCAGGCCACACCGCATTGAAAATAGATCGCCCCATGGGGCGCTAGCCTAACTCGTCGTCCGAGGGTTACATAAATCGCAACGGCCAATACGGAAGTCGGTCGGCCGTAGCTTTATACAACCCGCTAAGTAACTGAGCGAATTTTACGCGTCGGGATTTTATGCGAGGAGCGCGACCCACGGATGCTTTTTCACGATCCAACTTCGCCCTGGCCATAAAACTTCGCTTGATGACTTTATCTTCTAATAGAGAAGCCGAACGAGCTTGTACTTTAATCCACCCCCGCAGCCCACCCCATTCCACCTCGACCCAGCAACGGCTTACCAACAGCTAAACGCAATCTCGCGAACACGGATTACCGACTAAATTTGTTTCACTTACTTCGATTAATGTTGACCCCCGTCCCGTGAGTTATGCTCGCTGTTTCCCGCGAGCAACCATAATGAACCTGGGTCGGTTTTGACCCCGGGTTGCAAATGTCCCATCTAAATTCTAATTTCCTGGCAGCTGGCGTAAATTGTCAGCTATTTGTTTTGAGTCCGGTAAGAGGATCAACGGTGATATCAGAGATGTATCTTCGGATGTTTGTGTCAGGTCATTCCCGGCGTGATGAGAATTTTCTTCTGCACTTGTGGCAAGTGAAATATAGAAAGGTAAATCACTGTACACCAATTGTAAGGCCATTATCCCGAACACAAATGATAGAAGCCAAAGGGATGTATATCGGGTGCTACCTAGAATTCTACATGGTGCACAGACTTTGTCGAATTTTTCGAGGGTTGTTTGGATAACACCCTCGTAATTTCGTCGGAGGAATAACAAGTTTCGTTACAGCAAAAACGGGGAAATCGGCGTGGAAACGTTCCTCGGGACCCTTCAAACGCAAGCGAACGAAAAACGGTGGAGTTGAAAGGGGGTGGGACCGGGGAAAGTGTGTCGTAGGAGAAAAGAGACCGCGCTGGTAGTCAGGATTGCCGAAGATGGGCGCAGCTACAATTCAGAGACGAGCTGTCGATAGCACGGACGTTCGCCTAGCGATTTCAATCGTGTATCTTCCCGCGGCGCGATAAGCGCCTTCGCGTATGCAACCTAGATTTGTCGGTGATGCGTATCACAGGATTTTCTCGAACACGTCGACCGATTGGAACAACTGCCGCCGTCTCGGTGAGATTCTCGGGCTTTCCCATCGGTGAACGATTTCTCTAGGAGCGAGAGGGAATCGCGATAAGTACTTGAGTACTGAATGCTCTGACGCTCGCAGCTCTCAGCGCATTCGAGCACGGAATACCCTAAATATTGTACCAGAGGAAGACATAGCGTGTTCTTGGATCGCTGTTAGATACCTCACTGTACCTAGATTTGAGCTGGTTCTTCCTGATCCTTGCAGAACAGAACTCAGAAATAACTGAAACTTTAAACTCTGAGATACATGCAGCAGAGTCCAATGCAAAAATGATGTAGCCTATTTGGAAGGCTCTAGATTTTAGTAACATTGTTTAGAGATGGTTTCGGATACTTTTAGAAGCTAGTAGCTGAATCAAAAATGAAGTGTGATAGTTGAAGGTAGTATGGCCCCGACAAGGGGTTTTACGACGTGCTCTCCAAGCTCTACCACGTCGACTTATCGTTTAAGAAATTTCCTGGCTTATCCGCGAGAGGTTTTCCTTCGTGTCTCATTGCGGACACGGGGGACTAGCCCCGAGGCGATTTCTCGAACAATATTGCGGATACGAGCGTCGCTCGAATGCACGATAAAGCTCGCGTATATCGGCTTTCGGCGTTCGTGTCAGAGGGGAGATTGAATGGAACGACCGAAGATTCCGATAAGATCGTGTCCTCGTTATGATTTCGAGCGAGTATCGAAACGAGAGACGACCATTCTCGACGCTCCATTTCGCCGGTGATATTACGAGCAACTATTTTTTGCAAAACAAGGAACATTGAACTGAGTGTCGAGACTATAAATGGAATTAATAATTATTAAGAAGCAGACAGTTTGTAAAGTCGGAACATTAGTAATATTAGGTACTTAACATTACATAATATTATATTAACACCATTTAATTTATTTCCATTCATTTTTTTTTAACTTAATATCAATGCGAACAATGAGAAATCTTATTTCGAGCAGCTGGCGCTTTATTTTATTCTCGTTTCTGTTCCTTTATCGATTTTATCAATTGTTTCAAAATATTTCTCCAGATTTAGTATATATTCATAAATGCATAAAATCTGTCAGCCACTAAGTGCGCCATCTGTCGGCCACTCAATGCGACATCTGTCGATATTGTTCGGTTAACAATACGAATTTTGAAAGTATGTACTCTTTGAAGAATGCCGGTTCGACTTTCAATAAAAAAACAATCAGTTGCCTATTAATTTGCCTACGCTGTACTCTCTTCGTTTTTCGAACAGTAGAATTTTTGAATAAAATTTCAAGGTAGATTTTGTTGTAAAAAGTATTAAATTGTTTTATTTATTTCTTCTAACCTTCGAGAAAATATCCGTAGATGTTGTAGCAGCAATTTATTTCTCGTTTTACAAATCATATTTAAATAAAAGCTTTCATCTGACTATTTACAGAGTAGAATAAAAAAATGTTTTCCACATCTCGAGATGCCGTAGCGAGTTAGTGAATGTTTCTCTGGTTAACGACCAGCGTTAATGCCGACTAAACACCATTGAAAAGATTGAAAAAACCAATCCTGGGAAGGAATCATATTCGTTGGTCGAGACTCGACGCTTTAAGACTTAAAGTTTAAGTCTTCGAACTGGCACAGATATATGGTAAATATACATGTATTTACAAAAGTATAAATATTAACACTCCGTAGACGGTAACATTTTCCTCAATTCCCGTAGAAGTTGTGCAATGTGCTCAATTAAGGTGAAACCGGTCATTGAGACTGGTCTCAATGCTTTACTGTAACATTGTTTGTACAAATTCGCCAGTGACTCGCACCTATAACATTTAAACAAATTATTAGATCACCTTACACAGGCTACATTTAGCATCCACAATATACGTACTCTCTTTTACTGCTATTGTTATTTTTCGTGACGGACAATTTAGTCAGAGATCTTAGGATGAACTGTAGTCTTTGCTCAAGCAGCACCACCAAACTCTCTTCATCTTCCATTAACTTCTGGTCGTCGCTAACTTTCGCCTCTGCGACTTCATTCCCCTTTTTCTGAAGCATAGCATTTGTACTATCACCCTTCTGTTTCTCAGAGCTGTTCCTCTCACACAATATATCCAGAATGGGTCTGCAACGTAGTATCAGATCAAGACCATTTTGGTACGCCTTCAACTTCCCATGAAAGGTTGTAGCACCTGAGACAAGATATAAATAAAAACACTGCCACCAAAAAATTAAATCCACTTCAGAAAGTAAACGTACAACGCGCCTGATGTTCAGCCAGTGCAACCCTTTCCATTTGAACCGTTAGAAATTCTGTAGTCTGCTCAAAAGCTAGCAAAAGCTTTGCCGCCTTTTCGTAATACAGCTTGCACAGTTGCAAACTTGTTTTCCTTTTCATATTGTCCGCATCGGGTTCGAACTCTCTATACACACGATGGTACAAAGATGCAAGGCGATGCTGAATGGTAGCGGCACGGAATTGGTAAACTGGTTGTCGTGGTCCTGAAGTTTCTGTATCACAATGTTTCAGGGCCTTTTGTAGTACATCAACCACTTCCCTTTCGAGCTCTTCTTCAGTCTGAAATAATGACCACAATGCATAGTAGTTTCATCACAGAACTAAATTAAATTCAATATAGAAGCTATACCTTGCAACCAGTTACAGGATAGTCCTGTAACAATGAAGCCATAGTAAATAACGTGGTAGACAAATCCCAAGTGACGGTATCCCAGATCGCAGGGTTTGTCTTCTTAGTTCCTAGGACTTGCAGAGCTTTTTGGTAGCTCACCAGAGCTTTGTTATAAAAATTCCGTTCCTCAGCGTTCTGTTTCACATGCATGTGCGCACAGAGTCGCATGAGTCTTCCGGTATTCGAGTGCAGAAGTGCTAAATTTGCTTCGTCGTGGACTGTCTCGAATGCCTTGACTCCTGCTTCCAAATGATTTAAGGAACGAGTTAATAATGTTGATACTTCATCGTCAGAGACCCCTGACGACTCATCTGCTAGACTTTCTTGCTGACATCGGGCTGCAAAAATAATAAAAGTATAATATTTCCTTCTAGTATCCTTCCATAATGTCTCCTAATTTGGAAGAATTGTAAGAATATATCTCGAAATCAATTTTTATACCGAACAACTTACTTCCAGCCTGATTCATATAAAGAACGCCCAGCTCGTTGTGGATGTTACCTAACCGCCTTAAAAGATTATTTTTATCCATTTCCGACGGTTCTAACAATAAGGCTTTCTCGTAACACTTATACGATGCTACTAAGGTAGATTCTAGACTCTCTAAATGTTCTGGTAGTAGTTTAGCATCACCTGAAATAAGAAATCAAATTTTTATTCGTTCCAAACCAAACTGTTTTGATAATCCAAGTGGAGTACTTACTCAAATCCAAGTCCTCGATTTTGCAGATGTCCTCAACAATCTTTTCCTCCGCCTCGTTCTTCATGTCATAATGGTTCCTGTGCTTGTCTATGTTACACCAATCCTGCACTGTCATGAAGCAACAATCCCCAGCGCGACCTAGCAGGTAGCTGATGGATTTGTAGTTTCTAATTCCACAGAAGAGCTCCAAAATTTTCTGACAACGCAGAACCGCTAGCATGTACCTCAGCGAAGCCCCATAATTCTTATTGACATATTCGTTCTCAGCCAATACAGCAAAGATCAATGAAGCTTTCTCGTACAACAACGTCTTCAAGTGTGCATTCCAACTTATGCTATCGCTCTTCTTAGGGGCCTGCCAGGTGGGAAGCGTTTCGACTTTGACTTTGCACTGCAAAGCTTTAGCTGTGTTCTCATTGGGTTCTTCCTTCAACGCGAGTTTCTCTGACTTCTTCTTCTTTTGCTTCAATTTCTTCTTGTGAGGACTACTAATTACTGAACTCTCCCCAGAATTATTTTCCTTTTTCTCATCCTTCAAAGGGGAATAAGTCATCGGTATTGCTTGAAACGGCTTAGCCAAGTTCAGATGAGTCTCTTCATATTCTTTCTTCTCCTTTTCTTCTTGCTCTGCTCTCTGACGCTCCTCTTCAGATATATCTTCCTCGGTTGGAAAATACTGTAGACACTCAAGACCTTGGCAAACATGCTCCAAGGCTGCCAGACATCTTTCTTCCACTGTCCCAGAAATTGGCGGTGGCTTGTACTTGGGCTCGTCACAGTCCTTGTGCTCTTTGACTAGAAGGAGGATTGATTTATGCCTGATAAAACTAATTCATCTAAAATAATCCTTGGTCCCATATTATAACACACATTTTTCAAAGAGTTTTTAATTACACTGTCCAACATTAATTTACGTTTCCAAGATTATTAAACATTCAGGAAATTTTGTTATCACAATCTGTACGCCATAATATAGGACAGAGGAAGTATTTAGCTTACTATTGGCTAATGTTAAGGATTTTATTGCAGCCTCTTCGTTATCTACTTCCTCTTCCTCCTTTTCGTTATCGTGATTCGTGCTCGACTCGCTTTGTGTATCGTCCTCGTCGCTCTGATCAGAAAGTCCTGGACTAGAAGGATCAGTATCCGATGGTATATAAAGATCAGATAACATGAAATGAGCGGACGTTACGATCTGAGGATACTTTTCTTTAGTCAGCAATTGTACACAATTTTTTAGAAGCATTCTGATAGTGCCCTGCTGTCTGTGGTAGTCTGAAGAATACTTCATGTTGCGTGCTACCCTGTACAACAACATAGCTACAGGCACAGTAAACGGATTCTGTCCCTTTTCGTCTGATACGTCGTTGCACAAAGATGTTAAATCGTATAGCTTCACAACATCGTCGTCTTTGCCTATAAAACGTTTAAAAAATTAGAAAGCGAAGTTTAGATGAAATATACATGCAAAAGTAGCGATTTTTTAAAGATAAAAACTAGAATACTCCCTTAATATATTTAGCAAATAGTTTAGGTGTTTTACCTTTGAATAGCCAGTATGTGTGGCCAGCCTTAGTAGCATTATTTTTTAAGAAACTTAGAATATTCTGTGCAACATCCCTGATAACTTTGGGACTGAATTTAGAATGATCCAAATTAGGCAGGTCCTCAGTTTTTATTAATTCATACTTCTGTACTATACCGTGCAGGTGATAACACATCACAACTTCTGGGACATTGCACATTAAATTGTCTAGCCAATAATCTATGCCAGTCAAGATATTAATAGGTTTCGTCATGTCCCTCAATCGCAGACTTATGCATGGATGTGTCTGTCCCCCAAATATTGGCATATCAGTCCCGATAAGCATCTGTATGTTCTCGAAAGTCCACACAATATTTCTAGCAAAATTATGATTGTAATTTGGGTCTGGCATCTTCTCTTCTTGAGAAGGCTCCGGCAGACAAGGCTCCAATGTTTTCACAGGCAACTGTGGCTTAGCGTCACTTTGCTCTTTATTGTCTGCAACTACTATAGAATGGTACAGAAATTTGGATACCAAATTTCTCTGCTGCAGAGTGTTCCTATTTGTCTTACGGAACAGAGACTTTTCATTATCCCCAAGATTTTGAAATATGTGTTCGTAGAAAAACTTTTTCAGCCATTCCCAGTCACTCTCGGCTTGTCTTAATAAATATTTATGAATATCAAAATCGTCTAGCAGTAGCGTGTTTTCTACTCTATGTACCATCATCGATATTATACCATGATTGTAAGGCAGTTTCAATAACTTCTTTATGTTTTCGGCGTCAGACACAACATCAACTTCTCCGACACAATCAGGAAACATGTGGGCCATACGAAAACTGGAGAAACCGGTGGTCTGAGACCATACACTCTGCAGGCCATAGCTCTCAGCTGAACTGCTGAGCCAATTGCTGGGTGGTAGATTTAAATCTGTATTGCATTGTAGCTGAGCATACGTGGCTGGAGTCTGGACAACGGAGTATTTAACAACAGCAGTGGATTTCACTGGTTTCTTGGGTGAACCAGGTGGTATGGCCAAAGGCATCGGCTGCATCTGCAATTCAAACACTAAAGTAAGCACGGGAATCTCTAATCCGAGCGTCACAGTATCATTCAAGCAGGTCTATTTATAAGAAGCATTATTAATGTGGCTAGAGTGTGAAACTGGTCAAGTATATTTTAGACTCATAGAAAACGAAACTTCCTACGAATTAATATTGAATGGTACAGTACGCAGTGGGAAACAACATTCTGCACCACATATGATCTCACTCACTGTATTAATTTTAGTGTTCGTATTCTCTGACATTTTCAACTTCAAACGGTCTCACTCGCGTCGTCCGATACAGTCCGATACAGTCCGATACTAGTTGCTGTTGCTGTGTTTCAAAAATTCTAGAAGGAACCAGACAGGAACCAGAGTTGTGGAGAGAACACGAACGCATAACCACTGATTATGCGATCGTGCAGGCAACTGCAGGCAGTAAGAAACAGGTTTCAAATAGGTTTCTGACTTATCCGGTGCTACATTATCGATCATCGGTAACTCGTTCCCTCTTTTGTCATGTTTCTGGATGCGGACGAACTACATAAATAGATTAGCATGTTTATCCTATTATTTGCTTGAGACTGAGAAAAACTTAAAAATCACATTTGGATATCCGCTAATTTATAATCAAAGCGGATGAGGATTTTCCTTGTCTAACATGTTGGAATACTTATCAACTCGTTAAAATTATTAAGAAATTGCAATGAATGCATACAATTTTTGCATAAAAATCAGCAATCTAGTGATCAACCATGAGCTGTCCTTTGATCGCCATGTTAGATCACTCGCCAACCCTTCACTCTCTTCATTTTACCTTAAAATCAATGTTAGCATAGAACGATCAATCAATTCATCTAGCAAACACGGAGGACATCGTCTGGTAGTCATTAGCCGCGGTAGCAAAGGTTCTAAAGGCAAACCGAAGCCCACGAATATCGTTGATCTAACCTGAAGACGCAGGCGTATCGTGCGACTCTTCCGATTAGAAGACGAAGTTAGCCAACACTTGAAAAGGTTAGCAACGACGCGAGCAAAGGCGCACGTTTATCCGCGACGCTGAATGGATTCGGAAGCCCTAGAAAAGCCTGACGTCATTGGTACCCGGTGCATATATAAGAACACGATGCAATCCTTACGATCCAGTCGGCGACGGTGACAGAGAGAATCTCGCGGGACTGGGCTTGCTTGGTTATGGTGATGAACTTCAAGGTGTTCAAGAAGTCCTCGCCGAATGGCAAGATCTCCCTATACCTCGGTAAGAGGGACTACGTGGACTATCTATCGGGGATCGAGCCGGTAGATGGTGTAGTCCTTCTGGATCAAAACTACGTGGACACCGGTCGAAAGATATGGGGCCAACTAATCTGTACTTTCCGGTACGGTCGGGAGGAGGACGAGGTGATGGGGCTGAACTTCCAGAAGGACCTGTACCTAACCTCGGAGCAGCTGTACCCGGCCACCCAGAAGACGGAGGATAACCTGGCCAAGTTGCAGGACCGACTACTGCGAAAGCTAGGCCCGAACGCTATACCTTTCACCTTCAAGTTCCCGCCGAGTGCTCCGTCCAGCGTGACCTTGCAGCCAGGTGAGAACGAGACAGGGGAGCCTTGTGGCGTCAGCTATGTGGTTAAGATCTACTCGGGGGACACCGAAACGGACGTCACTCACAAACGAAGCACGGTGACGATGGGCATCAGAAAGATCCAATACGCACCGACGAAACAAGGCCGTCAACCTTGCACCGTGGTGCGCAAGGACTTCCTCTTGAGCCCTGGAGACCTGGAACTGGAAGTCACCCTGGACAAGCAGCTGTACCACCACGGCGAGAGGATAGCCGTGAACGTGTGCGTGCGTAACAACAGCAACAAAGTGGTGAAGAAGATCAAGGCGCTGGTGCAGCAGGGCATCGACGTCGTCATATTCCAGAACGGTCAGTTCAGGACGGTGATCGACGCGGTGGAAACGCAGGACGGTTGTCCGATCAACCCGGGCTCCAACCTGCAGAAAGTGCTCTATCTAACACCCGAGCTGGAGAAGAACAAAAACCGACGAGGCATCGCTTTGGACGGAAAATTGAAGAGGGACGATGGAGAGCTGGCCTCCAGCACGCTGCTGCTGTCCCCAGATGTCCGCGACTCCTTCGGCATCGTGGTCTCGTACGCTGTCAAGGTCAAGCTGTATCTGGGAGCCCTGGGAGGAGAATTATCCGCCGAGTTGCCGTTCATCCTGATGCGACCGAAGCCTGTCGACCGCATCAAGGTGGTGAACGCCGACAACGAGGAGGTCGAGGACTACTGCGAGGAGAAGGTGAAGCCGATCGACAACTAGACAGGGTCTCGTGTCTGCACCCGGAGCCGCAGTTGGCTCCGGTTCAACGTGGACACGAGAAGCTCGCGTGTCGACTAGGAACGTCGCACGGATGAAGAATATTCTGGGAAAGTAACGCGCGGCTACTCGCGTTATGTTAATAAGGACCGCCCAATCCCCGTCACCCGAACCCGGCTCCCATTCGCAGCCCTTGAAAAATCCCTGATCCTTAAACGCGTTCGCTACCAGCGTTTATGTCAGAGCTCTGCAGAAATGCATTCTACTGTTTTATAATGGTGTACAACACAGAGTGTTTACCTTGGAGCAGCTTTTACAGATCGATGATTGCTGAACGATCAACGATACAATCATCAGGGACCAAATATCACTTGTTTCTTGCTTTATCGACGTTTTTGTCACTTAATACGTATCAACAATAGATACAACGATCAACGATAGATAATGAAATCGCGCTGTTAACACTGCTTCATCGTGAACGGAAAAGGTATTTTCAAACGGCTCCGATAGGTCTAACATAAACGAACCCTTACACGTCCAAGAAATTCGTATCGATCGCCGCCTGCAAGCTAGGTGAAAGTGAACCAAGCGACGCAACTGGAACGCGACCCTTTCGAAAGAACATGCAACCGATATCCGTAGCTCTCGTTTGCACAGTAGCATCCTGCGATTGTAAAAAACACGGTGGAAAAGGGAAAGACGCCGCGCCGACCGCGTAGAATCTGGACCAAATATACATCGGTTCTGCTGTTACGCAAGCAAGTCTACTTTCTACCCACCCGACACTTAGCGCTAGATATACCTAGAACGGGTTAGAGCATGACTCATTGTTTGCTTCGTTTACCGAAGTCCTTCCTTGAGAAATTGTTCAATAAATTTCGAGCAATAATACAGCGAATGTACGTCTGGTTTTTGTACGATATTATAAAACTTTGAGTCGCCATCGACTGTTTGGTGCTTCCAATGTTAAGACCATTAGCGAAATAGTATATTCGGCGGAGCGTTACGCAACCGAGCTCTGTCGTCGAGACTCTCCAGAAATCATAATGATATTACGAGTTGGTTTTCAACAAATCGTTCGATCGACGCACTTGCGAGGCATCGATACTTTCTCCAGCTTATGCGCATCGCGCTTTAACGCGAATTTGCAAGTTGCAAATCGTTCACAGTCCATCGAACGGATTTTGCACGGCTCGATCGTTAACGCGCGATTCTTCCGCGTTTCCTTCTTCCGTGTTCTGAAACGAAAGGACTCGGCCCTCATTAAAAGTCGAATGCGTCCTCATCGACGACGAATGTTGCTCGTCGATATCTCTCGGGGTCGCGATTAAACGGCAAACCTAAGCAGATAAACGCGCTGCCTCTCGAATTTATCTTCCCGGGCCGGGGAAACCCTTCCGAGCGTTCTCGAGCGTGAAAACGCACGCTCAACAAGTATGTCGCTCGAAAAATTAATACCGCACTGTCCAAGTCCCGGGAACTCACGATGGGAGACGCGAGAACTACGTACACGGTGTAAAGAAAATAAATGGGAGACCACAGTGCGTTTGCGTGAAGAACAATATTGGAAAAGAAACCCTAAAGTCTGGACTTAATCCTGCCAGCAATATCTTTCATCCCCTTTGTTACTCGTTACAGGATTTATCGAGAGTCACGTTGCATGCTCGACTTTGACACGGTATTACGTAGACATAGATTTAGGATAATAAAAAAAGTACGACTGCTTTTACAGAAGATGACATAACACGACGTAACATTGTTTTCAAATGTGTATATCTCGCGAGGATTGAACAAGAAAACGTTTACTGTGGTCAGATAATTTCTAAGTTTTGGGATTGTTAAACCGTATATGTATACAGTGTATCGATTGAAAATGCATCAATAAAAGCTTGTTCAATAGAGTCTGTAGCGAAACCATAGCAAGCTTATGGATTACCGAACATATGAAACATTACAAATTCCAGAGTGGATCGTTTCCAGCATTTACCACCCCGTAGAGGTTAACGAGCACTCGAGTACGGCGAAAAACTCGTTGCAGGCGATATCGATTACGAGATAACAGCGGGAATGGTTACGCAACGTGTAGTTTCCGCGGTCCAGGGTTTTTTCTCGCGAAAATGCTCAGGCTTGGAGGACAAGGTCGCGCATTTTCGATGACGCAACCCCTCGGACCGGTTCGTGGCCTAGAAAAATACTATGGCAGGCGTGTTCCACGTCTGGAGGCGATCGATCGGTCGCTGAAACGGAATTATCCGCAATTTCGTTGGGCCAAGAGAACGGGCTAGAAACAGCAGAAGTGGTCGAAACAGAGAAATGGCCGAGTTCGGCATTATAGAGAGGGGATTAAAATAGAGGTGGTCGAGGAAGACGTTCGCTAAATAGGGAAAGGTCGATCAACTTAAAAATCAATAAAATACTCACCAATTCTTCGTTTTACAATAAGAAAGGGTCTCTGAAGAACGTAGCTCGAGGGTGTGAAAGTAGAGTCTTCACCTTTTAATATGTTTTGAAAAATTGATAAATAAAGCACTGAACGTTGAACTAAGAAATCAGTAACTTAATGGTATTTCTGAAGCGATAAAGGACGATAAATATCTGTACAAAATTATTCAAAATAAGAAAAACGATACCCCTCGACATTTACCATTCAGTGGGTACAAGAAGTTCCTGCAGTGATTCTAGGACAAACCAAGCGGACCCACATTCGCGGTGTAAGGCCTCAGGTATACAGCTCGGCGACAAATCGAAAGAAACAACGAGCGTCTCGTATCCTGCGATTCCTGCGAGGAAGAAGGTCCTGGCGAAGGGCAGCGCCGCCGTCTCGCCACCCTGTGCGTGTATGGTGGGCGTTGGAGGAGCACCAGCGCCGAAAAAGGACACGAAACTGTTCATTGAACAGAGACAAGCCGTAGGATCGACACGACCGTATAGAGAGGGGGGGAGAGTTGTAGCGTTATGGAGGGAGACGTGGAGGAGATAAAATTAGAGAGAGAGAGAGAGAGAGAGAGAGAGAGAGAGAGAGAGAGAGAGAGAGAGAGAGAGAGAGAGAGAGGGTGAGGGAAAGAGGGGGGCTCGGTAAAAGCGACGGGACAGAGAGCGCACAAGGGGAGAGTAAAAATCCGTGGAAGGAAGAAGGAGGTCGACCTGAACCGAGGAGAAGAGAGAGACTCGAAAAAGGAGGAGGGGCGATCGAAGGAGGAAGGAAAGAAAAGGAGTCCGGAGAGACAAGGAGCCGCGGAAAACGAAAGAGAAAGACACCGAGATAGAGTGAGATAGAAGGAGAAACAGAGTGAGGAGAGTCGCGAGAAGGAGAGCAACGAAGAGCGAGAGAACGAGACGATAAACTCGGGGTTCGGGCGGTCCGCAAGCTAGACCGGTGCGTCAGTCAGGCTCGAGACACCCGCGAGAACGGAGCGTTGGGTGGTTGCCTCCCCTAGTTCGGTACGTACGTTCGATGCGCCCCCTTCATCATCCCCTGGCCACCTAGCTAAGGGTCTTGGTACGAGACAGTGTCGCGTAGAGTGTCGTCCGAGGCGTAACAAGGCCTCCAAAACCTTCCGGAAAAGAAAACACCCGGTTCCGAGAGAATATCCGATTTAATTTCGAGCCGGTGCTCCGCCACTTTTGCGTACTCGCGACACCCGGCATCCCTCGTGTTCCGCGACACAGACCAGTGCGCCGGTTTTTCGAAGGATCCCGGCGGTGAACTCGTAGGACCAAAAGGAAGGAAGGACGAGAGAGCGTAGGTGGAACCGGCGGCGGTCGGATAGGAGGCGGTGGTCAACTCCCGGCAGGTTTTACGCTCGCGAGTTTCGCTGCTCCGGGGCGAATCTCCCGCGAGGAAGGACGAAGAAGACAGTGGCGGCTACGCTACGCTAGCAGCCGAGTAAGTACCCCCGTCGAGCCTTGACTCTGCCTTCTCTTCTTTCTTTTTCTCTCTCTCTGTACATCGAACTCCTTCCTCCCCGGGTTCTCTCTAGTCATCCTCCCTGTCTCGATTTTTCGTAGACGTCTGGCGGCGCTACGAGTGTGGAGTAAGAGAAGTAGGAAAAAAAGGAATGAGAGCGTTTCGTCCTAGGCACGCTAGAGAACTCATCGGTAAGGCTAGCTAGCGGGCCCTGCCTTAGACGGTGTAATCGGCAGTTGAGGACGTATATATAGGGATCGGTGACTGATCAGGTAGTAGCGAGAAAGGTCTTTGACTATCTGTCCATCTTGTGGCGAGTGTAGGAAGTAGGCCGCCACAGACGCTCCGATACTTGACGAAAACTCGCTGATACCCGACGAGTTTCTCTAGATTGTGTACATTTCATTGTTCATCGAACCTCTACCTCGCTCGGGTTCTCTTTAATCCGCACCTTTCCTGTCTCGATTTTTCATAGACACTGCTTCGCTGATACGAGCTCCTCTACACCGTACTCTACTCTCTTCATCGAGCATCTTCCTCCCAGACTCGGTTTTTCGTAGTACACCGGCGAAAACTCGTCGCGTATCGGCGAGTTTCTCTACTCCCGCGGCAGACGGTGGCATTGATTTCCTCCTCCCGTCCTCTCTCGCCGGCCGCCCTTCCCTCCTACGCGCTACGTGTACACGCACGCACGATCCTCTCGTAATTTCGAGCTGAAACCGAGCGAACGCGCCTGCTCGCTTCTCGCTTTGTCAGCGAGCTAAAACAACGAGACGAGAGGGCTTCGATTTGTAACCACCACCGCACCGAGGCGGCCTTGAACGCGCCGCGAGAATCGATGCCCGACAGCCTCCGAAATAATCTTGGGTTCGGGGGATTAAGACGAGGATCGTCCTCGGCGAGACCAGGCTGGAATCGTCAGGATTGTTTGGAAGCGCCCCGGGGCCGGAGATATCAGTTTCCTACACTCAAATATTTAGTCGAAAACCGGCCCGATTTGTCTCCGTGTATTTTCGGAAGAGCCCGGCCTGGAAGATGTTTGTTTGCTCGCGCGCGCGGATCGCTCGCAGCCTGAGACCTCGCTGCTGCTGCTGCTGCTGCTGCTGCGAGCTACCAACGCAACGCCTGCCAGCGTCCGAGAGAGGAACGAGTTTCTGCCGACAGGGACCGCAGTTTCGCGCGAATCCCTCGCGACCTTGGAACGAAACAGGGCCCGGCCTGGTCCCGGCGTTCAGGGCCGTCGAAACAAGGGCCAGAGGTTCTTCTTCGGCGCGACCACCGATCCTATAAACGTACGCTGCAAGTTGAATCGATGGATTACTAAGGAGAGCTCTCACAGCAATCGATGGCTATGAGGACGAGCCTGTGGCAGCGACTGCCACCGATCGATTAAGATATCTCTCTTTTTGTAAATAGGCTCCCGTGGCTCGGGGGTCTGGGATCTGGTCGCTGTGTCTTCGGCACGCGCCGATGTTTACTGTAAAAGCGAGAGTGTTTGCTCTTATCGACGCGTTTCAACGGAACGGGGGCTGCTCGACTAGAATTCTGGATGAGCCGGAACATTTTCTAGGGAAATGGCGGTTCCTCTCGAGCTGGAGAAGCGTCCTGGCTTTGTCTGAATATCTCGGAAAGAAGTTGGATTATACAAAATATGGTCTCTTTAAAAGGAGCTGTATATCTGTCTCTTTAAAAGGAGCCTATGCCCTGAAGTACAATAACACAAGAGAGTTATGGATACGCTATTATGCCAGGGCCCCATGGGGCCATTCCGCAGCGTTCCCAGGGCAAAGAGCCCGTTTTATGCGTTTCGGAGCGACAAGCCTCGTTTCTCGGTGACTGATTTCGCGATCAGGTAATTGGCAACCGCGTTATCGTGTTCTCGTACCAGAGAGGAGGAGGGAGAGAGCTCGGAAATCGAACCGGTCGAATCGACGACCTCGAACGACCGCCGCGCCGCGCGTCGGTCTTCGATACGGTATTAGTCACGCGTGTACGTCGACGAATGAATATTTCAACGTTACGACGCGCGCCGTTGCCTGTACAAACATTCCGTGGCTGGTATTCGCGGGGAAAACGGTTAATTCAGCGATACCCCGCGCGACGAATAATACCACCAGACTGTAAAGAGTACCCGGCGAAACATCGACCCGCATGCATTCCGCTCGCGCGTACACTACCGGCCATAAATACGAAGACCTCGTATCCGTGAGCGCGAGCAGTGTGCGAACAAATGATGCAAACAATCCATTCTATCCAAAAATCCAGGTAAAATGAGAATTGTGTACAGCGAATTCGATGCGTCAGCTATACAAAATATAGTTTTGATTTTCGACGGTGCTACGCAAGTTTGAAATACGTAGACCCCCTGCCGATTGAAAAAGTATGGATAGATATATCTTTCATCAAGCCTGCAATAATTTACGCTCCACTGGGCGTTGCAGGAATTCCCTGGAGGTTGAACCTTCCATTATCCGAACCGAGTTACCCGTATCTTAGGTTACTGTATTTTAAGGAAGATAGTGCGCGACGGGTCATGAAAATTTAATTTCACTTTCAAGGGGGTCTCATGGTGGCGAACAAATGTGGGAATAATCTCGGAGCTTTAGTATTTCGGAATTCTCCAAATCGCTTTTCCACTGTTCAAAATCGGTACTCCAAAAACTGATTGGGATAAATTGAATCGTCGAAACATTTGTATAATTGATCGAAAGAAATGAAGAACGAGTGACTTCTGGAGAAGCATCGTCGACGATAAAGCTATTATTGGACAGTGAACTTTGAACAATTGCGACGTTATATTTTAAAATTGTAGTGACTCGGACGGAAAAGTACACGGCTCGGAATTGTCAAAATATTTCTTGCTGACAGTGTACGTCACTCTCCTTTTCCTCAACGTGCTTCCTCTCTGTCTTGCGTCTATGTCAGCTCCGCGAGTACTTTTCCTGCTTCGCCGCGAGTAATCTCGCGAGCATCGACCACTCGAGCCTGGAGTCACCTCCAGCACCATTGTCCCAGTTGCTTTTGTGCGGCTTCTGTTGGCACTTAACAACGTCGTCGCCGCACGCGACAGGGTCTCCTGAAAGAATCCGATTCTTTTCGCCTGCGGAGCGTGTCAGCCATTAACAGCGACGCGTGTACCGCTCTCTTTGTCCCGCACTTACCAAACAACAAATGCCAACGAACATAGTCGACTTTCGTAGACCTCTGGATTAGCTGCTGTGACTATCCTCGGTCGCTTCATTTCGCTATCTTCATTGCCGCGAAATTACGTCTCATTTACAACGCGAACGCATCCGGTCGACCAAAGGCTTCCTAATCTTCGCGAAGTAGTAAGTGAAGCAGTAAACGCAGTCCCGGGTTTAGATAAACTCTAATTACTGCCGAGAAAACCTGAAAGAGCGGTCTGGCTGAAACAGTATCACGATAAACCTAAAGTTGTTTTTAATTATCTTTTACAAGCTTGTTCCGTGTTGCGATTAGTCGATGTTGTGCACAAAAATGTGAAGTTGAACAACCGAGTTATATAATTCCTTTTTATTGTCAGACCTGTTTTACTGGTTAGAATAATTGAGAGATTTTGAAGCAACATTAGGCTTAAACTCTACAATTCATTGTTCATACGGAATCGGTCCGCAAAAATCTCGATTCGCATAAGGGCTGTTGTTTCTTTTGGGCTTCTTCTGTCGGAAACAGTAATCGTATTTGACACGGCGACGATCGAGCGGAATTAAGCGAACGTCTCGAGCTGTCTGAGGCACGTCCACAAAAAATTTAATAAGCCAGACGGAACTTTTAATCAGCGACGCGAAATCCCCTTTACCCGCGGATGAGGGTGCGAGTCGGGGGTCGCGAGGGTGCGCGGGTAACATTTCACCCTTTGCACCTCAGATGCAACTGAATTCACCTCGGATTCCGATACTGCGCGAGTTAAAAACCTGGCACAATGCTGATGTACCTGTCACGCACAATCAGGCCTATTCTACTCCATTTTTTCCCAACAAATCTGAAATTCTGTTTGAACATGAATCCGAAAGTCGTTTCTCTCCAGCACTCTCAATTTTTGAGAAATTTAAAGATCTAGTCTTGACGGAGGGTCGAATTTTCAACTACAAGCTACATGGATGATTTTTATGTACACCCGCTAAGAAAGGAAACAAATTGCTACGTAGTTCCTGTTGGCTAAAATCCAGGCAGACAATCTTCATTCTGCATAAAGATGGGCTATCTATTGGTGACCATTTCGAAGTCGATATTATAACAGCTTGAAAGCCCATGGCCTAACGCATCCTGCTAGGATCTCCTCTTCGCCAATTCTTTGCTGAGCTCGCAATCCGCTCGTGACTCGCTCGATTCGCCTAAGGACTCGGCCGCCGGTTATCCATGCGGCCGCAAATTTTCTACGGGCTGGCCGAGACAGATGAAAGTACGCCGGAGACGAGATAGAGGCTGAATTATCGGATCCCCCGCCGGGACGGCTGCTATCGAACGATTGAATATGAATTATTGAACGCTTCGCTGGTTGGAACGCGAGCGGCGCGGCCGCGGCACTCGCTTTCGCGGCCGTGTGCTTCCGATTATATTCGGGATCGTTGCCGGGCTTTGCTAACGTCGATAAACACCCGACGCGACGAGGGTCACAATTTCGTTGGATACTGTTATTGACCTCCTTCTCACGCTAAACATCCCGGGAAACGAAGGTTACAAACCGTTTATATCGTTTGATAACTGTACGAATCCCCATTTCATTTATCAACATTTCAATTAATTAATTCTGTTCAATGTTGCAAAACTCAATTAATGAAAAAAAGTGATTTCTAATGAACTTGTTGTTTCTAAAGATCTTTGCGCCTGTCAAATTAGTGACATCAAAAAAAATTTACTTCCTCTAAAAATTTAGTCCGTTAGTTAATTTAATTTCTATATGAAGACCTCGTTCGTATCCTCTAGCTCGGAGGGATGAAATTCGTTCTCAATCGCACCTGTTTTGCTATCAGTGCCTCGAACTGTCTGCATTAGTGTTTCATTCGCTTCGGTGCATTATTCCGGGACAAACTCGTCCCGTGATGTTGTCATGATAACAATGTTTCATATCAGGGTAACAGGCAGAGTACAATAGAACACGTCACTAGCTAAAGATCATGTTTTCAGTGAATTAGGAGTGAAATTCCGCACGATGCACTGCGAAACAGAGATAAATGTCGTGATTACTCTGTTTAATTCGAGACGAGGACTATAGGCAGCGCTAGGATTGTTTCACGGATGACGATTAAAGTCAGTGCAAGGGATGAAAGGATTAACCCCTTGACGCTGGGCTCCGTTGCTCGTTAAAACCCCTGTTTTTATCGCTGATGTCAGTGGATATCCGCGCTAATGCACCTGCTTGCTTATGGGGGACTGTGTTTGCTGAAGAAACTCCTCGATATTCGTTCTAAATGAAAAACAGCTATGTAAAATTTTCGTGTAGACGATCTCGGAAGAAGTCGTTCAACGCTTCATCGATCAAAAATTAATTAAAAGACTTCTGAACAATTGTGCCGCATTTAAAAGAGGCGTGCAAATCTTCTGAATAATAATTACAAGAGAACTTATTAGAATTGTATTACTCTGTCCCAGCGAGGGAATGTGTTGCTTTTTCACTTTGAGAGCTGAATCTCCCAGAATGATTTGTCTAGGCTTTGAAATGAACCGGTGTGCTAATATGTATACACACTCTATCGAATTGAACAATGTCGTAAGTACATCTTAACTTCTCAATTTTTGTTTCCTGAAATAAATCATTCTGATTCCGTAGAATTTTCGTGGTTGACAGGCTAGGAGTCAAAGCGTTAAAGAGCCGATGGGAAAGTTGTTGCGACTTCTGCTTCGTAGTGTATCAAGTAAAACGCCTAAAGTATTGACTCCGACAAAGAATTATTGCCACGAAACGGTGCTCGCAAAGATCAACCGCCAATGAAAAGTCACCGGGTTCGTAAAAAGGAATTTCCACCGGGGAAACTGGAGAAAACTCGTGATTATCGATTCGAGGGAGCGGCCGGGCGTTATCGGGTTCCGTACGACGACGCTTTAAACGAGGCTGTTTCGAGCGAAGTATAGTGAAACTCTCGTGACGACAAGAGGCCCATACAGTGCCAGCTTTTGTCTTTGCGAAGGCAAAGGGGGAGATCCGGTTGAAGTTCGTGGCCGAAGAACACCACCGTGTGAGTCACGTTCAGAAATCGCGATAAGTGAACCGCGACGTTAATTCACGGCCGGCCAATTATAGATAGATGCACTTATGCATATTGCACCGGGTATATAGCGGTGTGCAGCCACGGATAAGGTTCCCACCAGCGGGATCATGAAAGTATAATAAGGCTCCGCGAACGGGACATTCGTTGGACCATTACCTTGGATTAATCGTTCGATGTTAATTGTAGAGAAACGGGGATATGTGGGTGGAATGTGTGCTAGTTGTGGGAAAATTTCGGGTTCGCCCGGAAATTCGTCGAACCGATCAATGAAAACTAATTAATGGCGTCGAGCTTCATTTTAAATCATCCACGATAACGAACGAACACGCGAAATGTTAAAAATTGCTGATCTTTTAACGTTAGCTTGCGAGAAAGATAATTTAGTCTCTACGAATCAGAGTGAAATTTGTGCCGTTAAAACGCGGAATGAGTGCAGATCTGAGAATAGTTTTCGAGTGGAGGGAAGCGAATCGGCTCGGATCCAAAGAAGGCCATTACCCAGCTCGAAAATTGAGTCACTTCCGCGAGGATCGTCGAATCAACGTCGCGGCGAGTAAATAGGCCAGTTCGCGTCGTCGCGGCGAGGCAGAAATAAAAATGCAGCGTATCGTGCGTGCGAGTGTGCGTATGCGTGTGTAGGTATATGGGCGACGAACGCGGGTCGTGAATCACTCGGGTCGAAAATAGTGTGCCAGGAGAAACCCGCATGAGCGCGGGTGATGAAAAGGTCTAACAACAATGCCGGTGAACGACTATTGGCATCGATGAGCGGACATTCGCATCTGTGAAAGCAACGCTCACTGCGAGAGACCGCGGGAAAGGATTGCGCTCACTGTGAGAGAAGTAAGAGGCTCTGCGAGTGCAGTTTCTTCGATTGATTATTTGAACTTTTTGGCTCTGTCGAGCACAGCTTCCGGTTCCCATGAATAATCGAGGAGAATGGCTCTGGGATTTATAGGCTCGCCCGTCTGGGACCGTGTCTTCTTTTATATCGGGTGCGAATGAATTCATTCTGCTTCATTACCGAGTCGAGAGTATAATTAACTGGCCGAGCTACCTGACCGCTCCATTCCGTGACGACTGTGTACCCTGCGCGATGATTAACCTGTTTACTCGAACGAACTCGTTATTTATATTCGTCCCGGGACTATTATTATTTTTTAGCAAAAGCCTTTCGTCTTTCATACGTCTCTTAATTGCCAGAGAATTTTACCGTCTTTCAAGTGGTGCAGGTGTTATACTCATTCCTGTTATTGGAAATAGGTGGTTAAATAAGTTAACAAAACAAATACCTAATAAACTCTAGTTTATTTAAGTTAGCTAGGAAGGACTTGGAAGGACTTATCGCTATGCTCGCTAGTCAAAGACTGAAAGGAAACCCAAAAAGGGCAGACCGGAAAAGTCCGTTGCCCGCTTGAGATAAGGACCAGGCCTGTATTTTGTCTCTAACCCTGACAGTTAGGTATACAAAACATTCACCGGACCCATGGGTCCGCTGACATGTTTATGCCTCAGTAATTATCTCACGTAACCAAATCCATTTTTGTCTTTATGAATAGACGCATTGTAACTATGAATCCAACACCTGTAACATCGAATGCAGTTGTTATTTCGTTTCGTTTGTGTTTTTGTAACGAGTTTTAGAATGTTGCGCATAATAGATAAGGAAGAGTTTTTGACAGGATGTAAAAAGCTGAAATAGTAGTCAAATTAGAATAGAGTTAACGCATGGCAAACTATGAATTTGTTTTGCATGCATTAGGTGATTCATTCTTGCTATCTCCTGCAGTTCGTGGTATTACATACCTTTTTTATAAATTACTTTGTTGTTCGACATCGAAATCGAGATCGAACAATATAGATAGCGACTGGTGTTTATTGAAAAATCATGTGATCACAATCGTGGTATTATCTCAGCGTTATCTTGGCATTGTCGTTTCTTAAGACGGCTTAAGTCTTGTTCAAATGTTATGTTATAGAGTACGAATGTTTGAACAAATTTTTATGGACTGATTTATACGAGACGGAGGAGAAGGAAAATCAGTTTGCAATTGTCACCTGATCCAACAGTAGCATGCTAACGACAACAATGATACAGTGGTGTTTATTTACAAAAGTGTAACGATTCTTAGGAGTGTTCTTGACAAGGCCTGCTGATCACTGGTAACTGTATAAGAAATAAACATAACAATCGTAGGAAACACGAAACCAGAACCAACGCAACACAAACGAGAAAGAAGTAAGTGTCAGCGATAATCGGGCGCAAAGTCTGCGGCTACACGGGGCGTGTATAATTCGTGTATGTTGCGGAACGTCCTCGCGAAATCGCATGGTAGATAGCGGCGCGTTATCGCCGCGATATCGTCGCATCCGCGACGGATCGAGAACCGCGACGGGAAACTCAGTTGGACAGATCAGTGACGGGGCACGAGGAACGGGGGGAGAGGTAAAAGAAAAAGCGGCTGTCACGTACGCGTCGCATTATGGTAACGAGGATGGTAGCGCGCGGACCGTAGATTTCGAGGATCGATAAATGCGAGGGGGGGGGGGGGGGGGGGCTTTCGGGAAAACTACTATCCCAAACCACTGTGTTCCAAAGAACATGCTGGCTGGCCAAGACTATATCTTTATACATATTTTTACTGAAGCCAATTCCAAAGAAATGATATATTGCGACTCATACTACGATACTTTAATACACACGTCATTCATTCTAAGAAACCAAAAATAAAATTGTTCGCGTTGTTCGTGTCTCATAGGACAATGTATAAGGAAGCTATTTATTCAGAATCAATAAAGACTGTCTATCAAATTGGTACGGATGAGGATGCAGGACGGGCAGGTGAAAAAAATTGAGCGAATAGAAAGTTATTTCTGATCATTCACTTGCGAAGAACTGTCTTTTTTGCCACGTAAATTTTGAGGCTTGTCCTGCCAGCACGCGTTTGAAACGTTATGCGACGAAGCAAATCGTCTGTGACGAACGAGCGTTGAGTGGAAACACGCGCTGGAAACCACAGCGTCGTCCACGAACTAGCGTAATTGCGTTCGGTGCGGAATTCGTCTCGCTAGTTTAACCGTCGATCCTTTCCGCGTCGATCTTTCTACCGATCGTCGATCGGGCAAGCCTATCAGGCCCAGTTCTCGACGGATTTTTTCGGCCTGCTCGATCGACCAAGATGCTCGTCTATTGAACTTCAATCGGAACTAGCGACACGCGAGAAACGATCACGATTTCACGCGACCACGCTCGATCACGCCGCCATTCCCATTCGCAATAAGTGATTTCGTTCGAAAATGGTGAATTCTGCGAAAGGTCAGACATGTACCAAGATTGCTATGCCGAGCGGTCGAAGGTGGAGCAACGTGATAAAGATCATCGCGATTTTCCCAACGCTATTGATTTTGTCGCAGGTATCTCGGTTCCTTCTGGTCTTGCTCAATTTTTCATTGCGATAGGTCTGCGTCGGGGTTCGCGGATCGATCGTATTTACCGATTGCTTCTTGTATTCCGTGGATGTCTGATTGCAAGGCAGCTTGTTTACAGTTGGTAATTATAGTGATACAGGCTTCGCCACTTAGTTTTGCATTAGAAATTGAGGCCCTCGCTAATTGGCGAACGTGAGTGGAACAACTGACGAGCTGTTTCTCTGGAAACAGTTCTCCGGAGCTGTTCGTTTGCATGGAACGCTCGATTTTCACAAGTACTTGTGAACAGTTTGCGAGCACTGTTCGACAACTACTTCACGGCCGAAACAATTTATGGGGAGCGATGTCAAAATGTTGGCTGTACTCCCTGTTAACGAAAAAGGTGTTGGGACATCCATTTTATCATCCTCTTCCAAGTAAAGTGTTCACACGTGGTCTGTCGGTGAACCAAGCAATCCGTCTTCTACTCCAACATTTACAACGGTAGAAATTGTCGCAAACGCTCTAAACCTCCTTATCAATTTAACAAATAAACAGCGGTGAAAGAGAGCATTAGATAACTTTGACAAGTAAGCCTTGTCCAGGGTTGTCACAAGGTCTTAATCCCGCGTTCCCAGGCCCTAATGTTTCCCAGACGTTCTCGCCTCACGAGAAAACGGGCCCAGCCCCCTAAAATAAATGGAAACCCTATGTATCGAATTACAAGTCAGGTTTTTCGAGTTATCGAACGCTCCTCGCTGGTAAAAGCAGAGGACTTCGAGAAACACGCGCTGAGAACGCCGCGCCGCACCGGGCGTGTTGATGCCTAATAAATTATGCCTCGTCCCGCTGTTTCCTCTCGCGTTTCCTTTTTATTTTTCGTCCGCGCAATTTGCCACGGAAGCGTTAATGCACCGCCCACGCGGTCACGCGAGAGATCATTTAAATTACGGCTGACAAAATGGCTCGAACCCTACCTCGGACTCGACGTAATTATTCTTGAAGCCTCGGCCGTCGAGCTGTTACGACAACGAGTTTTAATATGACGCTGGCGAAACGGAATCGTTGATCGGGCGAATTATACTCGCCATCAAACTGAAAACATGATAATTATCGAGCTTTGTACGGCTGATCAAAGCCCGGCGAAATGAGAATAGGACATAGATCCCGGTACTCTTCTTTAATTGGATAAACTGTTGGCACAGCGAGCTGATGATTTCGCGGCAATTAGTCTTTGATCAGTCTCTGTGTGTTAGAAAATTTTTGACAGTGCTCCACTTTTATGGTTTCGCAATTACGAAGGGTAGGAATAAATGTTCGTTTAGTTCCGCTTTCTCGCAACAGCTGCGGAGACTTTTTCCTCCGCACGGAGATCTGTCCGATAATGGATAATGAAAACCAATAAACGTGCAAGTAGGAATCATAATTGATTCGAAGAAAGTGGTTCGCCTCCAATCCAAATAATAATGGGAACTATGGAGCGTCGCGAATAATCGTAGCAGTCTACCGATCGCATTGTTCCCGGTGAAACTCCGTCGCAGATATACATACGTACAAGCCGGCTCTTAAACGTTCGACCGAGTAACGAGATAAACCGGAGCCCACCTATCGATGCATCGACACGAACGCTTGTACCTCGGTACACGTACACCGAGCCCGTTATCTTTTTAATCGTTCACGATTGTTCGCCATTGTTGTATAATCGCCGGTACATGGTAAACGGAGTGCTGCACGCAGAAATCGCAGATGCTCCGAGCGGAGAAAGTGACTCGGTTGACACGGTATTCTTTCCTTCCGCCGATCGATATCAAAGATTTATGCAAATTGTCCCTCCGCCGGAAGATTGATGGCCGCCGTAACTGCATCAGCCTAAATACTCGAAAAAATCGCCGACTCGAGAAGAGACCTCTCGGAAATATCGACGCTCTCTCGGCTATTCTACTTCGCGAGGAGATTAGTAGACCATCCGTACATCAAAAGTGGCACGAGGAGGATTCCTTTCTCCGGTGGTCGTTTATTTTGAGTCGAGTCTCCTGCTGATTCTCGGCTCTTCGCGGCCTGGACACCTGCGAGAACGATTTCCTGCTATTTTTTTAACCTTGCTGCCTTTTCAATCTTCTGCTGTTAGAAAAAGTAAAATTATACACTAGATATATTCGATTCCAGCGAGAAAACCGTTACGAGTCCAAGATTCCCATTTATTTTCCTCGCGTAGGTCGTGCAGATCTATCATCAGGAAAAATATTTGAAATTATAGTGCAGCAGCTTAAGCAGTTAGCAATTTTGCAAAAATTTTTCTACAATATCTTGTCCGATCGAGAAATTATTGAAATTGACGCCAGGGTGGCGTCAACGGCACTCGGGGTGCCAAGCGTTACAAGCGAAACCGGAAGTGGTACATTTTTTTGTAGAAATCGATTCAGACCAACGATTATAGGGTTGGCTCAAGAGCGCCAGATTAAATAACAAAGAGGAACGCCGTGGAAACGAGCGATTAATAAGCGAGGAGCGGGATTAATCAGCGCGTCCGCGGGATCGAGAAAATAAGTGGCGAACAAGGGGACGACCGTGATGATTTATAAAAGTCTATATTACCTCCGGCGCCCGCAGAAATACGCGGTCGTTTTGCGAAAACGAACGTTAACAGGAATTTGTGGTTTTCCGGCGCTGCGTTCGCTCGTCGCTGTCGTTTGGCTGGTAGTTGCCGAGGACCCGGCAGATATACAGCGACGCCTCCCTCGGTCCGCAGCTCTTGATCTCGGGACAAGACGCTTAATTAGCAACCTTCGTGTCTATAGTTTCCTCGTGATCATTCCCGCTCGTTCATCGTTGCTAATAAAGTCGTCATTAGAATTATTATTGGGCGCTGCGAATTTTGGGAACCTGGCACCGTCCATTGTTCTGAAACGGGGCCGCTGGTTCGATGAAATTTATGCGAAAGGCAGTTGGACATTAATAGAGATTCCACACAGATTTCTGAATATTTATTTTTCCTGCGGCCGAGCGGAGTATTTCTGGTGGCTATGATCATTCTAATTTTCGAGAAGACAGAGGCTGTGTAATAAATGCACGATCAGCATCAATGAACCGCGTGTTCTTCATCGCGATACGGAATGCGTGCCCGAGCGAACGGCTTGAGTAATGTCTTCCGGCGTCTATATCAGATGAAATTCTCCATTAAAGTGATAGCCGATCTGCGAACATCTTGCACGCATGCCAGCGGATTATCTTGAGTGCGGGGGAGGAAGAGGAGGATGCCGCTTTAAAATCTGGAGGATATCATGATCGGTGGATCGGTCTGGGTGGTCGCAAACACCTTGTACACCGAATCTTCGTTGGTCCTCCAGCCTCTCGGTGCTTATAGAGATTCAATTTGTTTGCCGGGACCGGTCACGTTCCCTCGTTTCCAAACGTCTCTCTGGACATCGCGACTTGACTTTCCGCCAGAATCGTAAATCTGTAAGGTTGCCTGACGTCATTTCTTCTGCGCCGTCAGGCTACTACACGCGTAATCCGCGAAATACTCTCGCTGAAATAGCTTCGGGATTACTCACGCGGCTGGCCGGCCGGCCGACCGGGCCGCGGCATGATCCTTTTTCGAACGCTTCTCGAACCGTGCGTGTGCGTTTCGCCAGAGCCGCTTAGCATACGTCGTGTGCCTTCTCAACCGTGAATTAGGCTCGTTTCGATATGGGTTCGCCTCACCGAATCTCCATTTTAGGGGACCAGAGGCGTGACCAGTGGAAACACCGTCTCATTTAATTTGTGACGAAAAGTTGCAAACTCAATCAATTCGATTCTACACCGTGCCGACGCTGATCCACGGATCACTGCCTACCAGTTCTCGGGATACATACGTCGATCGTAATCGGTAGCTCGATCTTGCTCTCAATCGTAGAAACCGTAATCGTGATCCAGCCGTTTAGTGCCGGCCTCCGAGATCGCGAATCGTTTGATGCGTGTTTACGACGGCGATCAATCGTCTGAACGATTATCGTCTATCTTGCCAAATCGAAAGACTTTCACGGGGGAGGCCGTTAAACGGTATCGTTTTCGTAAAATGTTGAGAAAAATGAGGGGAACAATAACAAAACTGTGTAAACTAATCTTGCGCAGCTTTGCTGATGATTGCTTTGATCTAATACAGCTACTTCAGCCACGATTCTACGAATCCATGTAGGGACAGCGTAAACAAATAATGTGGAGGCCAGGTTCTACTCTGGGATTCGTCAAACGAAAATGACTGTACTTCTTGATCATACCTAATTCCACGAGTACTGTTAAATTTTGGCGATAACGTACTACAAGAACATGGATGCTCTTCGACAAGAATTGTTAGGAAATTGCCTACAAAAAGGGGAATGTACAGAAATGTTTACAATGCAATTTACGAGCTTGAATATTGTTGTGGAAGAAGATTGCAGTACAGTTTTGGCAGACACTGTCACCTAGAAGTGAAGTCGAACAACTGCGATATACCGATAGGCGTTGAAACGAGGATATTGGCGAGTTCCCGTAATGTGATTAGAGTGTTATACTATGGCTTCTGAGCCAGGCTGCCCAGATACCAGTTGGATACCCTAAACTACCCTGATACTGGTGAACTGGTGCTCCGTTTCTGGCGGCCGCTCGAACGGGGTCACTCTTGAAGTCAGCGAGGATCTGGATATAGTATTCGCGGTTCCACGGAAGGGACTAGTCATCTTTTATTTTAACCCGTTGAAAGAGTACCTGGTATCATAGAAATAAGTGACTTTAATTTCGCGAAACTTTTGAAAATGGATTGAAAGAAGAATGATTCCATCGACTTACGTGCAACATGCACGCGTTGGGCGACTGTTTTCCGATTGGTCGGCGCTCTATTTTCCCTGGCCGCGTCGAGGTGGCCAAAACTGCGCTCAATATACATTTACGTCCCCCCCACGAAGAGCTCTGCGAGGAGAGGGTACCTGTACGCTCCGGGCTGACTCAGCCCGTATATATTTCGGCGGGTCGAGTGGTTCTCGTCAAAAGGAAGTATTTCGCGCTGAGTCAACCACGAAATCCCGAAACTGCATGCGACCGGTGTCGCCTCGAAACTGGTCGCTCCCTACCGATGAGCGTGACGTGACTCGAGATCCCGTGATTACGCTCGTCATTCGATCGGACTTTCAATGAATCCCACGCTAAACAAGATAGGTACTGACCGCTCCGATTTTGCCACACCGAATTGCCAAGAAACTATCCTCGGATACGAAACATTCCGATGGAACATATGTATTTTTCATATTTATTCAACCCACTCCATCAAGATCAATGTCAATCCGATCGAACTCAACGGAAATAGCCAATCATTTGATGTGACTTCCAGAAAGGTAGGATTTGGATGGGACGTTTATAACTCTTGGTCAACTGCACCCAACTCGTTGCCTGAATAAATGTTCCTGATCAAAATAGAATAATTCTGAATCAACGCTAGCGAAGTGACTGTTGGACTGGTATGTACCTGTATTTAGATGACGGAATTATTTGTGCAGACTTGAAAACTAGTTTCTGCGCTCGTAGTTTAACCACACTAAATTTAGATAGTAAATCTACGAAATTCCTGAGGAGTCGTCTCTGTCTCACGAAGTAAATTTAGCTTCTCTTTCATCAATTAAAATATCGTATAATATTCTTGTCGTGTTCACAGCTGCGACCATATCGTGCTATTTTTGCAACTGTGCATCTATGCTAAGAAGATTTCGCCTTGTGGAAGTCCACGCGAAGTTCAGCGATCAAGTACGAGTTTCAAGGGAAGTTTGGCGTTCGTTTGGCTTGGTCGGTGTCCGTTTTCTCGCGATCCGAAAATATCGACGCATCCGAATAGGCTTCTCGCGATTTTACGTGACTTTGAACGTCAGCGGGATTAACGCGCGGCGTCGCTGTAAATTTCGTGGTGGTGGATCGCGAGCGGCATCGAAAATAATCGGGGAAAAGAGGCGTCGTAATCGTTCATTTACTACCGGGGCAGACCCAGTGGCCGAAACCGCGCTCCGGGACGTTCTATTCTCGGCTAGAAGCGTTCCAAAACAGGGACAGGTCCGATTTCTGTCATCACTTGACGCCGCCGTACCTCGGGCTACTTTATCGACCGGTCGTAAAACTCCGAAAAGCATTGCGAGCGTTCCTATGGTGTTTCGGAGCCGCGTTCCGAGAGCCGAAGCGCGATTCTGTTCACGATCGAGATCGTTCCGAGCTTTATTTCCGTGGTGCCTCCACATTCCCTATTAATCGGCGAAGACCCGACTCAGAACAGCACTCCTTCATAAACCACTCGTAAACTTCCGAAACTTGTTTCAAACCCAGCAAACTAACACGAGTCGCCCGAGCTTCAGAGAACGTTAATGTAACAAAATCTGTGTACATTGTCGACGAATTGCTTTTGATTTAACTCGCGAAAGGTAAACCTACACGATTTTATGCATATCAGCTCCTACAGGAACTTTCAAGGAACGTGTGTCGGGAGATATACGAATGCCGTAAAACTTTTAGCAGCCAGTGCACGTACATCGGGAGTCATTTTCGACCCACATTCGCTACCAACGTCACAGCCGCAGTCCACATCTATTTCGACGAGGGATATGTGTCAAGTAGATTCTACTTTTGGAATCCGTACGAAAGAAGTCGTGAGCGTTTTCGTTTACGGCTGACAGGATCCATCTCGCTCGAGTATCTCAATCATCGTCCAATTTTCTCGAGCAACAAACCTAAGAAAGTTCTTCGAACAGCTGTTCAAAATCTGTTTCACGGTTAGTTTTCATTCCTGGTTTGTCTTTCCGGGCGTCTTCGGGCTGTTTTGCATGCTCGTATAGATCGAAAGCGACTCTGTTCGCGTGGAAAGATCCAGCCAATAGATAATATCGCGGGAAGATACGGTTTCTCGTCACGACGCTGTAGAAAGGCCCGGACCGCTGCGAGGATCACCTATTAGCCGCGCAGAGATTCATGGGTGATGCATAATTCATAAGGGAAGACACTTCGCGGTTTTTTCCCGGGCGAGCCGCGCCAGAACTCGTCGATTGGCAACGACGCGACGGGAAGCATAATTTGCTTGGCGTGGGCTCTGTTCGTCCGATGATTCGGAAGCTGGCCTAACGAGAGCTTTCAAGATTGTCCCGAAAGATCATTGAAATTTTCCTCAATTATTCTGTCTCGTGTCAAAGTTCAAGTGTCGATTCTTTATGCAAACAACTGGACACCTGGTTGCACACTTTCAATTTCTGTTCGATGCTTTTGGATGATCGTAGATTAATGTACAAATGGAGGCATAAAAATATGCGTCAACGAAAAAATTATAAGAAAATACCCAGGCCGTAGAAAGGCGATGAATTATCGATTCTACAATGCGTCGGGGGTTTTGCGTCTTCGTTTTCGTCGTCGAACAGATGTCCAGAGCCCCAAATCAGACTATCGAGAAGCCCGACTAGTATTAGCCGTGAGTCACGCAAGCATTCCGCAGAATCCCTCGAACCGAGCGGCCGGAAACGTGACGTGGACCGGCAACAAATCACTATGAATTTGTTCTGGCCGACTTGGCGGTTATGGGAATCTGCTGTTTTCGAAAGGTGTTGGTGTCCCTTAGCTTCACGCACTTAAAAAACACATTTCGTCTCGAGAGAGAAAGAGGGAGGGAGAGAAAAGAGAGAGATGCTCGAACGAGTTTTAGTGGTATTTAGCGGAGGTTATTAATGATACTGGATAATCTATGGATCCGAACGGGCAACGGGATGATCGAGCGTCTTGGAATCGGTGGATCCACGGGCAATAAGTTACTCGAGTACGCGCGATCATTCATCGGGAACAACCGTTCATCTGTTCGCGATCTCCTCTCGAATTTCACCGACGACACGCAGCCTACTTGCGAGAGGATGTTCGGTCCTGACGTTGCTGAACACGCGAAGATAGTGGCTGTCTGCCTTTAGGAGAGGCTTCGGGATCCCACGGCCCGGTGTCGTACCGTTTCCACTGTTAAATACTCCTTTTACCAAGATTATGGCGACCTTTCACGAACGGAGTCCTGGACAAATAATCCCGGAGGTAATGTTGACCTAAAAAAAGTTACAGGGACGACTCCACTGGGAAATAGACTGTAAAGATGACTACGTGGAGCGGTAACGCTTGCAGAAGAAAAATTCCCTGCTCAATTTTTCCAAGAGGAAAGCCATCGGCGGAAAGCGGTCGGTTCTCAGGACAATTTCAGTGCGAGAAAAATGTTCAAGATCATTTCCAAGAAGAAATACTGCAAGCACCACTAAAGAACACCTGAACACCGTTTACGCAAATCGATTCCACAGATCTCGAAGGTTCAAGAAAAGATTATAGGCAGTCTGACCTAGCCTTGAGGATCCAAGCCGCCTGGAAAGCGACTTCCCTAGATCTTTGACAGAGTCGTGATTCCTAACTCGCGAAGTCCATTAGCCCAAGATGCAGAATCTGCAGGATCAATCTTAGAGGAAACCTGGAGGACTGACACGGATTCCTTTTGCAACCGCGTTACAGGTGCACCAGCTACGATAGAGGACAGAGGTGTTCCAGCGACGTGCAATTTGCTTAGCATATAATTTCGAGAAGACAACGTCCAGTGAAAGCGGCCCCTCTTGGTTGCGATTTATTAAGGATTCTATCGTGTGCGGCCAATCAAGACGTTAATCTCGCGTCGAAGCAGACGTGACCGAGCCGTGGACGTGACTAACTGCCTCGTAGCTTAGGTGACCATCGAGGAAAAACTGAGTCGAGATAAATCGTGGGCACGGTCTGGCATCGTAAGCAGTATGGCAGGAGCGTTTCGTTGGTTTGTTAGTCCTCGGGATTTGACGAGAAAAATGTCAGGAATTCCGGCACGGATTCTCCACGGAGAAGACTTCCACCTCGTTGTCGAGACAGGGAACGTTCCTCCACGACGCGGTCGCACCTTGCTGCCTTCGAAGAATCGCAGAAAGGTGGCTGGCAGCGGTTCAAAGCGAGGAGAGCGAGCGACCTGTGCTTATTCGGAATCCCGGACAGAGGATGCCGTAAAACGGCGAGCACACGCTTTATTATATCTGCCGGGCGTAAATTTAGGCGAGTCCCGCTCGAAAACGCGACAAGCTTTAAGCCATTAACCGTCCGAAGCCCGGGACTCCGTGAATTAGGTTTCTGAAACTGAAAGAATCGAATTTCTTAGAGATTGTGGACAGAGTTACGTTGGTCTGGGTCCTCTAAAATTTGATCGACTCGCGGAAATAACGTCCTTCTAGACTTATGGCAATCCAGGTTCGTCCATCGAAGTTAGAAAAATATTGGAACTGGTTGGGATTATTGATTTAGAGTTAACAGAGGCAATTAAATTGGATAACGAGCTTTCATTCGTTAGAGACGATGGTGAAAGTGAATTTAGGGCATCTGTGAGGCCATATGCTACTCTGCGAACGTCGCGACGCGTCGCCTAAGTGACCCTCAAGTGGTTAATAAGCTTTTCATCTAACTCGAAGCCTGATAAAACACTTAACAGAGTGGACTAATAGCAAGCTCCATCTAATTCCAATTTATATAGTCGAAACGATAACAATTACTCTTTTTAATAATGACAAATGGGTTCCAAGAGGCTATATGCTTTGCCATAGATACACAGGAGAGTTTATACTTCGAAGGAACTTCATTCTTGCCGGAGTTATTTTTACTCTGAATCTATTAATGCAAAGGAGCAAAGGATACACTGTTGCAACTCTCGGCTCCAAAGCTCTGAGAACCGGCGCCACAATTAGACGGGATTCTCGTTTCAACAGCTACCATTAAGTCCAGCTCTTATCACCCGTCTACTGGTATCTCATCGTCATCTCGGAAATTCGCGATAAAATCGCCGCGCGGTGGCTGGAAAGGATGTGGCGCCTAGAAAATGCAGTCTACATTCGATCGCGGTTCCCGCGAACTTTTGCAGTGGTGATCCGCGGATTGGGCAATTAGCAATTAGCGGCGCGACCGCGCGTCTTCAAGGAAACGAAGGCAGACAAGCAACTCTTAGGAATGTTAAGCGCACAGAGTTATGGAGCGTAAGTAAACGGCGCCTAATGAATGGCCTAATGAATGGCCGCGAGCTGGTGGAATATTTCGAGCTCGAGTCAGTAGCCAATCCAGCAGCGTCATCGGGGTAACATTAGAGGATCAGAGACCATAAGGAGCCGCGGAATTCGGGAAACATGCAAGCGGAGAAGAATAGGGAATCTGTTTCTCTTCTCGATCTCGAGCGATCCGACTCAAAAAGACGTTTGATCGCTCAAGTGTCTCGATGACAAAGCCGCTTTTCATCTCACTAATTGCATTCCGCGGTGACGAAGAGAGTAGGGGACGAGCTGATAATTTTTTTCGTTGGACACTCTTGAATCGAGCTACTCGCATTCCTCGGTTCGATTCACCAGCTACCGAGATGGTTGCCTCGTTCTCGGGCGCTCGATTCCTCGCGCGGAGCACGTGAACGCCCAGGAATCCGCTTCGCATACGTATGCACGCCTGCTCGCTGCTCCGCCAACTGAAAAGAGGGAAAACGAACCTGTATGGTCCAAGGAAGCTCGGGGAAATCGTTGCTTTTCTCTCAGAAACCTCGGAGAATGGCGACTTTGTTCCTCGAGTGAAAATTTCGCAAAATCGAAGCTGTTTCTGCATGCGGAACGGAGACTAAAAAGTTCAGATTTATAACCGTGAGCATATTTCTAGAGTTACGAGCTAGCTCCTAAATCAGCCCAGAGCTGAATCTTCGTAATTGAACGATTTTTCTCGGCTCCAATATGTAAATCGACCTTATAGAAACGTATAGGCTTCGTATTCGGCGTAAGATTTTCTTGGCACGAGCATTAGTCGACTATAACTCTGTAGCATGTTTGAAACAGTACTTGATTGGTTTAATTGTTCGAAACCTCTTCAATCGTACGTCTATTGTAACAATTCACTTTTCGCAATCATGAAACAGTATTTTCCTTTTTGATGAAATCGAGAGGCTTTCACAGGATTTCACATTAAAAGTGAATGGGTATGTTCAAGAGAGTTCTCTTGATTTTATATAAAATTAATGGATCACCGAGAGCAGTCTAGGGGAACATCAGGTGCCTAAGACAGCGCCCAGCTGTGTCTCTAGCCAACTTTTCCCTGTTCAACCATAAGAATGATCAAAAGAGCAGTAGATCACCAGGCCCCCGGTTAGTTCCAGCACGTTTGGCATCCACGAGGGACAGAAATCACTCGGATGATGCGTTTACGAGCATGTTCGAACTCCGCGACACGCCCACCTCGGTGTTCCACGACGAAGCCGACCAAGTTAAACAACCCAAGTTTACACGGCCCTGTGAACTTTGTTCTTCCTGACGATCGGCTTTCATAGGGAGCTTTTGTAGGAAGTGAAAAGTCGGCGTACACCGGTTGGGCGACGTTTATTACGTTCATGGGGTTATCGTTCGACCACGATAATAAGCGCGGCGATAATTCGCGAGCGACCTCGCGATCCCCGGTTCCGCGAAACCGTCGGAACAATCGCGAAATTCTAATCGCATAGAAAATTGATTCAGACCCCATTCGTTCCGCAGAGCGGCGAAACGCGTTTTCACGCTCGCCGATGCTTTCGATTTCGCGTTCTTAGAAACGATCGATATTCTACGTATATCCTTTCACGTCAGAAAAATGCTATTTTCTAAATTCTAAATAAACGATTCTCCTCCGAGGCACACAGGATTACATTGATCCTAATACACGATCCGATTTTTTGGTTCTTTTTAACGTATACGCTAGAAAATTGTTCTACTAACGCACATATTAACAAATTCATAAATAAAATTAGAGAATAAGGCTCAACAGAGGAGGCGAGGATTAATTAATCTTGATATTAATAAAATTAAAAATCGCCGCGAGCCATGTGTAGGTGAACTGGGAACGTGTTAATTACAATTATGATTACAAATAACGGTTGATTACCGTACCATAGAAATCAGACCAGGATCGTCTCGGTGTTGAGCCGCATTCCGAATTCATTCCTCGCATTCCTGTTTACCGTCTTCACACAGAGATTCGATTCCACTGACTAAATGCTCGGATAAGATAACTATGTACGATACTAGAAATTTTGTTGCATATTTCCTGTTTACCTAAATGCGTGTCCAAGCGATTAACGACTCGATAAGATAAATTGCCTTTGAAAAACATTCCCAGAAAAGGAAGAACTCGGAAGAGGTGTGGAGAAGCAGAATCGCCGCGACGCGTCGCAAATCGTTTCGAGTTCGGAACGTTTCCGATTCGCAACAGAGATACATGCTCATTTCACGATCGCTGAGTCGAGCCGCCTCGCGATTCATCGTTTTACTGTTATAATCGCTGCCAGTCAATCGCAATTGGTTCACAAAGGAACGCGTTTCAATCTCTCTAGCCGACTGGCTGGCCTCGTTGGTAGACAGCGCGATGACGCATGGAAAAGAGTTGTCAGCTTGTTTTGTATCGGTTCAGAGGCACCGTTGCGAAAATATATCGCTGGCCAGAGGCTCCATCGTTTTATCATTGGTTACACTCCGATTAAACGCTTCGCGGTAACGATACTTTTCGGTGTTATTGACTCCGGCGATCTTGTTTCCACGATAACCGAGCCTCTTACCCAGCTGGCCTGTGCAATTATAATTCATTTAGTTATCCGCTCGTTATCGCGAGCTAAAATTAATCGCGCGGCTAATCTGTAGCACCGTTCACACGTCCACGCAAAAATATTCGACAATATTAAAGCAATAATAGAGATTGAAAATGATTTCTGTAACTATTTCTCCAGTCACCATTATTCTCGCGCAGAAACCGTATCTAAAATTATTTCAACAATTGTCCCCATAGTCGTGTATTTAAAAAGAAAGTCTATCTAATTTGTCTGGCAAAAATTGACCCGATTAATTTTTTCTCTAAAATATTGCAACACCCATTTCTGGTACTGTCTCTACAATTCGAGCTTCGCCGCTAATATGTAAATATGAACAAATCGATTTAACGCCGTTTCTTTAACCCTCTTTTTCCCGACACCGTTTTCTCCTGGTCAAACGAGCGTTACGGCGTTACGCCGGTCGTTACTCAATCTTTTCGCGTTTTCTTTTCCTCTTGGTGCGGTGACGCCGCGACGCGACTGACCCGACGACAGAAAGCCACGAAGAAGAAGAGAGTCCCTCGGTGTTACGTCAAAGGATGATGACTCCCGGCTAAAGGCGACGTAGGCGAGACGAAACCACGGAGACCTGTTACTCGGATGCCATCGTGCTTGTACAGACTCTCTGGAATTCGCAGATTCATCGGGCACGATAACAGGAACGAGCCGAGCGTTTCCGGTATCGTCCTACTCCCACGCGTTTCCATGGAGGCCCCGGTAACCACCAGCGATTCCCCCGATATCAAATTGTATTCTTCTTAACCGGCGAACGTGTACCAGAACAGATGTATTTCGAGGAATCCGCGAGGTATGCGCCTGACAAGTAGACCGTTGCAAGTTGTGCTTGTAAGACGCAAGTTTACTTGTAATCGAACACTTAGCCAACTTTTCCGTTCTTTTAATCCTTTGCACTCCAGTGCACCCCCTGAGAGTGATCATTTTTATTTCACTGCACCAATTAATTAAAAATCACACACTTGATCCACAAATATTCCATAAATGGAAGGAACGGTAGAATGGAAGACAGCTATCAAGCAGAGATCTAAACAAGAGGAGCAGCGAGAGATACCATGCCATTACATTATGCACAGCTGCATGGGATCCCCTTGTCTCGAGTACCCCTCTATAATGTTCCTCCCATGATACCAGGGATTTATGTTTCGAATTAACTCGATCGAATCGAATGGAGCTATCGAAGAAGAAAGCTACGCTGGTGGGTAATTAGAAAAAATCTGCAACATTGGCGTATGCACGGTGCACATTATGCGTCTGGTTCGGAGCTGGTTCTCTCGGTCGCACAATGGCAGTTGCCATAGCCGCCATCGGGACGCCATCGGGACGCCATGGGGCCCGACAGAAGCATGCTCGCAACACGGAAGTAAAATGCCAGAAACGCGGCGATATTATACACGCTCGGCAAGCTGGAAGATGCGATTAAACGGGTTTCTAAGAACTAGCAAGGTTTCCGAGGTTCTAGCAATTTCGATAACACAGAACGCCGAGCTTTTGGATAGAGTGATACTCCGTTGAGGGATTCGACAGTGTCCTTATCTCTTCGAAAGACATTCGGCAAAAAGTTTAACGACGCTGCTCGAAGATTAGCGTGCTCGTTGATTTACCAGCGGCATAAACATTGGCCTGGTATTCAACCTGTTTAGCCGAAGCGCCGTGGAATTATGCTGCCCCGTAAAAATGGATTTACGAGACCGGGCTCCGCTGGTTGCGCAACATTCTACCTCGGAAATAATACCGACGAGGATATTGAATAGCTTTTTCTGCGCCGCTCTGCTACGGAGAATATTAGCTGCATTCTTCTCCTCGCTTTCCTTTCGCTCGAATATTATTATTAGATGCAACAATCGGGAATTTATTATTTTCGTGATCAGCCGGTTCACTTGAAAAAATTGTTTCTGTTTGTCGTCTCTTAACGTTGATCTTTTAAATTCCCGAGTGTTCCGACACTAGGTTCTCGGAATAATTCTCTACGAACAGTTTGGACCGTTCTTGATCTACAATCGAATTCCTGGGCCCGTGGTGTCCACCATTGGTGCAAGTTAATTTAATCGAAGCCGAAGCACGCCGGCCCTTCAACTTGTCGTCGAGTATTCCACTTGTTCCCTCCCTCGTCTCGTGTTTCCCGGTGGATCGTCGGAGGGTGATCGAGAGATCCACGTCGTGTACGATCGTCCAGCTTGTCAGGACTCGAATGAGTGGGACAAGAAGGCCCTCGAGAGCGTGCAGTTTTTCGCGACGCCGATATCGGCGATCCTCAATCGAACTGTTGTATCAGGCCGTCTGCGATGCTGGGTCCATTTGCTCGATTTGAAATCGAAAACAGGAGAGCTATTTATGCGGGACTGGCCACTGAGACGTCTTTCCTCCTTTGAGGCCAACTTCCGAGACCTTGAGAACCCTTTCGAGCCCGCGGGAACCCTTGGGAAAATTCTCATGGCCGATTCACTTTCCATACAAAGCTTCCGAGCTTTTTTCGCGACGATTTCGCATACACCCTCGCCATTTTCCCGACCATTTTACTAAGATTCCGTGCTGGTATCCCTCGCCATTTTGAAGAAACATTTAAACCACCGATTACAAGAATTGAAAGCTCCATCTCTGATAAACAGCTCGCAACTGTTCAGAGTTTCGCAAAAATAGTCGAGTCGTTCGTTACCGCTCGATTATCTGCTCGGAGCTAATTATCGTGTGTTTTATGAGCGGGAAAGAGTATTTTTTTGCATTATGGACACGGCGAGCGTTCCGCGGCCGGTTTCAAAACGCCAGGTTACTGCGAATACCGCGGTTCATTAATTTTACCTGGCGATCAAGTCTTGCTTCGGTGGACGTTCACGCGATCGAGCATCCTTACCACGGGGCTTTTTAATTTAGCATTATATTCTTCGGTTTTTAGAAAGCCGTGTACCTTCCTCTTTCGCAAACCGTGAGCCTCGGGCTCTCATTTTTGGCTAACAGTATTCGCAATTACGTATCGTTAGTCGCCGGCGGATGTTTCTGCAACATCGAAATTTCCTGAAGCGGCTGCGGGAGACGAGACATAAACGGAGATTTATTCTCACTCTAAAGAATTTTAATAAGTCGCTAACAAAGTAGCTATATTCTTCAACTATTCCGAAGTTTCTACTCTCCCGTACTTCATTAATTTTTGACGTTAACGCGTAGAATCCGCATTCCGAGTCTCAGAATCAATGAAATTTATTAAACCCTCGGGCGCCCCTTAAAAATAGTTACATTAAAAATCGTCAGGTAGTATTCCAGCTATTTTTGTTGTACATATTAAACAACTATCTATTTAGTTATCGAACAAATATATTAAATGCGTGTGGGAACGAGGGAGTTCTTAGGAAGATTCTAAGTTTAATAACGGCAGACAGAAAGGCAGAAAGATTTGCTAGGCGTGTTGCGAAATTCAATCGAGTTTCGACAGTGGCTCGCGAACTTGGCTTCCTTTCGAAGACCGTGGGAGAATGGAAAAGCAGAAACTCGATCTCCAAAGTGTGCCTACGCGAACGAATCGGCTGGTAAACGCATCTGAACCGTGTGCGGTGTGGAAGCGGTTTCGATTCGCGGAACAACAACGAGTCTCTCACGAGGGTATCGCGTAGGTTGCCGGAGCAGAGTATAATCGGGCGTTACGCGCAAATGCAACGCAACACTGACTTTCTCGCCGACCATGTGAACCGCAGCTGCAGAACAGAGAGAACACGTGGTCGCCCGTTGATCCCGACGCGGATCTCGCATATATGTATGTGCATACTCTTTTCTACCCCTTGCTCCTCGAGCTCCAAAAATTCTCCAAAAATTGCTACGCGCAATATAAATGCACGTCGCAGTGTCGAAACGAATCTAGTGGTACCATAGACGTCAGACAAAGTGTGAAAGCTTCGCAACGAGTGATTCGCTGTTTAAACACTTGCGAATTTGTTTGAAGCCAGAGGAATAGTTCCCGTTGTAGAGAACGCAGGAATCGCAAATGGTGACCGTGTCGATAAGCGTGTTCGCTTGTCCAAGGCCGAAGGGGAAATAGTGCAAAAAGCGGGAGCAGGAATCCGGGAATCGCGTGTTCCCGAGTTGAGCCGAGCAGAGCAGCGCAGCGTCGCGCGTCGGCCCTTGGAAGCAGGTTAATTTTCCCCGCGGCTTCCGGTGACCTTGGGACCGGCGCTGCACCGGTTACAAGGAAGAAACGAAACCGAGCGAGACTCTCCCATTCATTGCACATTGCACCGCGGCGGGGATGCGCGAGGATAATTGGGGGAGAGAGCGCAGAGCGCAGTCGGTCATCCTCATCGTTCTCGGCGGAATGCCGCGAATACCAATTCCCCGCAGGTCGTTCACCCGCTCCGCTCGGCTCGGCTAGGCTCGTTTCAGATCGTCTCAGCTCGAGGAAAACCGGGAACTCGTTCCCTCTCGTCGATCCTCCTCTGTTTCCAAAAAGTTCTCTCTCCTCTCCTTTTGATCCACCGTCTCTGAGGCAACCTATTTTTCCATTTTTGTGAAACACGCGTATAGACAACGTGTCCGGTTTCCAATCGCACCCACCGCCTCCGGAATGCTAGCCGGTTCGCCGGTCGACGGGGTTTCTGACTCGAGCGGGGGCGGAAACCGGAATCGAGAAGATTGACCTCTTAATCGAGCTTCTTCCGGGTTCTTGAGCCGTCCGATGGAATTTTATCTAATTTTAAGCGGTCGTTTCTGCGGATCTTAATATCCCCGCTCTTGAGGAAATGATTGTCTACGTGGGGAGGGATCTTCGACCCTTGGAGCGACTCGGAAACTTATTAGCAAATTGTTGAAATTAAAGTTCTCGGTGCTATTATTTTAGAAGTAGATCTATGGATCGTAAGAGGACGAAAGTGGGAGGATCGTCTATCCGATCGCAGGCGAGGAACGGTTTCCCGTGAACCGTTGTGTAGCGACGGCTCGCTGGAATAGATGCACTTTTAATGAAACGACCGAGGCACCGTTCGAAATATATTTGATACGTATAGAAGGGGTCGATGGTAGCGGTAGGACGAACGGGAAAAACTGTTCGTCGGTGCTCGTTTGTCATTAAGTCGGCTGAAAGTCCATTAAATGCAAATAATGTAATAGAAGAGGCCGTCGAGCGGGCGAATTTACGTATCAAACGGGAGAGTCGCCGATGACACAGCAGGCTGCGCTGGATCGATCGAAATACCGTACCCTGTTTACCAGGGAAACGAGTATCTGGAACTTTCTGAATTTTCTGCGCCGCGATTCGCGATCCACCACCCACGATATCGAACGCCGTGCCAAATTCTCACGCTGCCAGGCTACGATTCCTACCACGGCTACATACTATACCACGACATTATTTCAGATTCCGACCGTGACATCTCCTCGGGAAACTTGCGGCGAACTCGTCTCGATTCACCTTCGGCATTTCGGAAAGTATTAAAAGAAAGCCACGCTTTCTGCCGGCGAAATTGATTTTCCCGACGTCGGACATACTTGGAAATAGCGGGAAGCTTCTCAGAACTTTTAATACCTTCCAATAATTTTCTACTCCTAGCCGATTACACCAAAGATAAAGCTTCTTGATTGTGTTATTTTCTCTCGCAGGAGAAATTAATTTTTCCTCCGATACAGAAATAGCATTATAAGGATTTCCACGTGGCAGAAATTTCATAATTTTTAACACTTCAGAAGAATCCAGTTGTTATGCCTAGCTGATCAAACTAAAGATAAGGCTCCTTGGTGCATTATATTATTTTCTGGACGAGTAATTAATTTTGCCCGAGGTAAAAATTGCTACTGAAATGCACTCCACGCTGTAGAAATTTTATAATTATTTAATACTCTACAATAATCCACTTTTTCTTCTTAGTTGGATAACGACGAAATTAAGTTTTCCTTGCGGTCCGGAAATACACTGAAAATTCCGGGATAGTTCAAACGAATATTGTAGGTGGTAATTTATTACAGAAACAACACGAGATATTTTTGCAAATTCTGTGTCATCGAGGGAATAGCACACTTTTATAAAAATAAACGTGAATTTACTCAGAGTAAACATAATACGATACATCACTGACCCAGAAATAGCGTAAGGAATTCCTTGAATCTAGAAACAGAAGCAAAAATAAATTGGTGCAAATATTTCCCAGCTATCGACGATCAAAAATATTGAAAGAAAATGTGCGAATGAAATAAAAATTGCTGAGGCTGCGTCCAAGAAACGGAACGAGGGTCTCGGCAGCAGGCAACGAGTAGCAAAAATCGCGAGTCCTTTCGCTCTCGTCGGCTCGGCGGAACAAAGAAGGGAATCGACAGATGCCTCGGTTCGAGAGAGCGTCCGGGAATCTTTTCCATCTCGTTCGCGTTAAGTGCACTGACAGCGGGAACGCCGGAATCAGGGAATGCTCTCTCTGACGTTGCCTGTCTGCCAGGCCAATTGTCGAACGTCGTCCGTCTGGCAGCGCGTGTTTCTTGGTAGTCGCTGGCACTCGCGATCACCGGCACCGGTTTCGCGGCGTCGCTGTTTGTGCGATTATTAATCACGATAACGAACAGCGTGGCCGCCGGGTAAATTTGTCACGCTTCTGCGAAACAACGTTCCGTCTTCATTAAAGCTCCCGGCGACCCTCATTCCTCGATCCTCGTCCGAGACTGTCCGAGACTTTCGGCCGGCTATTCAGCTGCGTTTTGTCCACGGTGATGCTCCGGATTTCAACCGGTCCACGGAGATTAGGCAGAAAATTGATTGCCCGAGTTGTTCTCCTCGAAGATTGTTAGCTTCAACCTGAAGATTGATAGTTCCGAATTTTTGGAGACCCAGAATTTAAACACTTCGTCAACTACTGACGACCGGAACACTTGGTTTTTAACGTCCTCTGAGAATTTACGACCCGGATCCTCGACGGTAAATTATTCTTTAATTGCTCGTTCGAAGAAGATCGTTTGGTTGCTAGCAAGATCCGCAAATCCTTTAATCCTCTTCATCCGCAGATACACTGAATCATAAACGGTGCAGTTTTACGCGCATCGCACACTATAAATGCGCTAGATCCGCGAAGATAAAAACTTCCCGTGTATAAGAGGCTCTAGGATAGTTCATCATTTACACCTGTCATATCCACGGATTCCTCATGTCGCGTGTATATTCTGCGTCGGAGCCACCCCGCGTCGCATTCTTACTCCATTTTTACCGGAGCCTCTAAACGTTTCTTCGTTCCTGGAATAGTTGAACCGGGGCCAAGCGATTTTTGTTACTCCGTGATCCGACTTCGGACGCGCGGGTTGCCTTTCCACCGGTTTTATATAAATCCGTGGCCCCGGTTCTCTCCGGTGTGCTCGCTTGTGCAAGCAGAACCGTCTCGGCCTCTCCGCAAACAGAACTGACGAGAGAAGAGACGAGGACTCGTCCGTCGCCATTTGTCATAGCACGAGCGACCATCGAGCTTATTTTCCCTCGAAAACCGGCCAGAAATCGGTCCCGGGGACGCGTCACGTTCGGTACTCGAATCGTTCCACGGATCGTCCCGGTGTCCATTGTAACAGGAACTTGCCACGAGGAGAAAACGAAAGGGAAGATGCAAGATCCTCGCTCTCCCTCGTCCTCCGTCTTTCTCCCGAAGGCAACCAGTCGCTGCGCTGGCAGCGATGGGTACGCGATTCTACGACGTCCGAGTATATTCAAACAAGTTTTTTTCCCGAAAGCTAGCCGCTCTCGCGAGAAAGTTCAAAAAGAGAGACGGGTCATAAAGGACGCTGGTTAACTCGATATCCGGCGATCTGGCTCCGGAGGTCAAGGACTTCGTCCTGGGGTGAAGGAGACGGAACTGGACACAGTCGAGGAAAGTGATTCTTAACGAGTTGTCGCGGGTTTTAAGACTGGATGCTGCTTGTCTTGTGGTTTAACGAGGAGGTGGTCCTTTGTTCTGCTCGTTGGCAGAACGTTTCGATTGAGCAGATGCGTTGGCAAGATTTAATTTAAGTCTGCGGTGAGAGAGTACAATCTTTGTTCAAGAAACTCGACGATGACGTAGATTCATTCACTGTTTACGAATAGTGTACAGTCGGAAGAGAAAGAGGCTGTGCAGTGGTCAATAGCAGAGTTAGATTGATACATTCACGTACTCTAGGTTAAGGTACGCGCGTAGACTGTTCTGTGGGGCAGATAAGCCACGCCTATCCTGGCCACACCCATCCAGAGTACGTCTATTTAGCCTCCACTACAAAGAGATCTCTTTTTTTGTGTGACATGCTTGACTCGCAACACTGTTTTCCTCTTATAATCAACGAACATTGACTGTTCTGTGAATTAACGGGACCACGCATATTCAAGCGACACCTGTCTACACTGCCGAATACTGCAGAATTCCTGTACCTTGGTATTGATCTGGACAATTAAAATTTTGCATGAAAACCTGCACTCTGGTAATGAGTCTACAAAAGGTCCCTTCCCAAAAGCGGTTTCTAAAAATTGCTAAATAAATTCATGAATCGTCCCAAGCGTTGCGGAGCGTGTAATTGCAAAGAAGGTCCACCTCGGAGAGTTAATTAAAACAAAATTCAGAGTCCTGATGAATACTGACTCGATCCGGGAAACAATGGCTTTTAACATAGTTCGAGGCCGTCGCTGGCGGAATAGCGGAGAAAGAGCGTCCTCAGCGTCCGCCGGGGTAAAAAGGATAGAAAGAAGAGTAGTAGGAACAAAAAGACGAAGAAGAAGAAGAAGAAGAAGGCTGCTCGCTCGCAGAAAGAGCAAAGAGGAAGCCGGTTAAGTATACACGCGCGCGCGGCGGCGTGGCCTGGTGGTGGCCGGCTGGTAAAAGTGCGGCAGCGCGTTTAATTTCGGCTTTCCTCGCGACGAAAATATTCGCGCCACTTTCCGCGCCGGCATAGCTCCACGGCTAACAGGGATTCCTTAGGAGACCGGTGTCGGTTACCTAATTATAGTTGCATAGAAATCTGTAAGGGGACACCGCGCGACGAGAGAACCGGGGCCGCGCCTCTCGTGCACTCGGGTTGCAGTGAAAACGCGGTGCAACGGGTGCAACGCGCGCGCGGCGCAATGCGGGATTATGCACGCACGCGGAAGATTCCTTGATCGCGTGAGCCGCGGTGCCTGCCCGCGATTTCCGGATAAATCTTGATTTTCAGGCCACTCCCGCGGCTTTTCGCCAGCTTCCGATTTCTCCACCGATCTGCCGGAAATGCTTTCCCTTCGGACCTTTCCTCCGCCATTTTCTATGCCATCAACATCTTCGTAAAGTAAAGTACAACGAGATCGTGTGCGGTGACTTATAAATTTATTCACAGAGAATCGTCACGTTTATCGTCAGGTTCGTGTGACGATTTTGAACGTCAACTTTTGTTTGAAAACCGTAGAAACGAATGTGCGATACACTATACATACATTAACAGAGATAAATAGTATTTTTTTTTATTTCACTACAGAAGAGATATTTCACTACCGGCTGCGCGAAACCGGTTCTCTTATTCCGATTTTTATACAACCAGCGCCAAATGCGACAGTCTAGATAAAGATCCGCGATCTAATAATGAACAAAACAATGAGAATTTTTAACAGCCGGCTCACAATGTTCTTCACACTACACTACAGAGATTACAGGAGATATTTATTATGATACGATCCAACCGACAATTAAACATGATCAACGCAATGCAGCGAACAACAAAGAAATGTTAAAGATAACAAGATGACAGATTAAAAGTCATTAGGAGGTACCTGGTTCGTTCATTAGACGACTTATTAGGGATTCGTTGAGAAATGATTTCCGCAATGGCACATTATTGATTGTTTACGAGCCTCAGAATGATCCCCGTAATGGTCTTCCTTGCCAATCAAATAGGAATTATTTCCAAAGCCATTTTCTCTGGTAAATATTTTATTAACATGTGCTGGAGCCCAGTGGTCGCGGATCTGGACTTTCCATTTGATCGTTCGGTGTAAGGACGATCCAAGCATACTTACGCGGCACTGGGTTCCCGGTAATCGAAACTCGTTACACTTTTTGTTGGCCTGCCACTTCGCCGAGTGGAAGAGACGGGATTGCACCTGGAAACCGTTCCATAACCAGATTACGCGACAGGGGAGACTGAATTTCAATTTTCATCTTCCAACGTTGACAAATTTAAGATCTGTCCCTTCCCGGAATAATGAAAAAAATGATCTTATTGATAATAATATGTCCCATTTATATTTTATTTTATGAATTCGCAGTGTAGTAATCACTATTATACTTGTACCGAAGAGTTACATATATTTATCCAACTTCAAAAGATCAGGTTTAATTTGAAAAATCACGTAATGGCGAAATGCAAATCAGGTTATACGTGTCCGAAAATCGGCAGAGATCGTTGAACTGACGGCTCGCCAATTGCCTAATTCGCCAAGAACGTCACGTTCACCTGAATTCCGATTAAGCTATCAACCCGTAATCCCTGTAAAGTGATTTACAGACGAGTTTCGCCACGTATCGCGTCCATTGCCTTCAAATTCCCCGAAATAGGAATCGAAGTTCTGCCGATCGGACGGGCGTAGACGCGAATTAAAACACGGAAGCGGAGTTTCCATTATCGATTACGTCTTCGTCGGACTCAGGTGTGGTCCCCGGTGTGGTTATAAATCCACGGGGGAACGCACGGCGACTCGACGACACCGGTAATCGATCCCTTTCACTCGCCGCATCGGTTACATAAATTCGTCAATTAACGCGCTCGTTAATTGACGCTCCTTACCGTTCCGTCGAAAACGGTCCTCGTTCACCTTCACTCCTTCCATTAATTTCGCAGAAAATCGTTAACGTCTTCATGAGATCCTCTGGTGATCGTTGATTCTACACGGTTTGAATGCAGGTGGACGAGCGATTTTGTAAAAAAATGTAAAATTTTTCATTTTATACGAGAATGTAATATTTTAGGCTCTATTCGAGAGTTTAAATTTGATTCGAGGGTGTACGATTTTATATTTTACTTAAGACCGCAATATTTTACGTTTTATAGACGGTCGAGGTTTTTCTGCAAGTTCCAGAGGAAGAGATTTTAAAACTGGTATTGAGCGGCGCAGCATCGGTAAGAATGGAAATCGTGTAGAGGTGGATCGGTCGAAAGTTTTGTGGGTAATTACGAGCCAGCGAGGCGAGGTATGGTCGCGCACGCGAGCCATTTTATTGCGCAAACAGAACAGCCCGGATTTATTCGGGGTTTCCACCACGCGAACCGAATCGGTATGGCGGGCGCGTCACGCGAATTGGTGCGCTCTCGTCGGCAGCTGCAATTATAATGTGGTTGCAACACACTACAAGTGGCCGGAGAAACGAGACAAAAGCGTAGACACCCTCGCGCCGTACGTTCACCCGCTGGCTGCCTGCGGCGCGAGAAATGATTGTGCAAATAGTACATGATACTGCAATTTACCGCTGAACCTTGCGCTTTCGTTTCGTATCTTCTCCTCTAATCTCCGCAGCCTCCCGCTACGCAATCCCGATAAAATCATGGGAACACGTCCTACATCAATCTCAACTTTTCGACCGCTCCACCAAAATGTGAGGAACCATTCGACTACATAAGAGTCGATATTTATATCACTATTAGATTGCAGATATTTTTATAAATCTGTTTACTGCATCCAGACATTTTGGAGCAATTACCTGGAACTTTCTCTAATCTTCGGCCAAACCAAAGACTCTCGTTGATCTACTAGATCAAGGATGTGACATAACCGGTCGAAGGTGGTAATTTCAGTTTCTGAAAAGTTGATTCGATCGAATCGAGAATCGGATGAATGGTTGGAGGGGAAAAGTCTCGCAGTCGCGTTCGTTCGCGGCCGCTTTTGGGCACAGGATTTTCCGGCAGGAGCAACAAAGAGGGAGGAGAAAGAGAGAAAGAGAGAAAGAGAGAGAGAGAGAGAGAGAGAGAGAGAGAGAGAGAGAGAAAGAGAGAAGTGCTCTCTCTCTGTGGAGCTCGCGCGCGTCGTTGAATCGCGGTAGTGTGTCATTCTAAAAATAGAGAGAGGTTGAAACGAGAGAGTAGCCGCGATCCGGGAGAAAGAGAGAAGGGATCTTGGTCTCTCCTATAGTCCCGGTCGTGAACCCGAAGAACGACCTCGGAGAAACGCGGGGCTGAAGAGAGGGAGCCGCGAGAAAGAAGGAGCTGCAAAGGGGGGAAGAGATGCGGCTGGTAGGGAATAAGATGGACGTTACGGAGGAGGCAACGAATCGAAGAAAGGAAGACAGAAGAGAAGCAGAAAAACCAGAAGAAGAAGAAGGAGAAGAAGAAGAGAAGGATAAATAGAAAGAAGATTAAATTAAACAGGAGGCAGCGCGCGAAAGACTTTAAGAGCCGGCACGACGACAGAACGACTCAAACCCATGCGCGATTTTAAATATCACGCAGCGCTACGATCGCTCAGCACAGCGCATGCGTTTCTGCTGCAGCGCTTGCGCTTTATCTCCGCGGCGTGCACTTTCTAATTTTACTGCACCTCGAAGAAGCGAAGTTCGTTTACAAGACTCGCCTGAAAACCCCTTCTCTGTTTATAAACCGTGGCCAACCGTACTCCGGAATCCGTCGGGTCGTTACCAACCGCTGGAAAACACGATTTCGTTTTCCAGCTGTTCGACGGTACATCTACGATGATACCGTAGAAGAAGACTCCTTCTGGTACCGGAAGCGGCCTCTTCTTTGCGCCGCGGTAGTTATAAACCAGCGATACAAGCTGTGTTCGAGAGAGTCCCGATAACCAACGTTGCGATAGATCGACGCCGTTGACGAGACAGTTAGGTATTCGTTAACGACCACTTTAAACCGACGTATGGTTCCGCGTGGTTTTGCCGAGACCCGATCCCCTGGAAACACGCTCGCGCGACACTGAGTAACGGAATCATAACCGTAGCCATTAAGCAGTTGTCAGAGCCCACAGTGCCCCGGCTACCAGAATCGGGAACGAAACTGTTGCAACAAATTTATAAATGAATCTCCGCGTTGATCTATCAGATGTACCGAAGGACCAAATTCTGATCCAAAAATTTTTACATTTTCACAAAACAGCAAATGACAATAATACTCAAAGATGTACATAACGCACAATGTTCCATTTCTAAAATATTTGCTAAAATTACCTTAGCAGTTCTCGTCTAAAGAATGTCCCATTGCTCATCGTGCACGGAGACGATTCTAATGCCGGTTAGGCATCGAAAGAAGGTTTGCCCGACTTTCTTGTTGATCTTCTTCGCGCGACACGCGGAAGAGCGTAGTCTGCGGACTCCAGGAAGCGTCCGGGTATCCTTGAGCAGTTTCAGGTTTCATTTTCGAAATACGTTCGGTCGGTACGGCATAAATACGCGGGCGCACGGAATGGCTAATAATAGGAGGATTTGGCTTGGCAGCCAACGACGCTGGCCTGCACCGCTTCCTGTCTTCCATGCGGCCGTATCTTCCGTTAATTTCGCGCTCGCAGGCAGAAGAAACCGAGGGGCAGAGCGAGAGAGCTAGCTGTCGACTCGAATCAGCCCCAGAAGAAAAGAGCCTCGTATTCCTGTCGTTGCTCGCGAAACTGCTGCCGCGAATTACAAGCCGACCCCCACGAGAAGAATAGATTTCCTTGTCCGACCGAATGCGGAGCGATCCGAGAATAGAATCACCGTCGCCGTTTCAGGAAAGGATCTCCGGCTGCATACTTTCGTAATCGCCGGACTGCGGATGCTCTGACGGAGCGCCGTCCAAATACACGGAATTATTAATAACCGGACTCCATCCGACACCCCCGACGAGATGATCCCGATTCGGTGCAACCGAGGACACCGCAGGAATCCTTCGGCATAATTCAGTAAACATCCTGCAACGCGATTTTACGTCCGAACCTCGGAACAGGGGGAGAATAGGTAGGAAGAGGTCCTGCAGATTTCCAACTTGCTGATAGTTCTTCGTTTGCGTAACAATACGTCATCTAGATTTGTGAACGCGATACTGCGAGAATTTGCAGCCTAACCAATCTCCGAGAATCTAATTTGGTCCACGAATCAAGATCCGTGTCCCTCCCCTGCATCCCTTAATTAAGTCAAAGAAAATTGTTCGTCCAAAAATACCCGATGACCTTATTTCGCAGGCGAATACTGAAACCGATCGTCCCGGCGACCTGGTCAGTGTGGTCCCCGTGAATGACCGTGCAAATTGCCGGGTGAAACATCGATCTATTATTCGCGTCCCGTAAATCAAGGGATCGCGACGGCAAGGGGTCGGTTCCTCTCGAATTCCTGGGCCGAGGTCGGGCCGAATACGTTGTCGAATAACGAACGCTTGCTCTCTGTTATGTTTATCGAGCGAGCCTCGCCTTCGCATAACCATAAACCTCGCGCCGCCATTTCTTTCGGGATTCATTGCTCTGAGTTACGCCTTATGCGTTTGCGGTGCTCGAAATGCTCGAAAATATGTATGATCAGCAAACTCTGCTAAGCGGACTATTCAAAGACTCTAGGACTTTCCTCTACGCTATCGTACTCTCTCTAGACTTTCTTTTCGAAGGTCTCGAAGAAGCAGCTTACTTAGCTACGTAACAAGACAAAGATCACGAGAGCTAACGAATTATGGTTTGATTTCAGGTGTCCACGGTGCGACTGTCGGAGGATCGAGGCGCGCCATAATGGCGGAGGTGGCGACGAAGAAGTCGATCAGCGTCGTAAGTAACAAGAAGAACGAGGTGTGCGGTGTGCAGTCTAACAACGGTTTGCTCGATTTGGATAACATAACCGCCAGTAACAATCAATTAATATCGTTGTGCGAGTCCAACGACGACGAGGACGACCTAATCCTGACTAACAACACGCGTAACGAGCTCGACACGGACGACAAGAGTCTGCAGGAGCTTATCGAGAGCGAGTTAGCGCTGCGAATCAGTTCGAACGCGGAACAGGAAAGTGTTAATGAAACGGAGGACCAAGAAGAGGATCAGCCGCCCTCGAACCAGCCAGAAACAGTGAAGAGGATCGTGTTGGACAGGCGGCAGGACACTCTAGACGTGAATACGGAGTTCATCGTCGCTGAAACTGAGCATTGTTCGCTGATTGAGAGCGAGTTAGCGCTGCGAAACACTTCCAACTCGGAACAAGCCAATGAAATTGAAACGGAGGACCGAGAAGAGACTGATGGAGCATTCAACCAGCCAGAAACCGTGAAGAGGATCGTGCTGGACAGGCGGCAGGACATTGTAGACGAGGAGCCTTACAGTTATCAGAACGGCCACGTGTCGCCAGACGCTTCATACGAAACTAAGGTGAAGCCGGAGCCGATCCTGAAGAGTTTCTACGATGAAGAACAGGTGTTCTCCGAGGAACCGGAAGTTGGCAGCGCGATAGTCATCGAGGAAACAGACGCCGACGAGGTCGAGCAGCCGGCACGCGGCTCTGTCGACGATGGCAGGTTATGCTCGCAGACCCAGGACGACGAATCCTCGTGTCCGTTCGAAGACCCCGTCCCCCGAGGTCCCGACACCGAAGACAGGTCCTCGGAGATGACTAACATAGCCGAGGAATCGGTCCAAGACGTCATCTCGGACCAACTAACCTCTGCGACACCTGTCACGTTCGTGGACAAATATCAGGAGGAGGAAGAGGATCCGAACAAAGTCCTGAACAACGCGACGACGGACTTCGTGGAGACGGACACCGTTCCAGCCGATGATCAGCGGATCGGGGACATGTCGGAGGCCTGGGCCGAGCAGGTAACGTTCCAGGAGGCTGGCCAGTTCTCGGACAACTTCGACCAGACTCTGTGCCAGCAGAGTTCTGAACTATTTATCGCGCAGGAACTGAAGTCTTGTTTAATGCAGAACAGCAAGCCCGACAATTTTTTTGAACCTATTATGGCGGAGGCTGGGAAGGAGGACGATGATTCTAGTTCGGTCGACGAGAAGATTCCCGAGGATCCGGAAGCCTGCTCGATCCCCGAGAAGCCACTGGAGGAGATCGAAGAGGAGGTGCTGGTAATGAACACTATGGAGTCCAGGAGCTTCGATGATGTGACTTTGAGTCATTCGGACGCGTCCACTGATGCGGCCAGCACTCAGGAGTACATCGACACCGAACGTCGCGTGTTAAGCGAGGAGAACGATGCTGAGAGACTTCGGGAGATTCAGGGTACCGAGGGTCTATCATTGGAAAAGATCTCGCAAGGCTTAATGGACGAGGATGAGGAGGTGGCACAGAAAGAAGAGGAAGTCAAGGAGGAAGTTAACGATAACGCGGACGAGCAGAACGCGATTGCGGAATCCTCCAGCGAACTGTCCGTGTCCGAGCCCACATTCATCGAGAACACCGTCTTCTCCGAGACCAAGTGCCACGAGACCGGCGCAGACTCGGATCTCATGGACGAGACCGCAGAAAATCCTGATTTGAACTCGCGCGCACCACTTGCCACTCCAGACGACGAGACCAGCGACGTTTCTAACGCGTGTGACGTAAGTTTTGCTTATTTTGACACTAATCCGCCGTACGTCGGTGTTTAGGCTCGACGGAAGATCAGGAAGGTACGATGCCTGCGCTTCGTTGTCTCTGTGAATGTTTTCTGTTGCGTGATTTGCTGTGGTGTTCCGTTTTATTGGGTCAGCTGAATTTTGGGATTCCTAAAAATGAAGTTCATCGAACCCATTTGTTTTGACTTGGAATATTTATGTTCGAGATTTTTTTAAATGAACGAACGATTGGATTTTGGAGACCAGTTTGTATTATTGAATATATTTTATTCATTTTTAGATTAACTTCATCTTACGGATAGTCGTAGCGCAAGCTCATCGAAGTATTCGCGTTGCTCGAAAGTTTAAAGAACGCCACGGAGCTTCGGTGGTTGTAAGTTGGTCCAAGTTACCGCCGAAAGGAAAGCAGTTCTCGTTTAAAGTTTTCCAACTTGCGGTTTCGATAGGCTTCCTCCGAAGTTGCAACGGCCGAAGCAGCAACCTCGAAACTAATTCCCATTGAGAGCGATTGGCTGAATCGATGTTAGCCGTGTCGAGTTACAAAGAGCCACGCGGCGCGGCGCGGCGTTATTCGCGTTCCTGGCGTGGTGTTGAGTAATTCCTGCGAACGAGCCATTCCGGCTCCGGTTTTCCTGCCGGTGCCTAAGACTAATTACAACGTGGCCCGCGCTCCCACGCATATTTCGCTCGTGTAATAATTAATCTCATTAATTCGCCTGCTACATTGTAAACGGGCAGTGCCGTGTCTTTCGATCGATGCGTGGCTCTCGTTGCTTTTCAACGCTGATTTCACATTCAGTTGGCCAATTTCTGCAGAGATACTCGTAACAGGTCAATTAATTCAGCATTAATAAACGATCAAATTTATAGTTTTGTGTGCAATGACGCCATATCTGTAGAATTTGTTGTATGAAAACATCTGTTTGGGTGGCGCCAAGACGGAATAAAAAAGGAACGCCGATTCATTCGTCTTGATGGAGCTTTTATCCGTGGTCTCGCGCGCTGAACGCGTCGATTAAACTATTCGCGGACGAAAGGCGGGAACAATGGCTGTCGCCAGGATTGAATGGTCCCGCTGGAGAACGCCGGCGCGTCTAATTAAACGACAAAGCCGTAATTGGCCGGTTGACATCGCCCAGCCACGCGTAACCACTTTCGTTCTCCGTTATTCCTCTCCATTGACACCGGCAAGAATACGACACGCGACCGCCATTCGACAGCGAATATAGTTCACCGCTGCCAGACGGGATTTAGCGGCTGAAACACAATCGTCGGAATTAAACTGCGCAAATGCGGACCTCAGATATCGGCAATCACGACTATTTTCTCTAATCTTCACCTTGGGCAACATACCAAACGCCATCTATATTTTTGCAATATTGGACCCTTCGTTGGACGATCCAAGACTATATCGTGCAATTAGTTGAATCGTAACGCTATAAATTGCATCTACTCAATTTACCATAAATAAATCGGATCCGCAGTCTAATAATAATAATAAGAACAAAGGAAACGTTTCTCTCGAAAAAAGTAAAAGTAAAAAGTGAAAGAACGCTTCGAAATTACGCTGCTCGCCGACTCGATGAAAATTGAGATCCAACGAATGCTACACTCACACCTCGCGATCATCCTTTCAGCTTTTCAAAACTCGATACACCGCCGTCTAGAGAAACTCGGGATAATTGGACTGCAGGTTTTACGGTTGTACGCGAGGCGAGCGTGTTCGTGCTCCGATGAATTTATCGAGTCGATGAAATAGTTAATGCCGCCGATGAATACCTGTTTAATTTCATTTTCCCGCGGACCATGCTCGGATTTGCATAAACGTCCGCGATCCGGCAATGATAAACGTGAAAGTGGATGGTTCGATCTTAAGTGAATTTCACGGGGCACTGTGCGTGGAACCGGCACCGCGTACGCGCAAACGTATGGTGGGGTTTTATTGGCATGATGCGAGAATGACAGTGTCAATTTGAATAATTTCCGTGTTCACGCTTGCGTCGAGGAACGAGGAAATCGTATTTTTACTTGGGTGAACGTACTTGAGCGTTCGGGGAGACGGATGTGAAATATTATGCGAGTTCACGTGGACCCTGAGGCTAGATTATGTCACAGGTAGCTTTGGTACAGTGTACAGATTGTATCAAAATATTTCAGAGTACAAACAAATTTATAAGCTATACAATTGTTTGTAAGAAGCGTAGTTAGTTGGTTAGAATCGTAGGATTAATTTTTCAACGTACGCCGCACGTAACTGTTTGATGCGCGTGTAGGATTACAGCAGGTATTGTTGACGCGATGTCATCGCGGTGAACGATGCTTAGCACAGTCAACAACAAGTTCCATTATCGATCGACACCGGCAGTCACAACACTGTCGGCGGCCGTGAAGTTAAACAACAACGTCGGACACACCTCGCCGACACCGGTGGAAACGTCCGCGATAATTCACTACACGAGCAGGCCGCGCGTACCGGAAACGATCCGCTCGTTTATCAAGGCGTCGCTCTACGAAACCGAGTTATCAGGCAAGCCGGTTCAATGACCACTGACTGCAATCATGTGCTCCGAGTAACCTATTCCGCTCGGAACTGGCTTGACCAAGATCGAGGTCGCGACGCATCCTACGGATCGATCTAGCCGCAATTGTTCCGCTTGAAACCTCGGCGCTTCGACCCTCCTACTTCGCAATATTCATCCCTCATCTATTTCATTTCTAACCCAGACCTACGTTGGTTACAGATTGTTTACTCCCCTCGATAGACAGGCCATTAAAGCCTCGCTCTATTTTTGTCACGGGGTATTGTCAGGTTTCCGGCAACAGGTGGAAGAAAATATAAGGGATGAAAAATATTCAAGGTCTTACTTTTTTCTCAGAATACAGGCTGTTTTCAGAACTATGTTATCTCCGAGGAAGAGACGATGCTATATGAAAATTATTTTCTTTTGAGACGAGCCGAGTACTATTTTGCTGTTATCGGTGCGCATCGTTTGCCAATCGAAGTGCAAAATTTCTTTCCCTTCTGGCGCGTTGTTCAAGCGGTTCCAGCAACGTGTATCGCACCATTTGTTGTCGAGATGACGCACGAACGGCTCCATTGATTTCTTATCGGCGAACGAGGGAAACGTTAGGGCATGATTGCCCATTTCACGCGCGTTGCCTTCGTCCATAGAGTCTCCTTCCGGAAAACGAAAGTTTCCGCAGGAACAGCCACAAACTTTTAGTTTTAAGCCTTCTCCATGCCACCCTGGCTTTCTCTGGAATCCCTGTTACTGTTAGGCGTCTTTCAAACAAACTTACAATTTGCTAACATTATTCCAATCGTTATGATAAGGGCAAGCTGACTAGATGCTGCAAGCAAGGTTTTGTCAGCTGGGAAGTGAAGCTAGAAATTTTCATTGATTACGGCACAGGAATTGTTGTGCTTGCATTACATTCTTTCAGACTGCTCAATTGCTTCATTCATGGATGATGAACTCGGGTTTTATAGTAAAAAAGGTGAAAATGAATGCTCGAGGCGTCGTTTACTGCCTAAAGAGAAATGCTAAGGAAACTATCATGAAATTATAGCCAGTGAGAGGTACTCTTTACGTTTCTATTTTTTTACACCCGTTTGCGAGTGCTTTAAGTAAATGGTCAAATAATTTCTAGTCTCACAATTAGCGTACACGTTCTAAATCATGCTATTCATCGTTTAATTTTTTCATTGCGAAAACCGTAATCCTTAATTAAGAATCTTTCGAATCTTTCCTTAACCGATAGCTATTGTGCTCGTAAATTCTTTTAACATCACGATGAGAGAAGCAAGTGATCAAGCTTCTTTTCGATATAACAAACTCATTAAGAAGCCTATTAATAGCCTTCCAACAAATCGCGTGCTAATTGGCTAGGATGAAGTCGTCGTAAAATGGACAATTGGACATTTATTGCGAACTGTACATGGCTTGCAGACGTATCTGTTAATCTTAAGCACGATATCAATCATCTGATGCATTTCTTCTTGATGGGTGGACGTTGAAATTGAGTTCGCAAAGAATCAGCGATGAGGTGGCTATTTTCAAAAATTTCTTTCAAATTATACATTTTGTAAATATCTATTTGTAACGAAGCATATTATATTCAGTCAAAAACAACAACGTAAGAATAAGAGAGCGCTCGGTCCAGATCTTCAGGATCTCTTCTTTTCTTCGAGTGCGACCTTGAGCAAGATCCAGTCAAGGCCCCCCAAGTTTCCAGGCCAGAATCACGATGTGTGTCAGGATCCGATTTTCCGAAACAAAAAAAAACCGGTGTGTGCGCGCGTGTTACGTGAAACATGCTCGGCCGGTGTGATATCGAGGTCGATCTTTCGTGAAACGACCACTCCGACTTCAGGCCGGGGACCAATCCGGTGGCTCCTCTTGCTGCTGGATCTCCAGGGCCCCGGCACCTTTCGTTCTGCTAGGTGAGCAGACCGTATTCCGCTCCCCTCGCGTGTTTCACCTGGCCAACACGCACGCGGCCAACCGTCTCCCCGTGTCCGGTGGAAACGGCCAATCGCGGAAACCCACCTTATCCCCACGATTTCCTCCCGGTCGTCCACGCTTTGGAGAGCACCAAGTTTCCTGAACCTGGTGCTCGGAGCAACAGACATCTCCCGAGTCGTGGATCCAGCCGGTCGACGAATCATCCTCCGACGAGGATCGACGAGGATGATCATCAACAAGGTAGGACCTGGTCATCGATCGTTGGACGCTCTCCTTCTTCCTCGTTCTTGCCTCCACCCTTCTTCGTCCTTTTACGTTTACCCGGTACGAACAAACCTATGAAATACAAATAATCCTTTAGATTTAATTCGTAGAATGTTCAAAAATTACCATTTTGCACATTGATTCTCTATGAGCTCGCTTTCAATGTTTACCTACCAGACAAAGATATGTGCATTAGAAACAGTCCTCTATAAATTTCATTCAAACAATCCAGTCTTTGAGACCAAACAGAAATATGTTCAACTAGTACGCAGTTCTAAATTAAATGGTAAAAACTGTTCGCTTCAGTCCTGGTTCGTCTCGAGCCTCTAATTTAATCAGAAACGTCCATTCAGCAGGTCCTTGATGACAATGTGTACATTTCCGGGGCGATGTCCGCAGACAGTTCCATTTTTTCCCAATGGCAATCGAGCGACCCAAGGAATACCCCAGTCGGTTCCAGGACCCTCCCGAAGCAGAGGTTCCCCTTCCTTTCATCAAGTTCTCCCTTGTCTTCTGTCTCCTTCCTCGTATAGTGTTCGCTCTCCGACGTTCCTCCGTCAGCTTTCGTCGACCTCGTTGCCAAGGTAGACGCGCGCTGTCGTTCTGAGTGGGTGGCCGGTGTGTTCGCGTCTGCTCTGTGCCTTCTCTCGAAATCGATTTCCCGGTGTAACAGTGTACACTAGTTGATCTCGGTGTGTTTGTGCACGTGCGCGTGGCTGTGCGACTCGTCTCGGAACAGACCGGAAGCGGCTCCCGAAATCGTTAGCGAAGGCAACGCGCGGGAAGCCGCGCCGTTACCATCGACGCGGTTCGCGTGATGGAATCAGCGATTCTCTACGGTATGTGTGAACCAATGTGAACCATGCTTCCCTATCCTGTCCTGCACGACAGGTATTAACTCGTTGATATTCGCAATATCTCACTTTTGTCATAAATGCATCGAGTCCAATCATAAATATCTTAATTCTAAAAATTCGTCGAGAGAAACGTACGATTCAATTTACAATTTGAATAAAATGCAAACATAGTTGCCAGCCACGAAGCTCCATTCCTTCGAACCATTACCAGAGAAAATTTGCAACACTCCGCAAACGATCGATCGATAGCCACTTTTTCTGGCTGATTTTATGCAACCAGCTGTCCATCCACCTGCCAGATGATCCGCGATGATGTCGCGTTTTATCTATCGGCAGCCGCTCCAAAAATCACGGAAAGTGAATCATCATCGTGCGCCGGGTGAATTAGAAAGTAGTGTTACGAAAGGCCAGCGGAAAGGCAGCTCCCATTCACCGTGACCATCTAAATTTTCATCGTGTCTGTGATCGTCGATCGTCTTCGATCGTTGCCGATACTCGTTCCACTCGAGACCGGGCGGATATTAATTACAACGCGCGATGATACGGTCCGGAGAGTTCTCGCGCGCGCGGCTCTCCGTGGCTTTCGAAACGTGCTCGGTCGGCATTCGGGAAGAATGCGAGCGTAATCGCATGCTCGAATCGGGTTCCTCGAGTTACGTGTGCCCGTAATTACGTGCCTCTTACGATGCCGGTGACGCCGATAACGAACCATTGTGCCGATCATCCGGGCCTTATCGTTCAATAAGACGATCGCGATAAACAGACGCCCGGCGCACCGGCCGAGACTATTCTCGCGACTAATTCCTGCGCCCGGGATCTCTTCATTCGACTCTACGGAGACAATCGAAACGAATTTCGTGGATGTAATGCTCGGTAACTTTCGCGCCGAGCGTTAATTAAGTATTGCGAGCGATGGTTGTCCACTTGAGACGATGCTGTATTAAATCGGGTAATAAGCGGAAACGTTGTTGATCTCTGAGGAAATTGCTCGTTTGCAAAATGGGACATAGGTGAGGAATTTTTCTGTTTTAACTCCTGCGACGATAACCGAAATTTTCTACGAAATTCAATGATTTGCATTATACATATTGAGATCGTAATGCGGAATCATTTTAATAGTAGGTCCAATATGTCGTACTTTTAGAATGTCAACGCTTTATTCAGATTATTTGCGATAAAAATAGATCGAATATGAAAAAATCAGAAACCGGTGATTTGGCCGAGGACAGGAAGTTTTCTGTTAAATAGATTCCATTACCGGCACCGAACTCGTCGGGCGAGCAGGTTCCATGAATATTTCGTAGCCGGCCGATTGTGTCGCTGGAAATTGTTCCCCCGTTAATTAACAGCGGACTCGGTAAACGCGGCTGCTAAATGAATTTCGACCTCGGAACCTGTACGATGTTTACCAACACCGTTTAGACTTCCATCTTCGTAAATAATCACAGTGGGAACCGAACCGATCCGCTCGACTCCGTCGCATGAATATTTAACGGAAACGGTAATCGCGATCGTTTCAATTAAAGCGAAAACGCGGTAGAACATTTCACGATGGTAGCCCCGACGCGGCGTTGTTCCCGGTTGAACCGGACGGAGTTTCTCTGAATGATGCGTTCACAGTTCGGTCACAAATGGTTTTCTCGTTTGTCGGTCGTTCGACGTCCATGAACCGGCGGCACCGCCGGAAATTCATTAGGCATAACGACCACGATCAAAATCACCGTGAGAAATCGCCGGCCGCGTTTAGGTAGCTCGCCGAGGTGTCGTTTACTTATCTTCGTTGACGTCGTTTACATGACTTTCCCGCTTTTCCAGGCTCGCCTACTACACGATCGCGAGCGTTTTATCTTCGGGGGGCTTTTACTGCTCCGAATAGACGTAGCGATTTACAGATTATCTCCGCACAGCCACAATTACGTTCAACCGTTCATTATGCCAGCACAGCGCACTCGGAAATGAACGGTGAAAATATTAAGCGGAGCTCGGACAAGACTTTGAAGTCATACGATCGTTTAAAAAGCCCTAAACGAGCCAAGGGACAACGGAAAATCTAATTTACGCCTGGGAAAGTATCGGGCGAAGTGAAATTGCGAATTGTGCAGTATTTCCAATGCGAAGCAGATGGTAGATAACAAAAGTAGGCCTAAAGATTTATCATTCAGTCGTTCTCTCTTGCATTATTCTATAACGTGTTTACTGTTCCGTATTTTCTGCACGCCTTGTATAAATATAGTCAGTGTACAAGGAATACATGAAATACTGTCTATCAGCGTTGTAAATTCTCTTTGAAAAGAATCATTATTTTCGAGCATTTTCTAATATCTTCCTATTAGCATTTTTCTAAGATCAAAGAGACAAATACAAAAGGATAATAATGACAGGAAAGAATTCCAAATTGATTAGCAGGAATTTCGGCCGAAATCGTCGCGATTTAATGGTTGCACCGACGAACGGTCCACCGCACGATTTATGTCCATCCAGCTGTTAATACCTTATTAACGCGTGGAAAAGGAATGCGCGACCCGGTTTGCCCTTTCATCGCTCTGCACGGCTTGTAACTCGGCCATTTTATTAATTGAAGAAAGCGGCTGTGCGTGGCTTCTTAACCCGGACGCATCTGTGCGTTAAACGAAGTCGAGTTGTTCGGCGTTGCTAATTGTAGGAATCCAGAAATAGATCGACAAATCTTGATCCGCGATTCTGTTTCCTCTGCGAACCGTTTTCTCGATCTGTCTTACCCTCAAAACATTAATTCATTGTTACCACATATCTGCGATCATTCGACGATTTTACGAGGAATTTTGTATTGCCTCTACAATGTCCACAATTAAAAACTGATGATTGGTAGTAAATATCACGGATGATGACTTCATATTTGTTAAGAACTTTCCGATGGATGTCCTCGACGATTCAAGACGTATCGGCACCGATCGATTCCGCATAAAATTCGATCGGTCGAGAATTCCGACCCAATTTTCACTGGTTGTTGCCGTTGGTCCACTTTCGTGACACGCAGGAAGACGAGTTACCATTTTCTAGCTCCGCAATAGAAACCGCCCGTGCAATTACACAGGCATCGAGTGTCACCTTTCCAATATGCAAAATAGTAGGCCACTGGTCAGCCTTGATTTAGCGGACACCGGCGAAAAAACGGTCTCCGTCCAAACGACGACAACGACGACAACGACGACACTAATCGTTGGGTTTCGCAAAACCAAATCGTTGGGTCGTGCAAGACCAAAACGATCAGAAGAGTTGCCATCATCGTATAGGAAAACATACAGAAGGAGGTCGCGGTTAGTCGATCGGTGTTATTAGCGACTCCACTTTCAATCTTTCGTAACTTTCCAGGAGGATCCTCCCTCCGGATGTCTCTCGCGTTCCATAGACGATATCCGCGAGATCCGTCGTTAGGGAAATTGATCGTCACGTTCTTCAATCTAGTCGTTAACTATTGCCAAGCGCTCTTGCGAGATCGCCAGTCCGCAACGTCTTGAATTTTAATGCCAATTATATTCCCTCCGGTTTTTAGACACAGTGTTACCGAATGTTGCAGGATGCTGGGAAACTGGTGAATTTATTCATGATGTTCCGTGAAACCGATGAACAAACGATTTTCATTTTGCACAAAGATCTGCAGTCTGATCACAATGAATCTAAATAGCACAGTATTCATAATACTAATGAAAATGTTGGAAATTTTTTAAATTATTACTGAAGGCAGATACTTTAGGAAGAACAAAGACTGACCCAATTCAAGCCCGTCAACGAAAGAAACGCGTCACATAAAAATTCCCGGGCCAGACAGGGTTCACCTAGAAACAAATGCCGAGCAATTAAAGTAATTACCCCCGTTTTCCCCGTAGAGCGAGAGCCGTGAGGAGACAATAACGACGACATCGTCCGTGGTGACCTCGTCGACGGCGAAGAGCGGTACCAAGACGAAGAAGAAGAAGATCGAGGGCGTCGCTGGGAACGATGCGTCTCCGAACCTCACTCCTCGCACAAAGAAGACCAAGAAGAGCAAGAAGAACGAGCTGGAGAAGGAGAACATCTCCGTGGTAAGTCGACGAGGCGATGATCCGTGTTCGTTCGATTCTCCGTGCAGGGATTTAGGATTAGGCTCTTCGCGTGTCTGAACGAGGACACGCGGTCTTCTGGAAACGCTAATCCGAAGGAAGGAGGAGGCCAATCGGGACCCAGAGAACCCAGAAGAGGCAGCGTGGGTATAAATAACAGCGTGCATGAACCGTTATCGTGTTAATTAGCGGCTGGAGTCATCCACTGATCGAGGGACGACCGTCGTCGCTCGAACGCAAAACCGGAAGTCCTCCTCGCTCGCACGATTCCCGACGACATGACGAGACGCGAAGCGACGTTTACGCGAATAGTTTCCACCGGGTTTTCACTTTAATTGAGAGGAGCCGGACGTCCAATGTTTTGCGACAGAGGCCAATTTTTTTTCTTATCCCCGGTAATTGTTCCGCCGAGGAATCGACAGCGCTCGAAAGAGGAAATCGGTACTTCCGTTCCATTCGGCGAAGACCACCGGCTCTGTTCCGTCGTCTGGGAAACTCTACCGCAACGGGAAACCCCGTTTCCCGACCAGCTTTCCGAGAAATCCTCGATAGTCTGACTGAATACCTTTCCCGGAGCATTCTGCGCTTTTTCTCGGTGCCAGAAAAGTTGCATCGATTTCCCTCAGAGTAATGTAAATGTACGTTAAACTAAAAAGATACACGTTAACAAAGTCCCAAAGAAAAATTCTCGATTACACCTTCCACTTTCCTCGAACAAATTCCGAGCTTTCGGACAGGTCTGACTTCCAGCAGTTCATAGACCGAAAGTTCCGCAGGATCGCAGACGATGGAACATTCCCGGAAGTGTCTCTCTCTCTCTCTCTCTCTCTCACTATCTCTCGGTGACTCCAGAAGTTTCTAGACTTGCTACGGGATGCATAATCCTAGTGACAATCGATTCGTTGCATGTATGTGTACAGTGTGGCACGTGTTTCTCTGTGTTGTCAGAACTCTAACTTGCGAGAGCCGAGCATGCACACCGGTTCCCGGCAAACGCAACCGGAATCTCTCGATTTCTCGGACGAGAATGATCTGTCGAACGTGAACGTCAAGTCTCTGGTAAGTCTTATAGCCACGGTGACACGATAGATCGCGTAGAGAGAGAAGTGTTACGAAATGTATATCGTTCGATCGAAACGGGAGAATTTGCCGCGCGCGATCTAGCAAATTGACCGCGATCGGATTCGCGACGCGAGCCGTGACGATGCTGCGTTTCTTAACTATAGTTAGGGGTAACGAGGCAACGAAATCTCGCTGGTAAAAGTCAGTGAAAAGAAGGCTAGGGAAATGTTAGGTAATATGAAGATATTGGCGATGGAAGTTTCTTTGAACTGTCTTCATTTTCATTTGATTTCAATACATTATATATTCGCGCAACTCTAAAATGTATGTACAAGAGATTCTAAATTTTTGGTATTCATTTCAATGTTGTATACTTTTCTTAACCGAGTCAAAGAAGCTCTCGTTCCAGTTATAATGAAGTGAAACGTCCAGCGAAGTCAGAATGTCGTACAGGATGTCCCAAGCGAAGATAACACTCAAATATTTCCTGTCATTTCGGTCCATTTACGTATTTAAATAGTTAAGGCGATGTACGAATGATTTTTATATTGAAAATTATATTCTTTCTCGTAGAAATGTATACACGCACTTAAAATATATTTTGTTTCGCCTGGGACATGCGGTGCACATTTAGAAAATCGTGAGCGAATTCCATAGCAAGTTCGAGATCGTTTATCCGGCTATTTACCTTGAATTATTTGGTAACCGATGGCAGGCATTGTCAAAGAGACCGCGATAGCATTAATGAACCAGCGCTTGCTCAATTTAGTCCGTAAGTACCTTGCACGTAGAGAGTCAGCGTTCCGATATACGGTCAGATCGATCGTCAGCGATCTATAAATCAATCCGCTTCGAAGCGTACGTCGCGTAGGGTGATTAATTATCTTGGGTGGCTTTCGGTCGGGCTAGATCCCTTTATAGATCATTGTGGCTCGACACCGTATGTCTTTTACCGTCCTCGACACCGTCGTAATCAAGATTCAGTAGAAGCCCCCACCCGTTTTCGGTCTCGTTTAAACCACCCCAGTATAGTAGTCGATCTGTCTGAGTATGTGTAAGTGTGCGTAAGCGTGTATGTGTATGCGTGTGTCACCGTACGCGTGACCCACAGAAGCATGGTGACTAGGTTTGTTGCATTGTATTTTGTGCATGCAGACACAGACATATGTATCGGAGGCGACTCGCCACGAGCAGGATCGATCGATCAAGGAAAAGATCGCGACCGGCGTGTCGATCAAGCAGCTGGTGAGTAACAAGTATCCGATACTTCGGTTCGATACGATCGTATTGCCCGCGATTCACGTGCACCGGTCATATCGCGTCGATCTACTACATATCTATCTGTGTTAAATCTTCTCTCTCTCTCTCTCTCTCTCTCTCTCTCTCTCTTTTTCTCTCTCTCTCTCTATTTCTCTCTCTTTCTCTATTTCTCTCTCTTTCTCTATTTCATTGCGATTATTTCTTACTCGTGATATTTCTATCTTTCAATTTTAATTTTGTACTCCTTTTTTATTTTCTCTCATTTGTTTTTTTATTTTCGAGATGCTTGTTCGCGCGGCTGAACGGCAAAAAACCGCTTCGATGGCTGTCGATACACTTTTGTCAGTTGTATTTTGTTGTCACTAACAGTGTCGTAGCTTTGGCGACATCTCGAGCATGAGCGACGGCGATCAGACGGCGTACGGGAAAGCGAATCACGCGATGGAGACCGAGGAGGTTTGTATCGATACACTCGTTCGTTTTTCTTTTTTTTTTTTGTTCATCATCTATCTGTTCTCTGTTCTCGTCTTTTGCTCGGGCAGCGAACAGGAAATCGGTGGGATCGCCCGTCAACATCGATCTGATAACTATAAACACACGTTACATTATTTTATCTTCATGCAAGGTTTATATCAAATTCGCAATATTTTATTCAAAGATGTCGTACGGCGACGTTTATTTTAACCAATTATTTTAACAAACGTCGTGAGAATGTTTGTCACGTGGAGTTCTTAAGGAATAAATAATTTTCTGAACCTAACGAGACGCGAGTAAAGCAAGAACGGATCGACGGGCGGTCTCGCTAATTCGAAATGATGATTCAGGATTTAAGAAAGCAATCTTCAGCGGTCCAGAGTTAACGAACTAGTACTTTCGAGATCTAGAAAAAGGATCGTATCATGTATCTACACTCGAATCCGAGCCTCAACACGCGCAATACATTTCGATCTTGCCCATTCAGTGTGTCTCCGGCGAGACTGTTTCGATTTATAAACGGTTCAATCGGTTCAATTCGTTCGGGACATCGCATCGGTGCTCTCGGACGGCACACAGCAATTGGTGTTCGTTCAGAAGCATGTCAACAGCATCCGACGTTCACGTGTGCGACGGGATGAACGACAGTCCTATTAACAGTTTTATTGTTATTGCATGAGCCATATCCGAACTTCCGTTTTAGTCGCTTCGCGCGGTACAATTGTTTTTGCCGATTATACTATGAATTTTAATTCCTGATCATCGTAACAGCATACTAATCGCCATCGGGGGCGCGAGCTTTGCGGCTTCAGGCTCCATTGTAAATCAATCAATTTCGATCAAATGTTTCATTAACGTTACACCACTATTACAGGCTTTGTAGAAGCCATCTTTCATTATTTTTGGATTCAAAGGTTTTTTGTTATCATAAAAAAAAATGTTTTGAAAAGAAAGTCGCAAAGCTCGCAGCTCCGCGATCACTGTCCGCAACTTACCGCTAATCTTGAGTTCCCGTTGACGCTCCCGACGATCCTAGAAAGCAAGGTCGCTGGGTGATCTTCGATTATGCGAGAAGGGTTACTCGAAGTTCACCAGAGACGCGCTCGTCTTCACTGGGGTGTCGGTCAAGGCCCTCGTAAGTACCTTTCATGAACCCATTGGGCTGCGTCGGAGACATCTGGAACAATACGATCACGAAACAATACCTTTTCACTTCCCTTTTGAACTCGTTGCACTCGATGCTCTGTTCTCGCAAATTGCCGCTTATCGTTTCACATAACAATGATAACACGAGGCGTGACACATTCCGCGCGAAGATCACCGTAACCAACAAATGATCGAGGAGGATTCCAGCATCGGATCGACCTTCGAGTGAATCCTCGAATTTTCTTTTCGCAAATTGTCGCTTATCGTTTCACATAACAATGATAACACGAGGCGTGACACATTCTGCGCGAAGATCACCGTAACCAACAAATGATCGAGGAGGATTCCAGCATCGGATCGATCTTCGAGTGAATCCTCGAATTTTCTTTTCGCAAATTCTCGCTTATCGTTTCACATAACAATGATAACACGAGGCGTGACACATTCTGCGCGAAGATCACCGTATCCAACAAATGATCGAGGAGGATTCCAGCTTCGG
>CM052201.1:10273768-10302172 GCA_028455805.1 Lasioglossum figueresi | reverse complement strand
ATGATCGAGGAGGATTCCAGCTTCGGGTCGATCCTCGAGGGAATCCTGGGGTGCGTGCACGTGATCGCGATTCGCTCGAGTACGTCGCGCGTTTTGCTGAAGGAGTCGGTCGTCGTCACGCCACGAATGCTGTCTCTCCATTTAAGGGAGGGCCGGCTTTGATAATAACCTACTGCTACTCATTTGCCCCACTTTGTACTCGGCTCGCCGTAGAATCGAGGTCTCGTGGCTTTTTTTTCCACTTCCTTTTTCCTCGTTTTTTTTTTTAACGTATCCGGCGTTTATCGGTTAACCGGTTACGGATTTCGTGTCGGGTGACATAATTCCCGCTCGAGCATAGTGAAATCGTCTCCGATTCGCGAGCAACGGAACTAGTCATGGATTACGAGGTTGGACTTCCCTGGGAATAGTTTAGGTTGCTCCTGAGGGCAATGCTTTGGAGTCAATAACATTAGAGAAAAGAGGAACAAGGAGTTATCTTGATCCCTCTGGGTACATTGCCCTAAGTGGGCGTGGCCTTGGTACTCTTGGACTCTATCTATTTATAATATTCCATGGGCGCGGTCTTCAGTGGGCGTGGCTTCGCTGCTCTCACTTTTGATTAAGATTCTACTTCAAAGTCCCTTTTTTTTTATTCAAATACATCTACCGCAAGAAGATCAATTCCTCCTCTCTGTTTAAAGCGTCTCGAGTGGGCGTAGCCTCGTGGCCCCTGCCTTCGATAGCGCCAAAGGCTGCCCGAAAGAGCAACCTATACTTCCCAAACAGTACAATCGATCTAACTCGTGGAAAATCATGATGCTGATATGAACAGGGTCCACCTGTTCGCGCGGAATTTCAATTTCCCGTCGATCCCATGAACGATAATAGAACTGATCGTATCGATGACGCGACCGAGGATCGTCGAAAAGTAGAAAGCAAACTCCGGAGAGACGATCGTGCCAAAATCGAAACTCGAACGATTCCAGCTGTCTCCGAACGTTGTCCCATCTCGCTCTTCTCCTTCGTTCCTCTTCTCTTCTATCTGTGGGATGCAGCGGTTGCCGAGATACGTATCGGCCGATTGGCAACCGGCGGCCATTTACGGTCCACCATTGCCAGCTCGATCGCTCTTCGTATTATACGGGACGACTCGTCGAATTAACGCGTCCATCGAGATGCCATCCAGTTGGCAATCGGCTCCGTAATTGTTGTAGATCATCAGGGGTGGATGAAAACGCTGATGGGAATCGGAAGGACTCGATCCGACGGCGTTTACCCCTTCGATCCGAGTATAATCATTTCAACGACCGAAAGATCTGTATGAATTTATTTGTTGTGTTGCAATATAGTTGCTCTCGGTTAAAAAATTATTTAATCATTTTCGTCCGAGAGTTGAACTTTCCGATTCCAATCGGTGTACAACGTTCAATTTAAAAATGTAATTCTAACATTTTTGAGGTTACATTTTTTTTCTAAAATAAAAATAGATGAATTAGAGTGGAATGTATCAGGTGAATGGAATGTTATGGCAACCGGTGTATCCTGAAACTCGAGAATGAAGGTGTACCGCTTATAATGTCGATCCTAACGCGACACTAACCCGCAGCCCGTGCTGTTTCTTTCTTTTTGTTCGGTCCGCCCTCTCCTGGCCGTGCATGAAAAAACCTTAACCGAAAAAATCATGAAAAAAAATCGACCTCCTCGGGACAGAGGGCTTCCTACTGTAGTTTGGCAAACTTAACGAACGAGGGTGTGGAGACGGATCGGCCGAGGTTTGAGGTAAGCCCCCCTAAAACGGACAGACGTTCGTACCGACAGGTTCAATCTCTCCAGAAAATTTTATTTTCCGCTTCTGCCTCGCTCCTTTCGCATATCTATCACTATCTCGCTTGCAATTTAGTATTACTTTTGTCATTATTGAAAATCTCTCATTATTTCGGTCATATTGATACTAATTCGACGGACAAACTGTACCTGTAGCAAACCCGTCCTATATCCCTTGTGCTGCGTATTTGCTACCATTGAAACAACAATTCTACTCATTTGTAGACTAGCCATACCCTAACCTTTTCTTCATTCGTAGAGAGACATGAGCATGGTGTGTGTAAACTCCAAACATGAGATCCGACTTCGTTTTAATTAAAGTGCGACCATTGAAACGACAGTTCTACTCATTTAGATACCAGAACTGCCCTGAAACCTATAAGCAGCGTCAATGATTAAGAGCATAAAATTGGTAAACTTGAGAAATATCAACTGAAGAACACCTGAATTGAAAAAAAAATGAGCAGAGTTTTCGTTTCACTCGAACCTTCTCCAATTTTTAAACTCCCCTACGTCCCGTTTGAGAGCCCCTAATCGCACCCAGTTAGCACGAGGTGTTCCCGACCCACCTGTGTCACCGTGGGCACCTTTCAAGCTTCTTCACCATAATCGTCAGAAAAGAAAAATCGAAATACGATTCGATTCGCGAGGATATAACTTCTCCGTTGAAAGTTGTTGAACGCAGAGGAACAGAAAAATACACGCTTTTACGCTCACGCAGAACAGGCTTCAAGCTAGACGACAAAACACCACGAATCCACGAGTTCTCTATTTCTTTCCCGACAATCAGCACGCGGCTCGCTTCGCCGATCTCTCGTTTGACGCCTCCACTGTTTGTGTTCGCAGAAGTCGAGCTTCAATAAATTCGACGCTCTCAGCAAGAAGACCGTGCTGCATGTGCGCTCGATCGACGCGGGCAAAGTGCAACAGCAGCTGAACGCCGCCGCCGTAAGCGCCTGTTCATCTTCTTTCTTTTTCTTGTTCTTCATCGGCGCCGTTTTCTTCGTCTTCTTCTTCAGCTCACGAGATACTTATAAGATCGACATGCTTAACCCTTCAGTCGCGGAGAGCGCGTGTAAATAGCCTCTCTGTGTCGAGCTCCTGGTCGCCAACTACAAAGAGGGCTGCACTGGGGGTAGCTTTCCTCTGAAGGCTGAAGGGTTGCTTCCGCGAGATTCGCAGCCAGCCCTAAACACGATTTTTCTAGTGGTTTTTACACTGCGGATGTTTATGTAATTTTACTGCCTTCGCCCGAACCTGCTCAACTATTTTTACATCTGTTCACACCAATTATTGCAATCGTTTCACACGCTATTCCATACTGTTTCTCTTCACTTAATTCATACACCGTTTATCGCCTCTTTTCAAAATCATCTTACACAGCGTTGTAAATTTTGTACAATGTTAATTATTCATATATCAATTTTTCACACCACCTGTATGAACAGACCCAAGAAGATCGAATCAACATGAAAATCGTAAGAAGTATTATTTATGTAGTTCACCACTGTCGATGTAACTATGAATGCGTAGACTGCAGACAGCATGTGCTTAATATGAATCAGATTTTAATAAAATCGCTCTCCAACTTGAAAGCGATTTTATTTTATTATTTGGTTAATTGAAGAGCTTGATATGATCATGTTTAGAAAAGAACGTCGAGAAACATGTATTAGAATTTTTTTTCTTTTTTTTGTGACTGGCTCCGGTGAATAGAAAGTGAGTGTTCTATTTGATCGATGTGTATTTTGCAATGTTCCTCGAATTTTTGCATCCCACGGACAAAGATCCGCAGTCCATTAGTCAGGATGAGAAAAATTAATGAAAGACGCGCATTTCCGTTCGAAGAAAAAACTCATTCGCTGTCTAGTAATTACAACGGTAAACAGAAAGTGTACCGTCGTGTTCATGCGCGAGTAAAAGGGGTGCGGAGCCTGAGGGGTTGGTTCACCCCATCTATTACGCACGGACTACGGATGGATCTGCAAACGCGGATTATTATCCTCTAATTCACAACCCGACGGTCTCGAACCATAACTCGGAACAATTTTCTGCAGGAGCAAAAATAAATAATCAACATTATCAAACTGTTAACGAGCCTATTCGATCTAATTATTCATAGCTTCTGCCGCCGCGAGACATTGAAAAATTCCTGAACAATAACGCGGTTGCTTAAATAGAAAATTGTACTCGTTAAGTATAACGATAATTGAGAATTCGACGATCGTATTAAATATCCTACTACTGACGTAAATTCGAAAATTATTTTAATTGAAGCCGATGGAATCCTACTTTCGTTACGAGATATTAATATAAAGTAACGCAAAAAAATGCGGCTGATTAGCCCGCCTTTATAAAAGCTCCTTTTACGCCGCCACCGGCTAGATTGAAAATCTCGTTACGTTCTTTCGAAGCCCTGGTTCCAGATAATCAGTGCAGTAAGTGCATAAAATCCGCAGTCTAATTATCGAGCGACAGCCCGAGCAGCACAGAAACTCTCATTAATATTCGACCGCTCTTCAAGGGAGAATAACCCTTCCGAAACTGGACCAAAGGGTTCAATTTTCTCGAGAAGAGCTAGAAGAATCGATCTGCTAAAAAATGTTCATAAAATGAAATTTCGAAAAAATTTTACTTTGTCAGAATGACAAAAATGATATAAGGGTTGTTGTAAAGAGTGTCTGACTACAGGTGAGAGTCGCCATGTGTGTGTAATTTTAAATCGATGAAAATCATCGAAAATGTAGATCTTCTTCAGGGAGGAGTCTATGAACGGTTTGATCTGCCGACAGGTGGGCCAAAATGGCGACACGAACCCGAACTGCCGCAGCTGCGGCAAGGTCGTCTTCCAGATGGAGCAAACGAAGGCGGAGGGTCTGGTCTGGCACAAGAATTGCTTCCGGTGCGTGCAGTGTAGCAAGCAGCTCAACGTGGACAATTACGAGAGCCACGAGACCATCCTCTACTGTAAGCCACACTTCAAGGAGCTCTTCCAACCGAAACCGGTTGAGGAGTCCGAGCAACCTGGTAAGTCGATCGTCGAGTGTACCGAGCGCACCGAGCGCACAACACAGCGCAAACGTTGCACAAACGCTGCGCAGTGCTGCGCACACGTAGGCGGAACTTGCTCGCTGAAAATAGCATCCGCGTCTAATCCGCGAATCTCTCTCTCCCGGCCGCTTTGATATCGCCGCCGGACACGCCGCGATTCGAAACGCGGATCCTCGAGAGCCTTCTTCCATCCTCTTCGATCCTCTTCGATCCTCCTTCTTCCTCGACGGATCCTCTTTGAATCAGCCGCGAACATAAACTCGCAGGATCCATTTTATCCTGCGGCGAGAAACACTCTCGTCTCAATCCCATCCCGGTTCGAAAAATTGATTCTTTTATCCTCCGCGCGGATTGGATCTACGAGGTGCGGATCAGAAGTTCGTGGAATGGATTTGTTTCTTTTCTATCGTGCTGGCTGCGGTCTTATCTATCATCGAGTTTCTTGACTTTTAACCCAGCGCCGTACAATAACGAGTCGGTGATGGAGATTTCAAACAGAGCCTACTCTGAATCCGAATGGTATTCATCCTGGTTTCGCCGGGCGATTAAATCATTTCGACTGAAATTTTTCGCTCAAAAGCGGACAACCTATTACGGTGGCCGATAATGGAAGAGCCGAAGCCCATTCCGAGACAGAGGAAATTCTATTGCCTGTTCGGGCGAGCGAGTGAAATAAGCTCTCGCATATTCCACGTCGGGGACCGTCATTGTCCCCCTTTGTTGTGCTCGCCAGAAATTACTATCCCCTCCCCCTCTAACATTCTGCCAACGTTCACGAACCCGGTTCAGTAATTACACGCGAATACTTGCGCGAGACAGAGCGAGAAAGACAGAGAAAGAGAGTGTATGTGTGTGTGTGTGTGTGTGTGTGTGAGGGAGAGAGAGAGAGAGAGAGAAAGAGAGAGAGATCGTTAATGCGACAAAGAGATGTCTTATGAACTCCGTAGTGCGACCTCGAAAGCCGGAGCTGATCATTAGGGAGAACGAGCCGAAAGAGCTGCCGCCCGACGTGGTCAGAGGTAAAGTCTGACAGAATTGTGATCGGTTCAGACACCGACCTAGCCTAACCTAACCTGCTAACAGTTTGTGCAGAGTGCAGTTCTAATCGCATTCGACCGACAACTCGACGTCCCTAACGACGCGTTTAAATTCTTTCGTTTCGCGCCGCCTCTGAGTGTACCCTACCCTCGATAATCGTTCTTTAACGAGCCGTTAAAATGGTCAAGAATTACTGTTGCATGATGATAACAGCCAACCCATTCCGCCAGTACAGGGAATGATTCACGGTGGGGGAAGCGACCTTGGACGGCCGACAGAAAGATCGAAACGCGTGAATCATTCTTGGGCGAATAAACGTGAAAATGGGCTGGCCCCAGCTTGAGTGACTTAATAAGATCGACGAGTTCTTTGTGTTGGCGACTAACTCATCTCCATTGGATCTTCTCGAATCGATTTAACCTTTGGGCGAACTGCAAGCATTGATTCAAAAGTATCAGCATAAGCGTGTAGAGTGTAGAACGCCAAATGTGGACTTCAGATCTTTTTATGCAAATATAAAATTGATCATCTATCATCTTGCAGTAATTGTATCTTTCTCGACTGCCTTAAAAGCGGCGCATGCTGTAACTGCGCAAAATCTGCAATCTACGAGTTCTAATTACGTCTAATGGCTGGAATATTTAACCCTTTGCACTCGACTGAGATGAAACGGCTCCCAGCAATCATGGTACTTGCAAGATCGGCAATGTTCCGTTGACAAAGATATTAGAACGCGTGAGATTTTGACTAAACAAATTGAATAAATATATAACATTGAATAAATAAATGAGTACGAGTTGCTGGTAGCAGATCGGAGGAAGAATTAACAGATTCGAATGCAAGGAGTGTACGCTATAAAGGCCAGATGTTTTTGCGAGCGGTTTGCGTGGATTTTCGAGGCTCTCCCCTTGGTTTTCGCGGAAACGCGCGCAACAAGCCGGCGTTCGCGCATCCGCGGATTAAATCCACGTGCCTCCCTCTCGTGGTGATTAGTGTGGCGCCGGAGCGGCGTGAACGGTGATTAACGCGTTAATGAAAACGTTTCTCCAATCTGCGTTCCAGCCTCCGACAAACCGGACCTGGGTCTCGAGGAGCTGTCGAGCCTGAACGTGAAGTCCCGGTTCAAGGTGTTCGAAAAGGCTGGCACGGAGGCGAACGAGATCGAGAGGTCGCCGTCCCAGGTAGCCGTGAAGAGGTCGCCGAGCATCCTCAGCAAGCTCGCCAAGTGAGTAAAGAGCTAGGGAACCCGCAAGGGATTGAGGATGATTCGTTCGATCCGATCGATATAATCTCGCGCGCGCACACTCTCTCCTCTTCTCGTTCCACGGCCTTATACGACCAGGCCCGTGGGCCGAGGAGATGGTTCTCGTGCCAGCCATGACACAGATTCGTTTCCACGAGATGGACACAACAGACGCTCTTATGGTCGACCATTTTCTTGGTACCATTTCGATCCCCGATCATATTCTTACCTCGGTTCGAAACATTTCGGAATTAATTGATTGATTTGGGGAATTTTTAACACTCGATCTCAATCCGAAATTATTCCACTCGGTCCTATCGATTTCAGAAGCCATTATTTCCCGTAGTCTGCTCAACGAGAGGAGGTAGTAAACGTAAACATAATCACTCGAGTGCGACAGAGAATATTAAAGTTACCCCTCTCGGATGGTAAGCTCGTCTCGTTGGACAGATTTGTGTGTTTTCCGATTTGATTGACTCGAGGAACAAACTTCCCTGTGAAGTCAACATTTTTCAACGGGAAAGCTTTTAATTTAGAATCGTCTGGATCTTTGACGCTCGATCACCACCCGCAAACATCCTTGTCCCGATGCCTCTCGTACACAATTCTCTCGTTCGTGTCTCGCTCCCTCCCGACATAACATCATAATAACGCAGCCTGGTCGCAAATTGCATTCCATCGTTTCGCTGCACGCATTAAGCCAGGAGCAGCTTGGGGAGACGCTGGAACAAGTGCACGACGTTGCACCGCGTTGCCCCGCGTTGCAACGCGACTCGACGTTGCGGTGTCCGAAGTTGCCGTGTCACTCGAAAATGTGCAAGCGAAGGCTCGCTAATATAGAACGAGCTTAGTCGTGTAAAAAACCGCGGCCCTTGCGACAGATGCGGCGTTCGCGCGATCAGAGGTGCAGTTCGCTGGATGCACCGGCGGACAATTGCAAATTCGTGGAAATGTTCGCGGGTACATTGCGCGCCTTTTTGTCCAGATTCCAGGCGAAGGGCATGGACATTGGTGTGGCGGACGAGTCTCTGAATGGAATCCCCTATGAAGAGTCCAGCGAGAGCGAGGAAGAAGAGGAGATCGAGGAGACTGAGGGTGAGCACCGAAAAACATTAATTTATGGGTCCTCTGGTCAAGAACCAAGAAATAATAGATTTTTCGTTTTTTGCATTCTTAAAGCACATGTCTAAAAGAAAGGGTAAAACTTACGTTTAGGGGAGGCAGCTTCGATGACCTTGACCTTGACATATGTTGTCAAGGACAACATTATGAACAACTTTTTTCATTACAACTACCCGATGCTCGCTCTTAGTTTTCGAGATATTTGCGAAAAACTATTCCAAATACTGTATTGAATACTGTATTCTTCCACGTTCCGTGGCAACATAAGGCTGCCATAGTTTCGAATGAGCTACACCTTAGGTAAATAAACATAGAAGAACCCATATATACGAATGTGACCCATGTGCGATCCAGTGCGAACCAGTAGCGATCAGTGCATACATCGCTACGTTGGTTGCAAGTCTTGCGAGTTTTTGAATTATTTCAATATGCATCTCCATATAAACGAAATATTCACAATTTCATATGCGTGGTCGGGCCGGCCTAACGGCCTCCTCCACGACCTAACCAGAACCCATTCTGATGGCATGATTTTTCCATTACTAATACAAATTCTGTACGAAGGTTATATAGAATGCAAAAATTATGCGATCAGAATGGGTAGTGGTTAGGTCGTGGAGGGGGTGGAGAGGGCCGGCCGTCAGGCGGGTCCGACCACTCATGCGAAAATCCAGTAGTCTTTCAAAATTGAAAGCTCACTCTATATAGAGTGACACTCTGTTCTGATCCCCACAATGTGTTTATAAAATAGAAAATAAACGGATGCCGCCCCGGAACAGGCTTACGTTGCCACGGAGCATGCAAGAATACGTAAAATTCGATACAGTATTTGGAATAGTTTTTCGCAAATATCTCGAAAACTAAGAGCGAGCGCCGGGTAGTTGTAATGACAAAAGTTGTTCAGCATGTTGTCCTCGATAACATATGTCAAGGGTCAAGGTCATCGGAGCTGCCTCCCCTAAACGTAAGGTTTACCAAAAAAAGTTCGACCGTAAACAGTCGTCTGATTTCTTTAGAAAAATTTTCCAGGGCCTACAAAGTTACGCTCTAGACCAGAAGACCCTCTTAATACAAATCGCGAGACTCCTTCGTTTCGCTGATAGCCCTCGGCCCTTCCCTCGTCGCGTTCTCCCTTTCTTTTCCTTTTGTTCGAGGATTTCCTTGGGAGAGGCATTTTTTGCCCCCGAATCTCTTCCTCTTCGTTTACAAGTTGCAACACGGCGAGAAAGGTTCGACTGGCTCTCTTTCTGTCTATTTCTGGAAGATCCTCGCTGTAACCATTTTAACGCCGGTTAATTCGGTTGTCTTTTTAATTCACTGGGACAACGACACCCCGCTAACGGCGGATTAATTAATTTTATTAGAATACTCGCAGTCTGAAGTCCTCCTCTCTTGAGCTTAATCTTAATGCAGCGAGTCTCGAGTGATTCGCTCGATTTCCAGCGTTTCGAATTCTTTATATCCTTTCGGACTTAATGCGTTTCTTGTACTAGATAACTTGTGGAGATGATATCCGACGATTAGAGGAATATGATGGGATAATATTGATTTTAATCAGCTTTTTGTTCGTGCTCGAGATTTATTGATTTTTAGATGAGAGAAAGTTGGGGAAATGATAGCTGAATTATTATTATATAAAAACATGACAGTAGCCGAGATCATCTGTATGCAACAATCAAATCGTTGTCGCATTAAGAAGTTCTAAGCAAAATATCGACAGTCCTAAATCCTTTTTCTCTTCAGTTTCAAACAGACAGCCATTTTCGCTAGAAATGCGCAAAATCCGCAGTCAACTCGGTACCAAGCGGCCATAAAAATGATCAAAATACTGCTCGAGCAAATTTAGAAGCAAATGGGTGTTCGCTACGTTTCCCGAAAGCGTCGCGAACCGTTTCTCCCTAAGAAACTTTCTCGAAACTTGTCGAGCCGAGAGCTTTTCCCGTTCAAAGTTTCGCTGAGAGTTTGTGTATCCGCGTTGCAGAGGCTGACACGGAGATCGTGAAGGCAAAACGAGCGACTCGTGAGCGGCCGATCAGTTTCACGAAAATGGACGACATAAAGAATCGTTGGGAGACCACCAGCCAGCAAGGTAGACGCAAGGTGCAACGGGAAGCCAGGAAAGAGGAAATCGCTGGGATTCGTTCACGGCTGTTCATGGTAAATCTTCGATCCTCCGATAAGTATAAACGAAAACGGAAGTCGCCTGGGAGATTACTCTTCTTTTCTCGATAGAACAGACGCGTTTCGCTAAACGAATTCGCGGGCAAGTAGTCGTGAAGTAGTCCGGGGTAATGACATCGTGCCCATTAGACGTAGACGCAGAAAAACGTTCCCCGGAGAGGAAAATGTAGCGCACGCAGTCTCTCGAGTACGCTGAAACGCGGTGAAACGACGGACGATCGAGAACAATTTGCTTTTTTACTATACAAGAATGACTAAAGGAAGCCTGCTTGCTCGCCTCCTTTTAATTCGTTCGCGAGCCGGCCGAGAGCGCTTTGTCGGCTCGACGAAGTTAGGAGACCGCCCAGTAGCTGACATCAGTCTCTTTAAAGTCGGATGAAAATTCTTAATTTTCTAGCAAATGGAACTTTCAAAACTCGAAAATAAATATTAGGAAGATGATAAATCAAGAATTTGTTCAAACGAGCATCCCGAGACCTGTTTCGACTTTTATCATCAACATTTTTTGGCGAGCCGAACAGACGTTGAATATCTTCATGCAACGACCTCAGACATTTTTAGACTTCCTTGTATCGTAAAAATTTTTTGGCGAGCCTGACAGAAGTAAAAATAATTCGTACAACCGTCTTAGATATTTTTAGACCTTGTATCGTAAAAATATTTTGGCGCGCCTGACAGAAGTAGAATTTATGCGAATACCGATCCGAAGCATCTTCAAGTCGCTTTTATATTTCAAATATTTTTTGACATGTCCTACAAAAGCGGAATTTATCCGAATGGTTTTGGTTAGTCGTTTCGAGGCTTCTTTTTACCTCGGACAGCTTTGGCAGTGTCTCAAGGAAGTGGAATTTATTCGTACGACAGGCTTGGACATTTTTATGCTTCCTTATATCATAACAATTTTTTGGCAAACCTGACAGAAGTAGAATTAACTCGAACAATGATCTTAATCGTTTGTAGGCTATTTCTACATTTCAAATATTTTTTGACATGTCTGAAGGAAATAGAATCGACCCGAAGTTTAATCTCAGACATTTTCAGTCTGCCTCTTATCTCGAGCTTTCCTTTACTTGTCTTAGGGAAGCGAAATTCTTCAAACGACTGTTCCGGATACTTTTAGGAAGCTTTTAATCGAAATTCTCTGCGACTGGAATGGTGAAAAAAGTGATTGATATCTTTCGCAGGGCAAGCAGGGTAAAATGAAGGAGATGTACCAGCAAGCAGTGGCCGGAAGCGACCGTGTGACGAAGATCAACCCAGCAGAGGAGCTGCAAAACTTCTCCGCCCACGCGCGTTCCATCAAAGAACGTTTCGAAAGGGGCGAGCTGATCGCCGCCTCCGACGACGAGACGGACAACAAACCGAAACCAGAGAAGGCTGACGAGGAAGTGATCGCAGCAGGTGCGTCTCAAAATTCCCGTCGTCTACTTTATATTTAGAAAACTATTCCATCTAATTAACGTGGCACGGGTGCAGCACGATTATTCACGCGCTCACCGAAAATGTTACAATGTACTCTGCGAGCTGCGTGTTCGATATAGACGTAACCGAAAGAGGATCTAAACCTGGTGATTATTCAACCTGTTTGCTCTCAGCTACGTTAAACTGGACGTCAAGAGACTCTCGCAGATTGATCTATCGATTCGGTTTTGGTTTCGGAACGTTTGTTTGAGATCTTGAAATAGATTCAGTGATGATCAACCTGCGACTCCCAGCTGGCCCATTCATCCGTGCTCGACGACTCGGGTATTCAAAATTTTATCTTAGAAATTGATGGATCTTTAAATAAAGAACTATGTCTTGAATTGGGCTGTAACTTTAGGTACGCCGCAGTTCCTCATCGATCAAGTCATTTCTCATGAATGACCGATCATTTGGTTGTATTTCAGGTATCAGTAGGAAGTCCAGATCCTTGTTCTTGGAACTGGATGCCACAGCAGCGAAAACCGGAAGGCCTGTGACCCCAGTGAACCCAAAAACACCCTCAGACACGCCCAGACGCGCCAGAGACGTAAGTTTCATCGTTGCTATTCCAGATTTGATTTCCGAGGGATTGTGTTAGCAGTTTTCTACAGATTATTTTCAATGTTAGATTTTGTTTGACGGGGGGTTAGTTAAGATCGTCTGGTTAATCGTTTGATACCTGTGCGAACAAGGCATTCATGGGCCGCCAAGTCTCGGACGACGTGGTGCGCAGCTCGGACACCACCGCAGAGGTTCAGGTCGAGACCTCGGACATATCGAACAAATTCAAATTTTTCGAGTCGTACAAGGAACCGGAAAAACTTCGGAAGCAGTTCCGCATTACCCCTCCGCGAGACGGTCAAGTCAAGGTTCGATCCTCTATCGAGTGCAGAGTGTCCTTTAATGATTGCGATTTAATGTGTAACAGGATTGCTGTGTGATTTTAATCCTTAACCCTCTGTAACACCTTTCATCGAAACCATTCATTCTGTATTTCAGTATTTTACTTAACTATTTACCGTAGTGAAATTTTGCACAGAGAAAGTTTGCATCGAAAAGTATTGTAACAATTTTTGCTGTACTACTGCTGGGTCAAATTGAAAAATCAGCAAGGTTACAGAGGGTTAATTAGACTAGTTCCTTGATAGCACAAGTCACTTCTAAACAATGCATGGATTGATACCTAACAAAAGCTGCGCTCGTCGATCCACGAGTTTTCATTCAACCAAGACTGATTGGGTGCTCTACTCGATCCTAATCGCATGGATTGTACCTGTCAGAGTTGCTCAATTGATCCTTTCTCACCGGTGTTATCGAACCATTAAAATATCGACCGACTCATAGCGATTCAGCTGAACCAGATAACTCCGAATCGCTGTTGAATGAGTCAAGCATCATTTCGTAAATAAATTTCGAGCTGATTGTATCGAGTTCTGATTATTTTTATCGAATACATTCGTTGCCTAAGCATGCCATTGCTCAAGAGAAAGTGTAGTTGATTGGTCAAGCTATCAGTGTTGACCGAAGTGTGTCAAAATTCAGCTCGGTGCAACGATATTATATCATAGCCTGTTCCTTGGAAGAAGAGCCTTGGAATTCATTATACTTGTCTACCCCACTCCTGGAACCCGTTTGTTAGGGCCCCCGTGAAGATGGAGTGGGGAGGTCAGCTATTATGGTCGCGAAATTAACATTAAGTTAAGTCTGAGAATGGAAGAGTAACGCAAGACAAGAATAAATGTAAGAGGTGTCTTTTTAATTGTCGTTTTATATATGCGGAGTCTGATGTCGGCAAAATTTATGCAAATCGATGTCTCTCGTTTGCATAAATCAATAGTATGATTCTGCGCAAATATTCTTCCAGGGACGTCTAATTAAATCCGCAAAACTAGAGCTAATTTAGCCAAATTCGAGGACGCTTCAATTTAGACGTGCTTAACGATAGATCGGGCATAGAGCAGTGTAACAGCATTATTTAAATTAGAAAAATTTACTTCGAACGGGGGTTACGCAACAGATAGAAGAATTGCGGGTCGTCGAGGACCCCAGAACGCCACGAACAAGTATCACGGGGACACATCAGGGACTCTTGCAGTAATGAGGTTGCTAATTACGAGAAAAACAAGCGATCGGAGTCGATTGTGGGCCTGCAAGCCCACGAGAGTTTGCGAAAGCTTACGAAAGCCCGCGAAGTGGCCGCCGCCACTTGATTCCAGCGCTGTCCTTGAACCCCCTCGAGTGGTCAGCAGCCATACTTTTACCGTTAGTATTCCTACATCCTTCCATTCGTGAAGAGAGCAGGCCTCGCAGACCACTGTGGCCCTCCCAGTAACTCACGAGGGGGAACAGTAAGAGCTGTGCGTCCTCCTCGTGTGAACGGCATAGCAACACGCTGCTTGCTGCCAGTTCGGACCTCGCCAGCCCTCCGAGACAAAAGGCTCTCTCTCCCTTCTGTGTGACGGCTCTCTCTTCTCTCCTGTTCGGTTCGGTTCAGTTCGGTTCTGTTCGATTCCTCCTCTCTTCTGTGGAACAACTCTTTGCCAAGTGAGTTTTTACATGGGCCGCAGTCCCGCGACGACGAAGGATACCCGAAACGCAAACGTGAGTAAAACTTGTGCGAGACGCGTTCGACATTCGAGGCGAGGTCCTCCTCGAAGGCGTCACGCTGTCCCCCTTTTACGTCTCTTTCTGTGAATCATCGAGGTTTAGGCTTCTTCCAAACACTGTGAGTACGATTATATCAGATAAATTAGCGGGGATTAAATTGTAGCTGGATTGAGAAATTTTGGAAGAATATTTTTAATGGCGGTTGCAAGCGTCCCTCTTTTATTTCTTCTATTGTTAAATCGTTTTACGCTTAGGTTTATTCCTTACGCGATGAATGAGATTATAATATCGATGAGTGGAATGATTGAGAATTTTTACGATACATTTCTTTTTATTCTGTATCCAAATCCTTTTCGATGCTGCTCTTTTTTCCGTTCATGTTTCGGTGAATATATTACGGTACAGGCTTCATCCGTGTAAAATTATGTTGGAAATTAAATTACAGAAGCATGAAGGATTTTTTAAATCTTTTTTGACAGTCAAGCTAGGTGTCCCACTTTCCGGTCTTTATCCTTTCGGGAATTTTTTTAATCGCGGACGTTTCGGTTATGGTTGAGATAAGTGGGTGAAGAAATATGTAAAAAAGTAGCTGTAACTGTAAGTTGCCTTCTGAAATTATTTAAAATTTTTGGTGTGCGTTTCTGCACGATATTTTCCCGAGCTACCATTTTAAAGTACTTAGATTTTTCGAAGTAAGGTTTTATTGTTTCATGAATTGCGAAATCCTATATTCGAACCTAAATCATGATCAGTAAAAAAATCGTGCATTCCAGGGTTAAGAATCAAAGTCGCCGTCAGCAGGTCACGGTTAAAAAAATCTTGGGCCCTTCTCCACATGCCTCGAAACACGGTAAACGCTGTAATCACCGCAGAAAATTGGCAGCTTTCTCGTCTCTGTTCGCCCCGGTGTAACGGTACAACAAAGTCGATACAGTTGACGCGCGAATGCGTATGCATATGCATAAACCAACGCTTTCCTTTCGACGAAAGCGCGCACCCCTCTCGTGTCTACAGAAAACAGGGAAAAAACAGGACTTTCTTCTCCTACTCGAGGCACAAAGAATCCATAAACAGGTGTCCCTCAACAGTCTCCGAAGCGGCGAGACTGCTCCTTCCACTCTGTAAATGAAATCTTTTTTTTCCGTTCACCAAATGTACGATACATATGTGCGTCTCTTTCTAAATAACAAGCGGCGAAACGTGATTAATAAAGATTCGTGCGAGCAGCCTGAACTAATTAGCTTTCTCCGTGATTGTTGCTCTATCAATTTTTCCGTTCGGAAAGGTGAAACGTGATCATCACTGTTGATCGAAGTGGCGACCATGCTGGACGCGATGTTTCGCTCGTGGCGCAGACTGTCTCAGGTAAAATATCGTAAAACGCGTTTGTCCACAGGCGGTTCTGCGTTGTCATCGGGCCCTGCCTCGTGTATCTACCTTGCCAGGTAGTAGACGAGCGAGAACGCCTCTCTTGCCAGTGACTCAGTCCACGTTCCTGGAAAGGAACACCTTTATCCCTTGATTTCCTGCCCCGTCTGACGTTTCCACGCTTGAAACGCCCGCTGGAATTCTCTCGTCTTCCACCCGTACTTATTCATTTGCCTCCACTCGGTAATTTGCTCGAAGAAAAGCTGTCCCGTGTGCTCATTCTCCTGAGAACACTCGAAAGGTTAAACGCTCAGAAAATTAGTGTTTCGGTTCGAATGATACCGTGCGTGCCCGTAACCTGCCCACCTGGGAAACAGTATGGCGCAGTGTACCCCTTTCAACAATCTCGAAAACAATGGTCCGCTCGGTGGACACTGTTGCATTAATTTTTCATTGTTCAGTTTCGTTTGACGTTGATTAGCAAGAATTGGTAGTTCGTTTTCAATTGAATCGTGTGTGCTCTCCTGTTTGTGTCTGGGGATCGATAACGATTTTTGGATTTTTCAAAGAGACAAATCTTGAGGGATTTTCACCCTGCAGAGTGTACAATGGTTGAACATTGATTAAATATCATATTATGTAATGTTTGTGGATGTTGAGTCGTCAGTCATTATATCCATGGATCTTTTCGGCAGATGGAATCCCCCGAGCGCGAGATCTACCGTGATCCAGACGTGGTCCGAGCCGAGGACAGGGTGGACGAGGTGGTGCACACAGACACTGCGAGGAAGATGCTGTCGATCTTCAGGCAAATGGAAGAGAACGCAACGAAGCAGGAGGTACCTAAATTCCCGAAGCCTCTGAAACGGTTCACACCTCCTCCAGAAGACAAATATGAGAAGCCTCCCATGTCGGGATCCGAGGACGAAGAGGAGGAAGAGGGTGAAGAATCGGAAGGCGAGGACAGCACGGAGGAAAGGGATCCCAACTACGTGCGAGCTTCGGATAAGGTTCGTTTACGTCGATCGAGTCGTAGCCTCATTGTTCTCCGTATGAAAAATGGTAGCGTTTATTAACGTGAGCAAGATTTGGCCGATGGTGCCTCGAGATTCTCACCGGTTGAATATGTATGAGCTCGTTCAGACTGCGGGAGGTGCGATCGTCGCTTTGTTCGTCTCGCGTTTGATCTTCAATAAGCTTCTTTACATTCTCGAAGTTTATCTTAATATTTTTGCCATGGAAATTCAAGTTTTCCTGCTCGTTCCGAGCCTCTCGATTAATTTTAATAGCGAGCAAATTAATTATGTAAAATAATCTTGTCAACGATGATTTAATTCTTTCAATAACGATCGTATTTTTATTCTTAAACGAACAGTACCCTAGTCTAACACAATATAACAATTTTCTTTTGCGATTTTTGTTCCGAATAAAATTACTGCCCAGTAAAGTGTTAAATTTTGTTCACCTGGAGGAAAAACGTCGATCGCCAACGAGCCCGAAATTATACATATGATAATTGCGCCGCGAATATCATGGTCTTAGAACTCTCTGTAAGATTGAATGTAACAGATTAGCCAACGAAGGAGTTGATTTAATTGGAGCTGCTTCAGCTTGCAATCACAGTATTTACACAGTGATTCGAGGCATCCGATCAATTAGCACGCGGACGCAACAAAGATGAGATAAGAATAAGAAACTTTCTATCAACCGGCGCATCAATCTCGCATTACCATTCGAATGTGATAAATGACTGGTATTATACTTTCTTCGGACCGGTCATTTCTACTTCAGTCTACCGACTAATGACGCTGACTAGCTAATACCTTTTCGGGATAGCACTGCAATTTCCTTCGAGAAATGTGCATTACTTATAATTAGCAACGATAGTATCGTTCACGCATCCCTGGATCGTTTACACATTTCGCAAACTGTAGAAAAATTAAATGAAATATTCGGATATTCTACAAGGATAAGCAATATTCGTCAAAAATCTATGGTTTACAGTTACAAATTTATTTTAACAAATTTGTTAACAGCTAAAACAATTTATTTATAGCTATAATAGTATATCTAAGAGTCTCTCCTCCAGTATCCGTAATCCGAGAAACGATCAAGCGAGCGTTTCAGGTACTAATGAATTCCGCTTTCATTAGAAAGAAGAAACGTTCGTTCGTGCGAGCGCGAGCGTGTTAACATGGTCGTGCTGGAGTATCGACACGTTCTTCTATTCTCTCTCTCTCTCTTTCTCCCACTCTCTTTCTCTAGCTCGTAAAATTCAACGACCCGGTGTTACAGGTGGAGGACGAGTTCCTGAAGCAAGCGCAAAACGCAGCGCGCGCGAAGACTCTTTGCGCGAAGTTCGAGCACTGGGACGAGACGGACGCAAAAGCGGTCACGTCGAGCAACCAGCACATCGCCGAAATGGAGATCGCGCAGAATATCGGCGAGCAATCGAGCATAGAATCTGCGAGCAGTCTAAGAGCCCGCTTCGAGTCCCTCGGCTCGCAACAGACTGAATCCCCGCGCACCAACAAGGTCAAAGTCAATCGATTCGTGGTAAGTGCACAAATCTCGTAGAAAGACTCCCTCGTCGTCCTCCATTCAATCTCATTCACGAAAAACTATACAACACGATGTCGTCCACCTTTTTCACCTGTCTGGACTGTCGATGCCGTTCTTGCAAAATTTCTTGGCTGCTCGAGCTGCTCGCCCATCCTCGTGGATTTTCTTATGGGGATTTTTATCTTTTTGGATCCTTGGATTGTATCGTTTTTAATTATTTTTTGGAGGAGAAACTTTTCAGGGCAATTTAGAGAATTTACAAGTTGTTTTGCATTCTTTGAGGTTGCTATGTCAATTTTTTATGGGGCTTCACTATTAAATATAAGACTACACAAAATTTGGAGAATATTTCTGCACTATTGGTTCACACGATTTTATTTTTCCAAGCTGAGCCATGTAAACGTAACAGTAACATTTTCATGTAATGTAGAAGAGCTAATTAACTTCGCGGGAACTGCAGCCTGGCATTCATCCCCATACCAGCACAGCACACGAACCACACCCTCCAAACCCTCTTTGTCGTGTGTGTTTTCTCTTCGCATGGTGTGTCGTAAAATCGTTGTTTCCCCAGAGTGTTTATTTCATAATTTACAATCGTTGTGCGTTTGTGCGTGTATGTGTGTGTGCGTGTCTCTAAAAGCACGATTCACCACGGTGTCGCTGACTGACCTGACACCGTTCTTCGATTGTTGCACCTGTGTTTAGTTGGCGTTCTCGACATATATGATTTGTTATTAATTTTACCCGCGGACAGTGTTTGTAGCCGCGTGCACGCTGATTTCTGAGTTCCGCAAGACCCCGAGGACGCACGACGACAGATTTCAGTTTCGTTTCCCGGTGTAATATACAATACATACTGCAACATAGTGATTCGAGCGATTGGGACACTAATTTCCTTTGTGAAAGACAACGGCAAAGTCTCGAAGAAGATTAAAGAAACTACGCTCGTGTCATCTATATTTTTCCAAAAAATACAAAACACACAAGCATGATTTACTACCTAGTTTCCACGCGTTGACGTGTTGCCTACGCATTTTGGTCTTGACGTTGAGCGCCTGCAGTGTTGATTGGACGATGATCTGGTGACTCTGGATCATGATCGATTCTCTGTTGATCGCGCACAGTAAAGAACCACATACGCCGAGGATCCGAGGAGGAGGAAGCGGACACGCGAGACGACGATGATGATGACCCGGGACGATCACCGAGGGAGTCGGAGGAGAACGTCAAAAACGCACGCCGACACGCGAGGATCACGAACACACGTCGGGATCTTGCGTTTTGATCCATGGTGTAAACCACGTTGTCCGGATCGTCGTGCAGTTTTTACTGGTCTTTTCTGGGTTTTCTTTTCTAGAGGTCTTTTCTGACAAGCGTTCTCTTAGCGAATCTAGCGTAGGTTGTGTACATTGTCGCGTGCGCGCGGGTACGTCGGGCGTTCCGCACACGAAACTCTGTAGATCTAGCACACCGATGATGGAATTGACGGTGCTGACGGTGGTCCCGAGCTCGCTGAACGCTCTGCTCCTTCGGAAAACTGTTTCTACCACCTTGGGTTTGATCCTGTTTAGCTGGTTTTTGGGTCTTTGCATCATTAGCTAGTTGATTTGAGTCTTTAGCTTCTTGGGATTTTTAGCCAGCCTGGATCTCTCTAGTTTAGATCTTTAGCTAATTTAGATATTCGGTAACATGAGTCTCTAGCTGGCCTGTGCCTTTAGCTAATCTAAGTTCTTAGCTGCCTTTTGGGTCTTCAACTAGTTTAGGTCTTTAACCAATTGGTTACTAATTAGTTCAAGCCTTTAACTAGCTTAAGTTTTCTAGCTAATCGGAGTCTTCAGCTGCTCGAGCCTTTACTTACCTTAGGTCTCTATCTATTTTGGGCATTCAGCGACCTGAGTCTATGGCTAGCTTGTGCCTTTAGCTAGTCTAGGTTTTCACCTACCTTTTAAGTCTTTTGGGTCTTCAGCTGGTTCTCTAACCAATTCGAGCCTTTAACTAACTTAGATCTTAATCTAACTTAGGTACAGAGTATCCCGAGTCTCTCGAGCTCAAAGTAGGCTTAAGAATACGAAGTACACGAGCTCTCAGCAAGCTCGGGTCCACCAAGTACCCACGGTCTAACCGAGCGCGGTGCCTAAACGTTCTCAGTGCGATTTCCACTGCTCCAACGCTCGACGTATCCAGCTAGCAGCGAACGAACTAGCGAGGTGCAATTTTTCAAGCCAGTCTTTTTGCACCAGAACATTTGTACTACTTCTCGACGGAGTTTGCGCGAGAGACCCACAAGGGAACAAAGCTCCAGTGACAGTGGAACGACTGCCTAACGCCGCGTCTCGTGCCAAAAAAAAAAAAAACAAGAATTCAACACCCCGTCGAACCCTTAATCCCTTCGGAACCAGTGATCTTGTGCCACTAACAAAAAAATAAAAGCGTAAAGAGCAAATCGGCTGTCAGAAATGGGTGCCAAAAGTCGCGACGAGCTTGGTTCCCTCGAAAATTAGAAATCTCTGCGAGTGCCAAGCGACGAGATACAAGAAGAAGCGTTCTCCAGAGTTCGGTGCGCAGTGACTCAGAGATTTGTTCGAGTTAAGTAGAATTCGATGTCGCAGCTCGGTGAAAAATGTATCATAGAAAAACGTCGCGACCGAGGAGAGACGCAAGGTAGACTCGCGTGCAACGATATGCTTCCACGTAAAATCACGTCGTGTACACTTCGAACAAGTGTTGTGAGTCACTGTAAAGTGTAAAGTGCACGAGCATTTTCGACCGCTTTACAGAGTTTCGAGTCTTTTTACCGCTTGCTAGACGTAGGACATCGGGGACCGTCAGCCGGTAGAAAAGTCAGGGAGCAATGAATGATGATAGGAGCGGAACCAAAGAATCACAGGGACGATAAATGATCGATCATCGATCGCTAGAGTCCCCGGGAACCTCGCTTCGTTCGCTCGTCGCTGGGAAAACCCGACTTTTCCATCTGTGCACTCTCGAAAACGGATTTCTCTGTGTAAGCAATTTTTACAAAATACGGACAGAATTATTGAATTTGTGCGAGATTAAACATCTTTGTTTCAATGTGAAAAATCTCTTGATTATTATTGAGGTGTAACTCAGCTGTAAAATGATTTTGCTAGCCAATCCAATATTTTACATTGCAAGAAAACCAAGAGGGATTGTTGAAAAATTGCTGGGACCGTTGAGAAATGTTATTGAGAGTTTCCTAAAGCGATGAGACGATCGAAGAGCGATCGTTAGAGGTGTGTCAGGTGTTTCGAGCTCCTCGTCGTATGATCCAGCCAGTGAATTGAACGAAACACAGTTCGGAAACCTTCGTTCCTTCCCTAGGGAATAGACCGGCCTCTCTTTGAGTCCGCAAGGCGAGCGCCCACAGAGGAAAATAGGCTCTTTATAATTTTTATAACGATGTTCAGTGGGTGGACGATACACGGGGCAGCCTTCCGGTTGTCCTCCGAGTCCTCCGCAGTAAGAAATGCGTGAAACCCGGCGGAAGGGCGGGTATCGATTCCTTCAGCATTGCTAACGCGGACGCACAGTACGCATAAACATACTCGTAATACTTAAAAATATATTATATATATAATATATATATATTTATCATTGGTATAGAAAAACGACGTGTATATCGAATCCCCGGAACCATTTAGCACGCCACGTCGGGACGTGAAACCATCGTCGACCCCAACGAAAGAACATTTTGAACCTGATGATCTTGGATCCTTGAATCGTGGATCAAGCTCTTGAAATGCTAGATCTAACCCTCGTTCGCTCCTCGGGTGAAATTTGACCAGTTTTATTCGTTAGATCCTGCAATTTTTTTCTTATTTTTCGAAGAGTGTTTAAACTCTGAATTTTTACTACGATTTTATTGTTCCAAAATTATGACAATCTATAATTAACAATTTATAAAAAGTAGGAAATTCAGCGTTCAAATACTTTCCGAAACCACTGTATTCGTATAACGAGTGAGAAGATGACTAAATTAGGGTTGGTTTAATTAATAATATATTTAATATATTAAACAAATGTGCAATGAAGGTGGAGTTATATAATGATGGAAACATAATAACAATTTTTGTCAATACACAGATTCTAATGCTCGAAGATCCTATAAATGCAGGATCTTAAAACGTAAAGAATTTAGTGATGATTTCTGCGTGATTATTTATTATAATTCCGTCGCGAATTGGCACGAGGGAAGGATGATGCGTAATCGATTCGAGTGTCGCGAGAGGATCGCATCGATCTTAGCGATTCGATACAGGGTTTCAGGGTTCCGCTCTCGACGAGCCGGGTCAGGTGCAAGATTTTAGAGGCATTAGTGATTTTTTTAATCAAAAGAAACCAGATCTCCGAGTATTACACAGAGAGATCGAAGGGTATAGATTCTATAAAATGCGTATATATATATTCTCTACACAATTTGATCGAGCGATCCACCCTTTCTTCTTTCCCCCCGAGGAGCTTCGTCCCTTGATCAATTTTTCAGTGCAATAAGTTTTGTCTTCAACGAGGGGAACCGTTGTTGTTTGAGCCACGCGAGCGCGATTGTTTGTTGTTGATCGGCGGATAGGAGAATATTTATATATCACATACACATACACACACACACACACACACACACACACACACACTTCTCTCTCTCTCTCTCTCTCTCTTTCTCTTTTTTCACACACACAAGCTATGTCCGCGAGTGGGATTTATTTTGAAGCGAAACCGCGCTTGGTTCCCGGCCTGCTCCACCGAGACATGATTATTAATTATTATTATTATTATTATTTCACGTAGACCCTCGTTTGCGTCTTGGGATTGTATAATTTTTAGCGACTTGTACTCTTGTTCTTTACCTTTTACCTTTCACGTGTAACGATTTATTACGATCGTATTGCAAACGATAAATAAAAGGGCACATCCTGACGAAATGATGACTGATGCGAATATTGTAGCGCGTTTACGCCAAACGAACGAATATTTATACTTAATTAATTTTCCTGGGAAAAATGATCCAAAATAACTGATCCTCTGAGAATACCCTGCTCCTTCGTTAGTATGCCATTTTCGAGCTCTCAGCCAAAACAGTGCCCACTGTTCCATAATGTCTCACAGCCTAGCTCCCAGCTAACAAGGGAAAATTGTATTTTACCGATCCCCGAAGCATCTAACAGCCTCTCATCATCACGACCATCCCTTCATATTCACCCTGTCGACTCTTTCTCTCTCTTTCTCTTTTAACTGTTTTTCTCGGTTGGTTTTTTTATTTTTTCGTTTTCTTTTCTGTTTCTTTTTCCTCTTTGAACCCGACAAACGATACAGGAGATTCAGGCGAGCTGTACGGACGTCTGCGAGAGCTGCCAGAAGAAAGTGTATCCCCTGGAGAAGGTGGAGACGAATAACAAAATCTTCCACAAACAGTGTTTCCGATGTCTGCAGTGCAACTGTGTGTTGAGGTAACGAATCTAAAAATCCCAAGCGTAAAAGGATCGTCCAGCTAATGATTTGTTCTTTTCGTGCAGGATGGACACGTTCACCTTGAACAATGGTAAACTGTATTGCATCCCGCACTTCAAGCAACTGTTCATTACACGGGGAAACTATGACGAGGGTTTCGGCGTGGATCCGCACAAGAACAAATGGACGACGAGCGCATCGAACCCGACGAGTCCGGCGCCGATCGCAGTCTCGAACGGCGATCTCTGAGCGGATCGTTTTAATTAGCCACAGAGCGAAGAAAATGGCACGCGCCGATCCGGCTTGTGATTCGTCGGCGATGTTGAAACACCGGTCGCCGGTCGGGGACTAAACCCATGGAAAATCGTTCTAGCTCTCCAAAGACCGCCCCCAGCTAATCCCCGCGGGCCTTATTGCGGAATCGATCGATCGATCCACTAAAATTGCGATCCAGTAACCTTCTCCTAGATTCCCAACCGATGCTTCGAATGGGCTGTGTCGATCAGAAATCGACCAGATGGACAATCGCGACTGAATATAGGACAACACCCCCCGTTTTAGTCCCGCTCTCCTGTCCTTTTTTTAAAGTATTTTATTTCTTTACCTCTACACCCTATTTTTGCCAATGCCCCATTTCATAAATGTCGCTTAAATGTTTGTTATAATAATAATTATTATTATTACTATTATTATTATTATTATTTTTTACTTGTATAACTCTTGGAATTAGTTTATCACACGTGTTGTATAATACAGAATTTCATTGCGCTTTATAAATCCACTGGTGTCCTGTAATTATTCATCCGGTTGTTCGATCCTGTGCGATCTAGATCGATTCTGGATTTTGATCCTGGACTTGGAGCCTTTCATGACGGATTGTTGCATCCGTCACAATTATAACTGGATCGCGAATCTTTGTGCACAATCAAACTTTTCTGCATCAATTGGAAAACGCAAGAAACAAATAGAAATGTTTATCCTCCTTCAATAGTGAATGAATAATACTTTATGAAGAACCATTTGGTCAATGAAAGAAATGTTTCCCTCATCTTAATTTTTATAAAACGAAGTCCATAAATGAGAGTCAGCATAAAGTTTCGCAATCTAGTTACTATTTATTTAAACACCACATTTTCCCCAATTGTGGAATAGACTGCAAACGATTGAATAATGCAATTAAAGAATAAATTCGAGCAACTTTAGAAATCGATTTTAGGTAAGATTACGTCGGGAATGATTTTATCCTCAGCAAGCCTCCAGCGATTCTCTCAAGATGGCGGCTCAATAACCTCAGTCCGCCATCTTGATTGCCACGCGCGTTCCTGCAGATTGATTTTCACTGTTTTCTTTCGCCCGCGCTTATCAGATAATTATCAGGTTTCGCATCACGGTAGACGCTCAGTTGAAATTCTATTATCAGTCTGCAAAGTGTATACTCGTAAAATAATTTCAAACATTCGGCTCATTCTCTCGGTTCTAGTAACAAAGTATTAGTAACATTCCCCTTTCGTTACCAACCTGAGAAAGTGGCAACCTTGTCTACAACTCCCGTTGAGATACTTTACTCGTTCTCTATAAAATCGTAAGTATTTCCCCTGCAGAATACAGAATTCAATCTTCCATCTTCAATATTATGCTGTGCTCACGATTAACATTTTATTTGCACTAATTAATAAAATCTTCCATGATTGTGGTATATTAAAAAGAAGCTTAAAAATCTTTTATTTTAGAATAGTCAATTCCTCCGAGATCAAATAAAGTAGCATTTCTCTATCACGAATATTTAATTCTCAGCCACAAACAGAATTCCTTATCTCGTCTAATAAATAATCACTGAAGAAGTCAGGAGGCTAAACAATTGTTGCAACTCCAGCTAAATGAAGTATTCCAGATGGAAATCTGCGTGGACTCCCTAGAATCCGCAAGGAACGCTATAAACGGCGGAGCTAAGCGCCTCGAAGTCTGCGCAGCCCTTTCCGAGGGTGGTTTAACCCCCAGCCCTGGCCTAATTAAAAAGATCAAGAGCTTCTCATCGATCCCAATCTACGCGATGCTTCGTCTACGCACTGGCAACTTCGTATACTCCAAGGACGACATGGAAGTGATGCTGGAGGACCAAAAAATCCTGAAGAGTCATGGTGCAGACGGCTTCGTTTTCGGAGCGTTAACTTCAAACGACGAAATCAACGTCGAATTCTGCAAGGACATTCTTTTCCATGCCAGTCCCTTGCCAGTTACCTTTCACCGAGCTTTCGACGAGGTCACTGATCCTCTTAGGTCGTTAGAAACGTTAATAGAACTTGGTTTCGAAAGAATACTGACCTCTGGTCAGAAAGACACTGCTGAAGAAGGTTTGGAGATTATAAAGACTCTGGTTCGCGAAGCTGGTGACAGAATCGTGATCATGCCAGGATCTGGGATCACGATAAATAATATTTCAAAGATCAAGACGGCGACCGGAGCAGTGGAATTTCATGCGTCCGCTAAGAAGAAGATGGCAACTTCCGGAGGGAATAAAATTAAGATCGGGGCTGATAAGGAGAGCTTTGTTATGCTGGCTGATAGCGATCTGGTGCGAGACATGGTATCGATTGTGGCTGAATAATTGGAGTAATCATTTGCCAGTATTTTTTAATGTTTTAATAAAAAGGAGTTTGAAGGATCAATCATTTTTATTCTATCCTATCGTATTTTATGTGTTTATAAGAAAGATAAGTAAGTAATATTTAATACACTGTTCTAAAATATAAATATAAATTAGAATCGAAGGACATTGCAATAAAACGGTCTCACGATAGTAAAGTGTCAAATGCGCATTAATTAATATGTTGAGGCAAATTTCCATTTGCTTTTCTTCTTCTTTGACAGTTACAGAACACTTATGTTACTGTCTGTTAACCAAACATGCACAGCATTTGCTTTTTTACCTCTGGACACCTGCAGCGTTTACGACCTCAGCCAGGCAGTATTAAAAGAATCTGACGAATGAAGTTCGCGAGGACATAAAATTCTTCATAGTCATCGTGCCGCGGTAGAAAAATAAGTCTCTCGCGAATTGATACATCTGATGAATACTTTTACACTTTACCCATAAAACATAAAAATAGAACAATGCATCTCAACTAGAAAGAATTTATAAATGGAATGAACGACCATTTTTGTTTAGTTGATCCATCGGAAGATTCGTCGTCGTTTTGAAAAATTCGCATTCGTTCGCCGAAGTGGTAAAAGTGAAATCCGGGCGAACGGTTGATCTCCCAAACAGAAAAAGGGAACAGCGCAATAAAATTTTCCACTGTGAGCACGGAGGCTGCCTACTGAACTCGCTGACGATTATCGTCGAGTTTTAAATAGCACGATTTACATATAAATTGCGAAGACAAACGCGTGCTGGTGCATACGACTTTCCTCGGACGCGAAAAGAAATTGCGGCTGCTCAAAATCTCTAGAACGCATGAATATTTCAGATAATTGTGACTCTACTATTTAATTGCTAAGCGTAATCGAAAAAGGACCGGAGAAAGTTGTAATTAGCAATTTCGAAAGTCTGAAAAAATTAAGTTGCGATGAAAAGCCGAGTGAAAACGACATAGCCTAATTAATCGCAAGAAGAGGAAAGAAAGAAAGGATTCTTTCCGGTCGAAAGATTCTTTTGTTCCGTGATTCGAAATTTGTCGATTAATTGGAACAGAACTATTCTCACGGGTTTATGGTGATATTTTTATACACGAGAGATGCGAGTGCATCCTTCGGCTGCGTACCAATGAGACTGGCAGACGTTATTATCGTTGACACTCGAGTCGCAATGGCTTCGCGACGCGCTCACGCAAATGGCATTCCTGTTGCGTGTTAGAAATTATGCATGAGGGGATTGACTATTTTGTGTCGCGGGCACCGAGGAGCACAATCATTCGATGACTCAGAACCGATGAAATTATCTTGGAGCCCTTCCGGCTGCATACTGATCGTTAAACAAGCCGACAGATGACAGCTCTGTTTCCGGTTCATCTTTACGAGATTAGTACGTTCCAATTCTTCCGAGACAGTAATCTTATTTCATGAAGAACTTATTGTTAGTGTGAAATTGTAGGGTCGAATTATTTTCCGGGCAATTATCTGTGTTGGATTCGAGAAAATAATGTGTTCAGTGATTATTTGTAATAATATTACTTTGTAATCATTCCTTTAGAAAACTGTTGAATGTACGCTCGAAATTACCCACCATTAAATTGTACGCATTACAAATGCATACACAAGGCTATCTAAGGATGACTAACCATCTTCAACTGTAAAAATGCAAAGCAACATGAAAGCGTCATTTAGAGATGCAAAATAATTCGCACATAAACCTCATTGTTTATATTAACTCTCCCTATAGACAAAAATAGGTATAAAATCACAATAATCGTAAAATAAGAAAACTTCTTCCGTCTTCCACCCAAATATTAAGCCTTGCAATTCACCTTTCACGTAATTTGACTCGTCATTTTCAAACATTT
>CM052201.1:10167768-10273668 GCA_028455805.1 Lasioglossum figueresi | reverse complement strand
CGCGGCGAATTTTGAATTGCAATCACTTGCACAATTGGCGGGGCCAACGGGGGCCCCTCGCACGCGGAAGATGACGGCACTGCTGCGACCCGAGTACAGCCACTTTCGATTTGCGACACACACGACACGACTATGCGTCGGCCTATCGGGTAAAAGTGCATGGCGGGCCTGGGCCGGGCTGGGTCAGACCCGACCCGGGACCGCGATCTAACTCGCGAAACGAAAGCTGCCTTAGAACGTGTGCGTCGAGGAGCAAATCTTACGTGAGTCACGCACACATCGAACCGAGGCCGCTACCGTGTTTATTGCGTGTGCAATTTGCACGGGCAGTGGCGCCGGCCGGTTGGAATTTGATTACCATAAATCTCGCTGATAGGTCACGGGATCACTCTAACACCGTCGATCTGACTGATAGTCATTCTGACTCGATCGATTTTTACCACTCCAGTACGTTTCTTAATTCGTGCGATTTGATTCGCTCTTGGCTGAATCATGTTCACTAATGAATATTTATAATTAGACCTTGAATCTTGGTTAGATGTCCAAGAATTTCTTTTCGAACTTCTACATTTAGAATACGATTGAGCTTCGTGTGAACGTAGCTCAAAAGCCTATTAGGCTGTCGGTAGCTTCAACAGTTATTTTGAAATTGGTGGTCCAAATGGGTTTTTGATTGCATTTTAAGGAAGTGCATCGCACTGCTGTATTACTTAATGGTTTATACAATTCTTCACCGATTACTTTGCTAGCGACGTACCTATTTTTGCCATAAATGCACAAACATGGGGTGGAGCAAGGAACAGTTGTGGACGTTCCTTCTTTTTTATATTTGCGTCAGGAAATTCTTTCTTGTTTGTAACGAATGTTGCGTGGGCGGGAATCGATGCCAGATAGACGAATTCGATGGGGGGTTAAAAATTCCCCTCTCGTGGGGTGGGATAACAGCGCCGGCGCCCATGACTCGTAGACTCGTACAGTTGACCAGCGGAGAGTGTTTGCTCTCTAGTTCCATACACCTGTGAAGTGCGTCAGCTTAGAATAGAGGTTCTCAATCCTTTCTATTCGGCGACCCCCTTTCAAAACACGTGTCCCACAATCATTCATATCTTCAAAATTAACTAGAATTCCATAGACGTTTCGATCGAATGAAATGTAAGTAAATATTTCATGGAATGACAATTCCATGTCCATAACTGTTACGCATGATATTAGCCCTCAGCGTATCGCGTGAGATAGAATCGCGGTTATATAAAAGTCAATATCTCATGAATAAACTAGAATTAACCTGATTCGCTTACCTTGATTATCTAGCGCAAACACGGTGTACCGTAAATTACTTAACTCATTTTTCGCCGAACTAGTAGAACTAACGAGAAGCGAAGCCATTAATGGGTTGGACGTATGTGCTGTTAGTTTAATTCGTTTTCCTTGTTTCCAATAGACTGTTGGAATGGTAGGATGGAGAATAATTTAGGTGAGATAATGACAATGCCCGAAGAGTCTCCGTTGAGTCTATGTTCAGAAAACTACCACTCAATTCAATCATACGTCTATATTCAGCCGCGCGAATAAAACAATGGGTTTACAAATACGGGCAATGTGTTTTTAACGAATAAAAATGGAATTGGGTTTTTCGAAAATAATTTTGCACAGCGGGGTAAGATACTTCGTTCATCTTAATTTGTTAATCAGAGAACAGATGGGGACACGGTGTTTATAAAATTTGCTGAAAGTTTGTATTCGTCGTACCAAAGCACCAGAACCTTGGGGACTCGATCTACGTTAAATAAAGCGGCTTGCGCCCTTGAAACCTTGTCCACGCCCGTAGGTAAATGGCCAGAAAACAAGGACATTAGAACTAATGCTATAGTCCGTCAATAATAGGGTGTGTAGGTAAATTACAGTCCCATTGTACTTCGGGCTCGGAAAGTAGACCAAGGTGTCGCGGGTCCGGCGATGATAACGATAATTTATTAATCCGTGAGATGAACCGAGTGTCCGTCTGGGGTCGCTGGCGACCCGGCTGGGAACCTCTGTCCTCGGCTATGTACCGTGTGTCAGTGGACTGCCGGTGTCTGCGCGTTATTGCCCAACGAGACTCGTCTCTCAGTGCGAGAAAGACGTTCAGACGGTTCGGGCGTCCTGATCCGTGCACTCCGGCCTCGTCATTTCACCTTCTCCGTGTTCGACGAATCTTCGCGCACGGTAATCACCGAAATTACAATTAATTTATCCACCTGTGCTAACCCATGGACCGCGAAACATCCGGCTTGCGAATTCCGACTGCGAAAAAGATCGACTACGCGAAACTCACGAGACAGAGTCCTGTCATAATTTATTGTCATTCGATGGTTTTGATTGTTGGTGAAGGACCGTGATCATGTGTTTGCAAGTGTGACAGTGTGCCCAGCATTCGACATCCTGGTGTGGAAAACCCGGTCTCGTTTATGATTGCCGAAGCATTCAGGAAACGGGGAATTTGCGTCTCGCGCGTGTCATCTCGCTGATCCGCGATTTTTTTTATCGGGAATGACAGAAATAAACGTTTAATGTTCGTTATGTAAATGTCCGCGAGTTTGTGACGCGACATATTCCAAGGAAATCCCCTGTTTTTTGTGCTTAGATACGAATTTTGTGATGTTGAGCGTTTTATTCGCTGCTCGTAAGAAGAATCATAAACTAGCTGAGATTCTACTAGCTTCGTCATAGTGGTAATTTGTTTAACCTTTGGCCGGTATTGTGCCAATTGCACGACTGCCTCGTCTGGTATCTTTGCTGTAATTTTCATGGTGTTGAATAAATCTGTGTCTGTTCATAACAAGTTCCTAAACAGGTTTAGTTAATTTCTTCGTTCGCTACTTGTTTCTCAATTGAAATATAGTAAAAAATACATTTCTTTCACTCAAACGAATCAATTCTTAATCTGATATAAAACCTGTTTTTTAAATTATAGTAAACACCTAAAGTGATCAGCTGTTGACATCGCCAAGAGTTAGATCAATTGCCATTTCGATAAAGCAGACGATGTTCAAGAGAGTTTTCGATTTGTACCGAAGGATTTGATTTTAATACAGAGTTTGTTTGCTGCGTGCTTTCTATCGCCAACGTGGTCTTGGCGTTCTCCTGTCGCGATTAGCATGCCGGCACGCGGAACGTTCGCATAACATATTTTGTGCACGTTGCGCGCGCTACTCTTACGAAATCGCAATGCTGGAGGAAGTGTAACCAAGAAGCTCGAGTATCAAATTCGAAAAACGGAGTCGTGATACCGCACACGATCAGTGATATCCAACCGAATATTGCTGTGCTCGGTGGTATAGACTTGCTGACCTGCTTTTCCACGGGCTCCTCGTAACCTCCTACATGCTTGTACAGGGTGTCCCTAAGACGTTTTCACTCGTTGTGCCATTTTTACACAGACGGTTCAGAAATATGTTCAACTAAACATTTTTAAAACGTCATCATTCCACATCTTCTTTCCCATCTTCTTTGGGACGCGATAGAAGGTCTAATGGAGTCGAGAACATTTTTAAACAAATCCATAGAAATCTAGTATATCTACATTACAGATTTGTTACTACTCGATGGAATTTATTTTCTGCTGTTCACCGGTAAAAATTTGTGGACATTCCACAGCGTGTATCGAGACACCAAAGCACGTGTTGCCATAGTTAGCAGTCAGTATTTAGAAAGTGTTAGCCAAATATCAGGACACTCGAGTTGTGGCGACTGTTGTCTGATCGTTGATTGGACCTCCCTGCCGATTCAAGAGATTTCACCGATTTCTTCTTAAATTTGCACGCTCGGCAGTTAGAACGTCACTACAATTGCAGTTGATCAGGTAAATAAATGCCATTTAGAAAGTGTCAACGAAATATCAGGACACCGAATGGTCTCGATCGGTGAGTGTGTTCCGCGGTCGTCCGAGATTCTTCAAAGAAGTTCGTCTCGGTCGGTAATTAGGGACAGGTGTTTGGCCGCGATCGACCCGTGGACCCGTCTCTCGGATGCCCTAAAAACTCACCTCTCCTCAAAACTGTGAAAGTCATCTGCTCGATAGCTCTCGTGATTTACGGATCTCGCCGTCACCGGCGAGTTTCGAGCGACCTACAAACATATTTTCCCGCCACGCCGGAAGTCTCCGCGTGATACCGCGTGTTTTCGAACTATCTTTATTATCCCGTCTCTTCCGTACTTCGTTCAGCTATATTTTGTAAAACTCCATGACGTATCAAACTAGTAATTTGCCTACTAAACTGTTCGACTCGCATCACGTTCTTGAAACGAAGTGGACCAACAAAACAGTTCATCTCGCAAAAACAAAGAATATCTGATAATAATGACAATTGGTTTTTGTCTCACACGCGTGGTTGGAGAAAATACACATACGAAAGTGGAGAGAGCAACAGTCACGTAATTAATAATTTAATGCAACAGTGAAACTGTGTGGCAGACTTTCAGAGATTTCCTTTGGATGGCATCCGAAAAATTTAACGATGGGTTATGCAGCTTTTTGAGACATCTATAAATAGAAAAAGTCTTTAGTCTTCAGGTTTCCATTGGCGTACTCCACATAACTGTAGCTAGGCTTTCATATAAAATTAATCAATTGTCACTTCTTGTAAGTGACTCTGATCATTCGACTCTATAGCTTGTGTGAAAACTAGCAAAAGTTATTTTGTACATATGTGGTCTCACAGAAATACTTTTACGATTCGAGTAAGTATAGGGGATTATAAATATGTAGATCAATCAGTCCCATCTGGTACTTTCAGAATTCGCCTCGGCTGCGCGCGTGCATATTATTGAACAGCGTGAGCTCTGTTGAAGCATTAGCTTTGTTGAATTCCAACTTTTCTTGAAACTTTCATCGAAACTTTGCGGTAAAGAGCCTGGGAAATAAATAAATAAATAAAGGCTAACCGGCACGTGTGTGTCGGAGTCGAGGCATGGAAAGCCGGGACACAGAGATTCCTCGGATTGCACCGGATCGTTTAACGGTACTCCCGGTTCGTTTCTCACGTGGATCCCCCCTTGATCCCCCGACTCGTCGATTGAGACGATCGACGTGTCCAGAAGCAAAATCTTGCTTGAACGGCGTCGGTGGTGGCTGACTGTTCCGGACAGTTTTACTTTTACCGGTTTATGTAAGAGACGTACGACAGACGGAAGTGAATTCGTCGCGAAAGCTGAATGGCGAATCGAATCTCGGGTGTCGGCCGCGACACTTTCACATAACACCAAGCAACACCGGCAAATTGCATAAATTCTCGCGGGGGTACGTAATTCGGGCGACGTCCTTACGCGGTTTCCGCCGCTTACTCGCGCCAGCCTGACATTGTTCGTAATTACATTCGCCGAGAGTCCTTGCCGGCTTTGTAATTCGCGTAATCTCCTGAGGACACTTATACTCCATCGATCCACCTCCGCAAACAGCCTTCGCGGCTCTGCTTATCTTCTTCCGATTCTTTGTTTGCTTTTCTAACCGAGCGTCTGCCTGGAATTGCAAGATTTTTCTTCGTTTTTACAATGGCTAGAATTCTAGCTTTTTGAAGGATGTGTTGACTCATTTTATTGTCACAAGAATTATCTAATGATTCTCAGTGTCCATAGGTCGGCGGAGAGGCGGAGAATAACCACTCCTCTTTTGCCAGTTCTCTTTGCCAGTGCCGTTTCTGTCTAATCGAGATCGACGCCCCCGCAGCGTAATTTCTATTTCGTTACTTTGCATAATTTACGACAACCGGTACACCGGCTCATTAGCAATGCAGATCTGGAGGGTGTTAGCGATCTGCTCGTGCGAGGATATCAATTCGTTCAATTTATAAGTGTAATTTTATGCATGCTCAGCGAGCTCGCAAAATGGCAGCGCAATTTCAACTCTTTGTAAACCAACGCCATCGCTGTACTATTAAAATAATAGATTACTCTCTAACAATGCCAAATAAATTGTTATCGAACGTGACAAAATTCCCTTAATCTAATTTAAGCAAGAGAATTCAGTTTGCACAAGTAGTCCCGACGTATTCTGTGCAGATATATGTAATGAGAATGCAGCAGCGATTGCAGTCGGAAAGTGATTGCCAAACAGAACACCTGTTTTCCACTCGTGCATAATTTCGGGCGAAATTTGCGCGCGCGGACGGAATCCCGATGAGTCCCAACATGCTAATTAATCAGTGCGCCGTGTCCTTTGAGGAATATCAATCAGCTGTTCGTCGACCTCTTCCTGCAGGCATTTTCGTCGCACTTCCGGTGTCCGGGCTCGGGAAGCTCCACTTTCTTGCGCGGTCAGTGACGTTCTCTTCGACCGGGAGCACAATAGAACGCGTCCATTATGAGGACAAGCGGAGGGACCACTCAATGCCACTAACACCATACTTGCTACTCTGTCGGTAGCGTTTCTCGTGTACTCGGTGCAACAAGTACAAGAATTTCTAATTACTCGGAACGAAGAACTTCTGGGTTTCTCTCTGATCTTCGAGTAACTTCCTGAAAAATCGCGGATGTACGTAAGCCTCTCATCAGAACGTCGCAGAAAGGAAAACCACTGGATGTACCAAATTGTCTACGTTATTTATTATGAGACCATCGGTCAAGAATGTAGACATTTTGTTGCGTGTCGTTCAGGTCTTTGGACGCCTGTGTAATTATCCGTAGCCTCCGGCAAATATTCTAGACTCCACCAAAATTTATTTTGTATCTGCACGAGCACATACACGTGGTAGAAAAAGACGCTCAATACTTTCCTTCTTAATAGCAATTCTAAAATAAAGACTGTTCCGAAAATTTAAAGGTTTACTTTTTCACGTCGAGAATTCGGCGAAAACCACGGTCATGGTCGGACGCGTGAGAAACGACAGTCTCGAAGAGAAGAATCGTTTTAAAAATGTTCTCCTGCCGTTTTGCAATGACGTTTATCTTTAGGAGATAGTTTAGGTCCGGTGGAATTCTTTCGCGAGCGTGCTGCAATAATTTACTGCACTGGAAAAAATGCTCTATGCAGTTGCAACTGTTGATTTTCCTCTCGTATCCGGTTCAGAGTTCCGCGGTCGACCGGCGTCGATCCCGATCGTCGAACTGCGTGACGAAATTCTTCGAACATACTTACCGATTTCTCGGAACTGTTTGAACGATACTTGATACACACTGCAGAGCCTCTTCAAACACAGACGTCGTTGTACTGAGTGCAGACTGCGGTTCTTCAAAATTTATGAAATTTCTAGAATCGTAAAAATTCCTTCCACTTATAATCTCATCGAATATATATTCGTTGTCTTAAGAAAATCTTGTAGATCGCGATACACTGCCTTCTTTATTAAATTGTCTGTGTTCGTACTCGTGCACGCAAAGCTCGCGTGACTCGTTGGATTACGCGGACAATGTATCCGAAGAATGCCAATGCATAAAATCTTCACGATCTAGTTATCCTGGTCTCGTGGCGAGTTTGTTGCCACCGTGTCTGCGATAATTGTTCAATTAGTTTGACAATAAGATTCGTGTTCTCTGTGTGTTTGTTTTCCCACGTTACTTCGCGCTGTGAACGAAGTCCCACTGGACAGTATAGCGTGCCAAAGAAAATGTGTGCTATTGGTTGGCCGACGAATTTTCTATTCCAACGGCAGATTGTTATACAGCACGCTTTCTTCGTAATGGCACCGAACGCGCACGCACGATGGAAAACAGTTTCGCTTTCCGCCGTTGTCGTAAACGAACGATCCTGGTCTCTTCGCAAAAACATGTCTTAAACACTGTCTGGTTGTTATGACCGATAAAATGGGACGTGAATTTGAACATAATTCTACTTCGTCTAAAATCGTTTTTGTATTATGGAAATGATTTTATTAATATCGAAACTGAAATCCTGTTTTGCGACAGGCCTGTTATTCTTGGCATTTAGACTGAAGTTTACATAAAAATTCCGAAGATAGTTAATGCTGCAAGTAAATTCTGTGAATCTTTATGCAAATTATAGTTTTTGTGGTTTGACTTTAATCGATTTCTTTTTCGAATTTCTGCATACTTAATAAAAAAGCAGACTTAATGGAAAAATTAAGAAAGTAGCCTAGAAAGAAGAAGGATTATCTCTATCACTGAATGAAGCATTCGGGAATGTGACAACATGTTTCGTGTCAAAGATTTAAATATGGCCTCCATAATTTGTTACTTCCTGCCAAGGAATCCCATACTGACCCTGAATATAAACAAGGATAATTACTTAAACAGGTTGGCCATCAATTCCGGTGGAAATTTACATTCGAATCGCGACTCACGGTGGCTAGCAAAACTGTCGAGGATATTTTCGTTCCCTGTGTAAATCTGTCGCGTGATTCCACGAGCATTTGGACCTCGACACGGTCACGGGCATAGGAAATGTACAACGACGGTAAATATTTGCATTGTAAATCCGGCCGTGCCATTAACTTACACGAAATCCGTAGAAAAAACAACAATTAAAAAAGCTACATATTATGCGAAAACGCCACGGGACCAGCGTGGAATGGCATGGTTTCTTTGTTACTGTGATTAATATTGTTCCATTGCGAACTGGTAGCCAATATTTGAAGTAAGATCGAGATTGCAAAAATGATAAATCATACCAGAATCTCAAACTCGCAGTGATCGTTACCGTCAGTCGGTAAAGTCCTTCGCCATTTTCGAATTGTTTAAAAGGTACCAAGCATAATTTAATCGTCGTTCAAAAGTTCAAGAGCAGAGTTCACATTGTAGATACAATGTGAATAATCCACGCATATTAAAAGGCAACAAATTTTGCGAATATAATGAACCCGGTCGCCGTTCCGAGACTAGCAAAATTACATGAACAGTCCTTGTAAGGATCCTGTCCATTACTGCTATTAACACATCGCGAACAAGACGTGTAGCCATCTGCATGCTAATTTTACGCACGATATATTTTTAAGTTAAAGGCAAAAACTCGCCACAGAAACTGTTCTCTTGTGATATATTGATTTAATTTAAGACAATATTACAGATATACATTTATTGCATGTTCCTCTGCGTTGGAACTGCAAATCATTGTTTTCCTGAAACTGGTAGTTAGATGCCTGGACGGCGCGACTAACGTTAATAAAAGAGAACAATATACTTTCCAACATAGTCATCTGTCATAAATCTTGCGGAGTCATTAGAAATACAAACTATACGATGGACGTGTCTTTGCCGATGAATGTTCTCCTTGAAAATCAATTATGCGTTTCCATCATTCATAGACAATTCTTGAGAAATTTGGAATTTTTTGAAAAGTTCCTACAGTTAAAAACTTGGCTAATGGTTCAGAATTAAATGTTTGAAAAATTGATGTTGAAAATGTCTCAAAAATGGCCGTAGAATTCCTGTTGATTTTATTAAAAATCTATAGGGATCGTGTATCGTTGATCGGAACGCGAAGGAAAAGTTAAAGTTGTACAGTGTAATTACTTTTTTGCCGTTGATAAATGTAATGAGCAGTCTAGGCCTCGTAGAAAAACAACTTCCGCGGCTCTGAGAACGGAGATAAAGAAACGGTTCGACTTTGCAGCGTGACAATCCCGTACGAGGACCACGGTGACGCATTCCGAGCAACGAGAACGGGGGATAACGATGCGTCGCTGAGGAGGGACTGAGAAAAGATCTCGATCAATCCCCGAAATCCTTCGACCTCTACATCGATCGCGGAGAAAGAGCGTGACAAAGACAGGAAGAGAGCAGCATGGAGACCGAGAGCGACCCGAAACACAGGGAGAGGATCAAGAGGATGTTCAGCTGGAGCGATGGACTTACACCACCGTGAGTTCAATTTTTCTGTCTTTCCACGCGCTTTTACTTCACTTTCGTTGAGAGAAACTGGCCAGATTCCGCGCGAATTTCTCGCGTCCGTGCATTTCTGCTTCTATAATGACCCAGCGATCTTCCAGCGGACCATGGCGGACTAGAATGCATTATAGTGAGACCATCAAGTGCGGCAAGATGGGCTCTCTTGCGGTGAATCGCAGGTACACACCGTGATTAGGCAAGGCGCACGAGTTGCGAATTGTAGAACAACTGTGGTGGGTTGTTTTGCTAGATTGACGCACTTTCGTCGATGTAGAATTTAAAGAAATCAGAATTGGCAATATTCATATTTTTCAAGAATATATTCTACGAAGTCCACGCTGAAAAGATGGAGAATATTTTTTAAGCTCCAAGGCTAAACGCAATTTCACTATGTAAATATGAAGAGTTGATAGGCCTACTCGGGAATCTGGAAAGGATGGTCAAATAAAAAAGAGAAAGCAAGATCACGCGAACGAGCAATATACACAGTACCTATTTCTTTAAGCAATTTAACCCTCTCGTATCAATTATGACCATGATAATTTTTCTATTGATCACCAAAGAGAACTTACAAATTGAAATGAAGCCTCAAACAATTTCATCGTATCCGCAGATCATCTCACGAAGAGCACTTGTGCATGATCGAATGGGACGTCATTTGCGTTTCCCTTATTTGACCAATTGTCTTCCTCGAACCAGAGCGTCCTGGTTAGCGATGAGAAAGGCAAACGATTTTCCGGGAATCGTGGCCCCTCGAATGGAGCCGCTCGTTACGAGTTGCACGCACGATTTCCCCGCGGTAGGTATATCTATGCACGGACGTTGCAACGGAGGATAACATTAGGAAACCTTATGCAAATAAGAAAAGCTGTGTCGCGGTCCGTGCCGTTTCCTCGTTACCACGTTGATCGTAATTTGTACGTCATAAACAGCCGAGTGTGTTTAGCGTGGGTTTTGTAACTCGCCGGCGGTACGTGACCAGTGCACAAAACTCACGAATTCACCCAGAATACATATGGCAGTTTTATGGTAAACCGCATTCCGGTTCCCAACCGGTTCCGAACCGCCTTCAGCTCTTGATGCTCCCGTTAGCGATTCCCTTTCTTCCGCGAAATCTTCTGTCGTTGTCGATTTATCTCCAGATGCGTTCTATAAGGGAGTCTAACTCTTGATCTCTTCGGGATCTGTTACCGATTGATGGGATCAGAATGAGGAAGGAGATCGAAACTGCGATTATCATTAGACAAAACTGATTGTTATTTTTGGAGTACGCCAGGAATCGATTGGACCCACACAGGCTCAAATATTTCTACGTAAGCTTACAATTTACAGTGCACTCTTCCCTCTGAAAATGCATAAAATGCACCGTACTATTGCGTTCTTATTGTACACTCTGCAATGCGAATGTCCTATAATATAATAACAGCACATACACGACAGAATTTGCAATAACCGCAAGATATAATGATCGAGTGTGCAAGGGCTGTTTTCATACATAACCCTGAATTTTCATAGAGGATCTCGCAAGAAAACGGGGCGGGCTATGATTCCCCGGTGGAAAACTCGGAAAAGTTGGCCAACGAATGCGCGAAACGAATTTTGCAAGAGCCGCCGGGTTATTGGTACGCGACGACATCGTGGCCCGTAATCGCGCGTGAAAGTGCCGACGAGTATGCACGACGCGACGAGTAGACTCGTCCGCGTGGCCCGATCATGGTGTATCACTGTGCACGGTGAAAGGGCAACCATAGATTAAACCCGCGAAGGATCGCAATGAACGAGCGCATCCTCGTTCGATCGATCTCTCCTCCAGGAAGAAGCCTTTCTCGGCTTGGACTACCGTCAACGCAACTTTCCATGATCTTATGGTAACTTGCGGCTTCGATCGTCGAAGATTTCAATGCCTCGATCATTACGATCCTTCTTCTTCATTCTAGTTTCAAGAAAAATAATTTTATACATTTCTTTTATTATTTGGAGACTTCGATGCCTGACCTGCTGTTTTTCTTTCTACAATTTTTAAAAAGTAATCAACCACCTCTAGAGAAATAAACGATTAAAAATATGACCGCCATTTTGTCGGTCTCTGTTGTACCGATACGGTGATCAACAAAGAAGAATAAGGTGTACAAGAGTGTACATGTGTCTTGAGAGATGGCACCACGAGTTGCCTGAGGCGGTCGAATCGAACAGTCCTGAGCGCGAAAGAATTAAACAGTTTCTTTCCGCAATTATCTCTGACATCAAATATTTATGCGACGCGTCGTTAATTTACTTGAAATTCAGATCTATCCAGCAAATGTTGCCATAAACTTGAGACTAGCTATTCAACGATGTCTCTTTGCGTTGAATTTGCAGTTATCGACAACGTTAGTGTCAAGTAGAATTTGCAAGGAATTGATTTTATCATTTGATGTGTAACAAAGAAAGATCAATTAATTTTTTATCAATATTAGCAGGCAACTTCTGACGACATCGGGAAGTATCGCTCGATCCCGGTTACGCGACGGTCCCCGCGGAATTAGCATAATTCTTGACCCGTATCTCGTTAACATAAAAACGCGCATCGACTGATAATCATTAAGAAAAGGAACACAAGATTGCGTGACAGTGCGAATATCCTCGCGCGTTACATAAATGCCATTCAATATACGAAATTGCAGGGGCTCGTGTACAGGATCGAGACCGAGTTACGGACACGATAATGGCGTCTCTTTCGAACGGCGCTTCCGCGAATCGATGCGCAATATTATCTCTTACGAATTACTTAACTCACGATCGAGAAATCCCGGATACGCAAACATTGTATGCGAGATGTAACGATATCGTCCATCGAGGATGCTATAATTGGTAAACAAACCATTTCTTCGCGTACTTTGAAATAAGACGAAGCTGATTTTGTCACACTCGTTACCATCTTCTTCCGTCGTTTCTATCCGCAAGAATAATAATTCTTGTATATGCATTGACTTTTTCTACGCTCGATGATTTCCTTATTTTTGTCTCGACGTTCTTCTCGGAAATTGACATATTTTTTAGTCTGCTATTCAGCTCGAAGTCACGTTCAACATGCGCAAAAAGAAAAACACAGTCTACGCTAAACAATTGCATGAATATTTATCGCACTACTGACACGTGTAATTTGCATTCCAATGAAATGTGGTTGACTGTTACGCAAGCATCGCCAAATTCGATGAGGAACCAAGTTATCCGGAGATGTTGTCGATGTTCAGTGTATATGTAGAATGTTGTCAGCGATTTCTGACCCATGCTCGCTTCCATTGACATCCGAGATACCCCTTGTTACCTAATTTATTCGCTTTCTAGCAGAGTTACATCTCTCCTTGTCTCAATTAACAGCAGCCAACCGTCGATGCTCGGTACGCGCGCTCCTAGATATAATTTACGCGCTTTCTCTAGCAACCCTGAAATTGACAATGCTGACGCGGCATGTACCTGGAATACGTTGCTGAAACTCGTGTATGTACAAAGTCGGCGAGGGATGCGAGTTTCAAAATCGTTGGAGACCATAGTTTTCCGAATTTGTAGAATCACAATTGCAAACTTCACCAGGCAATCTTCCAATTCCTAAGTGTTCCAAATTCATAGATCTCCGATTCTCAAAGTTTTGCAAACTCAAAGCTTTCCAATTTTATAGGTCTTCAAATCTGAAAGTTCTCCACCCCCATCTCCAATTCCCAAACCACATACCTCCCAGTGATCAAAGCCATTTAAGAGATTAGAAATTGTAATGGCACCGGAGATCAGTGGCTCCGGATGAAAATGGACGTCGTCCTCCATAGAAAGGGGGCAAGCGTCCGACACGAATATCATTGAAATTCAATTGTTCTCGTAATGGTTATAGCGTATCGATGGAATTGCAGTCAGGTTTCGAGGCTCCCCCGTGCTAAGTGGCACAAGGTCTACGATCGGAGGTGGCTCTAGAACGGAAAACCCCTGTTCCGCGCGATTATCGACCGGTATCGACGAGCGCACGGTGCGACGTTCGATCGCTCTTCCTGGGATTTACGTAACATGGCAGCCGGACTGACCGCTTTCACGTCTACACCGTACCTTCGGCCGCATTTAGCGACCCGGTTCGATACCCCCGTGGCGGTTTCTCGCGTCCGGCCCGTTTTTCTTGCCCGGGACGCTTGTTTCAGGGTTAAATCGGCCGATCCGTTTGCCCAATATCCCATGTCCGTTCGGCGAAGTCGCCTGGATGAGCAACGACAATCGGGCAAGGTTAATTAAGCAACCATAACATTAGCATCGGCCAATAGCGCGACACTAATACCCCATCGTCTGACGAGAATCCTTCGTTACTCCTCAACTGATCCTTCAATACGATAATTCTGCGAAGAGTCAAAAATATTTTTCATTTAAATGGCATAAACGGGGCCACGAACGGTTTTAAATTTATGTTTGAACTCAGAGGTGCACACGGTTTTTAAACGAGTTCCTGCAAAATGAAAATGAAAAATAAATCAGCAGTTTACAGAGGCAGCAAAGAGGTACAAGGTGGAACAGTAACATTTACCAGGACGAATGGTGTTTCTGAATCAAACGGTGATGATCAACACCGAAATTCATTTTCCCCGAATAAGAACATGGTCGATCGTTTTTTTAAAAAAGGGTTACACGTTCCAAAATGCGTAACACGGGATAAGAGAGAGGCCTAGAATTTCTCTCTACTCGTTTCGCCGCGGCGCGCCGGTCCGAACCGCTATTAATCGCGCGTGTCCAATTCGAAACGCTTAATGACAGGCCACGTTGGTATTGGATCGCGTGATCCGAAGACAGCGGGTTCACTTGCTCGTAACAATCAGGAAATACCTGCGTAGATGTATCTGTCCACGTTGTTTGAACAACCCATTGGTTTTCATGAAGAATTAATGACTCCCGTTTCTCTTGTACGTCAACCATTGTGCATCGATAACAGCAATTACAATATTATTATAAGCTTCATAGAAACACACACCGAATACCGAGCTGTGCCTTTTACACCATTTCGTTCAATTTTATTTCATCTTCCATTGCTTCATTACTATATATTTTTTAATCCGTGCAGTAACAAATAGATACATTACTGTTATTAAATCACACATAAATAACACAACAATTCCATGGTGTAGTACTCACAAGCATATTACTCATGTAGAATTTAAAAATATGAGAACGGAAAAGGGTTAATGAAATGGACAGGTGAAAACAGAATGGAGAGATTTTTATAACAAAAATCAAGAAAGTGGAGATAGGAAGGGACAAAGGAGTTGTCGATCGAAAAATAGGGAAAGGGATCGCCCTGTTGAAGAAAATCAGCCTCTCCGCGAGTGTTCGTCTCGACAGGTGCACGTGCACCGAGCGAGACTTTCGCTTTTACCCGAAGAAGCCCGCGAAGGTGGCTGACACTACGCTCCGTGAGACCTTGCAGAGACCTTCCCCTCCATTTTAGTTTAACCTGCTGACAATAAGAATAAGATTTGCCCACGTTACACGGACCACGCATACTGAGCAAGACCGGCGAGCTACTTGCTCCTGTCACGCCGAATGACGATTTTAACCCTGCCACTGTCAGTCTCGACAGCTCTATCGATAAAGCAGGAACAGATACACTTGTAACAATTTTTTTTACATTTTTACAAAATTTCGAACCGCTTTTAATGAAATGGTATTGGGAAAGCAGAATCAGATATATTTGTAATAATTTTCTGACATTTTTATAAAATTGTGGAAATGGTAAAAGCTGACCCAGAAACGTTCAACAGGCTGAAAAGTCTGAAAACCGGATGATCGGTCCTTGCGATGACGCATTGATGAAAGTACATCCAGGAATAACTGATCAAGGCTGGGAAATACGATTCGATCGACCTGGAAACAGAAACGCCTCGTCTGGGACATTTATTATAATCGACCCTGTATACAGTGCAGTTTAAAGGATACAGCGGTTATAAAAGGCAAAAAGTCGAGATCGGTTTGTTAATGACGGGGGTTTATCGATTGCTGGGCGCGTTCAATGGAATCGATGATTCGTATGGAAACTGGTGTGTGTTCTCGGCCGAATGGCCTCCCGATCGAAAAACAGCATAGTCGCTTTCACTTTTTCGAGGCGGCCGACAACCGGTGGACGCGGGAAAATTAACACGCAGAAGTCGTGAATGTCGCGGTGATCCCACGGATTACGCGTGGATCCGTCGATTTGGTTGCTGCATCCCTTGGACATCTTGCCTCATCGTTGCGTTTGCCGCCATTAGACTTGGAACTCCATTAACTCCTTATCCGTGGCTCGCGAAATGATCACTCTTGCGTTTGAAAGTCTTGGAACGCTTCTTTCTCTCGTGTACGGTGTCAACTGTGGTCAATTTAGTTTGCATAAGACAGTCAATTAATTTTTATTGACTCTGCACCCGTCGATTTCTTCACGAACGAGCCGAAGCATTAAATAATTTGGATATTTTCGACGAAGGACCGGATATCCGCCAAACAATGAAAGCAATTTTGAGTCTAGCTCGCACGCGGCCGTTCTAAATTTACGAGCCGTGATTTTCGCGAACGCGTCTTCACTGCGCAGATTCCATAAATAAACGGATCGAAAGCGACCACGAGAGCAGAAGCGGAACTGCCGAACAACGTTAACATCGACGCGGCACACTAATCGAACACACTCCTTTCTTCTCGTCAACGCGTTTCTCTCAGCATCCACGGAACTCGTCCTTCGAAGAGTCTGCCAGATAGAACGGTCAATATCATCTCCCGTACTCCTGGGTGAGACACGATTGTTCCGAAGCTGGCGTGCAGACAAACACGTTCGATCCGCGTGGTGATTCCCTCTCGCGCCTGCTCGGTGCCGAAATTCTTGTCCTCTCGTCCTCGTTCCGAGAGAAATTATCTCTGCGTGAGTACCTCTAACAATTAGATGAAAGTCAATTAGTCATAGTTGACTCACAGCGTTTGAGTTTAACTCCTTTTAGTTGGGTGTTGTCCGAAGTTGATCTAACGGAGCTCAATTGTTCTTGCAACCCCAAGAGTGCATCTTCTATTTAGTTTGTACGTTTTAATATACCGTTTCATCATTATAAAATTTCTAAAACAACAGATTGTTAAATTGATTCGAAGAATCCCCTTAGAATCGACACAACTTTGTCTGAACTAAGGGTCGGGCTTTCTCAATTGTCTAACACGATATCGAACTTTCTTTTGAAATCGACGTGACCCTATCACCAAGTTCCATCTTCAACCTATAATTTAAGCCCCGAGCCATTAACAAATTCTAACGGGAAGTCATTGTTACATAGCTTGGTAGAATCCCCCTAAAGCCGAAACATTTTCTTCCGAGCTACGGTCGGATACATTCTAAAATCGACTTTCCTATCCATTTCTCTGGCACATACTGCCACTTCTCTAAGCCGCATTCATAAAATGAACGTATAATCACGTGCCTAATCGTTGGCTCGAACATGCCAGCGGAAACCACAACCAAAACAACAGCAATTCCGCCGCGAGGCGCGTCTCGATCTCCGGGGGTGTTTTTGCGGGCAATTCTCGAAATCACGTGCGTCAATTGTCGAAAGGGAGCGATGCATAATTTCCTGTTATTTAATCAGGCTTCCATTACGTCAGGCTCCGGGGCCGTGTTACGCAATGCTGGGGAAAGTGCAGACCGTCTTGACCACCGGTGTTATGGTCGCTACTTCGCGACCTGGAATGAAATCGTTTGTTGATCGTTCGAATCAACTCGATTAGAATCTCAATGGACTCTCGATCTCCTCTCTGCAGAGGGAGAATAAAATTCGATGGCAAACGGCTGCACGATTGACATTTCTTCGGAGTTCCAGCAACTCGTCAGACTTGTACGTTGCGTCAGCGAAAACTTTACTCCAGATCGTTTAATATCGTATGGTTTCTGTGGATCGGGAGCGATCTATGCGCGTCCATAGAGGAACCTGTTTCGCCTCAATCAGACAGACGCGCCACTATAGTAAACGACGAATTGTCCCCCGGACTGTCAATTAGCGCATTGTTTATAAGGAAAACAACGTCAATCGGACGATCGAGCGATTCACAGGATCTGCGTCAGCGAATGACGATCGGTGACGCGAACCGATTTTCTTGGATCCGAGGAACAGGTACAAAAAGTTGGTCCACGGCGCACGGGATTCGTAGTAAAGGATTATTATCGCGATCTCCTTGCATAAAATATTAAATCGATCTCCGATCGGTGAAAGTAATTTTCTTAATTAATTCTGGCGATTCTAGAAGTACCTATGACGATTGGGGAAGCACAACTCTTTGAACGAGTTTAGCAAACATTGTATTTTCGTGTTAAAACCTCTAATCATTTTCACAAAACAGTCCTTTTAAAAATGTATTTATTTTTGAAAAAAGATCTTTTTACTTTCCACACTCAGTGGATCAAAAATAGCAAGACAACGAGGAAGTTGGTACAATTGTTGCGTCAGTTACGAACTTCTTTGTCACACAGGGACCTTCTGGTCGTCAAACCCATTGACGAGATCTTTGCAGCTTTTTCTCCAAATTGAACAGAGTTCCGGCTCCGAGAAACCAATGACGTAAGATCTCGAGAAACTTTCTTTCACAGGGTACATTCGGAACTTCGTTATAGAGATCTTTAACGTGTCCCTCTTGTCGAAAGGTTCTCTCGATCGACGAGCGAGAGCATACGAGCGAACGCAAACAATTGCGTTAGCGGGGCTTGCAAAATTCGTGCGGAGGCCAGGCGAGTGTGTGTTTCGCGAATTAGCAAGCTTCCACGGCTGGCTACACGTCATAACAAAAACAACTCCATCTGAATGCAGTTTGACCACGTAAAAAACCCTCCTTTGTCTGTTCTTCGCTCAGCAACCGTTTAAACTCGTGTTTGCGGAGCGATTTAACACTGAAACGATCCTAGATGGAGCTGGAGAATTTGCACTAGTATCGAGGATCGTGGTAATTGCTGCTCTAGGCTTTTGCAAATAAATTAGGCTGTCTGCCAGAGAATTAATTCTATATAGGAAGGTGAAAATTAGAGGAAACCTTCTTGATTTATTAGAAATCATAATGCGTGTGCGAAAGAAAGTGCACCGAGAAAGAAAGTGCTAACCCAGACGCGCCTTCGGTAATCGGCTTCACGGTCACGATCGTGAACTGTTCAAAATTTTTTAATCATTCTTGAGTTTGATTCAACGCACGCAGAATACACAAGAAACGAAGTACAGTAATTCCAAATACAGGGGTCGATCGATCGATTCATGGAGTCTGCGAGGTACAGACGTCCTCGTTTCGTAAAGGAAATCATTAGATTGTTAATGGAAAGACGATGGGTCAACGTACAGTTTCCCGTGAAATCGATTGCGAAGCCGAGTTCGTCGTCGTGACTCATTCGATACATGAAAATGGCTTGATTACTCAATCACGAAGCCAGGAGCCGCTTTAAATGAAACCTCTCTCGGATCGAGCCTCCGATCACCTGATCATCTCAAAACGTTAGATATCTCCCGTAGATCCTAACTCTAATCGACATGAGTCAGGCTTTTTCTATTTGGAGACCGGGGCTCAAAGTTCTGATCATTAATATTCAATTATTGGCTTTGGTGTTACAGCATCTGACGTTGGCATGAAAACAAATTCCTCGGTGCTCTTTAAAAACACACACACACACAAGTTTGGCATCGTTGAATAATGTTTCTTTTAATTGAGACTCGACCAAAAATTTGAAAAATATTGAGTATTTATGGGCCCTGTCTTTTGCATGGTTGCTTGATTGGAGAATACTGAAAGAATTCAGCTAATGATCTGGTTAAATTGCAAGATATATATATATATATATATATATATATAAATATATGTAAATTAGGGCGAAAGTAGAATGTGTTACATGGCTGAAGCCTTGCAAGAGCTTCAAGATTGGCAAACCAGTAGAGACTGGCTGTCATCTTATCTGTATAGTGGCAGGCTCGCCTCTCTTAACTCTACAGAGTGTTCAAAAATTGAGTATCACAGGATCGTCGAGGGCAATAATTTAGTGAAACATTTGAACTGAAACATATTGCTGTTCATTCAGAATCTGCTTCACAATTGACCATCACAATTCGCACACGTGTCTCATGTTAGCTCATTAGAAGGCACGAAAGCAGCTTAATTCACAGAAAATCAAATGATCCCGGCAAAATCCATAAACATCAGCTTCCACAAGAACACAATTATCACTCTCGAAGCCGTGGCAAACCAGTTTTGCCGGAGTTGCGGATGCCAGCAGCGAATCTCGTCGAAGTTAAGGGTAAAAAAAAGCTATAATCAGACGAGAACGTAAAGGGTCGCGAGCAGGCCGGCGTGGCAGGAGGTGGTTAAAAATCGGTGGAAGGACGACAGGTGGAGGGAAGGTGATAAAGAAAGGCGTCGCGTCGAAAAAGGACAGAATTATCGACTCGCGAGAGTGGTGGAGGAAGGTGGTCGCTCGCTAGACAAGGAGAGAAAAAGAGAGAGACGGAGAAGGAGGGAGAGAGTGAAGGAGGGAGAAAGACACGCGGGCAGGTTGTAGTGGAGTCGCGGTGCTTGATTCTACTCGGCTGTGACCGCTTCAGTCTCGCGTCAGGACTCGAAAGTCGCGGAGGACAAGGTAGAACCGCCACGAGCCTCCTCTTCAGGTTCCTCTCTTCAGCCGAATCTCAGGGCTCGAGCCTTCGACAGGATCGATCAGAGAGGTCCGTGGGAAACGAGATTCATTCATCCACGCTGTGCTGTGTGCCGCCGGTTCTTTCTCTCCGGGCCCCGAACCGAAAGAAAGCCGGGATTTTGTGGTGTGTGCTCTGGTGATCATTCGTCAGTTGCTCGATTTCCAAGGATACCACGCGCATGATAGTCCCCGAGGACCGATGCTGCCGGTCAATCGTACACCATCGATGACGTCCGTCCCTGGCCAGGATTATACTTAGAGGATTAGAGAAGACAGGAGATCGCCATTCCCGCACCCTCGACAGGATTCATCGGGATCCCGAGGCATCTAGCTAAAGGTATGCGATTTCGATGGGTCAATTTACCTTCTGCCGGATCCCAAACGCTCCTCAGGGTCTTGGCTATCTTCTTTGCTCTCCTTGTTCGGAGATCCATGCGCGGATTTGTGGAAATTGTCGAGATCGATGCGGTTGATGCGAACTCTTCAGTCGCCAGTATTTTAGCAGGTTGAAAATTCAACTTGACTGCACGATGAATACAAATGTGACTATTGCAAAATCTATGAATATTCGCGAACATGTGCATTCTTAAACGATGCGCGTAACGTAGAATGAAAACTAGAATTACATTTCCTACCGTTATCGTAGAACACTGAATAGTCCGCAAACGGCGTAGACAACCGCGAAAATCGATCGTTCACGTGATTTAGAGACCGGTATCGGTTTCCAGAGATGGATCGGTGTGGATCGCAACCGTCGCGGATACGATGATCGCTACAAACGAGTATACGAGTTCTGCACGGTTTTCCAAGATCCAAGAAATTGTTGAAAATAGTAGGTGACGGGGGCTGAAAATCGTAGCGTAGGATTTTCCCACAACGTGATTCTCTCAAGATCGTTCGGCGAAAAGAGAACGAGTCCGATCGCGTAAGGTGACCATTAGTCGTTCGCCCGGTGGCCCCTTCGCTTCCGTTGAAAAGTGAGAAACCGTCGACGTTACCAAAGCCGGCCTCGCCGCAGGAAATTCGAAAGCGATGATGGCAAAATCGCGGTCTCGATCGGGCCAATCCGTGGCCCGAGAGGACGAGCCGGGGCTCGCTGTTGTCGATTCGCGTGTTGTCATCGTTTTTTCCCTTTTCGGACTCCTACGATTTTTCTGCAATTTCTATGCACCTCTGCTGTCGATGTTTCTTTTCCTATTCCGTTTCACAATCGATAAAGTTCTATTAAGAAGATAATGGATTGGTTAATCGAGATGTTTGTGATACTTTACTATGCAATTTTCACTTCTTCACCTGTCGTATCTTTGTCGATTCTTCCGCCAGATACGAATTAAATTAAGCGATTAAAGACACCGAACGAATAAGTAGCAGTCATAATAAAATGTTTATGTACTCATTGCCGATTTTTTTTTGTAATTTTCTTTGGCTGTACCTTTTTCCGATCGATAAGATGCAGTAACGCGAGTCGAGACAACGATCGGGGAATTAAGTCTTACAATATGTCAGCATCATTGATCGCGGCAGGAAAGATCGTTTTTTAGAAACGACTCGAAAAAGTGAAAAGCAACGCGAGTCTGAAATGGACGATAGCACTCGAACGCGAGAGAAATTCGCTGGAACGCGAGGCCAGCGTTGCTCTCTCGTCGATTCTGGCTGCGAGCAATTCTTTCGGTCGTTTCCTCTGTAATTAATAATTAACGCCAGACGAGGAACGCGACTAAGAAATATTCCGCCATCGTCCCGGTCGTCGATCGAATGGTTTCGAGCCACCGAACCGTACCGATGGATGCGGCTCGATCTCGATCCCATCGGATCAACCTTGTTAATTGTCATTTACACGCGCGCGGAGGCTGCGACGAGCGATTTTATCCTCGGCGACTCAGTGACTCAGCCGTTTCCTTCGTCGATCAGGTCGAATAGAGAAAGCGACGCGTGTTAGCAAAAGTTACCAAAGCGTTTTGACAATCCGCGTGACACGGCGCGGCACAGCGTGGTGCGGAGTGAAATCGAAAAGCTTTCCGCGGCCGCGAAAACCGTTTCCGGTTCTCAATCCGCGGATCCTTCCGGTTGGGCATTCCGCGCGATCGACGGATAGATGGCCCGAGATCGCGCCGTGACGATCCCGACACGGTTTCTTCACTCTTAATCGATCGAGAGTCCGGGAAGCGGTTCTACGGGTAGATCGCGTTTCACTTTCCGTCGATGATCATCATCCGCGAGAAATTTATAGATCCGGCTAAGGATTTTCACAAAATTGCTCGGATTCTACCTGGGGGATTCAGGAAGCACAATATGGTAATTTTGCAACATGATTTTGTTGTAATTATTCGCCTTTCTGTCGCGACTTTGTGCCATCGTACTGTCAATGCGAATGGAGAACCAGAAATTGTTCCCTTTAACATTCAATAAAAAGAAAAATATGTACATACAATATGCCATAAATTTTATGTATCGGGAGAAACAATGATTCTGCGGCAAATTTGACAAAGCACTAGTATTTCAGGATGAAGTTGTTTTCTGGTATCCCAGCCTAGATAAATCGCGTAATGCGCCGATAAATATTCGATTGCCCATTCTCAGAGGGCTTGGAGAACACAGATTCCGTCGCCGCGAAGATCTCAATCTGGCAAAGGTTAGTTATCGTTTCGGTCTCGCGCAGAAATCGCGTTCGACGCGAGACGGCCGCGATGTGAAAGATCCCGAGAAATATACTTTCTCGCAGGTAACAATGGAAAATCCGAGCAGTCGCGTGGGGCACCTGCGAATTCAGGATTGTCCATCATCCCATGAGATTCGCTTTCCTTCGAAAGGAAAACTTCTCTTCTCACAGTTCCTCGTAAACGTCGGACAATCGTTCCACGCTGTTGCCATTACACACGCCGACGACGACAGTGAGAAATAGTGGAAGTTCAAAGTCCAGAGACTGACCAAGGAAACAAGATGGTGGCGTTCGGTACCGTTCAAAAGTAAACGTGATCAATAGACTACGGATGTCTATGCAAAGTCCCGCTTTTTATTAGTCCGTCGCTTAAACAAATTCAAAGAAACCTTGTTCTATCGTCTTGAAAGACTCGTTGAATTGTTGACTGGCTAACTCTTCTTTGAATAGAAAAAGTCCTAATGATTATTTGTGATGACCGTAAGCTGTTAACGAAAGTTTAATATTATCGCTGGTCATGTATTCCACATAATATACTTACTGCATTGTACAGCGTGGGTTGACACCGTGATAAAGAATACAAAGTCTCGCGTATTTGTAATTCACAGTGTTCGATAATCTGTCTCTGGTTTCGAAAACGTTTGCATTATTTTTAATGTATTATTTTTTGAAAGGTCCTTGAAAACACAAGTCGTTGTTTCTTTACTACAGAAACTCTTTACTTCCAAACATTTGTTGTTATTTTTTTAGTTTCTAATTTTCTAATTATGCTCAATATGTTAAACTTGACAGATAATGTGCTACTTGAATAATTTTTAATCTTCTTTGAAGGATGCCTTATCGGTAGCCTAGAACTCTATGAGTAATACTTGAATGCCAACCATTTGTTCGAAATGTCGGGAACTATCATCATTCTACACATTTTTTGATATGACGGAAAAGTCATATCGAAACAACAATTAAACAATAACAGTAAACAATTATTACTTTGTGAGAAGTGAAAATTATTCAAGGAAGAAGGTATTTTTTCTTCATGTCGTCAAGTTCTGCTGGAAAGGGTCCGCAATCGACTAGTAGCGCAAAGATGGAATTTTGGCTAGAATTGCAATCGATGCAACGATTATGTTCACGGTCCGTAACGGTTCTAGAAAGTAAAACTCAGCCGGTGGTAGAGACGACGCGTCACGACGGTTGGCAGTGGTCACCGGGATGGTAAAAGTCAATGACAGCCAGCTGAAAATGCCGAACCGAAACGGCAATTGGAAGGCCGACCTCGTTACTTTTCGGTCTACGTTTGGTCACCGGCGGGCACGCACGCGTCCCGTTGTGTAATTTCGTGTTATCGTAAACGTAATGTGCGGAGGCCTCGCACGATCAAAACCGTACACTCGTACACCTTGCGTAATCTCATAATTTTACGACGAATCGACGACATTGCGCAAGACTATCTTCGCCAAGAAACGAAAAGCTCAGCGAATAGAGAAATCAATTTTCCGAAGTACCGAACACGGGCGAAAGAATCGCTGCCGAACCTCGAACCGTTCGCTAGATCATCTTAAGCAATTGAAAATGATTAACAAGTATATATAATTAATTTTCATGCAATCGATAGGCTCCAGTGTCTGGGAGATTTCGTTCACGTGTAAGATACAACTACGAATTTTTATGTAAACGAGTAACTATGCAGATTACCATGTTTTTATTTGTACTTCATTAATGCTATAGACAGCAAGCAGTGTACATAACTCGTTTTGAAGTTCCTTACACCTTGAAATTATTATTCAATAATTAGACTGCAGATTTTATGCAACAAAACTGTGAAGGAAATAATTTTGTTTGAAAGTATTGTACAATTTACGAGTCCAGTAACAATTCCTGCAGCGTTAATGTGTTTTTATGCGGAAGCAAATAAGCGCGAACTTTATCTTGCAGATTTCAAGTGCATTGCAAATTGAAACTTGCTTTTTTCGAGGCATCCCGCGGCGGTTTCACAGCCGCAGATTTATCGCAGTCGCATCTAGCAAACCATAGTGTTATCGTTCATGCGGCCGTTGATGTCTCTGCTGCACGACGCGGCGCAGCGGCCCACGGAGAATTTTAACGACGCGTCGATAATTGTCGGACGTCAGCGAGGACTGCATTCGAATAATGCCATTAAACCACCATTTGCACGCCGAGCCTTAGAAATGCGAAGGAGCATTTCGTTGGTGACACCACGCGAATCTTCACTGTCTCCGCTCGTTCCAAGAACGTCAATTATTATGAATTCGTTTCTTCATCGTTCCTTGATTTTTGTATCGCTTATACTGTATATTAACTTCATTTCTGCATCGTTTTCAATTTTTTATAGATTAACTAACCTGTTTTTTCACTACTGCACCCGTTCTAGATTATTCTTGTTTCTATTAAATCGTTTATGACGTCCTCTGTGCGCATATGACGTTCATTGCTTCGATACTTCTTGATTTATTCAAACTAATCAGATTTTATTCTATCGCATGTGCGTACGTACTGTTTCATGCTTACCTTGTTACAATATTTACCTCTATACGTGGCCTTCATTTATTTATCGTATCTAATTCTCATTAGACTAAACGTACCTTTTGGTATCGTTTTTATCAACAATTAACATTCTGTTGACATTCAATTTGGAATTCTTTATCCGTACAACATTTACAACGATCGTCACCATTTCCAAACTTTATTCGTATCTATCTCATTTTCTTCACAACAACAAATTTTTCTGTGATGTCGATCCATACGTCGTTCCATTGTAATTATCATTGCCACATTCTCGAACAAACTCGTATCTCACGATCAGAATGCGGAACTGGCGTACTCGTAAAATTTACCAGACTTTAATGCTCCGTTTCGTTTTCAATCTATCGGGAGCATTAGCGGAAGAAAGTCCGTTCCATTTGATTCGCTCTGCATCTGTCCATGAAAGTGTAAATTCGCACATGCTTCCGCTGCCTAGTTATGGTAATGGAGCGATACGCCATTTTCGCCTTGTAATATTGTCGTAACTACGGTACGAATCCTCTCACCAATTACCATATGCGTACTCGGCACTAGAAAGATTAGGGCTAGTTGAAAAAAATCCTCATTCAGTGAAACATTCTTCCGGAGTCATGGATCATAAACTGTGAAAAATTAAGAAATAGTCGGTAGACATCAACTTACCAACGAGCTCCGTCGGTTACTCAATTCTTGCGGAATTCCCGGACGGCGCGGCGTGAGACACGCGGAACACGCGGCGAATCGGTAAAAGCGTGAATCCGCGGTCGACTTTCCTTTAAAACGAGAGTGGCGGTCGCAATCGAGCGCCGCTCGCGAAAAAGAAACGCCTGATCCAGCGGTTTTCATAAGTATGTCAGCCGGTTTGCCGGTGAACCGGGCCGAAACGTCATCGTAAAACGGTTATGCAGTCGCGGCAGCCGGGCCGGGCCGCTGCATTCCCCCGCGCTGTTATGGTATCGATGCTAAATATCGCCGGACGTTTCGTCATTTCGCTTCTTGATCGATCGAGAAACGTCCAAACAGGACCACAGTAGTTCGATCACCATTTCTTTAAATTTCTCGAGTCCGACGTCGAGGAATGCCATGCCGATGCGCGGACGCAGAAGAATAATATGTATAACGATCGAGGTAAAATTGTTGATGGTGGTCGAGGTTCTACTGTTATCCGGCGATTATCGCGGCTCGCAGCTTTGTTCCTCGTAGCCGTCTACGAAAACCGATCGCCGTGACGTTATTCACTTTTACTTGCCCCGGAGCGGAGCCGCGAAATACTTTCTCCCGCTTTTCCCGATGACAGGATCGGGCCACGTTTTTTCGCGTGCCGCGTCACGTTTCAGGTTTTCAGTTCACGTAATCTGCGAGTTGTCCAACCTTCTCGGACTTCTCGAGCTCCGGCAATCGTGAACCGATCACCTTATCGCGTGTAGCAATGTTTACGTACATTTTTATCCCTCCGAATTATCGTACACGTCTTTAAAAATGAAACTTTTCTAAAAATGAACTAGCAGTCTTTACGTCTTTATGGCATTCGCGATAAAAAAAATGCAAGAAATCTCGTCCATTAACAAAAATCGGTAGGATCTTTCTTTGATCGTTAGAACACGAAACTTTCTACTCGACGGAAGAACATTTTCTTCGTTCCAGAGTTTATGATATGTGAAATTTTCATAAAAACTGGTAGTCTAATTACGAACATAAGAGCACTTGTCAAATCAATCTGAGAATTAAAAAATGGGCGTTATGATCGACGCGGCGACACTTTATATAATGATTTCCAAGAGACTTGCGATAGATCAAGAACATCACGAGTTTCAATCAATCTGCACGGACAGTGACAATCTACCCGTCAAAATTTCGTCACTCCGGATCGGTTTTCGCCGCCGTCAATCGTCCGGACAGAAATATTATAGTTATCCAGTTAATCCCGGTTTCTCCGCGATCTCCACAACGATCGGGATCGATCGTCTCGATTCCCGTGCTATGGCGTAATAAACCGACTTTCGATCAACAGCTGGCCGTATTATTTAATCTCCGTCTCGAATTGCTTCGCGATAAATCACAGTTTATTAAATGTTGCCATTAAAGACATCCCGATCTTTGTTTCCTCGAACGATTTTTCATTATAATTAATCGTCGCGGAGCGGACGCTGCTGGCGTGTTACGCTGCCGGGAAATATTCAAGCGACAGGCATAGCAAATGATCTCTTCTCGACCTCAAGCCCCGTACACGTGCGTAGAGACCAACAAAAAGACGATAACAGTCCGCCCGACCGTGGAGAATCGCTGTCAATTATTCATCGCGTTAGTCAAGTTCGTCCCCGCAATTAGACGGCAGACCGCAATTAGCATCGCAAATCTCGCCAGGAAACGTGGAGTCTCAAAAGCGTGACCGCTGGAGAATCTGTTACGCCTTTGAATGGTTTGTCTGGACATGTTGACGTCTCATTTTCGTGCTTACGGTTGCTACATTTATGACGATGATCGACGTAACACCGGGATTACCGAATGTGTCTGTTCACTCGGTCCAAATATTTTATTTCACCATTTTTTAAGTTGTGAAGATTTTTTATTCTTCGTAAATGTTCTTTCTCAATTTCAATCACCGAAAGCAGCTTGAGCTTAGTGATGTAGCATTAGAATCCACACTCTGGTAATTACCGTCATCATCTCGATACTCCAGTCGTGTCTGGTAGGTAGATTTGCATTCGAGACGATGATTAGCAGACAGAGATTGATATGAAAAAGTGGTAATTACTACGGAAGTGCTCCGATGATACCGCGAAGACACGCTAACGCGATTCTAAATTATGAACATCGTGAATCAATGAAAGAAACTAATATTCATAAGTGGTCTTGGATTAGTTTGTTATGTTAACTTGAATGTTAGTTTAGACGAGTATTAGTGTTTTTGTTGTGCATATTCTTGCGTATAAGTCGTGCTAACGTGCAAAACGAATATAATCGATCTGGTCATCGTGGTGATCTTCGAGTTCGAACTAAATATGATCCATTCCGATGAGGCTTCAAAACAATTTTCAATGAATATGAATAACTATATTTGTTTACGTTTCAACGTGTCATAGGAAATTGTATAATCCAAATAAACAAATGTGACAGATCCCCATTACTAAATATTAATGACGACACAAATCCATTCTTCAAACACACACTTCAATTTTAATATTCAATCCGAGATTGATTCGGGCAAACAAACATGAAAGGTCCTGGCGACTAAAATATTTGAGTTGGTTCAAATCCCAAAAGCCCATTTTTCTCAAATTCAACACAAGATGTAACATTCCATAATTCAAACTTGACAGTTGCCCATAAATAAATAGAATTCCTGTGACACCTTGATTGGCCAGAGACCTCCCAATGTCTCCAAAATAGCGTCCGATGGCAAATACATTAGGATTCCACGGGATTTATTGTCAAGCGAGGTTCATCAGAGAAATCCCGAAAATTTATGGGACTTTACCGACTTTCTGGCAGCAAATGGTCGATCGGTTCTGCGCGTCGTTTCAGAAGGGGTGACGCAAACCTCGTCTCGATACTCGCGTTAATGTTGGTGATCAGGGATACGAAGGCCGCGCTCATGATGGCCAGGGTCAAAGTACAGGTCTCGATCGTCAGAGACACCGGCTAACGATCGAGGAAGTTGTTGTTTCGCTCCTCCGGCGACTATAAATCGGTCTTTGTCGCGTCCCTCTGCACGATTCTAATCCTGAAACAGGGAAAAACTCGGGTAAAAACATGTTTGCTCGAATAAAAAATTAAACGAAGCCTACCGGTTGTGAAGCCGGTTGAAAAATCGCTCGGAGATGTTCACGATTTTTTCAACCCTTCGCAGACAATAGTTACTTATAATACTTTTCAGAAAAGATGAGTGGATAATGATCGATAAAATCAGTCTTAATGTTGCAGATAAAATTTCTTTAACCGGACACTTCTATCGGATATCTAGAACACTCGATCATTACGGGATTAGGTAATACAGCAGCCATTACTAAAGCAGACATAAATGCGTATGTTTTATGCGATGTGATAACGTCATTATGTTATAAAAACTGAGGACATGTAAGCGCGACAGTATGTGAGAATTATGTCGTAAAACGTGAAACGTTGTATTGTATGTTCGTGGAACATTTAATAGGATTATATGCGCAATTAATGAGATGCGAATATGTACACTTCATAAAAATCGTTATAAATTTATGAATTTCGTGCAATAACAATACGAGTGGCTCTGTCCATCTCCATCATACCTTTGTTTTGTGTCAAGAAGCCACATACGTATTTTTTTTCTCTTGTGAAAAATCAATTCTTTCTTTTTCGGAGAGAACAAATTGTAACAAAATTGTGTTAGATATTTTGCAGCCCTGGACAAAACACCTTTCTCCCCCAATTGTTGCTTCCGAGGTACTGGTTGGGTTTTCAGTTTGAGAATATGAAATTGCACGGTGCGGACACTATCACGGATCGTAATCGCTATCGGAGACGGTCGTTTCTCTATTTATAATAATAAAATGCTTCGTGTCACGGAAATATTATATAACGAAAAAATCGATCATTGGTGGAGGGAAACCCCGATTGCGAAAATACGAAGGTCGAGACACGAGTTGCTCGACCGTCGAACGCGATTATGATGCGAGTCACGCTCGAAATCCATGCTGGCCAATTGCACACGGCGAATCGGATTCGAGCCAAGGTTAAGGCTTGACCCGCGCCTTATGACAGTAATTATGCGAGTCGATTCGATGGAAACCATCGTTGGATATCTCCATTCGCTCGATCTTCCCTTGAATCATCTCTTAATACTCTGACGAATGATGAAATTTATTTTATATCTTTCTCTAAAATAATTGTTTGCGATTTTAACAGTTGTTATATAAAAAGAGTCATGTCGTTAATTGATTGTTTCAGCTCAAAACTCGCGAATTTTAAGGGAATATTATCCAGTAAACAGAGCACTCGTTTTTCGGATATCGATCTCCGTGATTAAAAACAGTAGCTTTAATTTATTTAATTTTTGCCGATTACGGTGTATTTAGTCGTGTACATATTACAGTGTACAACAAGCGGATAATAACACGCTGTAATAGCAGTGCGTTCAGTTAATAGGAGCACAGTAGAGCAATGTTACAGTTAATACCAATTAAAGCACGAAAGCGTTAATGAGCGAAGAGACAGGAGAGGCGAAGAGAAAGAATGCGGAAGAACGGTAGAAACCGTATAAAACGAATGAACGAAGGTTACGTGACTGGATTAGATAACAGGGATAATAATAATCTTATTCTTACGTTACACTCCTCGCTGTAATTGAATCAATTAAAATTCACTGGAGGAGAAATTAATCCGAATGGAGAAATTAAGAGGACTGTATAAATAAATCTTTTCAAACAAAATCAAGCAAATTCCTCAATGTTCATGAATTTTCTAAATGCGGCACTCTGTCCCATAAAATAGATACGAGACAGAAGCCTGTATTTTCGATCGCCACGAGTGCTTTCGCAACACAAGAGGCCGAAACAATCGAGAAACACAAGATGCGAGATTTATTCATAGACTGCTAATGAAAAGACGAAAAAGGGGTTGCCTGTGCGGGGAGGGTTGCGTCTAGATCAGCAAGTTCGCAATATGCGGCTGAAGGTCAATCGATATGGGACGTACGTGCTCGAATGCCAACTAAAATCGTCTCCGAGTCGATTAATCGAGAGTCGACACGCGTAACCGGTCGCGTCGTACGTGTTTTCGGATCGCGATCCTCTTAGATAACACGTGGTCGATCCTTCTCCCTTGAACGATACACAGCCGTATCAGAAATCCGTGTCGATCGTGACTAGACGAAAATGGACGGCTAACAAAACCTTATCGCGAACTGATATCCCTCCACATTGATCAACGCTGCATTCTTCCAATCCCAAATAACACACAACGATAATTACACCGTCTAGCGAACTCCAACTTCTTCTTTTGCGTCTTCTCAATCGAAAGCGTTCGCTTTCTAACCGTTTTTAACAGTTTCCTGAAGAAAAGGCCCGCTCTACAATGAGGTATAAGTAGATATTCCCTCGGACCTCAAGTTGTTTAAATAAATTTTTATTTATTCCAGAATATCGGTGGGTTAAATGTCAATACAAGATTCAATTCCTTATATCCCTATTTAAAAAAAAAGAAAAGACCAACTTCCGGATTCGCTAACAGCGCATCAAACACTGTTCGTACACCGGTTCAAACAAATCGTACACCGGTTCTCGAAACGCAAGATTAGTGTTGGGGATAGCAGACTCGATAGAAAGATAGCAAGAAATATTATCTCATTTCGGGGGAAAAAGTTCTCCGCTTCGCAGGAGCCGGAACTTTTACTCGAGAAGAAACCATGAAACCTGACCGCAAGATCGATTAGTCTCGCCCGAGGATCTACAGGCGATCTAATTGAAACGACTTGGTTCCGTGGCGATACCATTTTCCATGGCGATCGCCTAAGTGCAACGATCCTTGCTCGATCCCCACCGCACCGCACCGTTGTTGTCCGCGTTCCAGACGCGATTTAACGCATCGGTTGAGCGTTCGTCGAACCTCGACGATGATTTGTCGCGAGCTGAACGCTTTCTAGCCCGTTGCGCAAAGAAGAAATGCGATTAGCCATTTGTGTGATACGATGAAAAAATCGAGCCACTTTATCGCTCGAAATTATGAGCGATCCGACAGTGAAAACGTGGCTGCTTTGTCCTTTTTTCAGATGTGGAATATTGTGGAGAATTTTTGTCGGTCATAGTCGAACGACCACGGAACAGATAGAATAGAAATGCGTCAATGAAGATAACAGGCAAGAATGCATCGAGAAATTACTTAAATGCTCCGCTATTTTTAATTTCACATTCGTCGTTCATTCAGCTCCGTCAGGAGCGTCGGGAGCCTTAATTAGCGAATTAATCACCGTTATGATGGAAGACAAAGAATTAAAGGTGTGACGATGATAATCACTATAGAATTAAATTACAGTCTCTTTGGGGGTTATTAATACTAATATTAGACTCCGCTAAGTTCAGTTTCACATTTTTCATTCGGTTAATACCGTTAGAGTCGTCGAGTACTTTAATTAGCGTATTAATTATGAGTGAGAGGTGTGGCAAGGAGAGAGAACACGGGATTTAATACATTAAACTTTCTGCTATTTCTAGTTTCATATTTTCCGGATTATCTTATCACTCTGTTTGAGCTTGTCGGGGAGCGAATTAATGAACATCGCGACGAAAGGATGTGTTAATGATCAAGAATACATAATTGAATGAAAGCGACACGTGTAATTAACGGTAATTGTAGACATCTGCCGTGTGGCGAAGGATCGAAGGCTTGTCAAAGGATCTCGCGAAGAATTCTTCGAAGGAGTTAATCAGACTGTGAAGCACTATTGCTCAGCTTTGTTGCAGAAAGAAGAGTATTTGGAAAGGCAAGAATGATCGCAGAAAGGCTAGTTGCAGACAAAGACTGTTAACCAAACCGAAAAATCTAACGTAATAGAAATCGTTAAGTTTCCAGTCTTATTTCATTTTTGTTCGTTCGAATTACATCACGAGATTATGTTCGCTTTAGTCAGCGTTCTTCGAAGAAATTTCACAAAATGGACGACGACCATAAGTTTGCAGGTAATTAATGAACGGCCCGAATATCTACGTACAAGAACGATCCAGGGAAAACCAAAGCGCGCATAAGCATCTATGTAACAATCGTTCTTTGTGTACTTAGGCTCCTTTCTTTATTAACGCCGCTCCACTGATTAGATGGTATCGTTGCAGCGACTGTTGCATGACGATGCGCCGCTTCGAATGCAATTATGAAACGACCGAGAATGCGGTAATACTATTAGAGCGACCGGTGTAACAATCGCCGATTAGGAAACATGCTCGATAATCAGCTTTCAACAATTACTGGATCGATTGTCGTGAAAATGAACCGAAAATTATTCTCTGGCATACTCATTAAGCGTGCAAAGTGGAGTTGTTTGAAAGAAAACAATGCGTCGTATTCGATCGTGGAATCCCGCTCAATGACGAAGTGTCAGCCGATTAGCATAACTTACGGCTTCAGAATAATATATCAGTCGGCGATCGGTGGTTTCCAACGCAAAAACGAGACGAGGTTGAAGGTGAATCCCTGCACCTCCGCAGCAGTTGGTCGGATCGCCGTTCAAGGATGCGTCCTCGACGGTTGCAATCGGACGCGTCCGCTTCGAAAGCGGACGGAAAGTCGATCCTTTCCCGAGAAAGCGACGATCGGATAGAAAACGGGCCAGGCGGCGCAGCATCGGGGAATTCGAGTGTCGACCATGGCCCAGAAAACTGGCGGCTCACGTGGCCTTATGGTGTTTCCACACGCGTTCTCGCGGTACGGCGTCGTTCGGAATGCCAGAGGATTGCGTAATTTCAGTGAAGCCGAAGTCGATGCCGGTCGAGACGTCTCTTCGACGTGATTTTCGAATGCCAACCGCACTGTCAATCGGCGTTGACAAATCTGACGTTGCGATTGGGACCCTGGGAACATTTATGTCACAGCAAAGTGGGTCGCGGGGGCTCTTGCAGCTTGCGATGCAGCTTGCGAAAGTGGGACACCTTTGGAACGCCTTGAGAATTTTTTTAGGATTTTTGAGAACGTTGCATTGCTCTGGGAATTTTTTGAAGGTCTGCTGATGGGGTCAGTGAAGAGATCGTGTGTCACATAATTTAGTATAGTGCTCGAAATAATTTTCTACTCGAACTGTAAAGGACCTGCGCGTGCACCGACGGTTCTAACCATTTGTTCAACGAACGAGATCGATATTTAGTAAAAAATCGACACTTTGAACCTCGGCTTCTAGTCCGTGAATGTTACGAGCGTAATCGATTCAGCTTACATAGTTTCTAAGTAAGATTTATGCCATCCTTCTGACGACTTGGTAGTTTCTTGTCGATTCGACTTCGCATTCGATGAGTAATTTGGTACGTGCGCACTCGGCGTCGTACAATTTAAATAATTGCAATACGATTACGTTAATTTCTACACTGTACGAACGTTTCGAAAGCCGTTTGTACTATTAATTTCGAGCTGCAAGAACATAATAACTGAAAACTTGCAACTCACTTATCCTCCTTTTAAATAAATTGGCGATTATATCGAACACTTTTTGTGCTTCTGAGGGAATGATGTTTTCGTTTTCTAGCAGACAAGAACGAACGTTTCCAATGTTGTCCTGTTTAAGTTTTTAGTCTCGTGATTAGACTGCGTGTCTAGAAAGTTCCGGTGGGTGAATCGTTTTCGCGAAATCCCCGACAGCATGCAATTGAACCGTAATTCGAATTCGTCGGTCACGGTTGTTAGAGTTCATTATACCTATTCGACGATAAAGAGAATACCCGTGACGCGTGTCGCCGCGGACCCACTGCGGATTAAGTAATCTAACCGCGAATTAGGTCGGACTCGTTCGGTCTGACTATTGCCGCCATTATCTACTTGCGCGTCCGACCGAATAACGCGCGGCTCGTACCACTGACGGGTGTCACACGATCGATCCCTGTAATCGCGAATCAAACGCGACCCTCCAACACAGAAACCCTAATTAATCTACATTCTTCGCATACAGACATTTCTAACGATTACATACATTGCATTACATATCAATTGCTATCATTCCTTTGATACTCTTTTAACAATTTATCGCAAACGAAGGGCAACGATGTCTCCTTCGGGTTGATAATCAAAATCACCTTCGTTAACATGCTGTAACAATTTCGTTCGGAATTATTTCGTAAAGAAGGATTTGAGCAAAGCGATAAAAACACGGCCGTAGTGCCTTCATTGCGTAAATGAGAAAAAGATGTGACAATAAAGCAAATTTCCTGATTGACACGTCACCTTGGAACGATTACTCGATCCTCGGATGATCGAATGATAATGCTCGATGAATATTCATGGCCGGCAACACAACAAAAGACACATTTCCTCGTTTTATTCAAGCCGAGCGAGAAACGCGTGCCCCTCCGCCTCCCCATCGAATTCCACGCAGCTAATTATCAGCACGAGTGCCGATACTCGCGCTATGCCATTCACTCGGGCACACGCCAAGTTGGTAGCTGCTTTCCCGATGGACCCAGGGCCGCAGCGTTATGTTCCTAGGCCTCACTCACTTTTCTGTTTCATCTGTCATCCTCCATCTTTCCCCTGCACTCCTTTTGTAGGTTGTAGAATTTTTTCCCTACAATATTTCCTTAAATTATGGAAGTTTTACGTGGCTATCTTCGTGGCTCCATATGTTTTGCTAGTCACCACGATTTTTTCTCAAGGTCTACCCGACTTTTCTAGATTCTACAAGGTGTTAGTTGACCGCAGAATTTTTTCCTAGCAGGTAGAATTTTTTGCAGTGGACAGTCGCTCGGTCGACCAGATCGCGAAGTCAACGCACGGAAATTTCGAAATCCATCGCGATACTGGTGATTGCCGGGATTCGGTTAACGAAGATAATGAAGCGGTAACGGCGTCCCCGTAATTGTCCTGTAATTTCGCGATGTAGGACGAAAGACAACGACTCCGACAGAAGGAAAACAGGACACGTGCGGCAGAACGAATCGAGCGAAATACACGTGTACACGTAATGAAAGAATTTAACGACCACTTTATATAACGAAATTTTAATAACAAATCGCGATTCAAACAAAATTTACGACTAAACGTCGCCAGACGTTTATGCAGATATCATATTATACGGTCCGGGGTCCTAAAAATTGAATGGTGCAGTACATTGCACATTGCACTTCGATCTTCAATCGAAACTACGATTGGAATGTGTATCGATCGGTTATCCTTGATTTTCCTCAAATACATTTTTATTTCTTTCAAATACATATTTAAAGTATTCGTATAATTCGCTGCTGGGCACACATGCACGGAGAATTTCTCTAATCTTGACAGCATCGATATATTCTGTACGCCAGGAGTAGTGCAATCATACTTCGCATTCGTGGCATGCGTGGTATGGAGTTCCCTCATTTGGAACCCGGAGCCCACTAGAGGCATTACCGAGTCATTCGTAATATCAAATAATCAATTCCAGGCATAGTTGATGTATTTCCCAGTTTACAACAGAAACATAGAATAACGAAGTATTTGACTGTAACCAGGAGCAGAAATTAATTCCAAAGAGATGAAATTGATTGTGACACGGCCCTAGTCTCCAGTAAAACGGAATCATTTTTATCTCACGCTAAGATCTAATGGCATTTTAATGAGACAATGGAGATCGCAATCTCGCATTTCCATGCCGCCGGTTTCCGATTGTGATCTTCGATCGATCGATCATGCCAGGCGATCGTGGTCGCTGCAAAGAGAGATTCTCCGGGTAGAAACGTCTTCGTAGTCGCAGCTTTCTTTCACGGTCCGATATCTGCTCGCGGCGAGCGTTACGAAACGATCGGTTTGTTGACTTTTCCTCTTCGGATGCCGCGTGCGTTTCGCTGCCGTTGCTACCAGCGTAACAGCATGGTGGAACAACGTCGCGGGAACCACGTGAAAGCAGTCATCGATCAGCCAAATCGCGACCTTTCGCATCGAGATCGGTATCGCCTGTGTTCGACGGTTAAGCGTTCCTTTCTTTCGCCGGATCTATCGTGATCTTACGCAATCATGCAAATTAGGGTTCCCGCAATTGCACAGCTGATCCTGCAGACCCTCCCCGAGACTACTTTATTGCCAGGAGGAAACAATCGATCGTCGAGGCGAGAGAATCGCTTTCCGGGGTATTTTCCAGGTGCTCGGATTCGGATCAAGGAATCTGGTGCACCGATAAACTGTTTGGAACCTGTTTCAGATGATTTCTACCGGTGTTCGTTGTTTTAGAGAACGTTGCATTAGGAAAATTGATTTGGACGCTTGTTCTTAAATATTTGTTAAATCCGCAAATAATAACTCTATAATAACTCTGCAAGAATTTACTACCCAGCCTCGCAGATCAGTCTGTTATCAAAACACATTGAAAACACGATCACGATTGGTTCAAGCTCAATATGTTACGCAACAGCCTAGTCTCCTTCAAGCCCGAGAAAATAATTTCGAAACTGAATTATAACATGAAAATTACCATGTCCCCTGTAGACAGCGAGCCAGTAGCATGTAGACACTCTTTCTTTCGACGATTAACAAGCGGCATCGAAGTCGGCAACGTCTACCTGCTTCGACAAGAAGAAGGGGACAGTTTCGATTTCACTGGGCGACGGTGAAAATGTCAACAGGATCTGTCAGGACGGAGGTGGATCGTTTGCACGGCCTTGAGAGGAGGCGGAATTCCAACCTCTACAGGAAACAACGGGCTCCATTTCGGCGATATGTGAACACGTGAACCTTCTCCGTACATCTCCGTATTCGAGAAACGTGGTTGCCCAATGAGCCAGCAAGCATGAGCGAAAAGAAAGCCGCTCTCTTGTTGCGCAACCACGCACGATCGCTCTTTCTAAACGATGTTTGCGGCGCTGAGTCGACGCCGATGAGTCGGGACGCACCCTGGGTGATTGAGGACCCGATTTTCAAATATGCGTCGAAATCGGAAGAACGCTCAACGACAAATGTGAAAATCATAAAACAGGAAACACAGTATAACTCTTCGGAAACAAACCTGCCGAAACAATGAATCGGGAAGTACGAGGATTCGGAACAATAGCGGCGCGGGTTAAGACCGACCCAACCACCGCGCGTCGCTTAAACTGCACTTAGTTTTCACCTGGTGGGTAATCGCTTAGACAATTGGTGACCAATTCGAATCTCGGCGCGGTTAATTAGCGGCGCTTTGTGTCACGTGAACTCGAACTCGTGAGAAACTTGTGCATTGTGCGTTCGGTTCTTTTGGTCGGTTTCGTTTCGCTCGATTCCCAGCCGGTTCTCCGGTTTTTTCCAGGGGATCGGGAACCGGTCGCCGAACAATGGGAGCAAATGGATAGACTCCGGTGGGACACCGAATATCGTGGTTACGTGAACGTAAACGTGGCTGATGATTTTTCTTTTCCTTTTTCCTGGTTCCAGTGAGGGGACAGCAGGCGGCGGCGGCGGTCTGGTGAACGTGATGAACGTTAACGCTCTGGGAACGATGCAGAACAACGCGGACAGCACGCTGGACGTGACGATCACGCCGAGCACGGTTCTGGCCACGCCAGGGTTGAACAACCCTGCGTGGAACAGGCAGCAGGCAGTCTGCGTGAGGCACGCGTTCAAGACCTATGGCAGCAGCAAGAACCCCAATCATGTACTACAGAACCTTAGCATGACAGTGGCCAAAGGCTCCATGTGAGTATCTCTTTTGGCAATCGGCATGTTAGATGCTCGAAGTTACTCATCCTTTAGCGACCAGTATTATATTGTATGATTGTTTTATTCAATTTTATTCCATTATCTCGTGTCCAGTACGTGAACGCCTAAACATTATTCACAACGTAGATAAGGTACCCCCAGATATAGTAAACGTTCCACAAAAACAACAGCGTCGAACTATAAACCTGCAACCTGTATTTCATTCTACTTATCAGTTCGGAATTTAAAATTATATTTATCGGCACGAAAAAGTACTACAAAAACGAACGTATTGTGTTACGAAACGGTTCGAGAAACGGCGCAACGTTTCTTCTGATTGTAGTTCGCCGAATAAAATAATAATAGTGAAATTATAGTACTCCGCGACCCAGTAATTTCATAAACGTCCCCGCTAACGATGTAGATTCTCGCGCGATAAACGTGAAAGACAAGATTGCTGATGAAAGAGCATGATTGTTTCATTGTTCAAAACGTGCGCGGGCTCGTTGTTCGGAGGAAGTATTGTTTGTAATAGATCCTTTTGTTTCCCTGATAACGTTACGTTGGAGGCTGGATCGAGCTCGATCGAATTATTTATCTTCGATCGAACGGTAGGCCTCGGAGGCTGGAAACAAGTAATCTTTGATTGCGTTAATTGCTACACCTGCGGCTCGTGATGCAACCTGCTCGCTGATCGAGATCGCGGGTCGAGCGCTCGATCTTTCTTCCTCGATTCAAATCGGAACGTCGTCCTTAAACAACAGGCACAGATTGAGGAAAATAAAATCTTGTAATCGTCTTTTACTTTCCATTCGAAAGGATGTAATTTAATCTCGATCGCGCAGGATCAGACACAGCGCTATGGTAAATAATCTGGTTTAATTTTGATGTAGCGGGACGAAATTCGGTTGCAAGGATAAAGGCGTTCGAAAGATCGATGGCTCGGATCGATGGGAGATAGGGAAACGAGCGGAGGCTTTCTTAGAAAGCTACAAGAAGCAGGATCAGTGGATCGTGACGATCTCTCGCAAATATACCGCGGTTCACGTGCTTTCCTCGAGATCTTTTCCCGGGTTTCTTGCGGCACCGCAGAATTATGCCCGAATTCCCATAGACATGCAAACACGTCGCATTTCTACGGGTGGTTTCCGGCACGAAATAAATCGCGGAATGTCATTATCCTTATTATATAATTATTACGTCGCATTATCGTGGTCACTGTTACGAATACCAGCTTTTCCATGGTATGAAGAGCGGACGTAACGCGAACGATTACATGAACAAACTCACTTGTGAAATTGGTGACTTCGATTTACCCGGATAATTACGGATCCTTGAGAATGCAGACAGCGCTTCTTGAATGCGCCCAGAGTCTACCGGCTTCGTTCGTGGTCGAAAGTCATAAAAAATAATTAGCCTAGAATAACAATAGTTTATCTAGCATGCTCGTATTAGAGCAAAGTCCAGGATGTATTCTACAATGTTGAACATTTGTTGAACACAACGTAAGATCGACTAGAATTATTTCGAACTCGATGGAACACTGTTTAGAGCTTCTCAAAGAATTAATTTTAGAAACTTCATACTAATAAAATTTTGTAAAAAATTTCTAGCTTATATAACACAATTCCTGTTCCCGTTAAACACGATTAGCAACGATTTCGTTTTTATCAGATCGAAGAATAAAGAGCGGGAACGAACTTCGAGGACGGACTAGAAGGAAGTGAAATAAATTGAATTGGAAGATAGTACGCGCACTTTTGGATCGAGATCGAAACTCCGTGTCTGTATGATCAAATTATGTTTTGTTCCCTTTAGTTATGGACTGCTCGGCGCCAGCGGATGCGGTAAAACCACTCTTCTATCATGCATCGTCGGCCGAAGGCGATTGAACTCCGGCGAGATCTGGGTTCTCGGTGGCAAACCGGGCACGAAAGGGTCCGGGGTTCCAGGGAAAAGGGTCGGCTACATGCCACAGGAAATTGCCCTGTACGGGGAGTTTACGATCCGTGAGACCATGATGTATTTCGGCTGGATATTCGGCATGTGCACCGCCGAGATCGTCGACAGGCTGCGATTTTTGCTGCAGTTCCTCGACCTTCCCTCGCAGAACCGACTGGTCAAGAACCTCAGGTTCGTGGAACTCGCTTTGACGCATCAATGTCTTCATTGTTATACGATTTTTGAACAATTTACGATTATTCTTGACTTTATTTTCCTTCTTCTTAATCTATTTGTTAGTCCTTATAAAGAAAATAAAATAAGAAACTAAAATGGGAATGAAACTAATTAATTTATTGTCTTGCAGTGGTGGTCAGCAACGAAGAGTGTCCTTCGCAGTGGCCCTGATGCACGATCCAGAGCTTTTGATCCTCGACGAGCCGACGGTCGGCGTGGATCCGTTGTTGCGGCAAAGGTGAGTCATTAGAAATGAATTTCTCATGAATTCTAAGACGACACGAGTGGATTCGTAAACGAGAATCCTCTGAAAATAGTAAAACCAGTTTCGGATACCATCCAAAGGTGTTCAGCGTTCGTGGAAACAACGAACTCGAAGGCCAAGGTAGAATTAGGATCGCTTTAGAGCCGTTTTACAACGCCGCGCCGCGTCGTTTAGAAAAATCGCCGCGAGAGAGTAAATCGCGCGTGACTATGGTTCGCGGGTTTGTTGCGCGGCAGTGATCATGCTTTTAGTGAAAGCAGTCCGTCGAATCAGAAAAATTCAGGCTGGAGGTGACTGAACGGGGCAACCTGCTATTTTTAAACCTAATCGACGTTTCGTTATTGACGAACCGTGAAAATCGACTCGTCGACAAACGTCCATAGCTGCCTCGGGCCATCAAATACACTTAAACAACATTTTTCATACAATTTTGTTGAAAGATCGTTGTGCAACTATTTCTTCGAAAACCAGATGACCTGCTCCAGATAAATGCATCGGAAAAAAGGTCGCTGAGAATGCAAATGACCGAACTCGTATCCTTACGTGTAACTTTGTTGACGCGAGTTACGTTTCACTGTAGCCTTGCGTAATGCATCGTTTGAAAGTTCTCACTCGGTGAACGAAAACTCGTAAAACTGAACCAGTTTTTAAGGATACCGATGATTGCCCGGTTATTAACAATGTTTTCATCTTCCGAAAAAAAGAAGAACTAATCAGACGTTTCGTTTAATCGGTCCGCTAGGAGATCTCTTAACCTAATGATGCTCGCTTAGAAGTATCACTTCTCCTCCCACTTCCTCTAGCATCCAGAGTGAGATGAAAATCAATTTCACCGACAGAAAGATATCTCTCGGAACAAAATTCAGCTAAAAACGCTGTAAATGTTCATTAGCCGTTTTCTCGTGTCTTTACACTATCTTGCATCTAAACGCATTTCAACACTTCTAGCAATCATAAATCTGCCCAAACTACTTTCAGTAGTTTTTCGAAGCAATCCTGCTGTCAGGATAAACCTGAGCGAACACTCGATCGGTCGTTAACTACCAAGAAAAAATTACAAACTCGTAAAACAGTGTTTGCTTCCCAAGTCAAAATAAGACTAAACAGATCGCTTCGAAACGATCGTTGAAACGTTCGGAAAAGATAGAGGAAATTCTGTGAAAATTCGCGAGTTGGCAATCCGGTGGAACCCGTATTATGAAATTACGAGGCTTGCCAATTACAGCGGAGAGGAATGCTGAAAATCGCGGTGCCACCGTTTCGTGTCGTATTTGACTGGAATGCTCGCGATTTGCATTCTCGTTTATCGATGGGGCGCGCGGGTCAGATCAACGTTCCCTTTGTTATCAGACGCGATTTCCGTTCTCGGGCTGGGATCCACAATGGAGCCCGCTTTCGAACGATCTCCGACTGGTTATATCTTCCTCTCCGGCTAAGGTGGAGCGTGGAAAACATCGACTCTACGTTGTCTTAACCTACTTGGACCGTGACGTAGCTCGGGGAATTTCGCAAGCGACACCTCACCGCGTATTACGAGCTTAACGACACACTGATTGGAAAAAATCTCCGCTGGCTCAATCACAGCCAATTACCCAGCGAAAGTAAAATTTCGAACCGGCGTGCAAACGAGCGAGAGATTTTCCTTGTGCCGGCATTAAAATAATTTTCCTCGCGGACTGCACGCTCGGATCGTTGGGAAATTCGTTTATTCTGGAATTCATCCCGGAGATATTTTCATTCGTGTTTAACATTAAACCTACCACCACCAGTCAAAATCACCGGTTCCAGATTCGGTATTTTACAATTATGGAAATAATAAAAATGACTTTATAAGGAATGATTGTATAAATATTTTTAGTAGAGCACGTATTACAATAGGTGCCGCACAAAGTCTAAATAAAATCAATCTTGTCATTTTTATAAGGAAACACGTTCCAGTTACTTTTAAGGCTCGGTAAGGATGTTCGACAAGAGAGTTGCTGACACGGGGCCTTGTGAACATCCCGGGCAAGTATTGGGAGGAAGAGGCTCCTCGACCTCAGACGTGCGGTTTTTATTTGGTAACTCTTAGTTTTCCGCAAGTCTATAAAGAAAAGAGAAAAGAAAAAAAGTTAAATATAATTTGTCCAGTGCGCAAACTCTCAATGATCAATAAAAAGGAAAGAAAAATTGTACAAAATGGTAACGTTTGAAAGGTGAACATTATCATTAAAGACTCGAAGAAAATGGTAACTCTTAACGTATAATAAGGAAATGGTGGGATGCTCATATGTACATGGCAGCGAGAATAATGGAAGAAAGGATGCCAGGTTACCCACGACAAGACGTACCACCGGGCATTTTGACTGGAAAGTCAAACGGCGACAAGGGGAGGGCTAATTAGCCGCGAGAAAGTTCGCGGCGCGATATTATCCGCTTGTTCCTCTCGGCGCTTCCTCGGGTCAGCGCGAGTGTAACCTAAGTTCGCGCACGATCAGCGGGAAATTTACGAGCGTTGTGTTCCGTTCGCGGTTTCTCGAAATTGAAGTTTCCTCGCGCGCGAGGAAAATTCATGGCTTCCGCGGCTCGTTTGCTCGTTCACTTTCTCGATTACCATTCCGTTGATCCGAATCGGCCGACCGAAACGAGCTGGTCCACGGTTATTGTTACGTATTTGCGAACATTCCTCCGCTTCTCGCCAGCCAGATACGACGCGTTTAGGAACACTTCGAGGCTCCAATTATTATTAGTCTGTGCATCGTTATGGAAATTACGATGCGTCGAGGCTTTTTCGTTAATTGGCGTCCGGTGAAATGTTACACTTTCTTCCGAGGATGTTGATCAGCCACAAAAATAGTCTCCTTTACACTCATTTTTCTTAACTGAGTTACACTTTGTCTATAAAATTTTCTCATTAATGGAATGGATGAGGACAATTTCTTGCGTCGTTCGTAACAGATACAGAAAACTTTGTTCCATTTTCATTAATTTTTTAATTGGAACGATTATGAAAATGCTATCGGATCATGAATAAGAGAAAACTCTCTTTTACCGATTCGCCCGCGTTCTAATGGCGAGAAAGTGACGTTTTTCATCCATAACTCTGTCTACCTCGAAATAAAATGCAAAAGCTCTGGAGCCTTCGGTAACGCTCGCGTTTAATTGCGTTTATTAAACCGGCGCGTGTTAGGAACGCGTAAAATCCGCGACCTATTAATTATATTAGAAAGTACGGAATAAAGTTGTCAGAAAATGACGGGAATTGTGTCGTTTGAAATCGCGTCGAAGAGCGATGGGAATCGAAAGTAATCTGCGGACCTTTTTCGATTGCAGTATCTGGAACCACCTGGTCCAAATCACCAAAGATGGCAACAAAACCGTCATTATCACGACCCACTACATCGAGGAGGCCCGGCAGGCGCACGCGGTATAGTAAACTTGCGTAACCGGAATATTCGGACGGCCATATTCTTGGTTCCACACGTGAGAACGCGAGCCGCGCGATGCGACCGGCGCGGCGGCTACCTACAATACCGTGTAATGATCGCGTATTAAAATTGCACAATCACGATTTTTTTCGTGTTTTATATTCGGTGAAAACGATCGATCGATACAGCAGCGGGGCGAAGGGAAAACAGAGAAACGCACGACCGCGTGGCCGGCGATTACGCTTGCGTTTCTATTTCATAGAAATTACACGAGCGGCTTCGTTGAAGCGATTATTAGGCAATCGACAACGGATAATTGTCCGATTTACAAATTGTAGGCTGATGCCTCCGTGTTTCGCGACGTCCCTCGCGATCCTCTGTTTTCCCGACTGGTCTTCGGCTCGAACCTTGGGCGAAACTTTAAGCTGGGTACTCACCGAAGCTGCTTCTCATAGTCTGCGTGCTCTGAAACATCGCTAACTTAGCGGAAATATTTTATAATGTTAAACTAACATAATAAGACAACTATTTATACAGAAAGCTATTTTTAAAGGATGAAACAGAAATCTTTAATTTTTCACTTGCAATGTCATGGTCAAGAAACAGGGGACCTTATGGGAGACTTGTTCTTAGAACATTGTGGAATTCTTGTTTGTGGAAAGTTAATAAGAAAGGCTGCTTCTGTGTGGACAAAGCTTAACTGAAAAGCTACGGGAAAGATCAAGACGCTGGTCTGCGGTGACTGGTGCATTCGAGTTGACGATCCTCTAATTAGCTGATACACTCGGTCATTACTTGTCGCGTCGATTACAGGTCTCTGTTTGTTTTCCGATGTCCGTGGATTGCCGTTTTTAAGCCTAGGAAATCATTTCTCTGGGTCATCTGTTCCTTTCAGAAAAACCTCACTCAAAAATGATCAAAGTTAGAAAAATAATGAAGCAGTTTTGCATCCTAGATTTATCTCCAGTAAAAATGTAAATGTTTCATTGAGTTTTCTTCGCTAACAGATCGGCTTGATGAGGAGTGGAAGACTGTTGGCGGAAGAGTCACCCAGAGCTCTGCTGCAGATGTACAACTGTGCGTCTCTAGAAGACGTTTTTCTGAAGTTGTCGAGGAAGCAGGGACAATACACCCAGCCACCGACAGAGTTGAACATTTCGAACAATATTAGCCTGGTAAGATTTCATGAACCAACTGCTACAGCTTCATAGATGGACACTCTCGGGATTGAAAATAGCTAATGATAATAATGATGTAAAAGCAAGCATCCCTGAATTGGGGAAAGAAGAACGAACCAGTGTACGTGACGGAGGAATCTGGCGTGGTGGGCCTGAATTTCCATCAGAGCAAGGAGGTCCTCATCCACGACTCGACGAATGGCGTGGGAAACCACTACGATGTAAGAATAGCTTCTGTTCTACTTGAGAATCTTGTACCTAGCCTAAGATCTTCGAATCTTCATCTAATAGCATCGCAATTCTCTCGAGAACTCTCGATCCCCGGATTACGGTTACTTTTCTGTGTAACAGCTGAACGGGAAGCCGCTGTCAGGCGTCAAGAGTTCCGCGTTAGAATGCGACGACTGTGGCCCCTTCACAGACTGCTACAAGATCACGAGCACAGGAAAGATGAGAGCACTCTTGCAGAAGAACTTCTTGCGTATGTGGAGAAACGTGGGGTAAGCTAAGTTATTTTCGATAACAAGTTAATACAATTTTATAATAAATATTGTCCTCTAAATATTGTTAAAATAATTTTATCGTCATGTTTATTATTTTACTAACAAAATCTGAGTTGATACTTTTGAGATTCGGAGGTTGATTTGTAAGAATTGTGAAGATTGATACGCGAATATTCTTCTCCCTGGACAGAGTGATGCTCTTCATCTTCGCACTGCCAGTGATGCAAGTGATCCTGTTCTGTCTGGCGATCGGCAGGGATCCAACGGGATTGAAGCTCGCGATCGTCAACCACGAGATGTTCTACAACAACATGTCCTGTCCGGTGACGGAGGATTGCAGCTTCTCGCATCTAAGTTGTCGATACTTGAAGTTCTTGGACAACGATACGATGGTCAAGGTAAAGTCATAGGAAGTTTCATCGTTGCGCAACCCGATCGCGCCGATTACTGAGGATCTTATCTGTTTCTCAGGTGTATTATGAAGACCCTAATGCAGCGATGGATGCTGTACGGAGAGGGGACGTCTGGGGCACCTTGTACTTCACCGAGAACTTCACCGACGCTCTTGTCGCCAGGATGGCCCTGGGAAGGGATGCTGACGACGAGACCTTGGATCAGAGCGAGATTAGGGTCTGGCTTGACATGTCTAGTAAGTCGAAATATTTTTATAAAAGCCGGGACATTGACAATCTTAAAGTATGTTGATGTGGATTAATAGTCAATTAATCTTGCAGATCAGCAAGTAGGCCTGATGCTAGCCAGAAACCTCCAGTATTCGTACAGGGACTTCGCCAAAGACCTCTTATCAGCCTGCAACCAGAACACCAAGCTAGCAGACGTGCCGATCCAGTTCATGGATCCGATCTACGGCACGACCGAGCCTAGTTTCACCGACTTCGTGGCGCCTGGAGTGATCCTAACGTGAGTTTCCACACCACGATTGCCTTCATCCGATCTTACCGATAAAACAATCATCTCTAAACATCGTTTGATCATGATTTAGCATTGTCTTCTTCTTGGCGGTGGCCTTGACGTCCTCCGTGCTGATTATCGAGAGGATGGAGGGCCTTTTAGATAGAAGCTGGGTGGCTGGGGTGACTCCAGGCGAGATCCTCTTCTCTCACGTGATCACACAGTTCGTGGTGATGTGTGGGCAGACTGCTCTGGTCCTAATCTTCATGATCCTGGTGTTTGGGGTCGAGTGTAAAGGCGAAATCGGCTGGGTGATAGTGCTAACGATATTACAGGGCTTGTGCGGCATGTGTTTCGGTGAGTGGATAAATTTCGACTGCGGATCTTTATGCAATATAAAAATTGTCTGCATCGATTGCAAGACGCAATCATACACTGTTTTATCGGGTAGTTAAAGGAATGCATAAATCGGCTATTGGCAGATTAGTTTTCATTACGGATCGTTTTGCCGATGAATAGTTGCAGTTTATCGGAGCGATTGCTCTCGGTTTGCAGGTGCCTTCAGCAAAAACTGGATCGCTTACATAACGTTTCTGCGCGCGAGAAACCGCTTTTAATCTCGCGGTTTTTCGTCGTCGTCGGTCGCGATCTTTCATTACGATTATCCTGTGTCATTTTTTCTATCGAGCAAGATTTTATGGAATTCGGAAATCAACTAACGACGCATTTGTTCCTGTTTTTCCAGGTTTTGTGATCTCGGCGATCTGCGAGCTCGAGCGGAATGCGATCCAGCTGGCTCTGGGCAGCTTCTATCCCACGCTTCTGCTAAGCGGTGCGTAATATTAATTACAGTTTTTGTAAAATTTCTAATGTTTAGACAGTGGAAGCGGAGACACTTTCGCGGTAGATCGTCGAATCGCGATTCGACCGAACGTGAGGGGCCATTAAATGCCAGCAGAAGTGAAAGTCACTCGCGTTCTTAATTATGTTCCTCGCAAAGATGCTCTGGCGTGTGCACGGTTTCGTCGCGTGAAAGAAGAAAGATGAGAAGCTTCATCGGCCCTTTTCCAACCGGGGAAAAAGACGACCGAGAGATTCAGAGAGATCCAGCTAGCGTCGACTTTCCAGAATCGTACACCGTTCATCGTTTACGTAACCCGTTGCTCGGTCATCCGAATGCGATGAACATTTCCTGTGTGTTACTTTGTAGTCCACAAGTGGCGCACGAATGTCTCCGCAAATCGCTATTTTCATAATCCGCTTTGCGAAACGAGGGAACTGTTCGCTTTCTGTTTTGTTCACGCTGCTGTTGAAATACATTCCGATACCAAACAAGTAACTTTTAATGCATCCTTACAAATTCTTGAGATGCTCTTCTTGACAAATACTGTTTATTTCTGGCTTCTTGCTGGAAGCAAAAATTTTAACAAACGGGATTATGAAGTACCATTATCAGTACCATGGTTTTGAACGTTGTGAACAAAATTTTGAGGGTCTCTTAGAGGATCGTGAGAATATTGAAAAGAGCAGAATTTGTTAATCTAAAGCGTAAAGCAGAAATCGAATCTTTGGATACGTCAAGTTGGAAACAAAATGTATAGAGTACCATCCATACCACTCGATGCAACTGCTTGAAGAAGATATCATGTGTTTTCAGGTGTGATCTGGCCGGTAGAAGGCATGCCAACGTTCCTGCGGTACATATCGCAGGGTCTACCGTTAACAATGGCCACGACATCGCTTCGTTCGATGCTGACAAGGGGCTGGAGCATCGTGGAGCCGGACGTGTACAACGGCTTCATCGCGACCGTGATCTGGATCGTGTTGTTCCTCACGATAAGCATAATGGTGCTGAAGTTCAAGCGAGGATAGAGGATCTCGGTCGTGGGACAAACGTCGTCGTTGGAGATCAGCTGTGTGCAAGCAGCAACGAACGAGAGAGAGGGCTAAGAGAACACGATCATGTTTCGATCTTGCACTTCACTGGGCTATATTACACATATACATCGAGATGGAAAATTAAGAGCGAAGGACACACGCACAGAGAGAGACTTGCGCAGCTTCCTCGGGACGATCTCGTTAGGCTCCGCCGTCCGTGCGTGGACCTCCAGAAATGTGATGTTTCTTCGTGCGCTAAAATTGTGCTCTTTCGCGTGAATGCCGACGGATGAGTGATCGCGTGATGTGCCCCTAGTGTTCTCTTATCTTTGGTTCTATCTGTTCTCTTTGATTTTTTTAGTTGAAAGTCTGTAATATAACCGCGGATCATCGGGGACAGGTTGCACCTTGGTTGAACGTTCCTCAGGAACTTCATCTGTCGTCCCATTTTATATTATTGCCTCAAAATCACTAATAAAAGATGTATACATAATTTTCTCCGCGATAGAGCCACTGGTCCCCACGAGAAAGCTACAAGCTAGCCCCTCTCTGTTCTGCGAAGCTCAAAAATTCATTGTATTAATTATTATCGACTGTGGAGTCGGTATAGAGACTTTTCTAATGAATTCAACTAGTGGCTCTCTCGCGGAGCAAGAATTTTAGTTCTATCATGCTTTAGAGACCCTCTTTAGAGCCCCTCTCAGCTCTACGAAGCTCAAGAATTAATTGTTCGAACTATCATCGACTGTGGAAGAAGAGGATAAATTCGCTAAGCTGGTCCAGTCTTGAATTCTCGCTTTTCGAATAGTTGTTATTGCGAGCACGAAAGTTCTGCACTAAAACACGATCGAACAATTATGAATTTAAGGTATCAGCACCTTGTCGAATTACACGCTTGTTGAATTACATGCTGGATAAATAAATCCTGTGTGTGAGTACGTAGATGGCTTTGCACCGAGCATAACTGAGCGTCAATAGAGTATCTATGTATATGATGGAATGAGATTTTATGGTGCAGAAGCGGGACGACAGGTGCGCGAACCGCCAGGTGAACAGGTCCCGGGATGACAATGGGATCGTGAGTAGTAAGTTTCGCTAAGTTAACGAGTAGCCGATTAGATGTGTAGGACAGTCTTACTTGCCCATGACTTAGGCGTGCGCGGTATGAGAATGATCGCGTCGCCTGCCGATTCCGCGCGGAGAGAATCGACCTTCGGCTCCAAGGACACGGACATGTACCATATTGTAGCATATAAAGAGAATCATAGCGGTTACGTTTTGTACGGTACCGGCGGGTCGCGCCCGTCGCATTATGTCTTTTTAGTTGAATTATGTTTCCGTCTCGCTTCGGGGGCGTCCGACAGCAGGCGAACGTTTTTGTTTTTTTTTTTTAATTATTCTTTCGCTAAGGACGCGTACCGAGCGGATGAATAAGAAGACCGGATACGGTGTGTACATTTCTATTTTCCTTACGATAATTATCTGTATAAAAAACAATAAAACGAGAAAAAGGTTTTACAAAAAATAGAACGAAACAAACAAACATAAGAGCACCATTAGAATAGAAGCGTTGCGTAGCGTTTCTATTTCTTTCATTGCGAACCAAGTCAACCGGCTGCATACGGGATCCCTCGTTACCGTGAATTAGAGCCAATCTAGTTAGCTAATCGACGTCAATCTGTACTTTTCCTCCTCGACGAACCACTCTCTATTGTCCTCCACAGCACGTTTCCAATACTCTGCGGGCCAATTAAACCTGCGGTATTAATTAATCGCGACGACCCACGCTCGTACGAAAAAGTTTATAAGTTCACAGGTTCCGACGAGCCAATCTGTTACCATTTGTTTTATTGGCGTCATTAATTTCTAGTTAACTATGCTAATCTGCTGCTATTGTGTACTAATGTAGAGTCGTCGCGGGAGAGTGGAGTTTCAGGGACATTACAGCACTTGATTAAATACTTTCGAACGTTTTCAGTACAATAGCAAGATTATTCGAAGCACAAGTTCAAATATTTTTTCTGTAATTTTAAGGGACCAAACAATATGGCGAACGCTTCTACAACTACCCAAATTACTTTAGAGGAAAAGTTTTTCCTCTAGTTTAGAGGAAAATGAAATAAAACATACCAATCAGTTCCTTCAAAGCACCATCCGTTCCGCCATATTCCTCGGGCAAAATGTCCATCGGCATCGATTCATGCAGCTTCAGTTTCCTCTTCATGTGCACATGCAGTCGCTGCTTGAGTTTCGCGTTCATGAAGCTTCTGAACACGTTCAGCACCACGTTTATGAACCTGGGAGCGTTGATGAAGTCCAAGGAATAGATCCTGACAGGATAACAGCCTTGCCAAGCGTGAACCAAGTTGCGAATCACACTCGGCGGTAGTTGTAATACGTGTTCGTATGTTATCCCGTTGATGTCCAATATGGCGGTGATCCCATAGACTGTTGTTGACTCGTGGTCCCTCAAGGCTAGATCTAGAGTCATCAGAGCGGCCTGCATCAAATTGGAAAAAATACAAGCCTTTTTCACAGAAGCTGTTAAAAAAGTATTTATTTTAAAACAAGCAAAGTACCTTCAGCATGTCCGCCATTTTATGCCTAGAGGGACGGTGAACAGCCGCACGCACTATAACCACCATTCTTCCTTCGCTGTCTAACTTTTTTAAAGGTAGAAGCACTCTATAAAAGACAGTTGAAAGAAACCAGATTGAAAAATGCAATACACTAAACCAAAGGATCTAAAACAAAAGCACAATTGAGAAAAAATTGATCAACAAATTCAATCTATTAAACTTAACAAATAATTCTCGATCTCTGAGTCTTCGAAAGTATCCAACAATTTTATCTCTCAGCACCGATGCAAATATTAAAAGGCATATCAAAATGTACACTTACGATTTCTATTATCAATCCTCTATTAGCTGTATCAGACACATTGCCAACATTAAAAAATGTATTTATTCATAACATTGAAAGCATTGCAATGCCGGATTAATAATCACCAAAATGAATCACGAATCCCTGACCACAACCATTTGAAGAAAAATTGAGTGGCCTCTGAACCGCAAACATAAACGAATCGCGCTTCAAACAACGTCGTCCAACGCATTAGTAAACCGTAACAGCTTATCAGACGGTGATACGGTATCATCTACAACGTGATCTGGTGCCAACAAAGAAGAGCATCGAAGCACCAAACGTGACCGGGGATCCGGAAGACACGGATGATGACAGTGGTTAGCATTACTCAATATTTGTAATTGAAAATAATTGATAGTTATAGCAGCATAGGCGGAACAATAGAGATTACCCGAGATCAAAGAGCTCCTGCAGTTCCGGCAGAAATGGATTCCTGTTGTTGTACCATTCTGGTAAAGTGTCCCTCTGTTTACAGTAATTCTTCAGTTTGCTCTTCGCTTTCTCCACGTTGAACTTGCTGGCTCGCAGGAAACGCAGCAGGAAGAAATCGTCTAAAAGAAAATTCACAAAATGTTTTCGTAAAATTCGTAATATTCCGAACATGACCGAACAACTAACAATACTTAAAAATGTCTCAAAAATGATAGCAACTTTAATATTGAACCATCAAGTGATCAATGTAATTTCTTTTAAGAATACTCATTCTCAATTAACACAGTCGTTAAAAATTCTATCACTAGGCTACCATTAGGTAAAATGCTGATAAAATTGAATACAAGAACACTGAAATTTTATTTACAAACTCAATTCGTTCAAGATAAAAGACACATGAAATTTGTATCTATTTGAATGATTCTGACACGGGAAATGGATATGTGAGAGTAAAAGAGATCTAAGCCTGATCGAGATCGATCGAGAACGCTCTATCTGAATAACAAATCTGTTTATCAGTGACACAAGCGAAAGATACCGGTTGACGAGTTCATTTCAGTGTTGTTCATAGCCCATTGTCTCAGCTCCTCGATTTTCTGTGGTCTGTTTTCATCGGTCTCGTTCAAATATTCTGCCGCGTATTCCCTGTCTTCCGGCGTCAGCCGACAAACGTATTCTTTCAATGGCACCATTCTCCAATGATCCCTCGACTTCCGGTCACACGTCATTCATTGACGATCATCATAGAACAGTCAGTTATTTTCTTAATCCGGTACCGCGATATAGAAATCGTAGAAGATCACGGGAAAACTACGAAGATCCACTCGCGATCCACCGACTGAGAGCGTCGGTAGGGATCTAAAAGATTTACGCCGCGCGATCGTACTTGTTGGAGACATCTGACGGATCATTCGCAAAACCAACGAGCGTTTCGCGATAAGCACCGCATCTCGACCTTTGGATTCACGGACAATTTTTTCTCGAATCCTCGTCTCGTGCGTGTCTAATGACTGTATACAATTACTTTTCTGATTCGAATACAAGGAAGACACGTTGTAACATGTAAAATGCATTTTTATTCTGTGAATGAATACATCGTCGAAAGATATATCGTCGATATATCGTCGAGAGATTAGGTAGATTTGCGCGAACGAATTAGTAACTTTATTAAATTATGTAACATCAACATGGAATTGGAAATTCATAAATATATGACAAAAAACGAAACAAAATTAATGAATTTGCTTTATAATAATGCTAGCCCGCCAATGCTTGTTCTTCAGCTTCTACACTGTCTCCATGGCAGAGGTATGGTCTCCCCAAACGAATTCCTGCCTCTACACCGACAAAGAGAATAAAATTATTACGCGAACAGCAACACAGATTAATAGACTGCATATTTAACTTATATATGATTCAGTAAACAAAATGTTTAAGGACCCACACACACACACACACACACACACAGATCAATTTGTTATTCTATTAATATTCTATTAAATAACTGAAACTAAAATTGAGTATACCTCAGTAATATGGGCCAAGATCTCCAGCAATTTCATCTGTTTTCCACTAAATCGATTGGTCAACCGTGTGTCCTTTTTCTGATTTTCCACGCTTGTGATCTGCTGAAGAACCGTGACTACCCTTTCGCAATAATTCTGGAGATTATCGTTCAGCTGCGACTGCATCTCCATCAGGTTGCTATAAGATTCTAGTTTTTGCAGTAATGTAATTTCCATATTCATTAGAGCGTTCTTCTTTTCTCTTATGGCCGAAGTTAATCCACTCAGCCATTCATCGGAGTTATCGTATTCTCCATCTGATACTGTTTCTTCGTCTTCCCTTGATTCCGCTTCCTCGTCGTAGTTGTCAAAGTTGGAGTCGTCGTCGTAAACGTTGAAGTAGTTGTCGTAGTCGACGTAGTTGTCGTGATCGCTGTCTTCAGAACGAATGACGTTGGTAATTCCCATCAGTAGAGTCATATCTTCTTGTAACGCTGACTTACTCTGAATAAATCGTTCGAAAATTTATAAAATAAGTCGATAGGAGTGCTATGTATGCACCTACTCGGATGTAGATGTCCAAGATGCGCAGTACCCTCTGGAATTCTGAATTATCGTCCTTGACGCGATCGTAGAAATAATCTACGATGTACAAATATTTGCATCCCTCTTCCACCAGTCTATCGAGGGACTCCCTAATCTGCGAATTCAAGAATCGTAACGAAAACTCGGTAATTATTTAGAATGTGGTACTCCTCTCCAATTTTGATGAAATTTAAATATGTTATGCAGCTACACATTTTGAACAACTGTTTCCTTTTCACATATGAGGGGGTCTCTTAGTTTTCGAGATATTCGCAAGAAACTATTGCTAGTACTGAATTGAATTTTCCAAATTCGTGTAGGCTCCGTGTCAACGAAAGCATTCTTCGGGCGCGGCTTTTGTTTACTGTTTTTGTGAACACGTTTAAAATTTTGAAATCTATAACATATTTAAATTTCATAAAAATCGGACAGGAGTACCTCTTTCTAAATAATAACTGACAATTTATTTATTACCGAAGGAGTTAACACACTGACCATCTTTGAAAATTCATTTCGTTGTGTAAACCAATTTCATTAGGATTTGTAGGACCCAAAAGGGTTGAACAATTAATGTGATAAACTTTAACTCTGAAGCTTCGGTTTCACTAACTATATTGTTTTGATTTTGAGGGATTTTTTGAGGGTTCAGCAGCTAATTTCTTAAAATAGCAAATATTTAAACTTCGGTTTTGTTTTAAATCCTCGTTCCAACAGTTTAGTTTCTTGTGTAAATATTTCTTACCTGTGTGTATTCATCGTTCGCCATTTGAATAATTTAATATAACACGTTCTTCCTTATTTAGCTGAAAAGATCCACGAGCGTGCAGTAACTCTAGGATAGCAACACTTTCTGATAAAATGTAGAATTTAAAGAATCATCACGATCCTCGGAAAAGAAATTAACTGTACATTGATTGTAGCAATCTTGACTCGTTTAATAAGCCGTGGTTTTTCAAATAAATAATTCTAATACAGAAAATATAATGATTTCTTAGAGTAATTGCGGCTGTGCGATTGACAGCTGTGTGATCTTGAAGGCAACGGATCGATAACTGAAATTTGTGTTTACAAATCTGCACATTGTGCGATGAAGAAGGTGATTCGAGGGTTGGAAGCCGAAGAATGGTATCAAATAAATCTTTGTATATCTATGGACAGCAACGAATACTTTTTCTGAATGTACATGTTCGTTGTAACAATTAACAATTTAAGAATTCGTTGACGTTGGAAATTTGAAAGTGTGGTTTCTCAAGATAAAAGTCTGCTCTATCGCGTGGTATAGTTCGATTTTCCGCTGGACCCTTATTTTTTGAGATAAATTGAAAAATATCCTCAAAAATGGGCGCAACAGTGGCGTCCCTCCGTTTTTAATAATTGTTTAAACATGTTTAATTATACATATATATTAGTATTGGATATCACTGCATTCGGGAAAGTCTACAGAATCTTTTTCTGCAAAGAACAATTCAATATCTTTTATAATAACGTCACAATATTTGTTTAAAGTTGAAAAATACGTTTTTTCCGATCATGTTTCTGACTCTGAGAATCGTTTTTATTGTCATAATAAATTTTATTTACATGTTGTTAAAGGCTTCCAGCCTTACGGGACATCGTGACCTCCCAAAAATTTTAATTTTTACAAATAATTTTTTTATTTTCTAATCGCGGTTTGAAATGTCTATTTCAATAAAAGTTTCCCCATCTCTGCCCTACTAAATGGGCCAGATCTTGCCTAAAGCATATTTTAAAAAAAGGAGTATCTCGTCGGTGGCGTAGGGAAGGGTGCCACAAAAATCATTCCGTTCAGTGGTCTACCCTGCTCTTGGTCTATGACTTAAAGGTGTATTTTTCCCAATAGATGGCGGTGCATATAACTTCTTGCCGCTACAGCTGCAGTTTTGTTTACTTCATGTAGCCAGTGACGTACTTTTGCGTAGTTGACGACAGTGAAGGGCGTCCATGGTAATTATGAATAGATTCCGTTACAGAAATGGCAATGTTGATCGAATAATAGCAGTAGACAGTATAACGACGAAGAAAATCACGACAACAGAACTTTTCTAGTGATATAGAATGTTGAAATCACAGATTGTGAATCTGACATGGTCGCTTCAGTAAGTAATTGTTCCATTTCCTTGATATCCATTGAAATCGATTTACACAGAATTTTAGAATTTTCTCATTGAACGGCTCTTCCAGAACAAGTGGAAATGATAACACAAACAACTTGTGGCCAGACCTATGTCAGACAAACCAGGTCAGGCACCCTGCACATAAGAAGGAGGTGAACAACACGGAAGGAACAAGCGACACTGTCAACCTGGACAGTATAGAGTACCCTGAACTTAGCACTGCAGTTGTTAAGAGCAAGAATTCAGTTGCCGTGAACAGATATTGCTTACAAAGTCCTACTATAACTGTTTTAGTCCCAGAGTTAGACACGGAGCCAAGGAGGTCAAAAAATATTAGGAGATTCAAGAGGCCTGATAAGATTTATGTTAATCTTCAGGAAGCTTTAGAGGTAACCACTAGAAATTAAATGGCTACTACAACAATACTCGGATCAGAATATAACGGAACTCTAATTGCAGAACACCAGATGCATGAACAAGCTGAACAGCAAAGAATTACCAAAATTCAGAATCAATATATACAAGGAAAATCCTTATAGAACAGATCCAATCATGAGGAACTCCAGCTGGAGTCTCAGGAAAGTTAGAGCACCAATTTCCAAAGACAAAAAACCCTCCAAGCTGAAGAAGATAATTCTCTGCAACCGTGACATGAGAGTACAAATCAATGTACAGAAGAGAGAGGAGTTTGAACGTGCGAAGGTGCATGCTATCTGTAAGGATGTCGATGCTATTGACTTCAATTCTTTGAGGATCACAGCTGATCCAGAAATAGACGTAGACTGTGTGAACCACATGTGCACAATGACACTGTACAACAAAGATTACAGAGGGAGAAGCGGGGAGAGTACATCGGAGACCTCGGTGTACTATAGACCAGACATAATTAGGAAGATAAGCGATCTTCACATTCAACAGAGGTCCATGTTAAATACGTCAATCGCGAACAACGGTAGATGTAATCCTTTTCAGATTAACGACGATGTAATCGAAAACGATATCGTAAACCAGACGCTGTCCCTCGCAATAAAAGACGACGTCAAGCAAGAGATTAAAGAAGAGATTATTCATGAAAATTTGGAAGCCAGTGTCCCATTAAAGATTAACAATTTGATGTATTCACGCAATTTTAGAGAGTAAGTATCGCTATCTTGTACCTAGGCAGTTTACATGCTGTTTCGTATGTATTATACACATAACTTACATTTTGTCTCATAGCGTTCTATGAAATTTGTATCCTTGGCTCACTGACGTTTATTTACGTAATAAATAATATATTTGATACTATTAAAACGTCTTTTCAAGTTCCTGTTCTTCCCTCTCCTCGCCCTGGCGATCCAAAGCGGTCATCTGCGAAATTGCTGCAATTTTCATTTTTTGTGAAGTTGGTATACAAATTGCAGATACTGTACCAACATGTTAACCTCGGGATTTACGAACGCGTTAGAAACGTTTCTGCGCGAAATCACCAGGTTGCAGAAACGTTATCACGAAAGGAATCCGAATAAATCATTGTACAAACGTCGTTATTATTCTGGTTTAAAGGAGACAAGGAAACATGGTGAATTAAAGAAGCTTAAGTTCGTGATTATTGCTCCTGACATCGAAAAGGTTGAGCTTGAAGGTACGCACAGATAAAAAGCTAATCGTTCAGCTACAGATAACTATATTCATAGGGGGTTCCCATGGTGGAAGTTAAACAATGTAATTTTAAACTAAGAAATAATTGATTGCAGGTGGATTAGACGACGAAGTGAATAAATTACTGGACATATGCAGAAAACAAAATGTGGCTTTTGGATTTGGATTGAATAGACGTAAGCTGGGATATTATACTCACGGGAAAGGATTCGTAGGATGTGTTGGAATTGCAAATTATAGTGGCACCGAGGTAAATATATAATCTTCATTATGGTGCGATAAAATTAGTGACGATTGTGAATCTTCCAGGAGATTTTTCTAAATGTTTTAACAGAACTAGCGCACGCTCGTAATACGTTAAAAAAATTGAGCGGCGCTAAAGAGGCGCTGATCGATGTACCAAATTCGGTTTCAGATGATGGTTTGCTCTCCGAGAATATTAGCACGCTTTTGAAAATATTGTTGCTGAGTAATGTTATACACGGCTGATATTCTCCCAAAAGAGCAATTATTAATCCTAGAAAGAGATTAAATGTTAAAAATGTTCTTTCTATTCTGTAGAATATTTTAAAACATAGTATAGTATAATACTCGCATCTCCCATATATTTTATATTCTTTATACAGTTGATTAATTTTAAATAAGCTGCATGTTTTTTAGTATGTTACTTTTATTGTCGTTATTTGGACAGACACGATTTTATTTATTGTTTATTCAAGGATGACGGATAAATCAATAGTCCTGCATGGTTTAATCAATATCTATATTCTTATAAGATTAATAAATTCAGGATAAAATAGATCTATTTCCCCGATTGAATTCTTTCGAATCATGTCCTCCCGAATATTCCAACTATCCATGTGTCCATGAGAAGAGGGCGTTGTGTTACAGACAAATATATTGGGTTTCCATCCCTAAAACCATCTGTAGGTTAAGGGTTCTGTTCTCAACCCCAATCAATGTCATTCCTCTCTGGCAACAACTGTTAACATTTTACCTACGAGTAGTTACTTAACAGTCCTCCGCCAATTAAAAATAAATACTACAGACTTTCCTAATGAGTTGTCGAATAGCTACAATACAATTTTATTTGTAAATCAACGCACCATCTTGAATAATACAATTTAAAAAATTCTCTTGGAACAATTTTTTAAAGGAAAATTGGTAGACTTCTTTCGAAAGTAGCACAGTCATTAAAGAACCTATTGCAAACTAGTTTTAGTTGCAAGGAAAAATCCAAGAGAGTCGAGCGAACAATCACCGTGACTTTGATCTGTGCAGTTTCATCAATTAAACCTATTTGAGCTGCAGTGCGAAGCATGGCGATGCAACTATCGCAAATGCAGCGACCTGCCCATCAACCACACGTCGCGTCGGTGGATAAAGCAGATGCATCGGTCTCACCTGTACAACCTTGGTTGAGCATGTAGATCACGTTCCAATTCTGCTCGAGTATAGAAAAGTGCATTCGATTAGCTTGAGTCAACGAAACGTCGAGTTTTATCTGTCTAGCAATGATTCGCCCGGCCAATTAACAGGCCGTTAATTGATCGAACTGCTAAAGTAACACGCGGCAGAACGCGTTCTCCAGGTGTTAGTCAGTAAAATATTGAACAGAGTATGCATACTATAGCGTGCTGCTCGACTGCCTCTAAAATCAAAACCAACGCACCGATGTATCTCGGTCAGTTGCAGATATGTGGCTTAATTACCGCATCGCGGCACACAGGGCACCCGTGGGAGGATTAGTATCGATTCCTCATTAATTTGAATGAAAGATGCTAACCGATTCGATGTGTAGACACTTTATCGCTGGGCCCCAATGATCCCCTGGATGTTTGCTACTCCGTTTCTTGCTCTTCTTCCGGTTGCACTCTGTGACCCGTTTCAAAGTGCGTTCGCAACGCGTCATTTTATCTTCTCGGTATCTCTGGTCGTTCGTTCGATGATTTATGCGTATACACTGCTCCCGAAACCACGCAGACACTTCCTTAATTGCAATTAGCAGAAAATTGTTACGAAATTACGAGCAAATTTCACTAAATTTTATGCGTTACGCTCTTTTCTGTAAAGATACTTCAGCGATAATTAAATTTAATGTCTCCCCCAATAATAATAATAATTTATACGGTACGTAATTAGTTCGTACTATGTACATAATGAAACAAGGGAATCTTATGAACTGCCAGCACGCCTCGGGGTTTTAGAGAACCAAGATGAATTTTCGAGTTTAATTGTTTGATGCATCGAAAGCGTTCAAAGAATTTAAATAATCAAATTGTTTGAGTGATTGCGAGGGAATCGAATAATAAGTGTCGTTTAATATAATATTAATTCATATTATAAATTCATAAAATATTATATTTGTCTTGTATAGAATTTCGTCAGAGGCTTGCGAACGTATTAAACAAAGGAATTTATGAAAGAGATAAAGAAAAGATTCAGAATGTTACTCTTTCGTCGTCTAGTCTGATAACGAGTGCTTTACACGTGTGTTGAGTAATATGGTTGATTGATTGATGAAAATGAGATTTTTTTATCGAGGTGAAATAATTTTCACAAAGAATAAGCAATGAGATATTTATGAAATACACGAAGACCGAATATGATATAGCCACTAAAACTAAGAGGTCGAAAAAATACATCCTGTTACACTTTTGGTTGCGGCTCTTCGTCGCTGTGTTCTCCAGACAATTATATCAATTTCTTCAGCGTATAGAACTGATTCAATTTAGGACAACTGTCGAAAAAACCAGGCGGGCAGAGGTACGTGGCCCAAAATCCGGAAAATTGGGGCACAAGCAGGACCCAGGCGGTCGATCCGAGCAAAAAGGCAGGTTCCCCGGAATTCCTCTCGAATTCCAGGGTTCCACGGGTGCAAGACGATCTCGAGGAGCCCGGCAGCTGTGGTGTGCTGGCTGAAAGATGCTCGGCTCTGTGAGAGGGCCCGGCCTCGTCGAGAGATGCACGAGGAGAGGCCGCTGGAATGGAGCTGGAAACGAGAGGCTGCGGGGGAAGTGGACGTAGATGTGGACGTGAACGTTCATGTGGATGCCAGCCGGAGTGTGTTGATGCAAGTGCGGTGACTGTACGCTGCTGACTGGCGGAGTCAGTCAGTCAGTCAGTCAGTCGGCTCGGCACCGGCCGCGACGCACGATCGCGTGGATTTTTCTTGGACGGCACACACGCTTTTGCGGAACACGCTGCTTGCGCTCTGTTTGATTCAGCTCTTGTCGGTTCTCGAGCATCGAACTATTTGTTCGCTCGGCCCAGTTTTTCCAGCTGCGATCCACCGGCGTGATCGCGCTCGAAAGTGCACCGGATTAACCTGACGAACTTAACTTCGCACCTGGAGACTTCACCGCCTGGCAGACCAGGTAAGCGACACCTTCTTGCGGAGGTCGATCTGGCTCGTGAAACGTTCGCTAGGATGGATCTTCGTTTCCATCACTGATTTTTCTAGTGGGTCCCTCAGTGGCTTTTCGAAGTTTCTATTGTGATGATGATTAATAGGGATTTTTGACTCTGAATAAGTGGATTTTTGAGTTGGATGCGTGATTACTGATTACTTTTGTGTTTGAACTACGCATACTTTAAAGTTTCAACATTTTTGGTCACATGACAGTGCTTCTAAAAGACATAGAACTCGAACGATTGGTGATTCAAGTAAAGTTGTTGACTTACTTACCTTCAAATTGTTCAAACAATGCTTGGTTCGAAGTGAATATATTTTTCGAACATGATGACGTTTCCATCAGACATATGATTCAAAGAATTGCTGTTTTAACAACAATTTTTTTCCGAATGGCTTTGAACTGTTGGAGTAACGCGTAGTTTGAAGAAGACGTATTTCTGACACGTGATGATGCTTATACAAACATAGAATTGATATAATTGACACTATCTTTGTTTCAACCATTTATTTTGATTATTTGAAGTCTGTACCATGATCGACACTCTGTGAAATGCATTCAAAACATGCCAATCTTCATCAAACGTCAATAGAAGAACAGATATTCTGTGAATGCGATGAAACTTCCTCGTTGTTCTCTTGGATATGGTATCTCTGAGCGTTAACCTCATCTTACAGTTTTGCTACATCTGTTCCCAGTATTATCAGTTGTTGTAACGTTTCAAAATAACATTTAATACGTTTGTTTCTCAATTACAATTAAAACACTGTCATCTACTGTCAGGACTCGAAAGATTGATCCTAGATTGATCAAGTACTCGAAACAACTCGTTTATAATTTCCTAGAATGAATCATACGGTGTGAAGCGTATTTCTTGGAATTCAGCCTAATTTCTATTCCAACGAGGAATAATTGAATCGATTTGATGATTTCGTAGAGAACAGGTCTCTGATTTCACAGAATGCGAAATATTACGTTTGGAATGGGCAATTTGGACTCGGTATTTCCAGTGTTAGCGTTAGCGGGCAATGTTATTGAACAATTATGAAAGATGATGAAATAGCTTAGTAGCGAAGAAGGAAGCTGCTCCGACCACTTTGTTCTCGAGATGGAGAAAGAGAGAGAAAGAGAGAGAGAGAACTTGATGGCCGGGCCCGGGCTGAATTATTTTGATGTCCCGTTAGGCGTCAACGATCGATGGATCGACGCTGAGCAAATCCTCTTTGAAGCTGGTGACCTTTTTTCACTTGTTCGATCAAATAGCGGGGGTGTTGTTTTGCTGCGAAATCCCTGCTTGAAAAAGTCCCGCTACGAACTTTGCTGCGTTGACTCCTCGGCAGATTAGCCTCGACAGTCATCGTGTATGTCAGTCTTTATATATTTCATTTCGTTTCCTCTTCCGTTGTACTAACAAGGACGAAGTTCGACGGAAAGAGTAGATAAGAGGAATATCAGTGGATAGACAGAAACTAGGTTCTGTTAACATGAATTATAAGTTCTCCGAACTCATACTACGCGTTAGAACTATAAATAACGACATGCACAATATTAATATGAAATGTGAAATGCAATCTGCTGCATGCACTCTGCATTTTCTCGAATGTAAGAAGTGTGGAACGGATACAAATTAGTCGTTAGGTTTTTTAAGATGTACGGAGAAAATAAGCGAATTAATGTTAAGGAGATGAATTACGAGTTCCAGTGAGAGACAGTTGTCTGTCTCTGAGGATGATCAGGCGCTTGAAGTCGAAAAATTACTCCGTGAAAACAGATTATTCACAATTTCGTCACTTTCTCTTCGTTTCTCCGAAATTTCACTGTGCATGAAATGCTAGATTTTGAAATTTCGAAAATTCAGAGTAGTCATACGGAAACCTATGAATCCGTAGTTTTCCTCAGAGTCGGTACCGTTCTACAACACGGTGGTAGAGAAACTGGAGCCCAGTTATTACAAGTTCCATAACAACGATGAAAACTATGTAGAATCATAGTTTAAAACATGCAGAATCTAATAAAAATAGAATATTTATGAAATAACGTTTCGTTTCGTTCGTGCACTGAATTGGAGTTTACTTTGCGGGTACGTCTCGCCAACATCGTTTCGTCTGGAAGACCTCCTCTGATTATGGTCGCACACGCGGTCCACAAATGGCCGCTCCTTTGTGTGTAGACCGATACGATCACAGGGATCGATTCAATTAACGGGACAATCGGAAACACCGTTTCAAGAGTCGCGCGTTATCGGCCAAAAGCCGTGTCTCATGTTTTGCGTGGCGCGGACTGCGTCACGGATGCATAATAACCGCGATAAACACTAAATGGGAAGGCGTGTCGTTCGTAACTTGTGATCATTGGTGACTCGGTCGAACAACGTCATTTTTATATGAACTATGCCGACTGATCCGATCCTCTTAACGATCGAGATTAATCTAACGAGTCGAGGGATCGCTAGGACATCGCACTGGGTGCAGACGATAATCGTCCTAATGACTCGCACGTGCTGGCTACGTGCATGTTCTGATCGGTTGTTCTCGTATTGGTGCTAGATTTTAGTCGAGGACCGGAAAGTTTGAGAGGATTCGAAGGCTTTGATTGTATTTCTGGAGCTTGTGGATGAGTGGGACAGGATTTTTTAATTAAAAAATAACCTGTTTGTGGAATTAGCTATGTAGTTCGTAAGTCTTTGAGTATGAAATAGCGATATCCTTCATTTTACAGAGAGTGGAATCGTAGTAATCGATGTTGGCAAGGTCAGGAAATAAAATGAAGAAAATTAATTCCCGTAGGTTAGGCTGAGACAATTAAACGTGTAATGTTACGATAAAACACGAATTTTGAAAGTTTTACAGCCTTCAGAAGGTTCAAGAGGCAAGATGAAAATGTAGGCCACAGGATGCCAGATGAAATCATCAACCGTTTAGCCATTTCAGACGAAATTCTTTGAAATTCACTTTCTGCTACGACCACACTAATTTCTCTACCTGTTCCTCTCACCTATTATTATCCAGTCCCAAATATACAGCGTGTAGGGAACTTGTTGGTTTTGTGGGAAGCAGGGTCAAGGATTTTAAATGAAAACGCGTTATTTGAAAATTCACTCGTGCAAGTGTTCTCTTAGCCTCTTCAAGATCGACTGACTGACTGTAACGGGAAGAAGGAAACCCAGGTCAATCGGGACCAAAAGGCCCTCAGCTTTATCTGAGAAAGAACACATGGCCTTTAGGTGTTGTGTTACCGATATCTTTTAGGTCCAAGAATCCTGGCTCAGGAAATAAACATCTAACATTTCGGTATCTACATTTAAGTACAACAGGAACATTGTGACTAAGTATTAGTTTTTCCTTTTTTTTGCCATTATATCAATAGAACTAGCTGTCTTACAACTAGCAACTAAAATGGTAACATAAAATCCGGTAGTTTGCTATTATTAATTGCGACATACAGGATCACATAGACATTTATTTCTTTTCTTGTTGGCAATTTTGTTGTCTCGTTTACAAACGAAATCATTAGATTACATTATTGAGAGTCAGTTGTTGGCTTGTAATTGAAGCTCCTGTTGCTGCTAATGGGTGTATTAAAAAATTCGTGGGCCATAGCCCTTAAAAAATTACGGGATAATTGTCGGTAGATAATGTGTTAAGATAAAACTAAAAAGTTAAGAGATTAAGCAGAGAGCGATTCAGAACAACAGTTAAACTTCCACTGTTCGCAGTAAAACGCAACGAATCCAGAAAGTTAGTGGCCGAGAGTCGTGCCAAGTGAGCTCCTTTGTATTCGCATTACGCGATCGTCGCTTACCGTAGTCGGTTCATGTTGTACGAGGAAAAAACCGCGGGCATAGTTTCACGGGGCCGAGGCAGCGCCTAGTGTCGCCGGTATTTCATGCATGCGAAAGCAAATTAGCAGTCACTTTCCTCGAGTTCGTCGTGCCGGGGCCCGTTTTAGGCCGTTCCTTTTTGTTGGGGAGTGTTGGCAGAGCCAGAATGGCAGCGTTTCACCTGGAGGCGTCCGCGAGCGGCCGGGCAACACACGCGAGCATCGGCAGCGTCGCGATTTTGCGCGTGGAAAGAAAAAAAGGCTGACACGTGAAAGTACGCTTGCGAAATCGAGGAGAGGATATAATCTACTTCTAACGGTAACGGGGCACCGTTCCGTCGCGACGGTGCCGTGGTCGGCTGCCAAAACAAACCGAACAAGGCTGTTAATTGTTTCTAATTATTTGACGAGTTCGTTAACGCGAATTAAACACGCTGTTGATTTACACTGACATGGGCAGGCAATATCGCAGAGTTACACTTGCCCGTTTTCACGCGACAGAACCGCGCGGCTTCCTTCCATTTCCACAGATTCCGGAAACGCATCCTCTTCGTTTTCAAGGACAGAGAACACACAATTGCAGATTTCATGCAACGCTTCGCAAAAATTTTTCCGCACGTGGATATTTACGTACCCATTCGTTCAATTAACATTTTCCCCAAAGTCTTCTGGGGAAAAAAATTTTTGAATTATCCGTGTACAAGTGAGTGCAATACCTGTTTTAAGATTCCTCAGATAGTTTCGAAGTAAACCGAAGAAATTCCTCGATACACGGCTCCAGACATTTTTCTCCGAACAATGTGCCGTTCTGTCAGCGGAACGCTATCAAAATTACAGAGTGCATTTTTCGCGTACGTGTCTTCGTTTCGCAGAAAACGGAGCGCGAAGGCACTTAACACGCGCGCGGAATAAAGCACGCGCCACCTTCAAACTGCGATTTCTCGAAAACGAAGCTCGGTGGAAGTAAAGCTTATTTCACAGTTTCCGCTACGTTTTTCACGTAGAATAGGTTCTGCACGCTTTACCCGCGTAAACGTTGAGCTGTTTTGTAACATTCGCGTGATTTAGTGCCACCGGGGTGTAAAAATCTTTATGATTTCGAGCCCGCAATCTAATCGTGCTCGCTCGCTGTATATTATCACGACAAAGAGGACCGTGAAACAAAGAGAAATAAAAGCGAGGGAGGGAGAGACATTAAGGCACCACCTTCGAGATGCGATAGCGTAATTCGCGCGTGACCAATTGCTGGAGCTCAATTGGAACGCAACAGGCTCTCGGGCTTAATCTGTGTTTTACACGCAGCACGCTAACGCCTCTACGCACATCGGGAGTTTCGCGCGAGCCGCGAGCCCGTGAAAAACCGTGTATATTTTTGCGATACTAATTCCGCGGCATGGTCTCGTTCCGGCATGGTCATAACGAGCCTTCCAAATCGGACCGCAACACAGGCGCAGCGCTGGCACCGGCCAATCGATCACTCGCGAAATTTCATTCTTTTGCCCCTGCAAATTGTTCCATTATGCCTTTTTTTCGCTGCTGTTTCTTTCTCGTTTGTGCTCGGCTGCCCGACTGTAACCGGACTCGTGTTACACATCGTTGCATTGTTTAGCTTTGCAAACACCAAATGGAATATCTGTTTGTCTTTGTTTCCATTCGGGACACTGTTTTCCGCGAATCTGCTCTGACTTTGATTGATTCGGCATCGAATGTGCAATTGAAAAATGTTCATTATTGATCGTTCTAATAGGAAGGTATTCTTTATATGTTGTCGTTTTCTTTAAATTGCGCCACGATTAGACTGCGGAACTTTATACAGAATAAAAATTATATGCATCAACTGCAACAAACAAGGGCCAAGTAATAATTTCTTTCGTTCGTCAATAATGTTCATGAGCTGCAGCTAATACATTGACGTACTTAAATTTTTTCAATTTGTCCACTGTTTTAAAACGCAACTACCCATTTTTGTCATAAATGCATAAAATCCATAGGTTAATAATGACTGTAATAATAATTGAAAACAATGGACACAGAAGCTTAACAAATCAATACGAAACAAAGCCAATGGTGGAGATATGAAAAGGGAATAACGTACTCAGAAGCTTAACAAGTAAATCCTAAATGGACCCAGCAATGAAGTTTCACAGAAGCTCGACCTTTAAATTCCAAAGAGAAGCTCAGCAAAATCGGCCCGGTTATGACAGTTCGAAGACACGCCGAGTGAAAGTGCGTCTGGGAACTGAACGGCACAATCACAAGCTCTCTTAGGGCAACGAACGTTCGCTAGCATCGGGTAACGCGTTGCCAATTTAACGATAACCGAAGAGCGATTAGCGAATGGGCAGGCAGAACGCTTGTTCATGGAAGTCGTTAGCCGGCTGACACAGTTCGACCGTTCGTTCTTAGGAATGTTACGAGCCGGTCGCGTACTCACCGGGAAAGAATTCTGGTGCGTATATTTTTCTTCTGTTCTTCTTCCTCGACCGTGTTGTTGTTGTCACTCGTTTGCCGATCGCGTCGCGGAACGTGGACTCGTCCGCGCGAAGGCAGGATGTGAAATCTCCTGTTACGCAGCCAGCACCGTCGTCGTATTTGTCGTCGCTGCGCGCCGAGCACAGAAAATCTTGAATTTCTGTGCACGAAATCCGATCTGATCCGCCCCGACCGATGCCCAGTCGAGGCACAGCCTTTTGTATCGCGATTCTCGATGTCGTGATTAATGACAGTCACCTTGAACGACGCGACGGCCATCATGCCAGGCCGATGCGTCCGACGCGACGCGCAAAAGATCGTGATTTAGTGTTCCGCGAACGTTGCCGGACAATCAGCGATGCGAAATCCGGGAAATCAGAGATCTGATGCATTGCTTGTCGAGATTGCATCGATTTAGATGCGGTTGGAGTTATTTGACGCATCAATTGTGTCATCTTTACGGTTTAATGGACATTTTTAGCCGGGGTTGTTGCCGCATTTTGATGCACGGAGCTTGATAATCTTTGTAGGTCTTGTTCTAAATGCTTCGAAATTATATTAAAATGCTTGGTTTCGAGCAGAAAGAATTTTATCATGCGACAATATTTTTAGAAACCATGAAACTATGATTTCATTGAATGTAGAACAAGAAATTTGATATTGGTATCCTGATTTGAGGTTTCCAATGCCAGCAATGTTTGGCGGTGGCTATCGCCCATCACTGTCGCGGCATAATGATGTTATTGAACAATTAGCGAACAATGTTTGCAAATTCGGTGCGATCGATCGCGGATCGATGCATAATCTGTCTGTCGACGGCGCGGCGACTCGGCGTTACATGGATAGCTTGTAATTAACGACCGATGAGGCACGAACGTAAATATCGGTAGCATTATGGCGGACGATCATCGTACCTCTGAAGAGGCCAACTAATAGCCTATCCCAACCTTTCTTAACGAAATCTTTAATTTGGTTGTAACTAATCTAAACGTTACTCATTTACCATACTAAAAAACGAGGTACAATAATGTCTTGAGTATATCGATACAGACAAGATGGACCAAAAAAAATGTAGCTCGAAAGGTTAGAATCTTTTTCTACTTTTTAGCAAATAGAAAGAAAGCTGGCAAATGAAAAAAGTTTCAGAAAGAAGAAAAATTGCGGGGACGCAGGTTCGGTTATTCGAAACGATAGTGATCCAGGGAGTCACGATCCCCTTGTGCCTTGCCGGTCGCTCGCTCGGTTCTCGTGTCCCGTAAAAGGAAACGCTCGTAACGCGACCACGGAGCTAAAGTGTATTATTTACGGACTTATTCACCGTTCAGAGAGCAACGATCGGGCGAACATTCCCGTGCATAGTTAACGCGGGGAGCCGTGGGGACGGTAACTTTCCTCCCGCGTTCAATTATCAAAGGTTAGAAGTCTCCGAGTCGCGATAGCGGGCTCTTCGAGGCGTTCTGATTAATGGATTCGGGGAATGAATCTGCCATTAAACGACCCCCTCGATTATTCAGGATCGTTCCCGATGTATCTCCCTTCCCTAAGAGTTCCGGGAAAAACTTTCATGAAATACTGTTTTCTTTTCGCGATCATGATCTCGTGAGATTTCGCGACCGCTTCGTCCAGAAAACCAATCTCTTTTCTTTTTTTATATTCTTTTGTTAGTCGATATTCTTTTGATATCTTTGGTACGGTATCCTTGGTAAAGCTATTTTAGCGAAGTGATTTTTTTGGCCAGAAATGCTTTCAGCAACGATTTTATTTCCATTTGGAAATTTTTTGGTTTCATCGAAACACGAGCAACGAGTAGTCTACGGAGATACGTACGAATGCTTTGTGTTATCGCTGAGTCAGCCAATGGTATCTATAATAGGCACCATTCATTTCTGTACAGTATTGAACCATGCACAAGCACATTAAAAGAAGTTGTGCAATGTTATCCTAAAATAAATTCCTAAAGTTTATCTATTTCACTGTCGTGGAAGGTAGCTGCTGTAATGGAAGGCCAGCTAAAGTTATAAAATTGTTGAGAATTGTAGAATCGGCCGGAAATCGCGTGCACATCGGTTTTCCGAGTGATCGGTGGCCAGTGCTTTCGTAACGAGCCCGCAGTAATACAGATACCGGTGGCAAAAGTAAAGAATCGTGTCTGCCTCTTCCGTGGTCAGAGATATAGGCCACTTCCGGTGATTATGCGTCATAATAGAAAGAGTCGGGCCACGGAAAAGCGGACAAGCCGCGGGATCGCGGTTGTTCCGTCGGGGTTTAGAAATTCCTCTTCCTGTTGGCCGACAGATTAATCGAGAAGATACCCTTGAAAAACGTAACGCAAATACACATCGTTATCGCGGTGGCGCGTCGTCATTGTGGCCGCTTTCATCGCATCGGCCGGGTCCGCTTGATGTTTCCCTCGGCATTAAGAACGAATTCCGTACAAGTTCGTCGCCATTCTATTTATTACTTTCCATCAACTTTCTCGGACGAGCCGCGGATAGAAAACCGGCGAACAAGGCCTCTGGGTAACACGCGTTATCGGACATCATGCTGTCGGACATTTTCGAGAGAATTTCTCGCCTCTTTCTAGATAGGACGAGCTACATCGAGGCTTCTGCTTAATCGGAACGGGAATTCCGGGCACGAAATTCGCAGACTCGGTGATACTGTGAATGGCGTCGGGACAATGGTACCTGGACTGCTGTTGGTACCCTAATTTGCTAGATACCATCACTTGTTTTCGCGACAATCTTCCTAGACACCCTGCGTTATTAAATTAAATCCAGTTTGCTTAGAGAATTTAGTGGGTGTCAAAGCGAAATGTCATTGATCTTTTAAACAGTATTCAATAAATTTCATTCAGTGCATCCGATATATTGTTTCATGAAACCGATATAGTATTGGACATTCAGTTAGAAGCTACGTAACAATTACTGAACCTTATTATACTTACTATATTATACCATAAAATACTCTAAAATATTCTTCACCCAAGAAATTCTAAAATTTATCCATCTCAAAGATTTTTCTCATTACGAAAGATGAAGGATAAAATCTTTCTTATCTTCTGCATCAATTTCAAAGATTTTTACGCGTGCAAATAATTGTAGTTTGCCCAAGAATCCAGCACACTCTCAAGGATTTACCGTGTAAGATTACAGGGGATTATTTTTTGGACAGTTTCTTCGCGCTGCAGAAATTAGAGAAGAATTTTTGCATGATCTTCTACGCCATTTACAAGGATTTCGGTGGGAGTAAAAAATTTGTGAGGATTCCAGCGCGAGAGAAGCAGCTGTTATTTACGGTTATGTCTGTCGCGGTTTAGGCAAACTGTTTCCGAGGAATTTTCGGATTAATTGTGAGACAGGGCGGGGCGTGAACGCGGGAATTTGGTAAGGCGCGGCTCCCGGGAATTGCGTTGCATATTTCTCGCGAAGTTGACGCGCGGAATCGTGTTCCCTTTTACACTCGCTGAGTTCCGCAGAAAGATTGCGGGGTCTTCGCTGTCGATCGAACCGACCGAAAATTAGCGGCACATTGTCGACCCTGTGCAGCGCATTGCGCGCATTTCCGTGTCTTAATTCAATTGTTGCGCGAGCTCCGTTCACCGTGGTTTATCGTGACCTGGGATTAATTACGGTGGCGCGTTCTCAGGACTCGGTGCGCACTCGCGTCCGCTTCAAATTGAAATGGAAAACATATCTGCAGCTCGAGGAAAAGAAGTTTCCTTTAATCAAAGTGTTCTTAATTATTCCGCTCCCAACGTTCGATTCAATTTTCGCTTCGGTAATTCGCGCACGACTGCAGTCCCTTGATTACATAAATAATTAAACAACGGATGAGGATGTGTTATTCAGGCGACTCGGAGGAAGAGATTTAGAAAAAGGGATAACTAGAGAGAGGATATTAAATATTAAAGGAATAAGATTTGTGTGACGAGAAGAAGAATTTAGAGAAACTTTAAAATGTTATGTGGAATGAAACACGATTGGAATAGTTGCCATTGAAGAATTTCTTGACACCAGAGGCATCGAGAGATCGAATTATGAAATTATGCAACTGCATTTATTACGATTTCAATTGACTTTCAAAGTAGCAGATACCATGACGTTAATAAATGAACTAATCTACTGAATACATTTTCAAAAGCACTTACGCCTGTGTCGTTTACATGTGTAAAACTAGGAATTAAAAACGAGACATTCTCATCCTGCTGGTAGTCCTAATGTTAAAATAAATGGAAGGGGGTGGGAGCGGTCAAAGGGTAGGATTTACATTTCAAATGTCTAAACAGGTCTGTTTATGGTTATTCGTCGGCACAGAAAACAGCTTGGTAGATCGTATACCACGATAAGAAAAGAGTCCCTTCGTACGATGCGTAACGAGGAGTTGAGTCCCGAGCGGTTTCAATGGTCGAGATCGGTGTAGAACGCATTCCCGGAGAAAGTGCGACGGACGTCTAGCCTTTTAGACGCCGATTTCGAACGTCCCGTCGCGGGATCGTGTTACGAGGATATTACCTGCTATTAAAACCGCGAGGTTACACGTCGGGATCGTTTCGCGACATTACCTACTTTAAGGCAGATAATGTTCGGGAATGGTAATGCCGGTTTACGGCCGCGCATTAATACATATACATCGGCCCCCGCTCTGCCCCCGCGCCGTTTCGAGTGCTCTCGATAAAAGCCAGACAATATCGTCGCTTTGCACCTTGTTGCCCGACAATTATCCTGCCCAGGAACAACGATCGTGAATCCTGCCGTTCGATCGGTCTCTTATCGACGCCGTTTGGCTCGCGAACCTTGCTCGCGAAACTATCTTCCTGCAAAATATTACTGCAGATAGCAGTTCGCAACGCACGAGACAGACAAATAAAAGCTTCGGCGAGAATAGGCACGACTTAAGCGTTCTCTGAGATGTTGAGCTCTTAATCTATCAGGTTGCATAAATTCTGCCATAAATTCCTGTGGTTGGAAATGTAAATGTACACGAATTCCAATTCTAAAAATATAAAGTACATTCTTTCTGTAATAATTTTCTTGAATTTTTTAAATTGTTCACATCGATTCTGAACCGCTTAGATCCGATTTGGAGAGAGATAAGAAAAATTGGTTCGATGAAGAAGCTAGCCTCGAAAGTGGAAGACCCTGATTCCTTCAGTTCCGAGTCACACCTGTTCCTGGCCGTGAAAAGATCGCTCTCTAATTCCGGCTCGGCCAGCGATATTATTTAATCAGCTCGATCTACCAATTAAGAAGTGAAAAGAGCACGGGAGCAGGAAGAGCGATTCAGCGGCCGGAAGTCGCGGAAGAGAGCGCGCCGCTCACGACTCTAACGTTCGTGAGACGAATAGAGAATCGTCTTTCGTTTGCCCTCGGATAGAGTAATTATCCAATGCTTCGCACCTTGATAAACGATTCGAGATATTTATTGCTAATGGAAATGAAGAAAGCACGCCGGCGCGTTCCGTGTTTAGACGCTTCGCGCGAGTTTATCGCGGAAATCGATCGTTGGAGATCCGATCTATTATTCATTCCGAGATTTTTGCACCCGTTGCGTGTGTAAATATTGTAGATCATACTAGATGCTACAATTTTGTAATACGAGATTGCTACATCATGTTACTTTTCTATGTTCTTTATGAAATTTACAAACAGCTCATCTGATAAAAGCATTGAGCGAACATAGATTGTTTTATTCATGATTTATACAAATTTGAAAATAACGCTGCGTTGAAATGTTGCTTTCTCTTTTATCTGGTTGACTAAATTCTTCTTCCGATTCACAGATCCACAAGTTGTGTTTTATAAAAATGAAAATGCGAACAGCTGAGAAAATCTGAAGAATTTCAGTTACTGTATACTTTTTTGTTGCTTAACTAAATTCTTTTTCCGATTCACAGATCCACAAGTTGTGTTTTATAAAAATGAAAATGCGAACAGCTCAGAAAATCTGAAGAATTTCAGTTTCTGTATATTCTTTTGGCTCCATTTAATTGAATCCATAGAAATGTGTACAGGTATGCACTTTCAATGATTCGATACGCGATACTGATTGAAGGATTCTAAGTAACAGGCAATGATCGATGGGAGGAGACTCGATATTCGTGTCACGGTTTAGTTTCAACATTTCACGTTGTCTTTTATCAACGGAGAGGCGGATGAAAGTAGTTTCAAGTTCACCGCGCGTCTGCATAATTATCTAGCTTATTCCAGACAATTTTATTTTATACACCAGTTATGCAGCTTCAAAGTTAGCCTATTAGTAGCACACGTAGTTTTGCACAATGGCGTGAGCTACTTTCTCTTTCTTTCGATGGTCTTTTCCTTCCTGTTTTTTATTCTTACACCGTCTAGTATTCACACTTGCAGTTTGGCGTATTAACTTGCCGCTATAAAGACACAGTCATAAAGGCGTAGCTTCTGCGATTTCTTTTTACGGCGAATTAGAAACAGTATCATTCGTGTTCAACATGTAGTGTAATTATAGTGGGGATAATTGAATGGTGCCAGGGTTTATTTAATTCCTGACACGTTGCCTGTAATGTCGTTTTCTGTGCAAGTTTTGTAATCATTTGTGTAGGTTCGAACATGGTCATGTCTGTCAAGGTGCTAGGAAGAGAGAAACGAGTGTTGCTAATTTTTCGGCTTTCGTAAATTGCTCAGACTTTATATCTCGCCTGACACAATTATTGAATTTTAATAAATGTCTATAAAATTTGAATACTACGATAATTTGAAAAAAGTTAGCTTTGTTACACAATGTAAGAAGTTCAAGCAGCATTGTCACGCATAGAGTCTCTCTATTTAATAAAGGATAAAAGGCATTTCCTTTTCCATTCACGCATAGAAATTTTCTTAACTGATCATTGGTGCTTCAACGTTGGTCGTGCTTCAACCATGCTCAGAGTTTCCACCGAAATTTTAATCGCGGGAAGCGTTTCGCTCGTTAAAAATACAGCTGATTAGGCGTTCAGCGTTGGCAGCATGAGCGGGCCGCGTCCAGCTAATTATTTTGACTAGCTCCGGTAAACGAAGAAAAGAAATTCGCAGCCGGTCATCGGTTTAACTAGCGGCGAGAACAGTAAAAGTGCGAAAGGGTGGTGTCCCCGCCCCTTTATTTGCCGGGCAGGCTCTCGGTAAAATAAAATTCCCGGGGCGATAAAACTCGATCAAAAGGCGCGTAAAAGTTGCCCGGGGACTCTCTCATGGATAAATTTCGCATTCTCTCTCACCGGTGCGAGAATACTTTTATTTTGTCAACGTATTATTAAGCCATTACCACCCTCCGTCGACCATAAAACTTGCCCTGTTCCAACAGGACGCTTCGACACCATCGGCTCCTGCTTGTTTTCCCGTGGACACGCGCTCCTCAAATTTTTTCCCGCGTCGCGTCATGTCGCGAAAATTTCATTTCTGCATGTTCTATTCAGCTGTTTACCGACTCGAGAAACACTGCGACCTACAAAACACTCGTGAACGGTACCCGAACGATGTTCGCGGCTCGATGGAAACGCTCGCGAGACGGTAAAACGTTTCGATTCGCGTGCCGGATGAGAATTTATAATTTACCGGTAATTATTGGGTCGATGAAAATAAAACGAACGATCGTTTCTCGTATCAGTGCACGTTTTATTATGGCTTACACGGGCTTTATTAACTGTAGCGAAATTGTGCAAGTTCTCTAATGAGACGAGAGTACGAGCTGTTTCTGTCGCCCCACTGCGCGTTTATGGAAATCCACGTTTCTGTACGCCAATTTCAGAAAGTCTGTTAATGAAAAACAGATGTTCACGTGTGAACACAAGATTCAAGATGTCATTACGGTCTATTCAACTCAACAATTAGTTTTAATGTAGTCGGGACGACAGTGATCGTAAAGGGGACAAAGCAAACCGCAACACAATATTGCAAACAGTGTCTCCAATAATTATTTATTATCGGCGAAACTATCAACAAGTGTGCACCGACCTACTATACATGCATATTCATACTGTTGAATCAGCGTTCTACAAGCTGAATGGCTCGAACGCGATTACTCATGAGCACCAAGAAAATTAGTCACGATTAATACTAAAAAAGAAAACTGTAGATATTCCACTCCAACGAAACGCAGTTACGTTCATGGTCATGATTCCGTAGTAACCTGGCAGTGTTACCTTCGCAATAATAGCGCCTTTATTGCATGGAGGTCTATTACCAAACTATAAAATTAATGTGCAATAAAGAAGCAGCTATATGGATTGTATAATACTGTTTCTTAGTGGAACTGTACCGGCAATTTCGATAATTCGCTATAAAACCGAACGCTGCTCGTTGCAGCCAATTACACATTCTTTGCACGACATTATTTGTCTGATTTCGTAATGTATGTTCTCTTTACATCTTGCCGTCGATTCAGTCTTGTAACATTCGGTGGGATGTCTTTTCATTCGCGAGGAATGCAGTGAAATGAGTTGATGCGCTCACAGTGATATTAAGTTTCTTTTAAACAGTTTACTAAATAGTCAACGTCCAGTATTAACAACAGAATTCGACTAAAATAAATCGATCTGAAGGTTCCTTCGCCTTTCGAAATGGAAAAAAACCATTAAATAAACAAAATCTAGGTTAAACATTGAACCGTTACAAGGGCTCCAGAAAATCGTTCCCCTTTCCGAGGATAATTCTACCCAACAGCGAAGCATAGATCCTCGGGGCACCGCCTCCATCCTCGAGCTCGTACGCGTCGCGATGCATGTGGCTGGTGCATCGCTCGATTATGGTCGCGTCCGTATGCCCGGCGCGTCACGGCCGCGTGCATGCACTCTCGCCGGGTCCGGGGAGAAGGCTTCATTCGTACAATACGAATGAATGGACATCCGGTGCGGAAGAATGGTGTGCGTCGCCGAGTGGAAGGAAACGTGCATCGATCGCTTCGAGACTATTTCAAGACTGCGTCTGCAACGTGCACACGGTACCAAAAGCCGCTGCATCGGTCCCCAGAGTCGTAACACCTAACGACGATCGCTCAAAGAATGTGTCTCTAAGAATATGTCTCCACAAGGATCTGTTTAAATTCGTACGAAATTATGAATCTTCGAAGAACCTGCAAAACGACGTTTTATACAAGATGATGCCTTGAGGAAGGAGTCGCTCGAGGGTTCGCAAGAAAAAGCCGGCGAGATTCTCTCGTCTCTTCAGGCCCCCTTTAAGGCCCCCGGGGCCCGTTCCCCGACTCGGGCCGGTTCCCTGGACGACGGTAATGCTCGCGATAACGGCACGACGAACGGTGTTTCGCGTGCGGGATTCACGCGACCGCGCCGATGCACTTCATTTGTGACGTTTAACGGTCCCGGCTGCCGAGTGCATCGATCGCTAAATGCGAGGTCCTGGAATGCGACGTTCCACAGCACCGCGCCGCACCGCGCAAGCCGATGCGATGGAACGAGCGTAAATTCGCCAGATGCTGCCTGCTCCTTCGTCAGCTTCCGAAGACCCCTCGGACAGGATACCGTCGCTTTCAGAGCCAGCAGAGTTGTTGTTTGCCTGGTTAATTGAATGGTCGATCGGAAGTGGGACATAGTTACGCTGATCGCTTCGGTACCTTAGACGACTTCGCGGTGGTTGTTTAACTTCGGCTACCTGGAGGAGATAGTCAATTTAGGTACTTAGCAAAGCTTAGCTGTTTAAGTTCGCTGGTTAGCGTGGCTATTCAGCTTGGCTGACTACCGTGGCTATTCGATTTGGCTGCTCGGTATGGCTGTTCAACTTGACTACTAAGCGCAGCTATTCAACCGACCTACCAGGTTCAGCTGTCAAACATGTATTATCCATCAAGTTCGAATGTTGTTTTGAAAATCCGCTATTCGCTTCAGCTACCAGTTTCTTCAGGCATTCCAACCTCACAACCAGGAATTCTGAAATATTTTAGATATTGCAGCAGTGTTTGATGCAAAATAGCGATAGGAAACGTGATCTCGTAAACCGGATGATTTTTAAACGAAAGGATCAGGTGTTGTTTTAAGGTTACGATTCCAGAGGCAAACAGAGTCGAGGACGCGGGGAGCGGAAAATGGCTAGACGTCCTTCGCGCGTGGCAGCATCGTGTCCTTTTCTCTTTTCCTTTTCCGCCGCGCTTACGTGCACGGCCCGTGATTAACGGTACTCCGGTATCGCAGGCGCAATTAGGCGAAACGGAGCATAAACACTCGGAACGTCGATTGGCGTCCTGGCGCACATTAAACGCTAGAATTTGCCGAAGCGATCATTCCCGAGGAACTTTTTCCTCGATCGGCATTTTGAATCGATTTAGTAACGGATCAAATCACGGAATACCTTCCTGCAATTAACTGTAAAAATATTAATACTGTAACAGAAGCTTAATCTTGATCGTTTCCGTTATATATCGTGCGGAAGACAGATATTCAATAAATATTCTAGTGTACTGTTTGCTGGTGTGACGATTACTATGTATACTACGGATTTTACGCATTTGGCGTTATACCGATAGTGCAGTGGATGCATTGAACAGGTCTGAAGATGGGTTTCTGAAAAAGCTCTTTGTTTCCACGATGGAAACACGGCCTTAGATCGCGTCGGAGATTCGGGTGACGAAACCGACGATGCATCGAAGCATAGTGCATCCGATCTTTCGCAAGAGAGCGACGCATCTGTTCCCGCGGCGAACGGGAATATGATTTACGGTCGCCGCGAGAGATAGCGCGTCGGCTTAATCCGTTCCCGTGTCTCGCGGACGCAGGAAGTCGTTCTATCGGGGCCTGTCCCGTGCGCAACAGCCTTTCCTTTTCTCGCGGCTTCGAAACTAGCGTTATCTTCGAATATATTATACCTACACCGGCCCCGCTCTCGTCGGAACTGGGTCGAGTCGAAATAAATCGCAGGAAAAGCCCGCATTCCGTGAGCACTCGAGCCGTAATCGATTTGTTTCCTCGATTTCCTAAAGAATTCGATCCCTCCCGGTGGAGTACCATAATTCCTTTATGCCAGCTGTCTTCGCGCATCCTGACAGGATACCTATACATCCTTTCTCCTGGCAATTTCCTTGACGCCGAGATCGTTTTATTACCACACCACGAATGATAGATTTGCTTTCACGCGATCGGCCATCGTTAAGGAGGATTTTTTTTTAATTCAGAGGATCCTTCGGGTTAGATCTTCTTCGATGAAATTTATCTAGTTCAGATATAAATAATAACGGTACATTGATTTTTTCACAGCTTTCTGCCGTTTTGGAAAATCCTGGATACGATTTTCGCAAATTGTCCTATTCTTTTTAATCGGGGTATATAATGAATTTCAAATAAATAGTAGAAGTTGATATATGAGTGCTCAGCTTTTGACGGGAGGGTTAATTGAAAAGGAATCGACCGTAGGTAAGATGGAGAGACATCTTCTTGAAGATGAAGTTTCTGTTGGATGATATATCGAGTGTATGAACTCGTAATGAGCTTCTTGGCGAGATGAAAGTGTAATTTATATGTTGCAGCTCTTCGTAAGGTCAAGTTTGATGAATATGGCACATGTTACATCAAGTAAACGTTGAGAGTGTGTCGATTTTATCACGTGTGTTTGTGTACGATCAAGGTGGTTCACAGTTTACCTTTAATCAGCGGTGGCAACGTCATTTGAACCATGCAGCGATATTACTACTCCCAACCACAGAAATTGGTTCAAAATCAGAGACCTCGTCGTCACAGGAAACGCGTTACTGAAAATGATTTTTCCAGAAACGGTTGAATTTTATTCGCGGCTCAGCCGAGAAAACAAACGATCCCTCCCCTGTTACGAGGCCTCCGGTAACACACTTAATTTTACACGGTGTATATTTACCTCGTTCACTCACAAATCAGAGGCGCAGCGCGTCGCGACGATAACGCGCAGCGCACAATTTCCATGGGCGGGAAATCCGGCTAAATTTACCGCGACGCGTGCCGATCAGTGTCCTTCGACGCCGATGCGTCTCCATTAGCGTTCCCTCTAGCCGTTCGTTCCGAGAGGTTTATGGTTGTTTTGTTTAGGAGAACCTCCGCGAAAGATGGGAGACGAGCCGGCTCCCGGCTCCCGTCTCCCCGAAAGAGAGACTCTCACCACTCTGGCCAGACGCAACCGGTTAATTTTAGAGTCGGTGCATCTTCTTTGGGAGAGGCTTAGCGAGCGCAGACTTAAGCCCCGGTGCACTTCCGCTCGAAATAACCCCCCGGACGTGCATCCACGACGAACGAGATTAACGAGCTAGGTTTTGCTAGGCTTCGATGATTTTGCGACCGGTGAGATCAAGAGATCGAGAGGCTTCGGCACTCGGTCCACGGTTATTAAGCTCTTTGACGCTATAAGTGAACGGACATACAAGTTTTTCGTCTTGGACACCCTCATTTGATAACAGGGAAATTAAGAGAAGTTGATTTTCCGCGCCTGTAGATTTTATATTATTGGATTCGCCAAGGGAAAAATTGGAAAATTTATTTTGATTTGTCATCCACCTATAATAAATTGATGAGAACGAGAATTTATATTGAAATTTTTCCTTTGCATACCTCTCGGATTCACTAAAGCCACCTGCTAAAAAAGTGCCGTATTTTGCATATTCCAAGAATTTCGTTTTTGTTACGCTCCCCTGACAATCACAATAGCTGTCCACCCTGTTCCAACAAGTCATAAATTATACCCCTAACGTGATTGAAGCTGGGTGGACAGCTATGAAAACCCTAACTACTCGTCACACAACTTCTTTTGCAGCTGCGACGACAATTTTCAAAGGAATTCATAGTGAAACAAAAGAATTCATATTTACTATGTGTACTGAGGATTTGAAATTCTTTGGAAATCCGAGTGTTCATCTACATTTTTAGGTTAAAATTATTTCATCAAAGTTTATAGCGAATTCTGCGAGTTGTGCTGCAGTAGTTCCCGTAGAACTTTTCAGCCTCCAGTGATTCAGAAAATTAATTGGGGATACCAGAGAGACAGACGGCTAACACGCATCAATCGCGTCAAACCCTTCAAACGTACGGTTGCACACCTGTAATCCGCGCTTTCACAGGAAGTGTGCAATAAAGTCATTTTTGATGCTCGAAGATTCCGGCTTGTTGGCTTTCCCTCTAGGAAACCGGATCTCCGGCGATCCGTGCTATTCATTTTTATTAAAACCCATCTTTCTCTCTCGCTCTCTCGTACACGCACGCTCTTTTCCCTCGGGGTGGGAACAATGTTAAACAAATTATTAAGAAACTTTGCACGACAAAGGTTCTAGCCTCGCACTTTACGCTCGGCAAGCGCGTCCACTCGGCTGACCTACATGCGTCCGCGATGAATGGATAATTTACTAGCCGTAGAACGAGAGGTGAAAAACGGTTCGATAGAAAAAACCGGAACAATGGAGCCGCACAGAGAGCCGGGGTTTCTCGCGGCAAGACTTTTCTCAGGGTCGCAGTTTTGCGCGGTCTCACAATGGCCCCGCTGTCCCGACACTGAAAACCAACGGAGAATCGATTGTCCGTAACGCCGCCTCGCCGTGGCTCGTCTCGCGGCGTTAATTAGACGCCGATGTGGAATTTTAACTCTTTGCACTCGAAACACTCTTAGATCAGCCATTTACGCGTTTAGTCTTCACGGAAATAATTACTCCATTCACAGGCGGCCGTAAAAGTGCACGTTCAAGTCCATGCACGGTCAACATTCAGCAACTTTCTTAACAGTCGTGCAACCCGCTCGAGTTTCTCAGGAAGGTAGACTGATTAGTGTGCTACATGTTGTGGAAAAAATTTTCCTGCATCGAGCGATTCAAAGAAAAAGTTTAGTACGCGCGTACAGTGGAAGGTCAAATTGTTAGACACCTGAGTAACTGTAAATGGGATTTGGCACGAACTGTCGTTGATAGAAATTTTCCAGAGCAAATATTGTGAATCCTGCGAGTGCCATAATGTCTCAGCAATCGTTTCAAAGTGTCCGGCCAGTGGTGGGCAAGGGGTTAAGCGGTTCGGCGATTGTCGGTTCGGCGGAAACGGCTCGAAAAGATGATCTTTCGTTTAAATATAGAGCCCGCCGGAGCGGAGCGTGCCTTCGCCTCTAAATCGGGCAGCATTGACTTTCATGGAACACGAAACGGGGCGCGGTAATACGGTTCGCCGAGGCGAAAGCTCTCTCGACAGAAAGGTCAATCAATCCGCAAGCTCGTCGACGTACTCTGGTTCGATTTCACCGATCGTACGTCACGAGCCTGTCCCCCGTTGCTCGCCGCTTCGCCCGGCTCCCTCATCTTCTTAGGGTTAAAATGTCACCGGCTCAAAGGTCACGTCAATCGACCGACATTCACCGCGGCCATTGTCTCCTCGCTGCTAATCCGAATCCCGACGTGACGGAAGCGAACCGAATTTTCTTACCGACACGTCCCGCGATTCACCAACGACGTTTCTCCTTGCTCTCTTCTCCTGAATACGTAATGGCATTTCCCGAAAAATGTTTTCCTTGACTCTACCGAAAACATTCATCGTATCGTAGATCATCGTTTGTTTAATGTTACTGTCAGAAATAAGACATTTCACATGCAGCAACCTGATGCTTGATGCTCTTCCCCAGCGCTGGGAATGCTGAGAAAATGTCCGAACAGCTTAGAATTTAGGAGAGTCGCGTCTTCTAAGAGCGTTTTTGCGCAACGCCGCGTTTCCTTTTGCGACCCAACGCCCCCGCACTTCGCTCCACATAGTTTTTCCACGGTTTCCAGGACGCTTGGCAGTACGCACCCCACGCTCGATGCTAATTTACACTTTCAAGGTGTAGCATCGTCGTTGTCCCGCATGGGAAGTGGCAAAAGAGGCGCGCGCGCGCGCGCTCGTGGATTCCTCCGTCGATTCTCGCACGCGAATCGCTCGTCGACACGCGTGCCGATTCGCCATCGCGGACACTTTCTATCCCGTCGATTTGCTCAAGGTTAACGCGTGAACGTCGAACCCGTTTCCAGCTTCTAGGCCGACCCCCTGAAATAAGCGAGCGGATTTCACGATGCTTTCGGGACTAATAGCTTCAGCGTCTCCCGGCTCGATGATTCCCTCCCTGCATTTGCATCGAAAAATTGAATTCGAGGGAATCGCCTGCATACAGAGTGGTCGGTCGACGGGCTACGGCTTCTGGGATAGCACCTGAATGTTGCATGTAGAATGCATTTAGACGCTGCATCTAGAAAAAACATGGGCGAATTTTGTGCATGGTAATTGTCCGTGATGAGCGTGAATCGTGACAGGCTTCCCGAAAACTTTGCATTTCTGTCTCATCTACTTTCTTCCTGTGATAACGCAATTGTTGCATTTTCCTTTAGAATTGGTTCTGCAATGCTTTGATAGAAATTGTGATGAATAGACTGCAGACTTTTGTGCAAAATAAAAATTGTCGAAGTGAAATGAACACAAGGGTTAAATATGGAAACGAATGAAGAAGGATAGAAAGTAATATTTTGAAAAATACCATAGGATAGTTTGAGAACACATTCGGTGAAATAATTGGAAAAAATACACATCGAAAACGAGCCGGGGTGAAAAGGATGAATGGACGACTATAAAAGGATTCGGAATAATATTTATAGAAGTGCCATTATCTGGCTTGGAAAAAGATCAAGTGGAATGCTCGATGAATGTCAAACAGGGAGGGTGAACAGTGCACAAGGGTTAAATCCATCCGCGAACGACTATAATGGAATTCAGAATAATATTTACAAAACCTGCCATTCGCTTAAAGAAAGATCAAATGAAATACTTCGAGAATGTCAAGCGTGCAGGATGATTAAATGCATGGATCGGCGAATGGTGCAGCGCTCAGAATAATATTTACGAAAGTGCTATTCTCCGGATTGAAGAAAAATTGGGACACAAAACCATTGTAGAAGCAAACACTATACACGATTGAAAAATACACCGTTGACTGATAATATCGGACTTGAAAATAATCTTTACAAAAGTACCATCATTTAGATCGGAGAAAGGTCCGGTAAAATGATCGTAAAATGTCAAGCGTCAACCATTGCCCAGTCGATTACGGGTCTCTAGTGACCCATCTGATGATAATGCTAAAGGTTCGCGTGCATTGATTCACTCGGTTGCATTTTTTTAACAAGTTCCTTCTCTGACTAGAAGCATCATTAGGTGATATTTTGTACTGGAAAGATAAGTTTAAAGCATTCAGAGAATAGTAGAGTGGTATCGATAAAAAATGACCCATTGTTTTAAGAGCAATTGTTTGTTTAAAGAACCCATAAGACAAGTGCATTCCTTCTTCGATTCTTGGACTTTAAAAATTATTTCTAAATCGACTTAACCAAAAATCGCCGCTTGAATCTCTTTTTTCAGATTTCTGATCCCGGAATCGACGTTGGACGTGTCATCCCCTTACCCTCTCCAGCGGTAAGCAAACCTTTTCCAGCTATTACGAGATAGGTATTGATGAAAATCGGTAACTTTTGTCTCTGTCTAGCTTCACTTTGAGAAATAGCTCAGGCGGCCTAATGGTTTTCGTGCCAAGGCATCGTGCAGTCGTTCGCCGATCTAATAAAATTAGCAAATCTCGTTCGGAATCGAGTCGTCCTGTCTAACGCTTGCATCGCGTGGACGTCGGGATCGGGAGAGCCGGGTGAAAGCGGTGCTCTTCCTCGTTTGCCCGCGATAAAGCTTTCTCATAAGCGATCCTGTCGAAGATACGGGATAAGCATGCGAGCAAATAATCCATTTCTGCACTCGGGAGGATTCGCGATTCGCTGGCCTGCACCATTGCCAATGCCGAGAACAACCGGGACCTTGCCTTCCCTCACAAAAGAATCTGACTTTCACTTATTACGAGCGAATTCACGCGGCCGTGCTTGCCTTTTTTCCACCACGGTAATTAAAGCCAAGCCTGCTCTCTTGGAATCGCCGACGGTGATTAACATTGGTTCCGCGCTCGCCATTCGCGCCCCATGGAGAACGACGACACCATTCAGGCTAGTTGCGCTGCAGTCGCGAAAGAATGTGTGGACACAGGCTACACAGTTTTTAATTGAGTTAGACTGCGGTTAATATCAAAGAAAAGTTATACAATACTTCTATTTCGCACGGGTTTCAGAAAAATGAAAAAACCAAGTTTAATTTAGATGGGTGGTTTTATAGATAGCGGCTTTCACAATCTACTCTCCTTTTGCCGATAACTAGCGGATCGTATCAGTGTGCAAATAAATACTGGATAAAGCGACCAATCAACAACCGGTTGACTTATTTCCTGCGCTAATTAAACAGTCGTTATAGCGATACCGGAAGTATCACTCACCGATGAACAGTTAATGCCTGTCACATTCACAAAAACCATTCGCACAGATCGATACGGCAACCCGTGCGCTTGACAACGGCATAGCAGACGAGCATACTTCATAACAATTTATTTTAAAGTGCTAAAAGTTGTACCTGTAAGAGCCGCAATTATTTACACCGAGCTAATAGAGTGCGCCCCATATTTGAAGCTTGTATCAGAAAAATTGGTTCGCGGCAGCTTTCGAAGCGGTAATTGAAGGCAATTAGCGTGGAGGAGCTCTAATCGAGCTCCGATCGAGAGGACTCGCAAGGGGAATAAAAGTGAGATAGAGAGAGAGGGAGAGATGCGGAGGAACAATTAGGAGCGGCGGTTTCCGAGGAAAGTTCGTAACGACGAAACGGAAGTTAGGAGAGCGTGGAGTCTTCGGCACAGATTCCTGGACGAGTGGCGTTGAACGGTACTCCCCGTCGTGGTGTTTGTTAACTTCTATTGGCGAATCTAGCAGCAAACGGTCCCGCCATTAATATTTATTCGGTCGGGCATGGAACTCGGATCCCGCGGCCGGCGGGCCGGCTTCGAAGTGGGAGAATGACTTTTCAAGCATTGTTTCTGTCTTGAAACGGCGAGCAACCGCGAAACACCGCGGCTCCACACCGGCCCGTTGTTGCGAGTTGCAGAGAGCGGCCCGGATTTATTAATGAGTAGCAACCTGTTACGCTCTTCTTCTGGCTCGTTTGCTCTTTATCCGGCCGCGGACTGCAATCGGTTTCCGTTTTATTACTGTCATTATACCGGTTCGAATAACCGCTGCGAGTGCGAGCCTGCGAATCGGTGGCCCCCACTCGTTCAGGGATCCCATAAACGCTCTAGAATCGTGTGTATCAACGACCTGCTCAGCCACGGTCGAACCCGGTTTCCTATGATTCGGTGCTTAGCTCGAGCACGATTGTAATTACGTCGTTAATGCACGTTACCGACGGAAAACGCAGTTGAAACTGCAGCCGCTTCTTTGATTAGAAAGCGTTTTCCCTAAACGACTTTTTAACCCGAGTAGCATCTTCAGACCGTTTCGATTTTGTTGCTCAATTTCAAACACGAGTTTTTCCTCTGATTTATTCAGGATATCAAATTTAGTTAGGATCGTACGTTTTATTCAATGCGCCATGCATTTAATCCGACCCGTTTCAAAGCGCGTTCCATGGCAACGAAATTTGATTATAATTATTAGCATCACCGAGCAATTATTTACGACTCAATCCGAAATTCTCGGCACTGCAATTGTAAGGCTCAGCACAGCGCTATTATTATTATAGTTATAATTAAATATGGATTCGTACAGTTACATAGTTCATGCAATATTGTGCATACGCGCAATATTCGGACGATGGTTATTCTAACTAATAATAATGTCAACAAAGCCATGGTCCTCATATTATTAGCGTACGTTTTCCTCTGTGTTGTATTAAAGAATGCGACGAATTTGTCGAAACGAGCTATCGGTAAACGCTTGTGAAACAGTTGTGACTTGCAATTGAGCTGTGCAGTTTGAAAATGATCAAATAATGGTCTGAGTGAGAATTAATAACTGAAAATTATTATATCAATATTTCGATGCTTGTGTTTCGGGAAATGTAAATATTTCGATGATTATTGTTCCGTTGTCAAGTTTTGCAATCATTTCTACGGTACCAAACATATTTTTAATGTAATCTGTGAGAGTTCACGCAGTCGAAAAATATAAATAGTTAATGTCCCACACGGGAAGACTATTTAATCAAAAAATTTCATACACAATCTGTCGCTAGAATTCTATGGAAATGATCCGAAAATGCTACTCATTGGCCCGAGACGGTTTCGTCGTCCCAATCGTTCCAATGAAACGAATGGGCCGTCTCGAATGGTTTATGCTCGCTTCTCTCGAAGAGCTGTGCGTTTCTTCGGCAACCGATAGCGAGCGTGCTGGCACGTAGCGGAACTTTGCCCCGTATGTGGTCCCCGAGCACGGAATCCATGCCCCGAGTGGGCCCCATGGGCACCATAGACTCGGGAGTGTGTGCAACGCTGTCCAGCGTGTCGCGCCGCGGTGCCATCGTCCCGAGAGTCAAAGTGAAACGCGCAAACGCCAACAAAATATTTTTTAACTACTTCCTTCTTCCTGAACTATCTCCCTGAACTGTTCAGTGACCATCTGTGGCGAGATTATGACCGTGGATTCTGTGTGGATAAATAGATTTCCATCGGTATTCTGCTGTACTACAGGTACGTTCACATTCTGCATTCTAGAAGTGCGACCTGAATTTTTGCCATACCTTTATACGTCAAAAATATTAGTACACGTTCCTTGGTTATGCGATAAATAATCCTGAAAGTTTCAAAAGAAATACTTCTAGGATCTTTTTTCGATCGCACTGTGCACAAGTAACATTAGCTACATTAAAGACCAATTGCCACGCATTCTCTTCAAGGTTTTCACTCTCTCTTGTTCGACACGGGAACATACTTTAGGCGAGAGATATCGGGCGGAAGATCTTTGTTCCGCGATGCCTCGTCAGCTTGGTTTTCGGCGAGGCTTTCTAATATTTAGGGGTCCACGACCTTCAGTTCCGAGATCGATGGCCTTCGCCGAGCTACTTCCGCGATCTCGGCGTTCTCTAAATCCGGTAATTACGATTTTATTTAAAGCTTAATATGATCGTGTTTTAATTGTTACGCGTGGTCGGTGCAGCGGCGAGCCGCGAGCACGGGTTTAATGGGAGAGATTTCGGAATTGGTTAACATTAAATGGAGGTTTGAGTAACAAGGTTATGGTACGCAAAGGGGCCAAAGAAACCGACTGGAAACGCAGTCGTAAAACCTGCTTAACAATGGGGATTCGGATTACAAATCGATGCATAAATGCAACGAATGGTATTGCTGGAAATTTGCATAAACCGCGCGCAGTTTTTGACCAGAGAGGATTGGTTAAATAAATTAGTGGGCGGCAGACAATAACAACTGCAATGAAATCCTCGTTCAATTTTTTTTCTGGACAATAAAAGACATTTCATAGTTAGAAATTGCAAGGGAAATGCTACTGTGTTCACTGTATGTACCGAATGTAATTTAAATTTTATTTTTCATTTATCGAAATCAAATCAATGTTTTTCTTGTGCTTTGAAATTGCTTTGTAATGAAACATTTGTAAATATAAACAGTGTGTAAACTATTGCAGCGTGCAGCAAACAGTAGAAAGAAAAATTTCAATAAAATGAATTTCCCATTTCACTTTCTATTTAACCAAAATAAATTTATTTGTTTTATAAATTACTCGACAGTGAAATTTGTTTAAACATCAACTACGTAGCTACAATAGCAATTAAATATTTGTTTTACTTTTCATTTAGCCAAACGAGAGTTCTTTGGTTTGTAGTTTACTCCACGCTGGAGTTTGCTTAAATATCAGCGATGCAGTTATTTTTATAGTGCGCTTCGTACGCGACAGATCGTGATATGCAAAGCATATTTCGCGATTTTGTGCATCACGTTCTTCATCTAGACAGAAATAAATTTCTCTTTGCCAGCATTTCGGAATTGCTGCTCAACGAAATCTGCATAAATATTCGCGGTACGCGAACTAAATTATCCACCTCAACGCACTATGAAAAACCAACTTCAACCTAGTTCAATAAAATCAGCATTTCACTTTTCATCCGGCGTGAGACTCCAACAAATGAAATAAATTTCTCTTTCATCCCGACGACGCTTGAAATATAACTCCTACCGACGAGGATTTGCATAAATATTTTCAGTTCGGCTATATGTAAAATGCAGATCACTCGGCTGCAATAAAACATTTCCAAGTTCATTAACGTCTGACAAAAACGTTCGTCCGAAATAATTCTTTCTCCTCGAGGAAGTTCCCGAATCTTCGCCTAATCGAGGACCTCTTGGAGAACGACTCAAAAGCGACGTTTGGAGATCAAGATTGCAATTACAGAGATTGCTGCAACAAAATCTGTATGCATCGATCAAAGGTGGGACTTCCGTTGCCAAAGAGCGCGGATTCGAAACGAGCACCCTGTACAAGTCGGCACCGAGTCTGTACACTGTTGCACACCGATGCAGCTGCAGTAGAATGCCGTTTGTGCGTGTAGGCGTGCGTGTGCAGGTGACTTTACGGTATATTGGTTCCCTTGAACGCTATACTCGGCAATGGGAATTGCGAATGTGCCGCGATCTGCAATATATTAGGTGCGCAAATCGATCTGTGGCCTTTTCCTCACGAATCTGTTGTTTGTTCTCCGACAATGAAAATGTCGAACAATTACACATTAAATTCAACAGGAAATCTTGTCCCATATATATGTATACAAGGTTCAAAGACAGCTTGTACATTATCGAATTAAATTTGATGAAATAGCATGTTCATAAATTATTAGGAAATATTCTAGGTACTCTATTCTATACTCTTGTAATAAGAGGCGAAGATCAAAGCATCGAAAGCCATGGTTGTTTCAGCACCAGATACAGTTGATTAATTGCGGGGCCCCGAATTAATTTGTAGACCTAATAAACCAGGACAAGTTGCCGGCGTCTGTTCCGCGGGCTTTTGCGGAGGAATTCATCTTGTTCGATCGACGGGCTGCGAACGGGAAACAATACAACCGCGGCGGAAGCGTCGCGACGCGCGGAGGAAGCGATTCCACCGTACGATTCCTCTCCGTGTATGCGAATGTATGCGAATCGGAGAGGCATTGACCTCTTTGGCGAGTCGCGCGAGCGAGTGACATCGGGACGCGTGCGAAACCTGGCTCTCGCGAATGCAATATGATCTCGAATTAAAGTTAACAATTAAAAATCAACACGCCTTTTTCAAAATTTGGGTAGAAAATGATCTAGTTAGAAATACATTGCAGAAGCAGTATACTTCGTGATTAAAAAAGAGGCAATTCTGGAAGGAATGAGCAAGGTTTTCCAAAATGATATCAAGCCATATTTGTTGATACGACTGGGTACTATCTTCACCTATGTTGAAAGCTATTTGCTCCCAAATTAATTGCGCTCAATTCGTTTTATGTACCAATTAAACTCCAGCTAAAACGACGCCGGTGATCTACAGTGTGGGTAGGCGTAATGGGCAATCTCCGCAGAATTGAAATACCGTACAGTGTCCATTAAACAAAGACTTTACTGTCGGGAAACTCTGTTACTCGAACGTTTTATTGATCGTAAGTTATGGGACACGTTTTTGAAAACAATTAGTGGATCCTTTACTGCTGTGCCCGTTGACACACCGTAAACTTTATGGCAAATTCTTTGGTTTAATTCTTGTTTAATTCTAGCCGCGGCTGATTTCAGTTCAGAGACGGTGGATGATAAAAATAGGTTCGCAATGTTTTTTGAAGAATAGTCGCACGGAAGATTACCCTGTGGTTTTCGTCTAGTTTTGTTCTATACTTTGACTTAACCAGCTGTTATTCGTAATTTCGAAAGCCTGTTAATAAATAGCATAAAACCATTAAACTTCGATTGAAAACAATGTGTACCTTACTTTATTGAGCAAAGATCCGTGTCAGGTAGCAACTTTCCCATAGTTCAAACATCCGCTTGTTCGCCTATCGCTTTGGACACCCATTTTTGCCAACTATCGTCTCGATGGCAGCAAGAAAACGCCTAATTTAAATTCTACGACCGTTTTACTGCAGATATACGAACTCGAGTGCACCGAAGCACCGAATAACTTCTGTCCACGAGCGTCCAAACCATATTTAGCTGGCCAAGAATTGCTTTTGTACACTTGACCTCCGTTGACCGGTGTTCTTCGGCATTCTACAAGCCGAGATAAAATAATCACCGTTCTGTGGAACTGCAGTTAAGCAAATCTCACAGCACTTCGAACTGGAGACAACCAAACATTGCAAAATCGCTGATAATTCCAAAGACAACGTCCTCGCGAAAGGAGAAACAGAGAAAGAGAGGATTCTAGGGCGTTGGAGCTAAAGATAGCGGTGAGGTCTCGCGCGTTAATATTTCTAATCGGAAGCGCAAATCGTTAATATTAATAATGTGGCGAGGAATGGGGTCGGTTCGACGACGCAACGGCAATTCTAGTTTCGAAGCAATTCCAGGCTTGTATCCGTTTTTATTCCATGAATCGTTGATCTATATTTAGCCGATGAAAATCCTCCTCGGGCGAGTGATCATTTATTTTACACGGCTCGGTTTTTGCAGCCGGTCGTTGCCGGTCCGAGGATTGCGATCCAGAGAGCCTTTGTGCAACTCGACTGAATCGCCTTGAAAGTTCCAGCGGGAAAGGTTACACGGACGTTTCGCGTCGCGGAAAGAATCGAGACGCCGTTAACGGTGGTCAGGGATACTGTAACCTTTTGAATTTGCCGCGCCATCCTTTCCCCGTCGCCCCAGATCACAATCGAAAGCATTATACCGCGGTTGTTCCAATTCATTTTTATTGGGAAGATACTTGGCGGCGTTCAGTTTATTTCCTGACGCTTCGAATCTATGATAATGTAGTTTCGGATGCTGTAAAACTTTTTCATTTCATAATACAAAATTTCATAATTCAAACTTTTCATAAACTTAATCGCAGATCAATTTTTATTTGGCAGCGAAACTGGAGCATCTGCGGTATTCGTAATTATTTTCTTCTTTTCTTCTTCTATTTCTCTTTATGGTTATAGTTTTGGTAGTTTAGGATTGGTTATACGATTACAGATAGTACCAGCCCCAATTCTGGAATTCCAAAATGTCGCAATCTCCTTGATTTACCAGGACTCCAAGACTTTCTCCTCCGCAATCTTCCACCCACGTTCGTTCGCCGGTAGAGTAATATCTTATAAATCTAGCTAAAATTGGCGCTGGTACACGGAGGCAACCGGAAGAGTCCGTTTTCATCCCTCCTTGCTTCTTCTTCTTCTTCTTCACTTGGGACGAAAGTTTTCGTGAAGCTGGCACGGAACGTGTCCGTCTGATCAAAAGGTTGAGATCAGGAATTCCTGTGTTAATTAACCCTTTGGCTTTTAATATCGAGTCGAACTTCCCTCGGAACATCTTGAAACGGGTTTAGTAAATATATATTTACTTTCGGGCGATAATACCCCATTCATCCTGTTTTATTGATGCTTGATCCTTTGAAGAAACGTAGACTTGAAACGTACATTTCCGCGGATAAATTAGAATACGTTCCCTGTTGAACTTACGAACTTTTGAGGCCGCGCGTTGAAGCTGGAATCATCCCATTTAAGTTTCCACAAAAAATTCGAGATCACATAAAAAGAAATCAAATAAAACAGATCAATACTCATACTGTACGTATGAGACCTGTAATACTGCACGCCTATCTGTTTCTTGCTCGCTCGGCTAAACTCGGCTAAACTCGGCTCTCCCGAGTAGCGTTTCACCTCGGAACGTGACGGATCAGACACACTCATTGCCCAGCAGTTGTGTACGCGGTGCGCTTGATTACGTTTTCACTTCAAAAATAAGAAAATCTCCGCCTACTGCTCCAAGGAAAGTGATTGGACTTGAAAAGGCAACTTGAAATCGAATTTAAAATGCTTTGCTCGCGAAGTTTATATACATTGACGTGGTAACATGAAAAATACAAGACACAGCAGCGACGGGCAAGCTGGTTAAACATGCGTGGGCGTCCGTCACGCGGATATCGGCTCGATAGTGTTCGCGGAACCTGGAATCGGGAGCGACCTCGTTAGACGGTCGCTTCTTCTAGCAGGTAATTAAACGTGCGAAGGAAAGGAAAAACCGCGGGCCTGGGTGCATCGGTCGCGAAGTAGGGCTCCGCGTTAATTGTATCGCGCCTCGTTAGGTCGTCCCAGAACGGGTCGAGCTGTTTCAGGTAAGAACGACGACGTCGCAGCAGCGTCGCGTCGCGTCGGAGTGGAGAAAGAAAGAACGAACGGTGACTGGGGAGAGAACAGAAGACGAAAAAAGAAGAAGGAAACCTGGTCCGGAGACCTTGTGCCCATTGCCGCGGCCGCGGAGGATCGACTCCGGAACAGAAAACCGGCGCGGCGTCACGTGTCCACCGGCTCGTGGATCCAACGAGAGAGTTTCGATGAACCTAGAAACCCCGACGAGCCTAGTTTTTACCCGGTGGGCTTTCCTCGAGACGTTCCCAGACCTGGAACCTGTGCAAAGTGGATCGGATAGGAAACCGAGAGATTCGTGTTGCGACCAGAGACCTTCTTGCGTGGAAAAGTCGATCCGGTTTAACGAGATATTGTTCTGCCCGAAGAAATATGCCACGGAGCTACGGTGAAGAAATTTCCCAGGGGTTGTTGCTCCTCGGAGAAGGGGCTGGTTTTTGGTTCGTTATTCTGGCATTTGCACTCTGGAACGTGACCACTGAGTCAACGATTTCTAAAAATTATTTTCTAACGAGTCAGGGAAGCTTCCGGGAACAGCGTTGTTGCGCCACCGATTTTGCGAAACGAGTTTTTGATGAATTAGCTCGAGCATTTAAAAAAGGGGGAAACCTCTGGGAACAGTTTGTTTCACAATGTAAATTTGATTTTTCCGACGATTCAGTTGTACGTGGTCTCTGCGAGAGTTGATATAGGTCTCTCGAGAGGCTCGTTTTGGAAAATGTCATTGATTGATTGACACAGTCCTTTATGCGTTCGGAAGGCCGCGTGAATCAACGCTTGGAAAACCTTCCTGAATCAGTTTCTGTCGACGGTGTAAGTGGAGCGGAGTGCTCGATTCGTAGAATTAGATAGCGACAAAATCATTTCAAGTATACTTTTTGCGGAGCTGTGGAAATGAATTTTTCCAGGTGATCCCAAGGTTCGCGTTGATAAATGAACGCTGCGCTCCGGCATAGAACTGCTGCTCAATTAATGTAGATTTGACAGTCTCCCTTCGAATTTAATAACTTAATGAAGCGTACTAAATCTTCATTAAATCCCTATCGGATTTCTGAATGAACTTCCGCGAAGTTCGCCCTTGAATTCGGCTTAAGACTTCTTACAGTGAATGCACTTCGGAATTTCAGCCGTTTTTGATCTCGTCCCGTCATCCGTTTCAACTTGCCCGGTGATGTTACTTTCTAAGTGGCTTATGAAAACTGAAAAGTGTGCTCCGGCTTAAATCGCAAGACCCAGAATTCGCAATATCGACCGATCAAATTTTACAGGCCTCGCTGACCAATAGAAAATTGAAAATTCTTATTCTACCAAAATTCCAGCTACAGCATCGAATTTTCGCAAACAAAATATTGTCGAAATTCTGCAGTTGGCAATCAGAGGTCACCGATGCACGAGAGTGATTCGGGCTATCAGTATTTAAGCGCAACCCATTTCGACAGCGAACTATTCGATTGAATAGGAGAGTATTGATCTCGGAGAGGATTCATGAGCGACTGAATAATTAAAGGCGACACAGGCTCGAACAAGGAAGGACGTTTGACCTCATAGTTTACGCCGACGACGCCGTGGTTCTACAAGTCCGATGAACGTCGTTCCATAAAAAGGGTGAAACATTGTTTAGAGAGAAGACACGCGACAGAAAGTAGAAAGAGGCGATTCTAGAAACTGGTGACACGGTAACCGGGTCCGGTTTTTTTCCCGACGTACGGTGGATCTCGCTCGCGGAACTGGCATTGTGAATTCTGAACTTCTTTCAGGATAGCCGCGCGTTTCCTGGATCAACTGTCCTCGGAGGGGCCCGCTTTCTAAATGCCCTCTTTTTCTCATTTTCCCCTGCACGGCCTCAATCGAACCGATATCGGTCGATTCATCCTCATTGGCCACGCTATTTACAATGAAAAGACCGAAGCTCCAAGATCGAAGCATAAAATTCCACCGGACCCTGCTTCATCACTTTTAAATGACCAGCTAAGATTATTATCGAACGATCACGACACACACGATCCCTCGCATTTCCCCACGAAAGAGTAATAAGATCTAAAACGGGTTTCGAAACGAATTCGTCGCTTCCAATTACGCCGGATTGCTGGCGATAAAATTTCAACGGTGCTTTAATAAATTCAAGCGCTCTCTCAATCATCATTTAATCGCCGCCTCGCGTTACTCATGAATTATTGAGAGACGAATTTAGGAATTTATGCGGCTCGAGCCCCGCGTGCACGCCTCTAATTTCAGATAATTTTCTTTTAATTAACCGTGTCGATTCACGAGATACTTTCTTTCGCGTGCGCGCGGCTCTCGGCGAATGGGAGTTCGTTTGTTACACGTCGATATCCCCATAGGGCGATTGGAACGCGTGGATTTTCTGCGTTTTATTATCCGTTTGCGAACGTGAGAAAAGCGAACGACGTTGCACACGAACACCTCCGGAAGGTTTTTCGATCGATGGATCTGTGGTTCGCCGCAGAGATCGATAGTTTTCCCATCGAGCCTCACATTCCCACACTGATCGCTAGCGATCAACTCTATTTATTTCCTTCCCTTGGCAGCGACGCAATGGATAAGCGAGAAGTACGCTTAACGTTTACTTAATAAGTCTCTCTGCTTCCTGAACTTTAATGTCTCTAATTAAAACGGATTGCTTCAGGCTTTTATCATTAGATGCTGTAGAACTTTGCACTGTTCCTTCAGAGAAATATTTAAAGACGAAGAATAGCGCGCAGTTAATTATTATGTTCGAATCTTTGGAAATTCGGATTAATTTGTTAACGTTTTAAGGTCTCCGTATTCTCTGAAGGTATAAACGTTCGCTTACTACCAGTCCGGTAATTAGTAAAAGCACAGTAAACGTAAAATAAGGTTTACTGCACGGTGCTCACAGGAGTTCGCTATAAACTAAATTCTGTAATAGTGGCCGCAGACATGAAAAAGGGAAAACTGTCTGTCTGGATTTACAGGTTCGTTTAAGGTTTCATAGCGTTCTCTCGTCGCGTTCTGTTATCTTACGAGATAATGTAGTTTCGCGTCAACGGCCGACTGGCGTAACTCGCGGAAAGACGAAAGTTTGCGTCAGGAGCAACCAACCGTGGCTTGTAAAAAGACGTCATTCTGCGTTGATTGCGAACGCATTGAATAGTAAGTTCCTGAACAACTTCACAACCCAATTCTTAAAAAGGAAAACCAGAATGTTCAGCATAGACTCGGCGTGTCGAAACCTCTAGAAAATTCATTAAAATTGATCAAAATCTCTACTCCACTGTCTATTCATTGTTAGGCACGGTAAGTTGGTTAGGCGTGTTTGGTATCTTAGCAAATTAATCATTATTTAGTTCCAGGCATTAGGTTCTCGGTTAAAATAGACAGAAAAAATGTTTGTGCTTGCGGTATTCTGGTAAATTTTAACTGGGATTTGATGGGTGCGCGTTTGCACGCTCGTGAGGCATCAGAAAGTGGAACAGAATCGATTTTTCGGAAATTTCTCGTTAGAAACAGTTCATCAATTATACTGAATCAGAACGATACATATAAGGCTTCGTCAATTTCTAAATTCAAGACTTTCCCACATCATTTTCGTTAGCAGAATCGCGTTCGGCTTCCAGGAACCGCATCGTATCGCGTAGAAAAACGGTGACGCGCGGATTCGAAAGATCAAGGCCCGCTTTTGAAGAAAAGTGGCATGAATGACGGAAATAGTGTCCCCGTCATCGGTGGTAGGCGTGCGAGAGAGTGCCTACTCGCGAGAGAATCGGCCGAGAAGAATAGCCGTAGCCGCGCAAATAAATGATGAGCGTGTCTCCGACTTTGGTTAGGGTATCGCGAGTGAACGTTGCTGGCGCCAGATAAAGGAAATAGACGAACCACTGTGCGATTATCGAAACGAGGCAATAATTAATTCCGTACGATCTGGCCCGACTTTCGCCTCTGCATTCGACGCATGGTTCTGCTGACGTTTCAGCTTCGTCGCGTTGTAAACGCGACTTTTACGGCTGACATCGAGCACTATGCTCTCTGCCTTTATCAACGAACGTGCCTCTTTTTTCTGCCGATATTGCTGAACGTCGCTCGCTCCTTGCTGCCTTGGTTTATTCTCGTAGTAATGCTGGACTTGAGAACACACAATGGATCCGTTGGTGTTTTTCCACTTTGGTTAGACGTTCACACGTTTATTTATTACTTTGTTTTGCGGAAGAGTGCAGCGGTTATGGAACTGTTGGAGGAACTATCGAAGTCGGACGCAATAGTACCACCTAGTTTAATATGTTGAATAGCTACACCGAGCGCAACATCACCAGTATAAATACTGGATTATTCATGTCTCGATCATCAATATTTCAAGCACGAATGCCAGTAGTGATTTCCATACTAAAATATCCTCCCTACAAGTTCGAAGAACGAAATGCTATTTTCTTTCTCTGCAAGATCAAGATTACAGTCCCCACACTTAGGAAGTCGAAAAGAGTGCGCTCGGTTTAATTAAAACTTTTGGAAGTTCTCTTGCGTTTCGCTTCAAGAAATTCGTTTAGAAGTAGTGTTTCCCTGATGTTGGTTAGATTTTGTTTTTAAAGGATGTTGCGCGTAAGTATGATGTTTGAGGGTATGTTTCTTGAAGAAATTAATATTTCGATTGCTTTCAAGCCAGAAGGAGAGATCTCTCGAGCCCCACTTAAGAGTTCCCGGTTTAAAGTGCACTCGAGTCATCCGGGACGCATGCAGTCTGAGAAACGCTTCTTTTGCCGGTGTCTCCGCGATTGGATCCAGACACGCGGTCGTTTCGAAGCCACGGGAAGGGAAATAAAAATCTATTGTGCGGATCGGCCGCCTCATTGTCTTTTATTCTTGTGTCTGCGCTTTGTTTCGCGGCCGCCGCGTTCTCATCTCGTTCCTGCGATGCTGGGTCACGTTTTGGGACCATTGTTGGCTTTTTTGACTCCTCCTCCCATCCAAGAACAAATCCAGCAACCACGCTTTTATATTTCGAAATCTGCACTCAATTGAAACAATTTAAAGACCGCAGATTTTTATACAGAGAACTTGGCGTATTAAATGTAAGATATTAAATACAACAAATCTTATTTAAATTTGTGGCAATACAATTTGTTCATGGAGATGGCTTTGAACATCTAGAAAACCGCTACGCTCGTTCCGAAGCAGCTCCGATATTCGGCAATTTTAAGGACATAAAGACCGTGTTATGCACGCGACGGAGAACCCAGCTCCCCCATGCTCACGACAGACGCCTTCCCGGTAAAATTTCTGTTTCCCCTACAAAATTTTATGGACGATCATGTTAGACAGTTCATAAGAGAACATCGTGTACACACTGAGCCGGCCTGTGCAGTAAACGCATCGAGAGCGTCCCTCGCGTTCTTGAGGAACGCGCGGCGCGTAGAAATAAAAGTGTCGGTCGGAGCGCGCGTTTCACAATTTTACGAGGCGCGGCACGAAAGTTTCTTTATTTGCAACGGCTCATATTCCCCGAGGTAATGCTTGAAAAGCTCGCCGGTGAAAGAACCGCTTTCCAAACGCGTCGAATCCCGTAGAATCGTCGAGAGAACACGTCGTTTTCGACGAATCGACGAGCGATTCAGGCTTGTTCGAAAACTGTACGAGAACTTCGCATGTGTGACCAGTCATCGATGAGGCACAATGCTTGCTCAAGCAGCGTGTAATTAAATTCGAGACACTCGACACACCTGGACTGACGTTTATCAGAAGCGTTCGGAGTATATAATGATTCCGAGAGGAATAAAGGATGATGGTGTCGATATATAAAATAAATGTACCGTACAGGACGAAAAATGATGATAATTCTATTCAAATAATATCATTCACCTTGCTTAAAAATAAATCGTGGCTGCGGACTTGTTCCGCCTCGAAACTGAAAAATGTGCGAAATTGGCAGATGAGTGTGAAATGAAATGTCCGTTGCTCGTCTAGCGGTACTCGGTCCAATTAATTACAGTCTCTCACAGAGAGCTAGAGTCCCAAAGTGTTCGCACAGCACTGTGTCGTTAGAACAAGATTCACGAGCGGTCATCGTCGATTCGATCCTCGTTAGAAGCTCCGACGGAGGAGTCCCGTTTCACTTTTTATCCCGGGCGGATCTGCTTTCGTTCTCCGTAACGTGGGGTTTTTGTCGGCCGCGGAGAGCCGTCGATTCGTTCGTTTTCTGGCGTTGATTGCCTTATAACGGTGGCCAAGGTGTGGAACGGGCCTCGTGCCCGACACGTAAGATCGTAGGGTTACGAGGGAAAGTTGCACGCATCACCTACGTGCGCTGGCTTCGCGCATTCTAGCTCTCAAAGTGAAAGACGTCGGCATTAAAAACGCAGAAAGAGCGTCTAAAGCGAAGCGATCACCGATAAACCACGAATAAAAAAGAATAAATACATCAAACTCTACCAAACAATTAACTCCTAAACGTGCTGGTCAGTTTTGAAAACAAACCGGAACCAGGATCATTTGTAAACGAGGATTGCGGTCCCACAAAATCCGCAGCCCATTAAGCGTCAATATCTTCATATTACAATCTTGCCGGGCGCAAGGGTCGATTAAAACGTAGCGAGGCGTAAAGGAGCAAGTATATACGTTCACAGAGAATCGTATCACGGATCTAACCGCACGGCAGGCAGCGTTCGTGTTATGTAAATCAGAAGGTGGGTCCGTCGTCGCTCGGGGGTCCATCGTTTGCTTTTCGTTGAACGTCCAGCTGAAATTCTGGCGTCCAGGATGCTTTTGTCGGTCGCCCCACGGTATCTGCCGTCGAATCTCGCGTTGTCTGGCATCGCGGGATAAAACAGACACATACATAGACCCCCATATGCAGGTACGAATATACAGACAGACAGAGAGGCTCGTGCACGGACGAGAAGGGGACGCGAGCACACCGGAGTCTCTCGGCTCTAGTAAAAGGAGGTGTGGTTACGGTCGGAGCTGGTCGACCTCGTTTAGGACCGGTAAAGGTATAACACGATAGCAGGCTCGGTCTCTGGCTCGCTGACTCGGGAACCAGTACAAATCGAGCGTGGCTGTCTCACCTTGTTTCCAACCTTTGCATAAAATGAATTTTACACGCCGCTTCTCTCCTCTCGCGTCGTAATTTCCTACGTCGCAAAAACGTGACCGACGAAATTCGTCGGAAATCGCGTTAAATGGACCTCGCGCGGAGCGTTCACGCGGGGAATCGTTGCGACAGGTGTTCCCGGGATGATAATGTTTCTTCCGAGTCAAAGAGCTCCGAGTTCTTCCAGTTTTATGCCGGTTTTGCTAAAAAAAATGCGTCGGAATGGTGAACCGAGCAGGATTATGAACGACCGAAAGCGAAGAGATTGTATCTCAATTGGTACCGAGGATTTTGAGAGAGTACAATGGAGCATGACAGAGGACACTTCCGGGAAAGGACACTCCGAGAAAGAACACTGTCCAGATTAATTACAGTGTAAGTCGAAACGAGCAATATTAGTTTTGATATACTTCTTTTTTCTGACTCTAAAAACCGTACCACGAGGGCGTTGAAACGTGGACATGCGCGTTTCATCGCGAGAGCATGATAAGATTTAGATCTTGCGTGATCGTGAGAAACGTTCGATGCGTCGATGGACTGTACCACAGCAGAACTATACTCGCTTCACGAACCAGGGTCCTCGGAAAGCGGCGACCTTCGGCGCGTAATTGACTGACATTTCGCGCGATTGGATGGATTCATTTGCATAGCAGGAAACAGACCGGGTGCCGCCTCGATTTCCACGTAGTCGGGTTCAGGAGCTGCCGTAACGTTCTCGGCTTGATACAGTTCCCGACCCTGCTGAAAGTTTGATTGGCGCGGAGGAGATCTCTAATTCCGTGCCCTCTTAACGGGATGGAAGCGATCTCTCTCTCTCTCGCGCGCGATTCTCTCTCGCGATCCATCTCCGTTTCCCGTTCTTCTTCTGTCACGCGGAGCCCGCTGAAAGATCGGAGAACAGGAATTCATGTTTGTCTTTGCGGCACGATTAACGCGTCCCCGGAGACAGAGACACCGCGCGCTCGCTGCCGTTCTCTTAATCCCCGAGGAGATTAACATTGACTCCACCGAACAAGAACCACGGAAATGACGACGCCGCATCCCGCGACGATGAATGCGTCCCGGAGAACCTGGTGCGCTCTCAGCATTCTCGGCGAAACGGTTCTTTCAATTTCACGCGCGATTTTTCTCCGTGCCGCGACGCAAATCGAAAATCGTCGCGAGATTGCGTTGCTTAAGCCTCCATTCGAAAATAATTTTTGGAATTTGGACACGGCAGATGTTGTACACTAAATACAAATTAATAATTCGACATCGCGATATATTGTATACACAACTAATTGTTAAAATTATGGTGATGTTTTTATGAGAAGTGCTCGATGTAAATTGTTGAAAATCAACGATTTTCTGGGAATTTATTTTAAGGAGTTTATCGAATCTGTTTTTGAAGCTATAGTCGTCTTCGATCAAAACCGTCGGGACGAAAACGTTCCGGCGCAGGCCTGCAGATTTGCGATACCTTCGCGGTTGATTTCCCGCGCCTCTCGGTCCCCGGATAACAGTTGCATAATCCCGCGACGAGGTTGTGACCGTTCAGCTTCGGGGTACGCCTCGTAATCGCGCGACAGCAAAAATCACACCGGTTGCTCAAGTTTCCGCGTGGTACCAACCACGCTCAGCTTCGGAAACTCGGAGGCGGACGATTTAACAGGTTTATGTAAGAGGCGGCAGCGACTGTGCCGCTCGATCGCTTTAGAAGGTCGAAGAGAGTGAATGACGATGCCTCGGTAGTTGTTTTGTGACCGGGGATGGAAGCTGAGGACTTTTTGTTGTTATAGATCCCGTCGGTCCAGAAGAAGTTAGAAAATATGACGGGTTACTCTCTCGAAAGCGCTAGACCTAATTTAATAGGTCGAAGAGATCGAGTGCTGATGCTTCGATAGTTGCTTATCTGATGAAATGACACGAACGTATTTGGAATCAGGTTACTTTTCTTTCCTACAGATCCCCGAGGTTCAAACTATTCCCAATTTCAAGAGGAGCTCGATGAAACCGGAGTCCGTGTAATTTAAACGTAGTTACTCTGGAAGTACGAAATCCATCAAGAAACAGAACAACGCTCCACAAATTCTCCTAATGTCTATGGTTATCTACGATATTGTGGCTCGTGGGAACTCGGTTTGTTTTAGTCTTCTCCGTTGATTGTTCAAGTCGGAATTTCTTCGAATGGGAAACAGGTGGGCCACGGAGAAGCGTGTCTTCTTGGATCCACAGACGTAACGTGAAAAGTTAAATTGAACTTGTCCATGGTGGAAACGTTGGGGCACCTATTTTGTCGCGGCAAGATTCAACGTCGAGAGCGTCGCGCAATCAAGATACGTGACTGAAATTACCGGTTACGGAAAACTGTAAACGGTTTAACAACGGTTTCTAACGCGTGCATTACTGTTAGACAGGCGTCAGAGAAAATAGTAGGATTCCGAGAGACACCGGCAATTACCACGCTGAAAAAGAAACGACTTCCCTCTGCCGCCTGTAGCCGGATCAACCCGAGACGACGACCTCCTGTCGATCCTCGATCCCTGATCCTCAGAGCCAATCTATTTCTCGTGGCAATTTGTCCGGCGATCTTTCCCAACTCTCGACGAGTCTTGGAAACTTTCCTGGAAAAATCGTGAAGATATTGTTCCGGATCCTGTTTTATTTATCTGTGTGCTCCTAACGGGGCCAGCAAAAAATCGCATATTAATCAGCAATTGCAGCGAACTTTTAAAGGAAGAAATAATGTCTAGAGAAGTCTAGAAGTCTAGAGTCTAGAGTCTAGACTGGCAAAAAGGTTAATAAAGATTGCTTCCGATCGATGGCAGCGTCGGAAACTAGCGCAAAGTACAATAAATAAAATTATCGGCCAGTGCGAACGTCCAGGCCCGTGTATCTCGGCATGCGATACACCTGATAAACGGCGGCAATTTTTCACGCGACTCTTTAGAGGCAGTAAAGTGAGGTCGCGTCGATCCGCTGCCTGCGTACACGCGGTAGATTTCGATAAATATTTTTTACGAGGGCGACTCGTAATTTACGAGGATGAAGAGAGGGAGAGAGGGCCCCATTGGTCGCAGGACGTTCATGAGACTTTCGGTGCAGCACCCTCAAGTGTAATTTCGTTTTAACGAGGATTTATGCCCGCAGCTTTAAGCAATATTAGAGCACGTCCCGACCATGGCCCTTTGTTTCTACAAATTATATAAAACTCCTTCCGCTCCATGACAAGGTCACCCTCCATTTCACTGTAATCCCCTCGACGAATAATTATCTTTCCCTCCCCCCCCCCCTCTCTTTTTCACTCCTACTGCCCTCCTTTCACACTATAATTGCTTCTTTGTATGCAAAAACCGACCCGGGAAACAGCATTAACCGTACAAATCTCATTTCCCCGGTTGTCACAAATCTTCTAGCTCTGCGATAATCGTGTGCATGCTTCGGCGACTACGGAATTATCTGAGATATCAGGAGGTTTCATTTTCAATCTATGAGAACTATTAAGAGAGAAAAGAAATTTGGTAATCGGCTACAGACCTCTAAAAAGTATATACCACACCATAGTAACCGTAGAAGAGGATTAAAGAAATTGTTTCTTAATTTTCTCGGTCAGAAATTACAGCTTAGTGGAATCTGTTTTCACTCGGGTTTTATAATTACCGTGGAATTTTTACCAGGACTAATAAGAGGCAGTTGAAACTTAAATTGGCAAAAAACGAAATACTCCGAGAGGATTACTACCTCCATCACCGTTATTATTCTTCAAAGAAAGGTATTGTTCCCGTATTTATATTACAATTCTCATTTCAATCAACTTTATGCAACAAGCATTTGTACACGTATTATTTAATTTCCTGAAACTTGTTTCTGTTTACTGTCATTCCATGTCGAGTCCACTGCTGTATGAATAATTTTCTTCACAATGCAACCGCTTGTACGTTTAATCAACATAACGGTCGAATACTTTCTCCGCGCGACATTAATTAAAATATCCTTGACCAAGTATTGTAGACAAACAGCGTCCGAGTAAGACAGTTTCTGCTTGTTTCCATCAGCCAGGGCTGATAGAATAAATTAATTAAATTAATTAGATTAATTACGACTACTTACCGCGCAGAGTCGAGATCCACGGGAGACCCTCCTGTCCGAGTTATTATACTCCTCCCATGCCGCCGGGGCGAATTTCGCGCAATAATTACATTATTCTCGTTGCAACTTTAATGGTAAACACGTTGCGACCGTGTCGAACTGTCGTAATTAGAAAGCGATGTCATTCCATCAAATGAAGGCGTCGCGTCGCGACGTTCGTTGACGACGTGATTCGCCGAATAAATTCCGATCCCCACCATTTCGTTGCTTAATTGTTGTTTCGGGTGGGGATAGTCCGAGGATTTCGCGAGCCGATTGGACAGGTATTCCCCGCAATTACCGGCGAAAACAGCCGAGCCCCGCGCTAATCGAGAAAATAATTACGCGGGCCGGAGGGACGCGTGAGAAATTGCAATTGTACTTTTCGCGCAGGGAGCGCCGCGACACGCCGGCACAATTTTGTTATTGCTTTTTTCCGGCCCGTTCCCGCCTGCTCATTTCTAGCCGTCTCGCTTTCACAGCGGAATCAATTTTTCAAACGACCGACCCTCCGCCCGTGTTTTATCTGCTATCGCAACTTCACGACGAGCTGCGTTTATCGGACCCGCCGCGCCGCTGCCGTTTCGGTCCGCGAAATGCTCCGCTTTGTCCTCGAACACCGTACTTGCTACGTGTTCCTAGCTACGAGAACTGACTTAGATATCGCTGGAGCAGGGAAACTCCTTTGTTACCGAATATATTCCGGGTCCCTTCCATTGTTTGGCGAAAATGGTCGGTGCATTCCAGAGCATTTTTAGGGATTCTTTGTTGCTCGAAGAACGAGAGACTTTATTAAGCAGCATGGAAGCTATAGAAATTGAACAATATAGCTTAAATATGTATATATATATATATATATATATATAGAAAATGTAAAGTTTCATAAAATTCCCAAATTCTACCATCTCAACAGAACGAGGAACGGGAACCACCTGTAATTAATATTTTTAACCAAGCATTCTCGTTGGGTGAATAATTTCTATAATTTTGAAGCTAACGATATAAAAAAATTCACAAGTCTGGTCCAGATATATCCAAATATATCTATAAATTTTCATAAAAATAAATTCTCGTAGCCCGTCGTCATAAGGAACGAATGCGTAGACTTTGAATCGCATTTACCTTAAAAGGTTGCATCCTTCACTGTTCAATATTAAAGAACCGCAGTCAAGCATCTTCTGTGGCGAGCTCTAATTACCCTGAATGAAAAGAATGTTCGATACTGGATTCCCAATTACGGGTTTCGCTTCGTTTGATGGCAGCCGTTCTGCGCGGTAACTAACGAAAGTCAAACTGAACAGCGTGGGTCCTTCGCCACGCGAATTCCAGTCGCGGAATCCTCTTACGCGCTTCTTCCCCC
>CM052201.1:10088707-10167668 GCA_028455805.1 Lasioglossum figueresi | reverse complement strand
CCCGACTACTTATCTGCCTTAAGCATCGTGTATCGCAACGGTGGCCCCGGTGCCAACATTTTCCTTGAAACGAGCCAGCTGCAGAATGATCGTGGCCGCTCGTTTACGCGGCTCTCCGCATGCTCGCTGAAAGTCTGAGAGCCAACAAAGGGCGCTGGCAATCCGCGAAACTGTCACCTCGCACGTTCCATCGCCCGGAGCCGCGCATAAATTTGCACTGTCACAGATAGCGACCCAAACGACTGTAATCCATGAAACGTCCTGTACACAACGTCCTGCCGTCGCGCCGGGACAATCCTTCCTTCGAGCACCGCTGGAAATCGTTCGATTTCCCCCTTCTTTAACTGTACCATAGCCTGTTGAATGCGCCCCATAAATCCTGTGGACAGTAATACGGCCTTGCTTATTGCAAATTAAACTTTAGCGCTGTCTCTGGAAGATGACACATCGATTTGCTCGTTTAGAAAGTCAATTTAAAATAACCAAACTGGAAAGATAGTAAAATTTAATAACTGCTGTGAAACGATGAAGATGTGAGAAATTAAAGGATTTTCGTTATAAAAGAAAAGTATGCAAACAATTTCTCGTAGATTCGTCTGCTTCGTCGCCTGGATTTTAACTAAAAACGGGTAACGTATCCGTAATTAATCGACGGCTGATTCATCGGCTCGCGACGAAAATTCCGTTCGTTTGCGCGTTTGAATTTCATTCGGGACCCGGGCTCGGACAAATGAAAGGCAATTGATCGCCGACACGAATTGCTCGTTTGCCTGTAATCCCGTTTCGCGGCTGTTCTTTCGATATTGTGAACGCTCGATGGAAAAACGGGAAAATCTGTGCACCCTTTGTCCGAGGGCCTACATTATCCGCCGTCTTTTCAGTCTCGTGCAAACGGATCGATTGGTGGACTTGGGAGATTGGTATTTAATGCTGCTATTAATTGAGCACTCAAGTGTGCCAAGGTTTCGTGGTTTCATTCAACAAAAGCGAGTTTGGCCCGGAGGTATTTTGTCGCCGAAAATGGCGAATTCGTTCGTTCACTCGAAAAGACGATCTTTTATTTATCCAAATTATATCTCAAACGAATTCGAATAGAAAGCTATCCAATTAAAATTATTTTGTGAATTTTTGGCATCGTAGAACTGACTAAGAAACGTTTGTGCGCTCCGAGGTTAAGATAAAAACAGGTTTTAGCTGCACCCTGGATTCTGGTGTTCTTGTTCTTCATTTTCTGAGTTAACGGTGTGTGTAAGAAAGATGTGTAACAGTAATAATATAGTTTAAGACTGTACGATCGTCTAGAATCAGGCTGAAGTAAACACGGATAAAGTACAGGGACGAATGAAACCTGGACAAACCGAAATTCCAATATTTATGGGATCCCGTTCCCTTCGGTTGCGGAAAAAGCGAGCTTACGAAGTTATTCCAACGACCGCAGCCCGGACATTATACCCCATAATGACGATTTCAATATTTAATTACAAACCAGGTGGAGCGTCGATTTCAGTATTTGATTATAAAATAATCAGGTTACCGATTCCGATATTCAATCGGAGAATAAACCCGCGGATAATTCCGGCATAATGGGCCCTGGGGAATGATCGATGGTATTGCCTTCCGCGGATAAACCCCGTTTTAATAAGAACCCGGCCTTTTTTTCGACGGCGGGATTCGGCGAAATAAATCACCGTTGATCCTTCGGTACTTGTGGAAGAGAGACACGATAAATCCGCGGACCGGCGAAGATCACGGGATCTCTCGCGGCGGATCTGAAATGGCTAATAAGTTTCCGAGCGAGGCAGTTCGTTCGCGAGAAACCGCACTATCTTCTTGGTTAAATCAGCCTGGATGCCAGGAGCCGGCGTCCCCAGACTCTCTCGAAACAGATTCTCTCTTTCCACGAGCCTCTGTTGGCTCCCAGTGTTCCGACTTCCCAGACGACCATGCCCTTCGGAGACCTTAATGCCCACAATTGACCGGCAGACCGGCCGCCATCACACAGAGGACACTGCTCTTTCTATGAACCCCGCCGAGTGCTATAATTATTTTTAGGAGCTTGCTTTCTCCAGCTTCGGCCAGTAACCACCAATTTATATACTTTATCGAGTGGATAATCATCCACTTTCTTGCTTATCTTAATATTTATTCCGACGAATATCAACTCCTACGTTTTCTTTCAACACTACAGTAATTTCGGCTTCTTTAGAATCGATAATTTCTTGCAATTTCTCTCAATAATTTTTTTTCACCGGTCTGTTTCGTCACCAAGCCTAAAATGCAACGGGAAGTAATTCTCCATAAAATTGCAAATCATTACCGTTAACCAGCAAACGTTGCAAAGAAATCTTTCTAGTCTAGCAATTGATGAATCATCGATTGCTTATCAGAGTTGTTCAGAATAGTTACCAGGAATGACTCGACAATGCAAGCAACATGTAATTCTCCATTAATCCAAGTTTCTCAAACTGCGACGATGTCCACGGTCTCTCGGCGTTGTTACATGCAACTTGCACCGAGTGAGTCAGCGTTTAAAGTGGGCCATTGACCCAGTAGACGGAGAGCTCAGGGAACTTTTTCGACACCCTGTATTTGCTTCTGCGAACAATTCCGCTCCCTCTTGTCCCTTCGTTGCTGCGCGTGAAGGTGCGTGTCCACTTGAGAGCGAAACTGTTCAGAATTGTTCTAGAGAGTATTTCTCAAGAGTGGATATCGCCGACTATGGAAATGCGACGATTTTCTAGCTTGCGAGAGCGCGCACGTAACAAAATGATAGTTGAACAACTGAGAACCGATCATCGTCAAAGGGTTGATCCATACATTTCAGCCATTAAAGTCTCGCTTCATCCTCAACTTCAAAGAAAAGGGAAACTTTTAGAAACTAACAACAAGAGAAATTGCTTGGAGTAGGAACTCAATTTTTTACCATTTTTAGATTTCTATCAGATAATAAACTCTACCTGTTACCGCGGTGTAAAAAGTTTCGAAGAAACTCTAAAATGGATACAATGTTGAAAGAATGCAATAACGCAGTCCGATGATCAACTGTCGAGAGAAACTCACAAATGAACAAACGCCTTAAGGCTCTTAGGCGCGCACGGCTCGTCCACCCAACAATACATAATTTGTTTTGTCCCGCCGCACCGGGATTTATTGTCGTGAGAAGAGGAACCGGATACGCGTCGATCGATGTATCTCTGGTATATATGTATATACATACCTGTTTCCTAGAGCATCTTTCGCCGAGCATGAATATTTACGACGCCTTGAGATGGTCAGGATTAATCCTAATTCATGTATACCGCAAATACAATATGCACCCGCGCCGCTGACGCCGCAATTTGCATAAAAGTTAATTCGATGCAAATCCTTGCAAATCTCGATGTCGAATTTAATACGTTAATACCTGGTGCATGCCAAATCCGCGCCCAGGATCCCTCATATGAATTAATAAATGACAAATGAATCAAATAACAATAAATCTCTCTATTGTTATTTTCATTGTCGAATTCCGGTGACCACGTAACAAATTTCGTTCGAATATTTTCGGCCAGGGGTAGCAGTGTATTTTATGTAATAAATTTCTAAGTACGTCTAAATCTTCTTCCTGGATCTGAGTATTGTTTTCGCGCGTGGTGATTGCATCGCGCTTTTCCAGCCGGCGAAAGTGTTTCAGAAGCGGAAAGTGCATCGAGGCAGGTCCGCGGTTCGGAACAATACAGCGCGTCAATCGAGTTCGTTTCCTTGGGTGGCTCGGCCCGGCCCGGCAAGCATCGCGTCACCTTTGTGGAATGCTTCGGCAAGGTCTGGCTTTCCGACTTTTACTCCTCGCGACGAAAGGAGGAAGGCAACGCTCGCTGACGTCTGCGGGGGCGGCAGCGGCGCGACGGCGCGCGGCGTCGCTCAACATCAAAGAGTCTGGCTCGGTAAATCATGCCCGACCAATGTACGGAAGCGTGAAGTTTTACAAACGAAAGATAGGAGCTCTGTGTCTGGGGCTTCGTGCGCATCCGACAAGCGATGCACACCTCCCCTGCACGACACGTTCCTCTCATCCACCACGCGACACGCGTGCAATTTGTATTTGCCGCGAACCGCGTGAATGGATCTGCCAACGTTGCAGATGCTTCGAACACCGGGACCGTTGAACTGTGGGTTTTCTTGATTGTGATAAATTGTGCTGCCACTGTGTCTAACGTGCCGGCCTGTCTGTAATTAAAAACGGACCCGTGAGTAATTGTTCCGGAGCTCTGGGGAATTCTCATTCGCCTATGTCGTAATGTTGCAGCCGATGTCGGGAAATAGACGATTCATTCGATCAGCCGATTTGTTATAAACATGTACGGAACCGCTTAGCTGTGTAAGTCGATTTCATGATGTAACCAACAAAATTAGTATCAATTAGCAAACAATTCACAGTGTCGTAAAACGGAGCGCAACCAGGTCGACAAACTATCAAAAATTGCAGCAAAACACTCCAGTCCTGCTGTTCTGGACGTCAAAGTGGCCCTAAAGCTACGCAACCGGTCTCTCACGCTCATTTAGTCCAGAATTTAAATTAGCCCCATCGTTACGCAACCAGATCGCTTAACACCGAAAAAGGTACACGAACAGAATCCGGTCCTGCTCGTCTGAAGTCAAGTAAAAAAATAAAAAAGTCTTTTAAAGGTAAAAAAGAGCACTAAAACAGCGGAATTTCAACTAACCCAATTTTGATGCAAATACATTTCTTCATCCCAAAAATAAGAAAAAAAAACAGCGAAATAATGGAATGCTAGTGTCGGTCTAAAAGTCCAAGAAGTCCGAAATATATGCATCAAAATTGCAATTTAGCAAGTAGATCCTCTAAAACAGCCTCAGCTGGTAGAAACCCGGGACTACCTCAAGCTTGACACAATCGGATCGTCTAACAATCAAACAAGCGACAATATGACAATCTACTTGGATCCATTCGGAAGTAAATTCACCCCAAAAGCCACGAAGTTGGTCCATCATCGAAGAAAGGCCGATCTTGGTTGCCTGCTGCGCAATCCTCGATCGTTTTGTATGCAAATTCGAATACCTATGCAGCCCGGTTGTATCTGGCCGGGGTTGCTAAATTCATCGGCAACCTGGCAGCGTGCGGATTTCATCAGTGACGTATAGAATCTCCATCGATCTCTCTCGCGCGCTCCCTCTATCAACAGATACACCGTGGCTGGAAAAGCGAAGAACTCGTTCCGTTGCAGATCGCTTCAAAGCAAATTTGCCTGTTCATGCATAATAGATAAATCCGGACGCACGACGAGGGACGTTTTGTTTGCAAATGGCATCGAGACACGCGCACTTGGCTCTGTGGCAATGAACCAGAGAGACACACACAGCGGCGCGACGGCGCAAGTAGCGCGCCAAGAATTTCAAATGTTTTCGGCTCGACGAAGGTCGACGACCCTCGAGGATCGATTCTCGAACCTGTTTATCGTGGGGCCTCGTTACGACGGCTGGGCCGAAACACGCCGGCTTTGAAATTCTTTTATCTGGAACCGGCTAGCCGAAACCTCGCCTCTAACTTTCTCCTGTTTCGTTGCGTTTCTGTTCCTAGCGGAACGGCCTTCGGGATAAACGCCTCCATGATTGAGATGAGAGCATCTCCGAATTTCAATCTTCCTCGTCGTCGCACGGGAAATTAGCCCGCAATTAGAGACGCCAGTGAAAGTGGACAGTCGTCCTGCGACTGTTCCCGAGTCTCCGGTGAACCACCTGTAACCGTGTGTTTAACTGTCGTTAACAACGTGTTTGCCTCCGTTGACTGCGATGTAACTGCCGCTTGCACTTGCTCCTCGCAAAAATCTCGGCGTGGGATGCAGTTTGTAAGATGGCAAAATAATTCGGTAAGCTTTTTATTGCTTACCGTGAGACTTCTAGTTAGCGGAATTCATCCACCCTCTATCCTTTCCACCGCAAACACTTAGCTGCGCCATATGCGCCAAAAACTGCATTAGTACAACAACATTGACGTTCCCGACGCCAGCAAACACCGTTGCGGCTAACTCCACTCAATTTCGCTGTAAAATTGAGTTTACCAGCCGCAGCAAAAGCGAATTACCATAAACCGCAGAAACTTCAGCCCACTAACTCTGTACGACGAGCCTCCCTCTCCAACCCAGCTCCCAAATGATTTTTCATCGTTCTTCTAAATCTTCAATTCGGGAACAAATTTATCATTCCCATCGAGCATGGACGTAGCAAATCGTCGAGGAATGTCCAAAGTCAAACGCATCGGTGAACGCAGCTGGAGCCTCGATCTTGAACCTGATACCTCGAGATGCAACGCGTGTGCATACAGTCGGGCGCACGCGGCTGTCCGAATGCACGCGTCATTAAATCGCGTGCAATCGACAGGTAGCAAGGCTGCACCGGCGATCCAACAGCAGTGTCGATCGTTACGATGATTATGGCTGCGAGAGGCCTGTCATCGCCCAGTGGAGATGCGTCTCGAGAACTTCTTCTTCTGCTGCACGCAACAAAATGCACCTTTCCTGGAACAGATTAAACGACTTTACCGCTTTGCGAACGGGACCCGACGTCGCTCGAGCGATCCTCCGATAAATGATCGTCACTGGAGCGTACCACGTTTCGCGTTGTCAGGTTTGTTACCCCATAAAGCGTCGAAGTTTCAGCTTTCCTGCACGCTGACGCTCCAGAGCGTTTGATTTGTTTGAGCCCGCTCTATGGAGCTTGGGTTTGGCTAGAAGCGGCACTAAAAGTGTTAATTTAGGAGCCAAATAATGCAAATCTCATTCGTATGCCTAATAATAATTATTATACTGTACATCTTCACGCGTCTATAGCTTAACGAAGCCCCACAATAGAAACCAGCTATAATGAATTTGGCGCCTACATCTGATACGTTTCAATCCAAAATAATTGGAAGTATAACATGAGATCGCGCGATGGAGATTAATAGGCTAGCTTTTCTTCGAAGGAAGAACACGAGACCCGTATAAAACGGCGCGGGCCGTTTAAATTGTTTCGAGGCAAATAGAGAGGATCGTGCGACGATTGCGAGGCACTCGGCTGTTTACAGTCGCGTCCAATAAAAAATCGGGGACCACTCAATTTTACACGTTGTTCCGGAAAAGTCGTTGGCGCGAATCGACGCGAGCACCGAGCCCCCGGTCGTTAAATCAACGTAACACGGCGTTCGCACGAGCAATCTGCTCTCGGAGCACCGTCGATGAAGATATTTCGAAGGATCTGTCTATGCTGGAACCTCTGGAAATGCTACAGTTGGCACCGATTGGTCCCAGACAAAACCTCCGTAGTGAAGAAAAGGATTGAGCTTTTAAGAATGTGCAGTTTAGTGTATAACTTCCGTAGTTAGTCTCGGACCGGATAGGTGCCCGCGGAATCGTCAGAAACGAGATTCCAGCTCGCGCGAGGATGGAACGCGGGGGATGTAACGGATCATCGAGATTGGAAACGGTACTTTATTCCCGGCCGGCGTGTTTGCAGCTCTCGCGCATGTTAATGCGCCACCGCAGTGTCACTACGGTTCTTTGTCCTTGGCAATGCCCGGCCGAGTGGTCTCAACTAGACTGACAGTGCTCGTCCTTCGTCCTTTGGGCATTAGACCGACGTAACCTGTTTATGGAATTCTGGTTTTCACTTGCCCGGAACCCGTCCTGCGTCACCTGCCTTCGCAGGTTGCACTCCGCTCGGGATTACCTGTTGTCGATCAGCGAGCAGCTGCAGTTTGGCACTCTAGAAAGATTAATCCATGGCGCTCGAGTGGCGACTGGTATCCAAAGTTGCGGAAACATAGATTCGCACACTATAGATCACTTGGACGTTCAAAATTGATTCGGAATGGTTACCGTTCACGTCGCCAGTCTAAAGCTTCGAACTCGTTGTTCCAAAGAATGACAATGCTAGCAGATGTAACAGGTTTCGAATGGTTCCGCGTACGCGGCTGGTTTCCAGGGATATGACGCAACGTGTCGGCAAGTTCCAGCGCCACAAGAGCCGTCCTTGATGTCTTTTTCTGGCGTCAAAGTCGTCCCGGTGCACCGGGTTTATTAGAGCAGCATAGGTAACAAGCGCCGCTTCCGGAATAGGGTTACGATGATCGTGCCGGGAGAAAACGGCGCGGATTCGCTGTGGACCGGTTCTGCAGAATGATCCGGACGAGTCCCGGTCGGTTTTTTTCGCTGTAACGGGAGCACGGAGACTCGGGCACCGGTGTCTTTGCGTCCCGCGGCGGAAATGAAGCGATTAATCAGCCAGGGCGAATCCGTTTTCAGAGATCGGGAGAAGAAAAAAATGTGGGAAGGCGTTTAATCAATGTTTAAGCTGGTTGGGGGGGACAGACGACGCCATTTCTCTCAGCGACCAGGAAACGCGGAGTCGCGAAACTTTCATTTAACTGGCAAATAAATCTATTCGCTGTTTCCTCGCTGATGTTCCGTCTCGTTTCCGGCAACCATTCGTTAAGTCGCCTTGCACTTTCGTGGAATCATGATAGATCTTTGGTTTAACTCTTAACAATTTATTTAAAACAATAGATTGGTTCGATTTTGATGTACGCGCGTTATGACTGAAAAAATAATTAGCAGTACGAGGGCTTAACACCATTCGTTACCACGTTCGTTTTCGTTTCTTGACTTCCTGGTGCAACCGGAAGTCTTCCGGAGGTCTTCTCTTCTTGGAGAACAGGTTCTGGAGGAGATCGAAGAAGAGCAATGGTTCTGAGACGTTTTCTCCTGGAGATCGTGCGACGATGATTTCGCGAGAGCGAACGTATCGTTGGTTAATGTCGGGGGTCGGCTGATACCACGCCGGATAAAAGCGAGACCGGAAGCCAGGCAATTATTCAGTCGAGCGGACCGCTTGGGTCAATTGTCCTGATTGCGTTCACGGTGGCCGCCGCCGACAGGAAAGCTGCCTCTGCTGGATTAACCTTTTCGATGGAACGGAATCCTGCACGGCACCGAGCCGGTTAAATGTCTCAGAATTGAGCGCAATTGCCCTGGTACCGGCCACGTACGCCGCGATGTATTTCGCCCGTTGTATACTGTGTTACCGCGGATCTCTCCAATAATTGCTGTCTGGCTGCGCATCTTCTTCCGAAATGCAATTTCCGTAATCCGATCATTGAAATTTGAAAGTTTCTTCATCCGAAAACAGAAATGGTGTTGGAAGATTAATTTCGTTCAAAGAACGCTCAACAAAAACTCTATGCATTATTTGCCTTCCGTCGAAAGATTTTCTATTTCTCGCGGAAGCAGCGTCGATATTTATTATCGTTTCGCTGTTGTCAGGTTCTGGGTAGTAAATTTTCGGCGTAGAACGGCTAACGCTGCCAAATGGGACTTCCTCCGGTGTTCGCTCGCGGGATGGCCCCTCATTTTCCGGCGATCCCGTGCGGGAGCAGACGTCTCCGGGGCGTGGAAAACTTTCGAGGCGCGAACTTTCGCGACGGAATAAAAATCGCGGAAAGTTTCCGCGAACACGTGGACCGCTCGCGGGGGGGGGGGGATTCCGTGACTTTCGGCCGTCTTCTATCCTGCCGGGAGAATATTCCAGAACGTGACCGAACGGTGTCCACGGGTGGGAATTTTTTCAAACCTAACCGACCGTGATACCTTGCCCGGAGAACGCTCGTATTTTTCCCCGTTGGAATGGTAAACTACCTTCTGCCGGAGCTTGCTGTTTCTGGACCTTTGATAAAAGAGTCCTATCAACCTGGAGAAAAATAAAACGTTTGTCGTTTATGCTGCCACAATGCGCGTCTTTCATTATAAATGTAACTATGGTATATCATATTGGAAATAGGTGGTTAAATAAGTTAACAATACAAATACCTAATAAACTCTAGTTTATTAAAGTTAGCTAGGAAGGACTTATCGCTATGCTCGCTAGTCAAAGACTGAAAGGAAACCCAAAAGGTTCAGACCGGAAAAGTCCGTTGCCCGCTTGAGATAAGGACCAGGTCTGTATTTTGTCTCTAACCCTGACAGTTAGGTATACAAAACATTTACCGGACCCATGGGTCCGCTGACATGTTTATTGCCTCAGTGATTATCTCACGTAACCAAATCCATTTTTGGCTTTACGAATAGACGCATTGTAACTATGAATCCAACATATTACTCACTGACTTAAAGGTTACCGACTGACCGATTGGTATAGAATCGAAGATAGCAAGGAAATTAAAAGAAAGTGTCTTTTTGTTCTTTAGGAGTGATACAGAATATTTTTATTTTGTATAGTGATCCACGGTTGGCAGTAAGGAAGCCTGTAGAGCTAGTTTCTGTTGTTCGACTCGACCGACACATCTACCTTACCTCCGTCTATGGCAAAGCTATCTCCCCTGACATTTCAGACCGGCTCCTCTGATCTTTCGCCAGCCGACAATCCTCTGGCGAAACGTCTGTTCGAAATTTCATCAATCCCCGTTGTTCGAAATAACGTTAACACGGTGGCTGCTACTTCAATCCTCCCATGCCCCACAATCGAATTTGCGTAACTTAAGAATATAATTATAAAACATCGTTGATATTCGCCTCGTTTTAATTACTGGAAAAAATGTTTTCGAGCTGGTTAGTATTGCTATAACTTTACCGAAGAGACAGGTGCCAGTCGCTATAGCGATCAACGCGATAATCAATGTTTAAACCTCTAAAGTTGTACAAGCACTCTGTTCAATCGCGGCAGCGATGAATGCGATCCCCTGTAAGAAGCTCATAAAATATCACGATTAAACTCATTTCTACAAAACCCTGGAGGCAGTGTAATTTATGCAACTCAGCCCGATCAAACTTTCTTCCAAAGAACAACGATAACAATGAGCCATCGTTTCGACGCTGATTTTATTTGTAGGCTGCGCGTACTTCGTTGAAGTTTACCCTCTCTTCAACTTTTCCAGTGAACATCGGTGAACGATCTTCGAGTCACTTACCACCTCGAGTTTCTAATTATCCTTTTTATCTTGGCCACTAAGTGCATTTCTCTGGATGCACAATTAAATTCAGAATTAAACGAAGAAACGGTTAAAGAAACCACGAACCCAGAAGAAAGAGTGATAAATAATAATAATTTGTTTAATGCTCGCTTTGGGAATAGAGAAGACCCCATCGCTCACCTGCGATCTCCGAAAAAGCATGTTCGAACGGTAAAACGCGAGTCGGCTCGCATGAATCTTCAATTAGCCATCAAGCGAGGGCAGCATAAAGTGAATTAGCAAAAGCTGATTAAGCAAAGGTCAGGCAGCAGAGCCGTTGCGCGATCAAGTAGATTCGCAGTAGGACGTTTAGGGAGCTGCTGGTGCATCGTGTACCTGCGATTACCCGTGGAAATCCCGTTAGAAACTACTTTCGGCTCGCTATCGGTGCACTCTGTAATTCGCTAATTAAACCGAACGACGCAAGTTCGCTGTTGGTGGAGCCGGGGGGTGGGGGCAGTATCTTCGGGGGGTTAGGATAGCACGAGGCTAGAAATCGGAAGTTTGGTCACTCGAGGACACCCTGTATATCTGGAGTAATGTTTCCCGGGAGGATAACCGGCCAGTTGCCGCTGGTACAGCTTGCACATTGCACTTCGTGTTGTTGTGTGTGGGAGGAGTGGTGTTTCTCGTGCGGCGTCGTTGCACACGTGCAGCACGAAAACCGGGCTCCGTTCACCGGACTCCCAGCTCGAAGGAATTGGCCGATTACTATTTCAAACCTCTTTTCCTTTCAGGGTGATGATGTAACGGGACTTTCGCTGTCGCTGCAGTGAAGCAACGATGTCCACACAATGCAACCGCTTCGTGCAGAACGCCTGGAAGAAGGAACTCTGTTCGAACTGCTTCAAACCGAGGGAGGAGCACACGCTGGCAGAGGAGACGCACAAGCTCAGCATCGGCAGGGTCCTCAACTTGAAGACTGATAGCATTAAGATACAGGTAGTCATTGCCGTTCATACCGATCTCGAATATCTTCGGTTAGAGGCTCTTAGATGGGCTGGGCTGCGAGCTGATCGATTGGACGATGGTAATTGGATTATGGTAATTCCGGTTTTTCGAGACATATTGATGATATCTGATCGAAAAGAGTGTTTCTCCTTTAATCTGTCCGATAATGCTACATACATTCCAAGCACGGTCCAAAGACAGTCCCCGAGGATTCGCATCAAGCTTTATCGTCTGGTGCAGCCACGATGCATCCGCTGCACCGGTAATGCAGCTTTGGAACTTCCTCGTGAAAGAATCCCGCATTTCGAAGCGCGGCGATTGCCGAGTGCAGGAAACGAGCGGTCGCAACTTTTCCCGGGCATCTCTGATGATGCTGGATGATTAGAGCCTAATCGAATCGCCGGAACAACACAGAGGCGGCCGGGAGATCGGACCGCTAATTGGCAATGATCTCCGGAACGCGTGGAAAAACCAGCTCTGGAACGAGCGTAATCGCGGGCTGAGAAACTGGGTTAGTTAGTTCACGAGCAAGATCAAGGGAGAGGACGGGAGAGCTCATTGAATTAGCATTCCCGAGACGGGCTGTCGTCGAGCCGGCCGCCACGGTAACGACACGAAATTAGCGTAACTGGACTACACGGGACCCGTTATGGTTTACAGGCGTCGCGTTATCGACACCGGAAGATGCCACCACCGGCCTAGGTGTCGCTGACCACGGAAAATTGTTGCTAACTTTCGGGGATCTTGGTACGTCATGCTCTCGCCCGATATCAAGTTTGGAAAATTGGGTCGAAGGGACGACCATCCTCGATGTACTGCTAACTCGCTGTGAAGGAACGAACAGTATTTATGCTCGGTTGCGGGAAAGTGTCTGTTGCACCGCTGAATGGTCTGGGTTAGGCACTTTTTCAGGAAATTGTGATGCTCGAGAAATTGTAATCGGGGAGCTTCGTTTTGCAATATGTGCGGACTACTGTTTTGTTCATTTCGCTGCTGCGAATGGATAAACTTCTAGGGATGTAGATCATTGCAGCGGATCCGAGGATTTTCAATCATCCGCATTTCACTAAAACTAGCTGGAAAAACAATTATCTCAACCGAGCGAAACATTGATCACTGATTCAATTTAGCGGTCAGTGACCACCGAAAGAAGACAAGTGGCGGTCACTGACTGAATTGTCTCTACGTCTTTCAAGCTTGAAATTTCTCGACGCTATAATGTCTTGGCTCGAATCGAGGAGGAGCCTCGCAAAAGAAAGAACAAGAGTCTCCCTGTGATTAGGCGGGTCTGGCAATGCGTCAGCGTGAATATTTCATTCAGAGCCACGAAGGCAGAATCGCGGCGAGACGGTTTCATTGTCGAGAATTCTAAATTTACATGATGCATGCGTCCACGTCAGCCAGCGACAAGGGTAAACGCTTAATCGTCTAACGCGTGGCCGGACAAGGGTGGGCGTCATTCTAAGAGGGTACGGCGCCGATGACGACGCCCACGCGCGACAAATATTTTTAAGCATTCAGTTTCGAGAAAGACGCCCGTGACACACGCACAAAGAGTCCCGAGAGCGTAACGGGGAGGACACAGCCTCTTTATTCACAGCTCGTTTGCTCGTCTGTCGCGGCCGTTTCGAATTACGTGGGCGGATTCAGGAGGTACCCTCCTGCTCTTCGAACTGGAGGAACGAAGACAACCAGGCTGACTAAAATAACGAATAAATAAATACATTAAACAAACTGGCACCAATAATTCCACCAATCGACAACGAAATATCTCGCGCAGGTTGGAAGTTGCGAGCAGAGAAAGGAAGCAACCCCTGTAGATACTTTCACTCGAGGCTAATCGCCGAGGCTTTTCAGCGTCGGCAGATGGAAAATAGCAACGTTTCTCGTCGAGGAGGATATCCAAGTATGTCGATAACATCCGGCGAAAGGATCTCCGCTGTAAAACGCGTTCGTGGAAAAGTGGTCTCGAGGAAAAACGAAAGACTCGAGAAAAGGGAGCGGGAGGAGGGTCCGGCCGTGCGACACTTCGCTGCGGAAAATTGTCGCGCTTTTGTCGAGTCGTCGGTTCCAGTGGATAGAATTCGTGGTGTCGTTTCGACGACACGTGGCCGTGGCGCGTTCGCTGACTGGTGTTGTGAAATTCGAACGATACCGGAATGACACGAGCGATTTTATCGCCGCGATGAACACTGTTAGCGCTAACCACGAATTCCTGGTTGTTGGATAACCTCAGGGACTGTCCAATAAAATTTTGTACGTTCTGCACACCTTCCTTTCGATATTAGAGACGCTACAAAAATTTTAAGTTAAAGGAATTCTTGAGGACATAACGCAGACTGATACTTTCCTCGATTTCTTCCAGAGGTCCCAGCAAATTAAGAAAAGTTCTATCCGAGCAAAAAGCGAATCAATGATTTCAAGCAAGTGTCTCTCCGAATTTGTAATTTTTACCGTGAAACGAGGACTTGGAAAGCACGTTCGCCACGTCTCTAAAACTCGGCACCGTATAGAGAGCTAATTCGATGGGCTTCTTGTATCCCGTTCGCCGTCCAACGAAAATTCGAATCGGGCGGAATACTGAGTGAATAATTCAACGCTTTCATTAACGCCAGCTGACCGCCCCGAAACTTTCAGGGGGGAAAAATAGACTATCCGTGGCCTCGACTAACCCCCGTCCGTATTTAACTTCGGGACTGAACTTTCATTTCCTGGCAGCGGACGATAAGGCCGTCGACGCCGCGAGCTCGACCCCCTTTAAACAGATCTGGAATTTCTTCGGATTTTCGAATTATCAGACGGATTACCAGGGGATAGTGGCGGGCTCGAAACGATTCCAACTTGGCTAAGCCATCGCTGCTCGGCAGTATCTAATTCTGTCCGGGGTGTCGGAATGAAAGCAAATCTGTAAATCGGACGGAAACTCGGATATCTCGTTCGATGTCCTCGGTAATTTTAACGCTAGAAGTACGGAGCACTGATACTAACTATTTTACAGCTCTCTGTAGAAGGAACAGGAGTGTAGGTATTTATTCAGATTTTTAGTGATTTTTATTGTACGGCATTGAGTCAATTTTTCTTCATAATTGTCATCTCTTTAGAGATTCCTGCAATCTTAATATGTGTGAATTAATCCTTAACCCTTTGCACTCGGGGCTATTTTAACTCGAAAATCAGACGTCTCTTCTGACCTAGAATATTTCCATTCTCTATGATTTTTTTTAAATTTGGTAGATGTGAAATTGATATAATACCTCATACAATACTTAAATCTTTAGTAATTGATTAAATACCGGCAAATCTAGTAGTGTAAACAATATTTTAAATAATAGTACAGCAATTTTTAATAGCGCCTCAGAGGCGCCACTCGAGTGCTAAGGGTTAATAATGAATGTCGATATATTGACGACAAAAGAACAGGTTCTCAAATAGAGTAGGTTTTTATACTGGATCGTTGTTTTAGGGTATCTTGCGAGGCAAGGCGGTCGGCCAGAAGGATCAGAAGAAGAAGGCAGTCGCATTCCCGGAATGTCTGACGGAGATAATCGGTTATGGCGGCGACGACGTCTTCTCGGACGGCGAGGAGGACGATGAGCAGGACTTTGCCGAATCGTTTGGCACGGACGATGACACTCTGCCAGACAGCGAAGAGGAACGCGCTTTGGGCAACCTGACACGAGCCAATACCAACTTCAACACGATCACAGCTAACTTGACAGCGGTCGTGACGGCGAACGAGTCCCCGAAATCCTCGATAGCTACTAGGTCCTTCGCGTCTTTGATGCTCGGCAGGATACAGAAGGACTCCGAAGGCAAGAAGACCACGTTGCTCGTCTCGGTGACGCCATTTGGCGGCGACGAGACCTTGCCGACCGCGAAGAGACCCGCGGACAGGAAGATCAATGGATTCGTCAATGGATCCTCCAGCCCTGCCAAGCACAAGATTGCGGAGAACGGTGATAAATTGGAGGTGAGGCGAATTTCAGCAATTGCATCGTAGACGCTCTCTGAAACTCACATCTTCATTTACTGTCTATCAAGATTTGGAACCATTGAAATTGATACTTCAGAGCGAATTTTATATGTATACAGGGTGTTTCGTCTAAAACAGGACACCTAAATATCTCCTCTATCTCTGAAAATACAAAAAATGTTTCTAACGTAATCTAAATGGTTTCAAAAGACGAATCAGACGGAAGAATCGTTTTTTATAAATTGTAATTTTTTTATCGTTTTTTCAAGGTCACTCGTGTTTTTTTACATATATACACACATTTTTTGTGGTTGTATGTTATAGCAAACATTATTGTGCATTCATCTATGTTGAATAGCACGACCTTGAAATGACCGTGAACTTGAAAATTTGCTAATTAATGCAGAACTTACTTTCAGCGACGTTTCAGATTTTAACGGTAACAGAATTTCGACCATGAACTTGAACTTGTAAATAAACACATTGTATCATTCCTCTGTGTACATAGAGAGTGAGAGAGATATGTATTTAAGAGTTTGCTCACTGCTAGATTTCTCAGTGTATCGACAAGCGATCCATAATGCGTTATTCAGAACAGGAGAAAATTCAAATGGTTTTAATTTACGATGAAACTCGAGAGTGTCTAAGAGTAGCAATACGAATTTACAAAGACAGATTTCCAGGACGTTCTTGTCCATCACAGTCTGCATACTCAAATATTGTTAAAACATTTTGTGAGACTGGTAGCGTCAACAGAAACATTCGTGTGAGACGTAAGACTGTTACTCGTGAAGCAAATGTGAACAATATCATCGCTAAAGTCAATCAAAACTCGCATGTTAGTATAAGGCAACTTGGACGTGAAACCTGTATTAGTGTGACAAGCATAGACCTTGAAAAAACGATTAAAAAATTACAATTCATAAAAAACGATTCTTCCATCTGATTCGTTTTTTGAAACCATTTAGATTACGTTAGGAACATTTTTTGTATTATCAGAGATAGAGGAGATATTTAAGTGTCCTGGTTTAGACGAAACACCCTGTATATCCGTTTTTATAAATGAGATTGCATCAATGATATTTGTAGAGGAAATTCTTTAGTTCTTCTTCGATGACAAACAAAACAAAGACTACAAATAAACCACAAGATAGACTCACTATTTTCTCATTTAATAGAATTAGTATCTAATGTACGTTATGGAAACATCTTCCTAATCTCGAGTTTCCCGCAGACAACGGTAAAGCAGCCGAAGAATCTCGAGATCGAAGCGAAGAAGGATGACAGGAAGGACCTGAAGTATCCGCCAGGCATGGAGAAGATCGTGGACCTGCCTTTGATCACGTCGAACAACCTAATTTCGGTGATACAGCGCACCAACACTCCGGAGAGCGACGACACCAAGGACAAGCCCGGCGAGATGAACGTCGAACGAATCTTAGACGCTGGTAAACCGGACAAGAAATTCGGGAATGTCGTTCGCAGTCTAGCGACCAAGAAGCTGGACAACGAGAAGCCTAAAACCGTGTCTCAACCTTCTCAAAACGGCACTAAGGTCGACTACGAAGGTGCTAGAGCGGTGAGAAGGTCTCCGGAGGTCTGTAGATCAAAGAGCGAAGGGTCGGACAAGGGTATCGAGTTAACGTTGACGCCATTGACGAAAAACGACACCGAGGAGGCTGCGGAGAGCGACAGGTCCATGATCCACGGCAAGGAGACGAACAAGATCACGGTGTCCCATGGTAACGAGAACCCCTCGCTTACGGAGCTGCGGAAGGTGGAAGGCGATCATTCCGAGAAAAAATTCAGCTGCGAGGAAAGTCGCGAGCTAGCCGGAGAGCCGGATGGCAGAGCGGATGAAGAGGAAATGACGGAACCACCAGCACTTCCGAGGAGCCCACCACCGATCATGGAAGCTAGGTCACCTCTCCAGGGCGAGAACTGCAAGCCGATCATAACTACAGAACCCAGACCTTCTTTCCTCCATGGAGCGGTGAATCCAGAGCTGAAGGCCAAGCCTGTAGTTCCACAGAAGCCGGCTAATTTTGGAGTTAGGAATCTGGCTGTAGCTGATGCGAACTCGAAGAAGAGCTACGCGACGACAGGAAGTAATGCTGTGGCTAGGTCCAATCAAAGTACAGGTGCGAATATTTTTTTAGAACTAATTTCTACATTAGGAAAGCCAACTTTTAACATAGTATTCAATACTTTAAGAAAAGTGTTCTTCCACGAGGAAGGTTACGCGTTTTACCGTCAGATGACGCCACCACCCAGTTTCATGAATTCCAGCCAGCTTTATCGAACAAAATAAATCACAAAATCATTAATCGTCACAATATCCATGTAATACACGAATATAATACATTCTTAACATACAAGCTACCAGAATGATATCGTTCTTATCCAATTTCATGAAAAATCTAAATAAATCCAACTAAAATTCTCAATCAAGATAAAACTACTCTCCCTAAATTTTTTATTTAACAGCCAGGGAGGTCGTAAAAATGTCCAGCACTGACTAAATAAATAAAAGCACCTAATCACTCCACTACACGTTTATTCGAGTCACTTTGAGCGCACCCAGAGGCAAGCGCCATCCCAGATTCTCCAAGAACAATTTTCTCTTAAAACGCCATTAAGCTAACGAATTTACCTGACATAATTAAGAGTCAGACAGAACGACACGACATCCTCGACGTTAATTCTCGTCTTAATCTCCTCGGGCTTTGGAGCAGTCTTGCGAGTTTCCTTATTACGTTCATATTTGTAGTTGTTCCTTACCATCTCGAAGTACGACGCATTCTCCCCATCGAAACCCAAGTACCCATTCCAAATCAAACCTGCACCAACCTTTACTACCTCGCCAGCCATTAAGCCAACGATCTAGTCGCAAGCAAAGATTCGGAAACCGTTCAATTCCCCGATAATATCAATCCCGATCCAGCGATTTGGAGCACCGCAACGAGATACCATGATTACTCATAAGACGATCGGCCAGTTGTGTTAATTCGGCTCTGTAATTAACGGAAACGAGCGGGGCAACCGCCCCACAACGCCATCCAATTACCCACGTTCACGGTCGCGACTAATTCTCAGGTGCGAGTGGTCTACCGCCACAGGAGCAGATAAGCAGTTCTCGGCCAGCTAGCAAAGACAAGCCCGAGGAGCCTGCAGATCAGACTCGCAACGTGATTGACAGCATACCACGAGACCCTGACGTCAAGACCAATCAGCCCAGTAGGATACAGAACCTCCCATCCAACCAGGACCTTGAATCTCCATTAAAACCAAGCCAGAAACCAATTTCTTCGGAACTATCTGCAGGATGCAAATCAAACCTGTCTCCAATAAATTCATCCAGAGGCCAAGCAGCCGAAGGTGGAGATCCTGAAGATATAGACGTTGAAGAGGAAGTCTTGGACACCCAGATTCCAGCAGCGGAGTCCATTCGCTCGCCTAATAAACGAAGAATGGCCCCCAAGCCTCCAGCAGCAGAACCCGTTGAGGAATTAGCTCCCAGCTCTACCTTGTTCGCAAGGAACCCCATTGCGACCTTCAAGTCAGATTGTCCAGTGGTCAGAGAGAAGGAAAAGAGGGAGAGAGCTTCTTCTTGCAGCCCCAAGTTCAGAAAAGCTGTTTCAGAACTTCCTGATCCAACTAGCGCGCAATCTTCAGACCCCACGTCCAGGAGAACGATTTCTCTGTCTCAAGATAGTTTAACAAACGGACAGGAGGTTAGAGAAGAGAAGAAACGAGGTAGATCGCGATTCTCTCTGAAGAGGTTCCTCAGGATGGGCTCTAGGAAAGACGTGGACATGGTCAGCGGTCATGGGTCAGCCAGGACCGACGAAATCCCGTCGACACCACAACCAAAACCTAGACTGGAGATCATCCATCCGCTGGAACTCGACGGCGCCGCAGTCGAGGTCGTGGGCAACGACCGGATCAGCAGGATAAGCGAAGATCAACCTGATTCCTGCGGACCTAGAAGCGACGCCAGAGCTACTCGATCGCCGTTGTCCCCTGGAGCCCACGCAGCCGGTGAGTATACTTTCTGATAGCTAGAGTCCTCTATTCAGGACTGGGAAGAATGGAGGACGGATTCCAGGGTTTCATAACTCGCGATTTACTTGAAGCATGGATTACCTAGATCGACAAATTTCATATTGTTGGAGGACTCCGGCATTCAGGGATCTTGGCAATTATGATTTTCATTAGGTGTTCGCGGAGTTCAATGTTCCTCGATCAATTTTCGCGATCTCTTCGAGGTTCCCGTCGATTTGTGTTTAGCAGCGAAAATACTTTGCCCTCCAAGGAAACACGACAAGTAAAATTATATTTGATATTGAATCGATTAATTAAATTATTTGATCGATCATCTGATGTCGCAAGATCTCTAGTTGAAGTACCCAGTACACTTAGCTACCGAAGGTTCCAAGAATCCATGCTTCAGCTTCTCCAGACCCATGAAGCTGGTATAAGCTTAGCTCGCTAGAGAGTATACGCAAATACAGTTTCCAAGGGGGGTTTAAACTGAATTCCCCCGACCACGTGTTAAAACGGTAAGAACCCTAACATGGCTGCGATATTTCGGCGTGGTTTACAGTGAGACCGGGAAAACCACCGCCACCGCCACGGAATCAGTCTCTGGAGGATTGGCCTCGGCTCGATCCAACCAGCAAACCGGTCCGACCACCACCACCGCGCGTTGAGACCAAACAGCTTCCGTCTAGGAACGACAAGTCCTCGAAATCGTCGTCTCCATCGTCAGTCTCCTCTTCGTCGTCGTCGTCGTCATCCTCCTCGTCCTGGCAGCCGGCGGCCTCGACCACCTCAGACTCGATTTACGCGAATCTGGGTAAGTTCAGGCCCATACAATGTAACTAATGGAACCACGGCAAGTCTCGATGTTGTAACAGCCATACTCACACGAATCCTCGCGCCAGCTGCTTCCTCTTTATCATTTTTTTTATTATCGCGACACTTTCTATACCTCCGCGCGCGGTCTAATTTTACCGAGGAGTATTCGACAGTGTTGGGCATTCTTTAAATACAATTTCATTCGAATTGGTACATGGGGTGAATAATTAATTGTGTTATTCAACGTTTCCGAGTCGTTCGTTCGGAGAATCTTTATTTAATACTCGTAGTAAATGTATATCGAAATGTTTGAAGTTGGAAATTGATGAATTGTATTCTTTTGTTTGGAGATTTCGAGTAATAAGAAACTTTGATTTATTCGTTGTTCGTGAACAATGAATTCGTGGATCTATGTTTTGTCAGCTATTTCGGACGACTATTGCCCAACACTGGTGCTCGATCTTGTAACTGGATGACCGGTGGTTGACTCTCACCCCCAGCCCTTTTTCGCTAATCGTTAATCTTCCTCGTTCGCCTCGTCGAGTCGACGTTCGATCGTCGTGAAGTTTCCGGGCTGCACGAGCCTCTTCACTGCGAATGTTGCGTGAATTCACTATGAATTTTGATGCGAGACTGCGTTGTGACTTGAGTAATAGGATGGCTTGCTCTAACACAGAATACTTACTTCCGTTTTATGCAAATGTTCTACCTAGTGGGACGTAAAGACAGTGGAAACTTTGTTACAATTTATCTTACTTGATAATATACATTCGAATTAAGCACGTCTAGTGTGAGTATTCGGTATCACAGCAATTCACCCTGACAGAGACCAACTTCACGGGAACCGTTATCGCTGTACGCTCACTGTCGCGCCGCATCGTTGACGACCAAAAGAACGCCTCGATCGAAGGAGCAATTTTTAGTCAATCGATTATGATACTCTCGAGACCGTGTTCCGTAGCTGTATATGCCATACGCGTTTTTCTACTTGTATACGACTAATCGGAGAAGAGAATTCATTTAGCATGTTAACTTTTTTCTGAGACGAACTAACTGCCCTTAATCGCTATAGACTTAATAACTATTACAATATACAATCGATTATTCACGATCCACTGTGATACATTATGTCTTCGTATAGAGCCCGTGTTACACATCGTGTCCCCGTTCCGCGATCGCGATTCGCCCCCGATCCGCGCATAAAAATTGTCCCGTGTCGCGAACAGCGAACGGAATACGACAACAGAAAAGAGTGCGATCAGAAAGTTTGAGAATGGCTGACACGAATGGAAAACCACGATACAAGTTGTTATGAATCGACGCTTTGACACGCAAATACCAACACACGCACACCCAACATTATCATCGATACACATACGTGACACACACACACACACACACACACACACGCACGCACACGGAACAAACATCGTTTTGTAAATAGAACGACATTTAATGATGTAACATCGAATTTCTGTGTCTGAAATAAACGACTGTTGCTTGAAAACAAAAAAAAAAGTGAATGAGATAATATAACGAACCAGAGAGCCTTCTTGTTTTGGTCACGTGATCCGTTTATTCACGTTTTCTTTCGATAGATCGTGATTTGGTCGTGTTTTGTTCGTTGCACCCGCGCCGTGTGTTCTCCCCTCCTCTTTTCGTTTGAGTGTCATAACGGCAGCGCCGTGATTATGCGTGCGTTCTCTTCATGACGAGCGAACGGAAGCCTCGATGACGCGAAACGACGAACCGAGAACCGGAAATATGCGAATCGATTCCTTTTTTACGATCCGTTGTTGCGACAGCGATTCGTTTTCGGCTTGCCTCGCCGTTAACCGCATGCAAACCGATCGAACTGCGCTCTGGGAATGATCGGGAATAGTATACAGGGTGTTCGTTGTAACCTGGTAGAACGACTCTGTGCTCGGTAAGGCTCGATTAATCTTCTAGCAATTTTCGGGACGGTAACGCGCAGGTTTTTATTGTATTTATGGATATTGGAAACTGTGAATCGATGTCGCTGTTGTTGCTCGTACCGGGGATTTCATTTTCCTTAATTGCGTGCCGAATATTCGAGGTGGAAACACCTTTGTACGTTTTAGGTGTGGGATTAAAATATGACAGAAAAATATCAGTAACTCTATGTTTTTATAGTGTTTTTAGGTATTGGATTTTGTATATGTATGTAAAAGTGTTCGTAGAGGGTGTTTCATTTATTATCATGGTGCACATATTGCAACACAATCTTCAGTAAATATCTTTTCTTGGTAGAACATTAGTTCGACAAAAGTTGCAGTATTTAACATTCATTCGCAGAATATTTAAGCCCACAATCGTAGGAAATTGACAAGCTTCAAAAGTGTACAAACTTCTCCAAAAATTATGCACGCCCCTCGAACAAATCCAAACAAACAGAAACTCTAATAGCTCGAAAATCGAAATCGAAATGCCCCGAAGGTTCCAAAAGAACTTCAACAAACTTCGACGCCTTACCGTAGCACAAGAAGCCCATAACACCTTAGAGCACTCGAAAACAGTTCTCCAGGCGACCAGAACTTTGCGTTCCACGAGTGGTACACCAACAATCATGCCTGAAAAACACGCTGCCCATTTCCACCGTTCTTTCAGCCCTGTTTTCTCTTCAATTTTTTTTCTATTCCTGTATTCAGAAAAGTAGATCTATCAAGGAGTGACTAGTCGGAATATACCTTTTCCCTATTCCCGTCCGCTGGACAAGGAATCGATTTCGCTTTTGCTCGGTCGGGCCGACTGCCGGAGGGTGGTGTATTCGAAATGGGAAGGAGGAGGGTGGATGGTTCGTCTCATTTCTATCTGGTATCCCACCACCCCCCGGACCACCCCCGTCGATGCCTGTAAATAGTAAACACGTCGGTGTGACGTTCGATGGTGGTACCATTGTGTTACGCAAGGTTTCCTTAACCGGCCTGGGTGCAACTAACGCCGCATGTATTGATTGCATATTAGCATCGTGTTTCTCCACCCCCTCTTTCCACCCCCTTATTGCCCCCTTCCTCGATATCATTGCGCGATGGCGGGAGGGGAAGAGGAGGAAGGGTGAGAGAAGGGGTGTTCGCGAACGCCGGGGGAGAGAGCGGTGGCGGCTTGATAACGAATGCCTGCCAATTCCAGGATTCCCGATGATCGCGCGCGCGGCAACTACCGAGCAGCACTTAATTCGACGTGCTTCGCGCGGAATTTATAGAACTCTATTGAACCCTTTAGCCGTGTAATTACTTTCCCTCCTCCCCTCCACCGTTCCCGATCCCTTCCCCCTCTTCAGGGAGAGGCGGGATGCTCCGCGTGCCTACCGTCGCAAACAAACAAATTTCGGTTGCTCGACGAGACCACGGAATTGGGCCCCCTCGGGAGCCGAAAACCGCATGCTTGGGTTCGAGGACGCCGATCTAGGACGGCGCCCCGGCATCCTTGAACCTTCTCGATAAGGTTTCTTTACGATACCGATCCTGATCGTGGGCTCAATGGATCTAGTATACCGCGCTATCAGCGTCTTTTTACTTGTAGGAATTTTTGCAAATTTTTAAGAGGGTGTTTAATTGTTCAGTAGTTGCTGATAGGTTTCGAGGTTTTGTAGAAATTGTAGTGTTTCGGGGATGTAAGAACACGGAGATCCAGTTTGGAAGTTTAAATTTGATCAAACCACCAAGCTGACCGGAGTGTCGATCACTGTCCCTTGTTCCTGCAAGTAGTTAGCAAGGCTCTAAGCAGCCTTAGGAAAGACTTGTAAGCGGACAGCAGACGTTTATGAATTTACTGGAGCCCCTAACTCGCGAAAATCGATGAAGCGAAGGTTTTAATAAAGTTCTATGCTGTACACGTAGTTCGACGAAACTGTGAGATCAGATTTTCTGATAATGAAAAAGGAGATTAATAAGCGTATTACCGATGACCATCCGCAGTCAATTGGTCGGCTAGACATCTAGCTAGTCATCTCGAGATTCGTTGTATTTAAGTATAGTTCCACCGAGCATTACTTCGTTTAGACATTAACCTTATCAATCCTCTACAATTTCCCAAAGAGTAAAAATGTTAGATGAACATGTAAAACGAACAAAGCCATTGGTCTTATCTATAGTTATTAGTCTTTCGAACAGCAGCGTATCCAACGGGGCGAAACTTTTGGATTAAAATTGACTATCATCTAGCCGTATCCCATTTCCAGTGACCCCCATCAGAGTTTACAGTTTGACATCGAATTTTGGGCTCTTTACAAGCTCAGGCGACTCCGCCGCAGTCCCGTGGGACTCCCTCGCTCCTCGTTGTCAGTGACCCTAGTTTCCCTTGCTCCCGAATGCTCGGTCGACCTGTACGTTTAGTCGCTTGATCCCCCAGCAAAAAGCAGCCCGCTGAACTTAGGGTACTAGCGCGTTAGCGCGTCCCCAGAGTATTACTGGAAGCGTATATCGTCCTACCGCTAGTTACCGTTAGCTAGCCTGTTTTGTGACATGCCTTGTGTCTTGTGGTACTAACCCGTGGCGCTTGACGATGGCGGACGTGCCTGCAGCAGCGGAGGATGTTACAGGTGAGGTGCGCAGCTCGTTGGCGCCCTCGAAACCCCAGAGAACAGCCAGCATGAGGGACCAAGCGATCTCGCAGCCGATCCTCAAGAAACACGGATCCTCAAGCCCGGCCCTCAATCAGGATTACGAGTGCGTAGTCGCTCCGGCTACCAATGCGTCCGATTCTCTGGTAATCATGCCATTAGCGAGCTCTTTACGATTTCCATGGTCGTCGGGAAAAGGTGTTTAAGAATTTACAAGAACCCTGGCTGATTCTTATTATCACCATTAAACACGCGCAGATGAGAAGATTGTACGAAGACCTGTCGGGTCTCGCAGCCAATGTTCTTGTAGAATAGATGAACTTCTCGCGATGTCATGGTAATAGCTAATTCTAACTGAGATTCCCTGACTGTTCCAGACGTCGAACGACAGTCATGTATACGAGTGCCTTTCCAGCTCGCCGGAGTGCGACTCGAGACTCGAGCTCCGACACGCGGTCGGATCTCATCTCAGCAGCAAGAGGAAATCCGACAGCAACGCGATGGAGACCGGTGCAGAATTCAAATTTCATCACCAGACGTTCGTCAGATCGACTTCGCTCCCGTATTGCGGCAGCGAAACCGAGAGCGAGCTCTACGCACCGTACGGGTTTTATACCGGCGACGAGGTGCGATTCCGATTCTGTTCCGTGGCCGAAAACGTCACTATACCATCGCCCAAAATTACGTAGACATCTCCTCGACTACAGTTACTTTTAAAGAGCCGAGTTTCCAGTTTCGTGTCCTTAAACTCTAATCTTGGAAAGTCTCTTTGCTGTTATAAGACGGAGTGAGAATTCCGAGTTGACCGCTAGCTATCCCGACAGCTGCCACATTGATCGAAAAAATGCATACGCTGCTGAATAATATAGTTACATTGAGTGTTACGGCCATTCGTGACCTACAGTCGGAATAGATTGGATCTGAGGATCAAGGTCGAGCTCCCTACCATCAGCTGAGAGCGCTGACACACCCATTTCATTGCTCGGTGGGCGTGGCATTAACTTTGAATGTTCTTCTCGCGATTTAAGATCGATTTTATAGGCTTTGTTCAAACTCGTATTAATTCTGAGGCTGTTACACAGCGATTTGAATCATTGATTGGCTTTTCTAAATGTTGCTAAGCGTAAGAGTAAGTCGCTGAGTATTTTCGTTTCATTAAAGGCGGCTAGGATATCATTTTTCTCTGTGGACGGTTCTATAGGTCGTGTAGGATTTATAATGGGATTTTTAAAATGCAGGGCCCTGAGGAGGATCAAGACTGGAAGAGCAAGGACGATGAATTAAGGATAAGCCGATTGAGGCAACGCAGAGGTCGCAGCATAGTTCATCGGAGCCTCGAGGATAATTACGGAGCGGTGGTGGTCGCGAACCACGAAGCACTCGCCCAGTTTCTCGAACAGGTAACCATCATTTTTTCAGTTTCCAAGAACCACCAGTCCGAACTAGCGAAAATTTCCAATTCGAATAAACTTTTGCATTGATCGGACTGGTATCACAAGTTAGTTTCGGAGGACACTATGTTTCGAGGTCGACGGTTCATCGGCCCTGTTAAACCGTGTCGGACGGGACTCTATGCATGGGAAATGCAGACCTCCGATTTCGATCTGTTGCAGCTGAACCAAACTCCGCAAGTGTCGACGGGTCTGCGTGCCTTGAAAAATACGAATCCCCGTCTAAGCCACTTCAGCATCGATACCAATACGTCGATCACCGTCGGTAGAAGAATATTTTATTCGGCAACGTGGAACGAGCTGAACGTCAGCCTGTGCGTCGCGTTCGATCTGGCCACACACGTGTCGAGGAAGGAATTTTATTTGGCACCTATAATCGAGTTTATAGACAGCGTACCGAAGGAAATTACTGGCGGGACGTGTCTGCCGGGGAACAAGCAGCTCGAAGGTAAACCTAGCAACCTCTCCAATATCCTCTATCTCTTTCTCCTCCCCTCTTCATCTCTTTCTTCCAACGCCCTCTTCTCTCTCTCTCGCTCTATGTTCTGAACTTCTATCCGATAAACGCTTTCCCGAGGTGTAAATACTTTCGCGCTATTGGCCTCTCAATAATAGTAACCGTTCGATACTCGGAGGAAATCTTCCACCGATTATTTGTCATGATTATAATCCCCTCTCCCTCTCTCTTCCTCCGATATACCAACGGGTTAATCGGTTTTAAACGCAGCTTCGCGAAACGCTTTCGAAAGCTTTGCTCTTCGCGCATTATCCTTGGCAATACCTTCGTATTTCTGCTTCCCTTAAAGCCTCGTTAAAAATTCAAAAGGGTTTCCGTTTCTCATTGCTTCCGAGACCGCTGCACTGTTTCGCAAATTTAGAACCCATTAATCGCCAGTTTATGCAAGCTAATAGCCGACGCCCGCGCAGGTGATAATCCCTCTTTACCGGCACTCAATATTTATTACCGCGAAAATCGCCGAGCGGAACTCTCTCTGCTTCCTTCCGGTACGTTCCGGGCATTTATTTACACGTTGGGGATGTTAATACGTAAGCACCACTGTTCTTGTGTATCCGTCATTTTTCCTCGTTTTGATATTCCCGGATTCAGCTTTGGAATACGTTAATTAATAGTAACTGCAGGTTTATGCAATATTCCATAATCGTTATCGCGAACTCCTATATCAAATACAAGTCGAAAGGACTTCAATATTTCTTCCGTGAAAAAGTACAGAGTATCAATAAGATCTGTAAAATACTAGCTTGCCCCGATAGTTGTCGCTCCCCGGTCTCGTTCATAGAGCAACCAGAGAGGCACCGCGATTTCTGATCGATTTCGACTAAAATCGTTTCGGTTTCCATTGCAGCGACCATATCGGTATTCCCTCGACTGCAAGTGAACACCATACAGTCGTTCGGAGTTATCACGAACTCATATATCAAATACAAGTCGAAAGGACTTCACTATTTCTTCCGTGAAAAAGTACAGAATATCAACAAGATCTGTAAAATACTAGCTTGCCTCGATAGTTGTCGCTCCCCGGTCTCGTTCATAGAGCAACCAGAGAGGCACCGCGTTTTCAGATCGTTTTCGACTAAAATCGTTTCGATTTCCATTGCAGCGACCATATCGGTGTTCCCTCGACTGCAAGTGAACACCGTACAGTCGTTCGGAGTCTCGACGAAGGAGATGCACGACGAGGGAACGATTCGCGAAGCCTCGTTCGTGCTGCTTCAATTCGTGACATCGTTGAAGAGCCTGCAAGCACGGGGTATCGAGGAGTCCGCGAGAAGCCTGAGCAACGTGGTGCTCTGCAGAGAGGACAAGGACGCCTATTACAGGCTGTATCTTCTTCAAGGGTCGGTAAACCTTGTGTCCGAAGAAATCACGTTCCCTCGAAATTGGTTTACTCATTGTTCGGTAACGGCTGACAGATTGAACGTAGACACGAACGAGCAGAGGGACGAGGAGAGGGTTTCCTTGTGTCGTTGCGCCCTCCTGGCGCTACAGCAGCTGAACTTAACGAGCCGGCTGCCTTTGATTCAGGAATTGCTGATGAGGGAGAAAGCCGTCACCTTGTCTCAGGTACGAAACGGGTGCGGCAAGATTAATCTCGAATTAACGCAACGATGCTAATCTTCCGTAATTGTGGCTCGCGGCTCTGCTTACACAAAGACGATTAGATTTAGTTCATTATCGGCTAATCATGACTAACTGCGTCCCGAAATGAATTATTATATCTGTTTCCCGGTGTCGATACCTTTGACGTCTGAATAAGAATGTGTAACGTCAGAAAAATAAGAAAACTAATTTTAGGAAGCCCAGTACGCTCCTCATTTAAATACCTTCGCTTCGAACAGACTCCCCTTTGGCAAACTTTAATATAAAGTTTCCGAGCGGAGGTTGTAGGGTGCAGAAGGGTCCGAAGCTTTTATCCAGCTCCCCAAGGTTCTCTTGTAGAAAGGTAGATCCTGAAACGTGTTCTTTGTGCAGGTGAAGTCCGTTCTCGAGTTTTCTCTATGGGGTCCAGCGGACGTGACCCTAGGAGGACCGCGCGAGAGGGAAGTCACCCTTCAAAGATGGCTCGACCTGGAAAGAGCGAATGTTCTTCATGCGCTAGTCAGGACCAGATCATCCCTGACCGTCACGGACGAGTACCAGCTATTGTTTCTAGTTCGAACCAGTGCGAAAATCATGAGCGAGGCGTCGTTGCTCCTGGACGAGCAGCGAAACCGTTTGGCTCGCGTTCGATAATCCAGAAAATGTACAAATGTTTAGTAGGACGTTCGTTAACCGATTATCTTAATTAGACTGCGGATCTTTAAAGTCCACGCTCTGATCGTAATTGTACATTTAAGAGCATTTTCTGCCTCATAGCCTTGTCTGTACAAAACAAAATGACAAATTAATTTATTACCTTCTCGATCAACCCCTTCGATCCGCCATTTATTTATTTCTTTTTTATATTGCCACGATGATGCTTCAACTAAAATTGTATACGCTTTTCATTGGACGTTGAATTTTGACAATTTAAAATCTACGGGCGATTTTATTTATATTTTTTCTACTTGTACGAAAAGGAGGACGCGGTTTGCAATTAATATATTTTCCAGCGAGGACTGTAATATCCACCGTAACCAGGGAACAGTGAATGCGGTTTAATTTTATGTTGCAAATTGTGTCCGGCCTGGTGGTCCAGGGGGTTGAGTCGGTCAATCGAGATCCTACTGCAAATTGCGAGCCGTCGAAACGTTCCGTTTTAGGGTGGGTATCGAATGGCGACTCGTTTGTCGAGATTGAACGACACATCGCGGTGTAGAGATCGATGGAAATTTATTGGCCGCCGTAAACGGTGCACGCGGATTATGTCATTGCGAACGGTAGGAATTTAAGTACGTGCCAATGCTCAATTCTGGCGGCCGATATACGCCGCACGATCGATTCAGGAAGACTCTCTGTATGTACATGTTTCATTGTAATTCTACCCCTTGTACCATTGATATTCCTAAGAATTTGTATAAAATAAACTTTGTGGCCAAAAACCGTTCACCCCGTCGCTCCTCCTTTTGCGAATAGTATACAGTTCACGTATTGCGGCAACTTTCTGTAAAATTGTAAATATCGATAGGTTACCTATAAATCAATAAAACACACTCGTTTTACATCTATCTTCGATGACGCAGATGCAGATAGCGGTTCCGCCATTTTCCAGGGCGTGTGAATATCGGAATATGGATTAGATTTTCGTTGGCTGGTAGCACGGTAAATTAACGACGTTAAAAAGACCAATAAATCTGTTTCCCGTGATAAGAAACGGCCGGGTTCCGGTGAAAGGCGGAGCTCGGTGTTGTTTTTTTTCCCGAGTCATCAAGAAAATCGGACACGGTGCCGTGGTTTTCGTCACGGGATCATTTGTATCGCGTGTAGAGGCCGCGGCACGGTGGCAAACGCAGCGTCCATTTGTCAACGTCGCGGCTTGGAATCCGTGCCAAGTATTCGCTACAACAAATTCCATAATAGCAACGCACGAAATCGAACGCGTATTATCGGTAATGCAATATCGGAGCACCGGCACCGGCCAAAGCAATCAATAGTGCCGTCCTGTAATTCCTGGCGGAGGAAGGCGTCCATGTAATCGACGACGCCACGTTTTCGATGCCTTTTGCTTCCACAATTGAAAAGACGAGTTCCCTCCACTGGAAGAATTCACTTGAAGTTCCTCTGTATTCGTGAATATTAATATTTTTCAATAAAATTTTCAAAGAAGTTTGACATATGTAATCTATGATAACAACAATGTTGATCTTCAAGGTATTTTCTTTGTTTCAGGAATTATTTCCAACGAGTTTACAATTATATTGCTATTTTCACGAATTCCCAGAGTGATTTCGATTATTCTGCCTGATACGGTGTAATCGACAGTACATTTTCAAGTGAGAATTGTTGGCAGGTGTGGCTGTTTACCTGCCAAATTACCTGAAGCATCGGTTCGAATAGAATTAGCCGAACGTTGCATCGAATCGAATCGATACGTGGCCGCGTTAAGTAAAATTGGAAATTTTGGTTAACAAACCTATACTGCTAAAACAGAAGACTGGTTAAAGGTGCGTTGGAAAAAGCAACGTCACGGTAATATCAATCACAGTTAATTCTCGGGATCCATAAAACCGTCAATAATCGTCAACCTCATTTTTGTCCAGAAATATACCCAAAAATTTTTTGAAATTAATGGAAAATCTGAACCAGCATTGATCAAACGAGTTCATTGCGCCGGCGGACGTAAAGATTTATTTGAAAGTGTCTGAAGCTGAGAAATGGGATCTATTTTAAACCACAGTAACAAAATCGCCATTTAATCACTCCATTTTCAGGATTGTACATTAGACACAACAAAAGAGCTAATTGATCGATCAGCATCCATGACTGAATTCTTCAGCCCTCTCGCAAAAAAAATCTAAGTTGAAGCCTGGCAGAATGATAGCGTGAAATATGTGACAGCGAGCGGAAAAAAAGATTCTTAATATGAAAATCGCAGCGTCTGGAGGCGTTTTCGAGGACGTCTTCGCGTCGCGCGTCGTGATATTGAAAAACGCGGTTTACGTGGTCTCGGTCGCTCGCGGCTGCTTTTGTGCCATTAAATTCATAAGGTTTAATTAAAAACCCGTTCTCATTTCGCACACGGTGAACGCGGGCCACGTTCACGGTATGCGGGACCACGGTCCCGGGTGTTCCTGGTCCAGTTGCGCCGATGAAAAGGGGCGCGCTGAAAACGGGGGTGGAAAAGCGACGCACGGTGAAAGACCGCGCCGGGAAAAAGCGACGCCGCGAGCAATTGCTCGAGGGGGAACATTTTTCAGCTCCCGGCCCCGGAAAAGAGCATTTTCTTATTAGTTTGTTGCCGGCGAAATGGCCGGGGTTTCTTACCCGGCCGCACTCGATACCACGCGCAACCCTTTAAGAGAACCTTTTCTGCGAGGCTAATCTGCTAATTATTCCGTAAAACGGTGCTAATTGGACGTTTCACTCTTGGACGATGGATCTTTTTTACCGTTATATTTTACTGATATTATTTATTCCCTTTTTTCATTCACAGATTTATTAATCCCTTAAACTAATCGTTTGTACGAGGGTAACCGTAATACGTTTTGGATTTGCACGTTTTGGCGAGTTGAATAAATTCGAATTCGCAGAACTTTTCTGGCCATTTCGCGAAGATACTTGGAATGTTTATCGATTGATCGGTCCGTTGAGCACTATTGTGCCGGGAATTTCCGAGTTAATGCCATCATCTGCTGATTTCACGCTGATATGTCTCCAAAGGTAATCCGTAGCTGTTCCCGAAGCGTTTACGTTACTCTGCATCGTTACACGCTTGAGAAATCGCAGGAAATGTTGATCGAATCTACGGTCTTTTGTTCAATGTATTTATTTCCCAGGGAATGGAAAGCTTATGCTGCTTCGGCGACGTTCGTTCCAGTTCTTTAACAACCTTAGCTGTGTTTAAAAGAGGGAAAACCGAGTGGAGAAATGTTTCACGATTACAGTGCAGCTTTCCAGTTTGTGAGTAGAACATCGGATGCTCGTTTGATTGAATCAAAAAGTGGAAAAATTTATTTTTTGTAGGATTTTTGGAATAAGGATTTAAACCGGAGCGTATTTTCGTGATAACAAATTGTTACAGTGACAAGCTGTCGTTGTATAATAGAAATTGGTAACTTAATTTTTATTTCTTTTATCGAGAGATTTCAGCTGCTAGTAGTATGTACCAATTATTGATCGGACGTGGCTCTGTTCAACGTCGCGCAATTCCCTGCGAACTTCTCTTCCCAGCTTTCGATGTTCCTTGACAGGTAAATCGATACTTATCTCTTGGACACTGGCCAAGCACGTGCGTGCGATAGTAATTTTATTAATCGTCATATTTCATTATTATTTTAACTTCTACTTTACGTGTCCATTGGTGTACACGAAATATGTACACCCCGAGTGAACGAATTTCTCTGAAAATATCAAATTCATTATTTCACTGAACTGACACAGTATGGAATATTCCATCATATTCTCTAGAGGAGCGGTGGTCAACATTCCCGTAAAAGAAATTAAAAAACAAAATTCGAGGCCACTTTTAACGATACTGTTAATAATAGCTATAAATTAAAAACCATGAACATGACGCTCGTTATCTCGTGTAGAAAACCGAGGAGCCGATAATCATGCAATAATTTGCCGGTCGAATGGCTCGAAGAGAAGAGAGATTGGATCGAAGGGATAAAGTCCGAGGCATTGCGAAAATGGAGGCATTCGCGCGAGCCGTGCTGCAATATTCAGCGTAATGGCGGCGCGAAATCGTCCCCATCAGTTCCTCATGATTTTCGGATCTACGAGGCGACCTTCTGTCGATCCTCGTTCGGATTTTACGATCCCCGGTGGCATGGCGTAAGAAGGCCGTATCACCGTGAACACCTTAAATTATGTTAGGGGATACTCTTCCATTGTCGGGGGTTTAAGGCGATAAGAAAACACCCGACGAGAGAACGAGACGAAGAGAGGAAAAAAGAATTTTTATTCGCGCAGGCTAAGATGGCGGTCGCGACTTCGGTGATAGAGCTCTCAGCCACGCCGAAACTCTCGGTTGTTAGAGGACACAATTGGCAGACCCGAAAACAATGGCGCATACTTTAGCCCGCGCTTTTTCCACCGGGACCCAGCGAACTTGCTCCGAAACGAAATTGCATTCCGGCGAAGTTACGCCCGTCTCCATTAACGGAAATGCATCCTTCGAGGGCTCCGACTTCTTCCCTTTGACTTCGATTTGTTGCCGGATTTCCTCCCGGACCGTGCCTTTTACCGACATCTTTATTCTCTCGTACTCTTCTCTTTGTTCCTGATATTTCACGATTTTTTTTTTAGCAATAGTTTCATTCTGTATTCTTTGTCCCCAAGCGAAGAACCATTCTTGTTGAACCGCGAGCTATTGCATTTTCATCTGTCGGAACAAAACAATTTGTTCAGTAAATTGATATGAATATTTTTAAATGTACTTTTTTGTTCGAGGAACATTTCGGCACGTTAATGGTCATCAACGATTGGGGGTCAGGCGAGTTTGAAAGCACAAATAGGGCAATTTCGAGTCTCGATTTTGACGGAAAGGAGAACAAAGAGGAGTCTTTTGAAAGATGATTCACGACCGACGAGGTGGTATCAACTCCTCGCAGCAGTTGATACACTCCGTTTGAGGCAAGAACCTCCTTTGGCGACGTACTTTAACCGTATTTTCCCGGGCGCCCGCGTTACAAGCGCGCCTATAAATTACGTTCGAGTGGTATGGTAATGACGATAACGTATGCAGCCCATATAACCAAAGATGTTGCCGAGGAAACGGCGCTTTAATGCTTTCGAACCTGGCCCCGTTGAAACACTTTGCACTTTTACGCCCGGTTGTTCCTGTTCCTGGGTGTGCGCCAGGGGGCATGCGATTACGCCCGTGCACAGACGAGCTACGAGAGAGTAGATCTAACAATTTAGGGACTTTCGTGACTCGGCTTGATGGGAAAACCTTGAAATTGAAGAGTGATTAAACCTACCACTTCTCCCGCGGAGAAGACTAGTTTTCCAGGGTCTTTGGCAGGTGGATGCATCCCTCGGGGCAGTTTCTGGTTTGACACCATTTATATTTAGAGAAAATAATACTGTGCGCACAAGATCGCACGACCGATGTGAAAACTTCTGTGGCGATTGCATACCAGTTTGTTTCTCGCTCGATCTGCTAAATTTGGCGGCGTTTTTATTACCGAGTTTATCCGAATTGTCTACGTGGTGTGCCTAAAGACGTTTTTACTTCAAAAATTATTCGGATAAAAATAGTCTTCTAGTTCTGTCATTTTTGCTATTCTAGATGAACTAATAGATGTTTTATATCGCATGTATATTTTCCTGGACAACAATTTAAAAAATCGCGAGGTTCCCTGCAGTTTGCATTCGGACGAAGAGTCGCAAGAAGATTAATCTCGTTTGGCTCTCTTAATTCGCACGGTGATGAGAGCTGTAATTGATTTTGATACTCCGTCGGCTACGTTGCGGGTTACATGGGGTGGCAATGGGGCGCGGAAAGTCGGGCCAGGAAAATACGGGGAAGGTCTGTTCTCTCGTGGGTGGTGCCGTTTCTCGGCCAGCAAATTAACCAGCTGGCGAAATTGACCTCACGCCCGACTTTCTCTTTCTCTCTCTCTATCTCGGTCTCTATTGGTAGGATAATCTAAATTCTGTCACGGTGGGGCGAATTAACCCCGGGCGACTTGTCGTGTTTACGCGGAACCGGTCAACATTGCGAGCGTTTCCGCGCTCTGACAATGCCGATCGATCGGCAACAGAGAGTTTTCAGTAACGTCAACGCTGCGCTCACGAATCATACCGTTACACGACCAACAAAATCCCCAAGAGTCGATAAACATCGACGCTAACACTAATTATGCCGAGCGTAGAATCGAAAACGAGAGTGCACGCTATTCTGACCGTAAATTCAGCTTCAGAGACAATTTAATTCGATATTTATCTCCTACTATTTGTAATACTTTTTTTTTTGGTAATATATTTTTTCCAGAGTGATTTTACGAGGTACGTTCTGCAATATAGCTAATGGAACTTTATAAAACCATCGGTTGTTCCGTATATAGTTACGCGGCACAATGCGCCGAATGCGTCGAGTGCACCGAAATTTTAGCGCGCGTCGTTTATGTGCTAATGGTAATTTTTATCTCGGAGAGATTCATTTCCTCGCGCAAAATAATTTCGAGTCCTGGCGGAATCGACGCTGACGGAAAATAACCGAATAATGGAACATTACCTTCCGATAATACTTTCGCTGCACTCCCACGAACAACATTTCTGTGTTTTATATTTTATTCGGAGCAAATAAAATTCTAATTTAATGAACGGCGGGTACCCTGGTTCGTCAATTTTAGCCAAGACGAAACTTCTGCGTACATCTTCAGATATTGAAGGTTCGGATAATCGAGGTCCTACAGTACAGAAAACTGTAGAGTACAATATGCTGGTCCGTTCATAATTTATGTGGCTGCAATTACGCTTGATGGGCCGGCCAAATGTCTCGGGACAAAAAAGCGAAAATGTTCGGAAACTTAATAAATCGTCGTTTGGCGGTACAGTCGAGTTATTTGCGTTTATTCGGGTAGTAAACTTTGTTTAAATATTATAATGATTGTCATAGCCGGGCCGAAGGAATGGGTTTTTCGACGTATTCACCGAAGGACATATTCGCTGGCATTGTTCGTCGCAGAATGGGGGAACAATGCGAATTAGTGACCCAAAATATTAACACCGTCGTGTTGATGTAGCCGCATTGAAAGTTCGCGTGGCGTGCGCGCGTTGCTCCGCCATCGATAAATGTATACTTAATCGTATCGGGAATATAATGAATCAGCGTAATACCACCGCCGGGGGTGAAATTCTTTAGCAGTTTCAATAGGAGCGCCGTTAATTCATCGTGTGTTTTTAGTTATCGCTGGTTAATTTCCGATCGGAATTAGAGCTTAACGGCGCGTGGGGAAATATTCTCGGTGAAATATGCAACGGGCGGAAGCCGAGAGGCGAGCTCGATAATCTGCGTGATTTCTAATTGGTCGGGCGAAATTTGAGAGGCAAAATATTTAATGTTGAAAATTAAAACGCACGCTCCGCGCGCGGAAAAATTTCGTTGCGCAAAAAATATACTTATCCAGTTCCAATCTCTCCGATGTTCCCGCATTTGGGATTGTTTGCGCGTTAATGGCGAGTACCGGATTCGAATCGTTTCACCATGAATCGCGTAAATTCCGAAATTTGAGCTCGCGATGCGAATACATTTGGTTGTAATATAAATATAGGACTCGGAAGTACATTTAGCTCTGATTACATATTCGAAAACATATTAAAAATAGACGAGAACATATTTATGTTACAACTCTATGCAATTCAACGCGATGGCATAATTCTCTATTCGCGAAAAAAAAAGTTTATAAAGTTAACAGTGTTTCTGAAAGATATTTATTTTATTCGTTAGAGAAGTCTAGCCAAAAAGCACGAAAGCTTTCATCACAATCGAAAAGACCAGCACTCCATTTACAACATTTTCTATTTGTTTGAAAATTGTTAAAATCTGCGACGGGAGCTTTCGTTGTGTTTGGAAAAGAAATCTATCCCATCTGTTATTTTTCTTTTTTATTTAAAAAATAGTAAAAAGTTCCGACCGAGCTGCGTCACTATTGTGATTGCATCGTGTGCAGTACGAGTTCGTGGATTCGGCAATCCATTCACAGTTATCTGGTTTTTTTCGGTATCAGCAATCGTGTGCAGTCGGCAAACTAGTGGAAGAAGTGGGGATGTCCACAAGATTATAGCGAGGTATGGAGGGCCTGATTATAGCTGATTATAGGGTTTTGATTTCGCTATGATTTCACTTTAATTTCAATTTTACACCGGCACCAGAGAACAGGCGAATTTCAGTAACGTTCGATGGTAGAAAAAAGAAATTTATTCCATCTGTTTTTTTTTCTCAAAAATATTAAAAAATACGGTCTGACCATCGTCGCTGTTTTTGTTGCTATCGTGTGCAGTACAAATTCGTGTGTTCAGCGATCCACTCGCCGTTATCTGTTTTCCGCTGTCAGCAACGGCAGAGCCGAGGATTCGTGCGCTGTCAGGCAGCCAGTGAAAGACGGTAGACGGTGTGAGGATGTCGGCGTGGTTATAACTAGGTACAGAGAGCGCGATTATAGCGAGAGGGTGGCCGTCGCTGTATCTCGATCTGTATTCTCGTACTTTTAATGAACCGAGTTCTCAAGCGTGTCATGCAAAACTGAGCGGTGACTCGTTCGCGGACAGTAACACCAGGCCTGGGCAAAAGAAAGAAAAGAAACGGGCAAGTTAATGGCCCGAAGACCGAGGGTAATTACACGTTTCTCGTCGTCCCATCTCATCGCGTAATATCACCTTCTGCCACTTTCCCCTGGCCTCCGGCGAGGTACTGGAAACGTCCCTTCAACCCTCTCTTTCACCCCCAAAGTGGGTCGACTAATTAGCCGGATATTCCTGCCATTCGAGTATCACGTTTTACGAGGAACTCAGGATTTTTATGGTCACGTCCAGAGTCACGCGAACGTGTTTGTACATCGCGAATATATTGTAATATCTGGCGGCAAACGCGATCAAACATTTAAAAATGGAGAACGCGTATTACAAAAAATAACATTGATATTTGAACGCTGCGCGCTGCACGAAACGATCAATTTTCCGTGTAATTCTCGGCCGCGCGTGGAAATAATAAAGAATCGCAATTCGCAGTTGCAGAATGTTGAAATTTTTCCCACGTCGATTATACGACCGCAGAAATAAGCGAATATTCTTGTAAGCGCTGGATTAATGTTCGTAAGGTTCTTCTTATGACTTTCAAACAACTCTAGGAGCTACACACAATTTTCGATCAGGTCTAAAAACAATATGTTTCTTCGTTCGCATGGAACGTTACAGATTCGAACAACTCCACGAACTTTAGAAAATATCTTTCACTCACCGAAGACTTTCCAACTTTGAAAGACCTTTCGGCGAAAGTTTCTTGAAAAACATGCAATCTTCAATTCCGAACGAAGAGCGATAACACATCGAAGATCGAAGCACGATCTCTGTTTACAATCCATCGAAATCGGGAACAGGTTTTACGTGGGAACTTAAACGTGGAGATCCGTCGAGTCGATAGCAGGAACGTTACTGAATGGACGGAGTGAGCTGGACGATTTTACAAGCGGATCGTTCGTCGTGGAATTTTTTTCTAGCCTGGTTTGCAAAGGACTAATAAGAGAGAGAGATAGAGGAGAGACAGAAGAGTGAGAGAGGGAGAAAGAGACAGAGAGAGAGAGAGAGAGAGAGAGAGAGAGAGAGAGAGAGAGAGAGAGAGCCGGTGTCCTCGTCGTGCAACTCGGCAAATAATTGCCCGGAGCCTCGATTCTCGGCGATCCTCGGGAAATTTGTAAACCAGGGCCCGGGTTTCCCTTTGAGCGAGGTACTCGCCCGGGCTATGGGGAACATACCGGCAGAAAACACCGGGGAAATTGTTTGCCTCAAGCTGGCTCGCGAACACGCAAACAGAGCGCGAACGACGTTAAACCGTTTAACGTCGTGGGCTTGATTATTTCCTCCGCGCCGTGCCCCTCTCGTTAATTTCACTCGTCATTAACGGGCACTGTTAACGTCCTAGAGCCGCTCGAAACGTCTCCCAGATGCGCTCCTAAGATTCGCCTAATTGGCGGCCCAAATGCATCACAAAATAAATTGCTATGAAAGATAAAAAATAGCAGATCCTTAGTCATACAATTTTCTTTAGCGATCGACTCGAAATATTCGCTCCGTTTCACAACAGATAGACGTTTAAAAAATTAAGTTCACAGTCTCAAAACGACAACTTTCGCCCTTTGGAAAAAGCCTAATTAAAACATTCGAACATGTCTTTACACCAAGTTACAAAAATTTAAAGTTCGTCAATTTTTCACTCTAACAACCATTGAATTTCACGGAACGTTACATTTCCTTGATCCGTAAATCCGTGCCGTCTTCCCCGAAGATCAATAGTCGACGGAGCATTGTTGGGTCGTTAAAACGGCGTCCGCCGAGCGCGGTAGAATGTTTTTTAGTGTTGGCAGAATGTGCGATTGGCTCGCTCTTATTGTAACACAATAATAAACCGGTCCCCCGATACCAGACCGGGGAAACACGAAGAGAGAAAGAGAAGAGCGACACCGGTGTGTAAGTTTTCAATTCAAGTCAAGTAACTGCGTCGTATTCAGGTTTACTGTAGGGGAGCCGTTCCAGTTAGTTCGTATCATTGTTGTATCACGGCCGAAACTCGATATCATTGACAAATAAGAGGCAGTAAACGTTATGGAGGCCGCATGCATGCGGCTGGCGTATGGCCTGGAAATTCCTGGTGCCGCAACTACGTTCTTGATGGCCGCCCGTGTTATTTATATAAGGCTACGTACAGACACATACCTACAATCACAGCGCCAGGTGTATATATGTATATATATATATAATATATATATATAAATATATAGGTACCGGCTCACATAGAAATCGGGTGAAAGCTGTCGAAAGCTCTCAGCGGTACGTCTATCCCGCCGATATCGGCACCCACGCGAAAACCGTATCGCCGTGTCAGCTTGTTTCCGTTCGTTAATGCCGTTACCATTCTTGCCAGATATCCCCGGTGAAATCTCGACGGACGAATTTTTAAAGCGAAATGGCTTCTCGGTTTCTACCTCCCTTTCGTTTCGTCCCGTGCGTCGTCATCGCGCGTCGTCATCGCGCGTCCTCTCTCGGTTTTCTTTTCGTTTCTCGTTTCTCGTTCCCTTCGTTCTCTGCGTCGCCCACGCTCGTTATACAGGCGTCGAAGAATAAAAGCTTCACGGAATTTAAACCGTTCAACGACTGGTAATTTAGAGAATAAATACTTCAACGGAATGCTTACCGTTCGGCCGACCAGTTTCCAAGATAACATCGCCCCGTAGAGAGCTTAACCCCACGAGACATAGAGAAAGAGAGCCGGGGAAGTTCCGAGAAAGTGGTAGTTTCGTTTAAATACGACTTGGCCGCAATTAAACCGAGCGATCGCCCGACTCGTCAATTGCCGTTCGAGGAAAAAACTCCGTGATTCTAGCTTTTAAACGACTAGAGGCGGACCTGCCTAGCTGATTTGATGTCTTCGGAATGTCTTCGGGCGATTGGAATATTTTAATCAGGGTTAACAACGTGTACGATCCTCTTCTCTGTACGAGATTCGCGTCAGACGTCGAGGAAAGTGCAAGGTACACTCTTGAACGTGTAATTTGCGAAATATTTGTACAAGTGATCGTACTAGTAATTCTCGTACACCGTCTGCATTTTCAATAATTCCAATAATTCCTTAGGTTTTGGCAGTGGCTCCCGATATTTTTATTTTACGTAGAAGGCTGATTAATTGCACGCGAATTAAAGAACGCAGCGTGTAAATGGGAAGGCGGTAAGAATAAAAGGGTTGCGGGTAGAAAGCTCGCTGAAACTGCGGATACATTATCACCCAATTCCCATTCTTCCCTCCGCCATTAAACGAAACAACGTTCGCGGCCGGCAATTAAACCAGCGAACGACGATGCGATTTTTTAATGGTGGCGAGGCGGGAAATCGACGCGGATCGATTTTAATATTTTAACATCCCCGATAACCATTTTTGGTTCCCTCCGTTGTTGAACTCCCTCTTTTCTCTGGATTTGTACCAACGGGATGCTGTGAACGACGAAATATTTCGTCCAGCAATACTTGTTTCCTGGAAAATGCCGAGCCATCATCATTTTGGCTGTAACGTGCTTCTACTTTTTTGTTCTTATTAATGGTAATGCTGTTTCAGCATGGAAGATATTGTAGAGATTCATAAGTCTAAATATTAATTCTTCGTTATTTAGTTGATGAATCAATTATGCTGTGGTGTTAATAGACTTCGCAACGAACAAATAAATAATCGGATAAACTAAATACACGTGCCGAGTATTATTGATAGTCCGTTCGTTGCAATGTAAGCCGTATATACGTCCTGCCTGTATGTATAACTGTCCAATGAATATTAACTCCGGAAAAAGTGACAAAAACGTTATCGAGTCGCTACAGTGCATTGTGCTAAACAATTTATTAAACGTTAACCTTTAAAGGTGACAAAATTGTAGTCAAAAAAATGTTATCGGATCGCTACAGTCGACTGCACTGTAACGTGAACACCGAAAATCCGGTTAGTGGAAGAAAATATGACCTGTTAAACCGGGAATGAATAGTCCACGATCTATCATAGATGCAAAAAACGAAGACAGAAAAATAGTCGTCGAAAGCAATAAACGTGTCAAATAAATTGTTTTTAATGAGACAATAAAATCCATTCGTTTACAGTAACCCCCATAAAAACTTGCGCACTTGACCAATACTTTTAGCTGCAGTAAAAATGCCAATAAAATTCAGAAAGTGGCGCGAATGCATTTCAAATAGATTGCACATCTCCAATTGGCATTAAAAGCGGCAATAAAATTCGACAGAAAAGAGTGCGTAAATCGAACGAATTGCAATGTTAATATTATATGTAGATTAAGAAAGAGGTCTTTCTAAGATCATAGAAAATTCAACCACTCGTACAGGATCTTATACACTTCAACGGGAATGCATATTGTCAGCTGCATCGAAAGTGTCAATAAAATTCAGGAGAAAAATATATGCAAATCGAAAGGAGTGCAATTTCAACGGAATGCAGCTATACAGTTCAGAACATTTTCGAATAGAAGAGAGGATACTTAATGAAGTAGAGCATACTTGGAAACATTTAAACATGCAGATTTTCTGGTTTAGTTTCGAGTGCAGTTGGAAACAGTGTTCGAAATACTCGTGCAAGGTTCGACTGCAATCAGTCAAGATTCGACTCGACTTGCAAGGTACTCCATCCCATCGCCAGTCTACACGGCGAGCTGTGTGCATAATGTATGTGGAACGGCGGTGCAGCCGAGGGGAACCGGAATATTGTTCAATTTTCGACGTTCGAGCACCGCGACGGGGGTGGAAGTCTACGGCTCTGCCTCTGTTAAAGCGATTTTCGAAGGAGAAGGGTGCATTCGGCGAGGCTGCACCGCAAGTGCACCGCTGCAACGGGACTCCTGGAATGCGCCTCCTTGCCGGTGCGGCGGATCAATTTCAATTGGCCGGTGAGTGGTATCAAATTGGTACTTAAAGTTGCGTCTCGCCGGAGATAGTCGAGCAGTTACTTCGGACGATCGAGGAATGAGTCGTGTTCGTAAGTGCAGATTATATTGTTGCTGCCTCTTATGCACCCGCACAAATTTCGCTGGATCCACTGTTCAATCCCGAGAACTATCTTCCAAAATGAAACAAATGTTTTAAGATTTATCTTTAAGAATCTTCAAGATTCAGGGCCGAGTGTCGTGGGGCCTGTCACAGTCCTTGTCGGAGCAACAAGATGAATTTTTTAAATTTGTCCGACATGAACAGTAGTATTTCGTCGTAAAAATTTTTCGCAGGACTAAGAAAATGTTCAAGATGGATATTTTGATCTTCTTCAGCCCTTTCAACGTTCTAGGGTGTCTAGCATTGTCCTGTTATGAAAGGACACCCTCGACTTCCCTATTGTGTAGGGAGCAATGTCCTGACAGGATATTATGTCCTTATATTTCCGAATCCTCCCCCATGTATATTTCTCCTCATATTCCCAAAACCTCTAAAAACAACTTCCCTTTTTTTGGGACAATGTAATGCGGGGTGACTTCCTGTTTCCTAAAGTTTTTTCACCGGTTTCTTTCAAATATACGTGCAACAACATATAGCTGGCCAGTTCAGCGTGGTCCCTAGCCAATATCTGTCGACGGCAATGTTTGGGCTCATCCCTTTTCAGGACTCCCTTACAAATCCTTCGCAAGCTCGGTACATTTATTTCATTTGATTTAAAGAAAGCTTCCGATCAACGAAAGACATTTTTGATTTATTCTGTATTCTACAAAACAGCTTATACAAATACGTAATAAAAGTTCGCGAAAAAATGCAAGCGAATGGAACATTCAAAACGAGAATTACAAGAAAAAAATAATTATTAGATCCAAGGTGTACATGTAGCTGTTTAATAGTTCTCGTTGCTTTGTGACTTGCCGATTAAAAGATCGCATGAATCGATAATGGGGAATTCTTCGCCGTTGGCGATCCCTCCGGGAGAGGAAAATAATTTTCAGCCCGTTTAAGCGTAAAATATTTTATTCCCTTTTGTTGCGGACCATCCACGGACAAGTTCCCCTGCTCTTTGATTCCCTTTCAGTCCAGCAGCTTTTTGCTAGCCCGGGGAGGAACTTCTTCGCAAGGAAATAAGCACTATCGTTCTGAAATGCAGATGGAGCGTGGAATTAAGTGCTGGAGAAAAATTATCATTGACAACTCGCAGCTCGAGGTAATTCGACCTGTGAAGTTAATCTTGAAACGGAATTCGCAACTCGGAATTAATACTAAAAGCAAAAAGCGACGGATGGAACCATTCTTTTATGAAAAATATATCAATTTATTTTTTAAAGCAATGCTGGAACTCATTTTTAGGAAATACAGTTCCCCAATGCCCCGAATCAATTCAAATGGATTCTATAATGATACACTAGGATTTTTTGTAAATTTAAGTATATTTTCCAAACATTGATTTTTGCAGCTGCGTCACATAATAATTGCGAACATAATTTTCCCGTGCCAGTTCTTCCAATGTCTGAATTTTTCAGCTTCAATGTACATACTGAAAACATTTCAACAATTTGATACAGAATTTTAAAAAATGGCTCAGCGTGACGTGTTATGGTCCAAAAAGCTGTGTGCTGGTCCAGAGAGAATAAAATTTGCGAAACAGTATCAGCTGCATGTGAACCAGCGAAACAATTGAGAGAATATATAAAAACTTCGCAGATACGACTTTTTCGAGAAGAAAAATTTTGAGTTCCGTCATTTAACGAGCTGATGCGGAATTATTGGAATCTATCCAGCAGAGGCGCACACCTAATGGATGCAGGGGCACAATTACAAGGCCCTGTCCGTCTCGAGAAACAAATTCTCCGGCGGCGGCGCGCGCGGCGGTTTAATATCCCGGCCCGTATCACGACAAGAACGCGCGTACAAGACGCCCTATAAAACGGGCAAGATAAAGTTCCCATAAAGACGTCAAGCGAGTTGCGGTGAGTGTCTCGAAGGCCGCAACGCGCCGGTTACGCTATCTCTCAGCTCTGGGAATATAGACCGACTCGATAAAAGTTATCGTAGGCACCCCGCGAACCGGCTACGTTCCACGGAAATTATTTCTTTCGCGGCAAGTCAAAGTGGCCCTGGAAGATTGATGCCTCACCGTTTCGTCTCCAAAGTAGCCCGGAAGAACAGGTGCGACGGCCTTAGAACTCCACTCTCTCACCTTTCTACCTATCCAGCGGTTTGCTTCATCCAACAGAATCCCGAACGCCATCTTTATTTTTCAATAACTGCAGCCGTATTTTTCAACCGTCATCTTGTTCGTTTTTTACTCTAATTTTTGGACATTCACAACACCCAACGTTAGCGCCATTGTTAACAATCTGTTTCTACGGTTGACCCTATAAAAACTACAAAACGATATTTATACATTGCAATTTATATATCGATTTTTAAAATAGATACAATCGGGTCCGCGAATCACGTCGAACTGTAAAAACACGCGAAACTAATATTATATTAAAAACCCGAGTAGCGAGGTGTACCACAAATATTTTATCAACTGCGTACGTACACGTAGATAAAATAGAGAAATAATATATCTACCGCGTGCAACGTTATGCAGATTGGTATTTTTTCACTGAGTTCAGGTACCGACAGTTGCAGGAAAAGTTAATTTTCCTCGGTAATTGTATTTCGCGAATAAAAAATACACTGGGACAGTGTTTTATGGACACTGAAAATGAATGTATATAAAATTCATTGAAAAAATTAGGTATTATAATTTTGTCTTTCGTTCAAACAAATGTTGAATACATTGGGAAAGAAAAAGAACAAACAGCTGGTGTATCATGCGAAAACATTTCGGAAGGTAACGAGACCAGGTTTATCTTTGCGCAATTATTTTTTACGAAACGATAACAGCAGAAACGTGTGGAATTTTTTCAAAAATTAGTGTTCAGACACTTTCCGGAGCGAGCGCGGTTTTGTCCGAACAAAACACTCGTTGGACCGCTCCGCGCCGCGCCGTTCTGAAATTCGCGTCGATATCTCGGTCGTACGCAAATAACAGGCGTAATTAGGGGAATCTCTTGCAGCGGTTTCTCCCGCGATGTTTACCGCGTGGGCGTGATACGGGCACGCCGAATAGTGGTCGCGCGATTAGCGTCGTCCCGGGGATTTGTTGAACTTGCAGAGCGTTTGGAAAGGCGCGAGAGCGGAACCAGTTCGACTGACGAGGAACTTCGCCGATGAAACTCTCTCTCTGTACCCGTGTCGGCAGTCGCGCTCTCGGTTCCATGTGTTGATTATTTATCGGGCGCCTTTCGCGCGCAATTTACGCAATAACGCGTTAAATCCGGAATAACGATTCCAGGTAAATACGGGAGCCGCAGTTCGCGGCACCTGTGCCGACCCGCGCGAGCCTGGCATTAAAGTCGTTTGTCTTCGGCCCCCGGCGAATTTCGGAACGGGAAACGAGAAAACGATTCGCCTATATGATTCTCCATCTCCTCATAAATACAAATTCGAAAATTTCCTCCCCCAAAATCCTCCTGATTTTTCTAAAATTTTTTTCGTGCTGCAATGCATGCCGAACGTAGAACCGCGAAGGGTTGAACCGTCGTTTCTCCGAACGAAAGTGATAGAAAATGAGAAAATCGTACACTGGATCGATGGAAAATTCATTGAACGAAATTACCACTCGAACGTCTCCCGATCCTTTTCAACTGGAGGTTGCGGATCGTCTCGGATCTAGGTAAGCAATCCCATAGATCATCGCTCGCATGTGCGAACGACCGGGCAGAAACAACACCTTGGTCGGTTCCAGGAGGTTTTATACGGTTTCTGGAGCCGCCAAACGCCGGGAGCACCTGTCGCGAACAGTTTCGAAGGCGTTGGAGGAATACTAACGTCAGAAGGAGCGGTGGAGGGGGGTCTTGGCCGGCCAGCTGCGGCCAATCAGGTTGGCGCGAAGTACAATCGCGCGAACTGGGAGCCGCCCCATTGCTCTCAGATTTGCACCGGAGCATCGGGTTACCGTTTTCGCTGAGCGATTCCGATCGTCGGTCGTGCGCGGACGATTCGCTCGCTGCTGCCCGGAAGGAACCTGTGGACCACTTTTATTCATGAAAACATTTTAAATTCCAATGGCAAAATTGAGCCGGGTGATCGTTCTCGCGCCACCGTTCCGGCTCTGTACCCTCTTTCCTATTCTCACGGACTCGTTCTCTGTTCCAAAAGTGCCGCGATCGTTTCTCCATCTCCGCGAGAAGATTGGATATCGACTCTGCCCGCCATCCACCGTGCGCACCAGCCCGTACGTGAACACGTAACACACGATCCTGGAAGGGGAAACGTTCCTTCATTCGTTTTCGTCCTACCTCTAAGTCCCATCTCTGTTTCTCTTGTTTTACTCGCACGTCGTTGCTCTTCGTTCTTCCTTTCTCGCCACGCGGTACACGCGAGTCGTTTGTCTTGCGAAATGGCTGAATTTCATCGAGGGAAATCGATCGACCGTGGATCGTGAACGATACCGCGCGAACTCACGGAATTTAGTGGAGCGAATGATACCGATTTCGTTCGCCCTCCCTCTGGAACCGCGTCGATCAATGTTGATCGAGCGTTTTTAACAGGTTCTCCGCTCCGAGGATGTTTGCTCTTTTATGACACTTTCAGGATACTTGATCTCTGATCGATGAAAATCGTAACAGTCGGAGACGAGGTCTGAGTGCATGGTTCGATAGTTTGGCACATATTTAAAAAATGTCCAAGTGAAATTTGTACGAGAAGCAGTCAGGAACTGAGTTTTCGCTTTCACGATAAGGCAGATATTAAATTAACACCGGGACTGTCAGTTCGGTGTGATTTCAGATTTATATTGCAGTTCTAGAATGATTGGAAACATGAAAAGCAATAAATAGAGCTCTCTTCCTCGCTGGGACTACGAAGAAATATGTCGCAATGAAAAATTCCGAGGTTGAAATGTACACTCGTTCCGAACAGACTAAGGATATACACCTATTCCTGCTGAAATATTAATGTGGATTTATAGCCAACAGTCTGCAACGTGCGATTGTCGTTCTCTATAGGTATCTTCGTTTCACCCGGAGGTTAAAGATTCACGAATATTCATAGCTCTACCTCGATGTTGATGTTTCTCTTGCACACGGTCATTTTATGGCCACGTATTTAAGTACACGAACATATTGTTAATTATCTGTCTGACCAGAAAGATAGATGGACAGGCATATAAAATAGATATGGCAGGATCAGCAGTGTCGACTCCAACCAATCGACAATACACGTCGGTTCTCCGGTTAAAAAGTAACAGCAGTGCAGCAAGTAGATCGGTTTACCGTGGGACGGTTCGTTTGCCCGATGAAACACGGCCGAGCGGCGCTCGCTCATTAAAATTAATTGACCCGTCGGGTACGGCTTCTTGTCGAATATTCGCGCGATATCGTTGCGCGCGTCCGTTTATCGAGCGTTTCGTTCTGGAAAAATCGGGATCGGTCCGGAGATTGACATCTCGCGTTCGCACACCGGTTTCACGGGGAAAACCCGCCGAGAGAGATCCGCGAATTTACGTGCGAGGCCGATTCGACGGCCGCGGGACGAAAGGTTAATTAAGCGACGGCCGCAAAACATATCACGCAATTAAACGACCCGTCCCCGCTTCTCGGTACCCCCTCCACTCCCGTCGCAGTTCCACCCATTAATATAACAAGTACCCGGCCCCCGACGTATAATGAAAGCTGGCCCCCGAAAATTTCCGGGGCTCGCCCGCGGCCGAACGACGAAACTCGCTCGCGAGATTTCAATTACCGGAACACCGTGACCAGAGAGTGGGAAGGTGAACTTTTAATACCGCGGCAAAGAAAGGTTAATTAAGCGGTGGTATTGACCGTATCATGGATATTACGCGTTTCCTGGCCGAGTCGCGCGAAAACGACCCGCCGAAACACCAGGAAATTCCTTGACGTGTAATATATGTGCTCGCCGGGCGTGTATCAATTCCATTTTCACCGCAGTCATTCCTGTCAACGCGATCGGACCATCCGATCCGACAGCCACACGAAGCTTTCCCCGAGCAATGATTTTTTAATGATCCGCTGTCACTGTTTGGAGGCTTTCTATGAAGTTATTATAGACGTACGATTCGTTGCGCGATACCATTACATTAACGAAGTTTATTATCGAACTATCGAAGCTCGTTAACACAATATAATTTTTCGAATGGAAGTTGCTATGCCTTTTCGAACCGACGCGCTCGCGTTGACTGGCATTTCGCGTGAAATTAATTGCTCCCGGAGCAGGTTTGATAATTTCAGGACCAACCAGCAAAAACAAACCTTCAAAGACCGACGCGACGGTCGGCGGCTTGTCAGCGTAACATTAGCAACAACATTATTCACCGGGCGTTTAACAGGACCCAACAAACCGCGCGCATTAATATACAGAAATTCTTGCCGAAACTACTAAAACATTCGCTATGACAAGCAATTTACGCAGCATGCAGTGCCATCACCGCGAGGCGTACACTAAATGACGCAGGATTTGCGAGACCGCAGATGCGGCCGGTCCTACCGTGTTTACACATAATTGTCGCGGATTTAATTAGTGCATCAGTCGAAGAGGATTCGAGCTCCCGCGGCCAGTCGCTAATGGATCCGGCGAACTTTCGGAATTTCGGTCCTGGGAACGCCATCGGAGTTTGATTAATGGTTCCGCGATGGTTATAAGAAAGATCAAAGCCACCAGTTCGACCGGAAATGAAATGGATTTAATGTTCAACCAACAGTTTCGCTGGCGGACGCGCGATTTTCCCTCGTCGAGCAGAGCTTGCGACACGATTACTAAATGTGTATATCTTCGGAGGATGTACCGAAGGACAGTAAGAATTCAAGAAAATCAAATCCTACTAGGATCATCGTTTATGCTTCTTCAGCGCAAATTCGCAATTTTCGTAGATTGCTTCCGAAAATTTCTAATAAATGTTAAAAATAAAGAAACAAGCACGGCTACCACTGATTGAATGTGGAACAGTTGACGTTGGTGCACAAACACTTAGCTGTAACAGTCCTAATCTCGGCGCCCGTTAAATATTCCGGCCTAGTCGTCCGCAAGTGGAATAGGTAAGCGGCTGATCAGACGAGGTGGTGTGTTCGGAATATTAAGCGAGGCTTGCGAACGGTAGTCCTTTGTACCCCTTCCGTTTCGAGTCGCATCAGAATTGACCTTCCACCCGGTGAAATCTGACCGGGACGGAAGTTTAATCCGCGAGCCACTCAGAAATGGCAACCGTCGTCGTCGTCGTCGGACACAAACGGTAAAATATTACGTCCGGTTCGCTGTAACAACGTGCCGTCGTCGGATCGGGCCGGGCCGGTTCTCGCGTCGCAATAACGTTCGAAAGTAGAAACATTAGCGCGGTACAACAGATAAATCTTGGAACAACTAAGGGAAGAAGAATATGTTCGAGAACGGTTCGTATTGAACTCCCGGTTCGGTTATTGCATCCCGTAGCCGTCGGGGATGGGTTATGAAAGAATAACACAATAATACGAAAGTTTTCACGGTGCTCGAACATATTTTCATTCCGCTCGGTGCCGGGGATACATATTTTCGCTGGGGAAGCGCACAGTAATATTCTTTGGACCGCTCCAATCGATTTCATCTAGCAAGAAAGAAAAAATAATATCATAGATAACCGTGAGATATCGACCGGACGCACCAGCTCGGATGGATTCTTAATGGCCAATGTTTCTCTTGGAAATGCTGGAAACAATAGACAATCCTGTACCTGTATCACGTGCTCTCGGTTACATAGATGGCGGGTCATTAGTCAGTGAAATTGCCTGGATTACGCGAGACTGCTGGGCTCGGAAGAAAATTGAGAATTGACATTAACGAGTGCCGTTTCAGCCAATCAATAGTCAAATAAATATTCTTAACTTAATGTAAACGTTCAGTCTTAAATGCTCTTTCAATGTTTGAGTGGTCCTTTAAGTATATAAATTGTCTCCGAACCTGAATAGTCTCCGAAGGAGGACGACCCTTGGACCATACCCCAGTTATCTTAAAATCACCACTGTCTCGTAGATCTATTCAGTTAGTCAGGATTGATCTTACCGCGGCCAGTATTTAATTCGACGTTCCGCCCACTTCGGATCGCTATCACGACGATTTCCGATTAGCACTTGGCAGCGGCGGCGATCGCTATCGCGTAATGACGCGTTCTCCATGGTAGTTTAGTAGGTTCTTTGTAAGTAATCGGGTCCACATTGCAGGTTGTTCGGCAACGTTGACGGGGCGAGGGCCGTGTAATTAACGGCGGGCCTCCAGTAATCACGAGTACGCCGTGGATACGTTAAACGTCAGAGGATCGTAGGCTCGGCAATCAGGTTAAGACGCATTCTCCTTGTGCAACGGCTTGCGCTCCCCTACTTGTTATCGAGAAACGATAACGTTTTACCAGAGGAATGCCTAACGGGTTCCGCCGTCGAAATTGACAGTTTGATCGACGGCGTTGTTTCGCGCGATCGCCGTAATTTATGTCGACTGGACGAGCACGTGATTTGCAGGGGATATCCTTCGTCTCGGTTGCTTGACAACTTCTATGATATATACACGGACGACCGGTCACCGAGCTTTATTATTATGTAAAATCGATTATTCGACCGCGCCTGCCCGGGATATACTGTCATAAATAATGGACAATGTTTATCTCCTTCGCGAGATTACGCCGCGTAATCCTTGTATCTCGATCATCGTTAAAGCCGCGGCTCGACGTTTTTCCTAATAAATTATCGGACCCGACGTACAACCGTACTCGACACTGTAAATCCTACACCATCGGCTACGTGTTACCTCGATAACGTTCCACTTCGGACAATAGAAACGTTGAGAATCCGCTGACCGTTTAATTGATCTCGATCTGCGCGGGATTATTGTCGCGTCTGAGCTCTAGTTTTCATTTTTGTAAGACGAAACTAAACGTTGCTAATGTTCGAGCAATTCTGCATTTCATCCACAAGTTTTTGTCATGAATGCATCAAATCTGTATTGTAATTATTTTTATACGGCTATTTATGGAAAATAGTAACTGCACGCATAAATTATAAGAACCTGGTAATACTAATTTGCCAGTGTAAATAAAAATATATTTCTGCTCTTCGTAATTTTAATAATTAGAAAATAACATGCAATATCCATTAATTCTTCCGATATTTGCGCTGTTTCGTAACTGACCAACTGATTTTCATTATAAAGGCATAAAATTCTCGAGTAATTCCCCATTATATAGTCTGCATCGCACCAATCAATATTTCCTGCATGTGTGTCGTTAATAAAATAAGTTCGACGTTTTCATGCGAAAGAAGGGAAGGAAAAAATTAGCGGAAAAACCAGCCGTGGTAATAGAATATCTTTTCACAGAAGTAATTGTTAACAAGGTCGATCAATATTACCAACGTCGATTCGCGACGTGAAAAGAGAATCGAGGTAGGCGAGATCCGGTTCTGCTCGCCTCGCGGTGTAAATAACAGAAAGGAATATCGGTTGTGCAAACGGCGTGCATGAAACTCAATTAATACACCGCGTCGACGTGCATTTAATGGAGATAACAATTTCGTTTCGAGGGGATGCGAGGCGAGGCGAGACGCATCCGTCGCGTCGACGCGACGATACGGCAATAATTTACACTCGGCGGTCGCGATTCGGCCCGTATCAAGCGCCGATAAAAATCGCCGGCGGAAAAAAATCAAAATCTCACGAAAAGTGCAATAACGATCAAACTGGCCGCGTTCAAACCTGGCGTCGGGAATCATGCGATCTACCATTAAATACGCACCAACCAATTCAATTTTGGAAACCCCTTAACAAATTGGCGAGCGGCCGGAAAAGGCGGTCAGGAAAAAGAGAAATGAAAAAAATCAAGAAAAAAAGAGTATTATTCAAACTGATTTTACTGAATTTTTCAGTTAAGGATTGTCCAGAATATCGCCAATTTTTTAAAATATTTATTCAAGAATTTATGTATGATGTCGGAAGAAATATACGAGAAAGTCATGGTAAGTAGAATAAGTCTAGCATTGCTGAGACGTGTTTAATACGGTTGTAGAAGCTATAACTTCGCCCAGATTAGATTATCTTCGGGCTTTGAACAGTCCAGATTGAATAAGAACTTTGAACAGAACGCGCCAGGGCTTTCTGCATGCGCAGAACGTGCTGAAACTTGACCTACAGTGAATATTATTGTAGAACAAACGTTTTATTCTCTTTGCGTGAAGTGGCTACGGTGGGCGTGGTTTTGTTGTTCCGGCTTTCGACGACGCCCAGAACAATGCCCTTGGGGGCAATTTCTGTCCGTATCTACTTCGGAACTTTGAACTTTGAATATTTAAGAAGTTCGCACAGTTTAGCATTGCATCTTAAAGTTTATATTACAAAGCGGCTCTGGGAATATATTCTGTACTATCAAATTCACTGGTAAACACTGAATGCGTAATTAGCTCCTTCCTAATAAACGACGATCGCGCGCATCAGAGAATAAAACATTTACTTGAACAGTAAATAAAATGAATTATATTTGCTTCTACGGCGAAGAAGTTCATGAAAATGATGAGCTTTCGTCGAGTTTGGCCCCGTCTAGATTAGAGAGGTGCCCCAGAGGGCAATTGGATCCCAGATCAGCTGTAGATCCTCTAATTTAAATTTCCAAGCCCTCAACGCTGTTGATCACCAAATCTCGAGCTCTAAATTACACCGGGCCTCTACATACATCCTCCATTACTAGATTCGCAGAGTGCTCCGATCCTAATTACTTTTTAATTAAACGGTCTGAGGCGGGTCGGAGCTCGAAAACCGAAGGAACGAGAACGTCGCGAGCGGCGTTCGACTGTTTCTCCGGGAGAAAAACGCTGGCCACCGACGTCGGGTTCTATTTTATGGAAAAACTTGGTCGAGTATCGGGACTTTGGGGAAGTTCAGCATCCTGCAGATGCGCCGCGACGCTTACGTTGAACTTAAGAAGATTTAGGAATCGACGCAAGGCCACGGTAGCATCGTGCTAGTTTTTCGGGCAACTGCACCGCGCAGGGACCTGCATCGAACATTGCAAGAGCCTTTTGTCCCCCGGTTCGAACCGTTTTCCGGTTACGGTTCCACGGATTCATGAGTCGTTTCGACGATCGAACACCGCGAGAATATCGGAAATTCTAACCGAGGGCCAATAAAATTAAGTGTATTGTGCGATAAATAGCAGCGGGAACGTTTTCTTCCGGGACACGCGCCGTTGCACGATACTGATTTAGATGCTCGCGGAATTGCACAACTCCACCTTCTGAAGTCATCCCGTGGACGTTCCAAGCTCGTTCCCGTGGATGTTGACCTGTTAATGGTATTGCCGCCTGGACCAATGCCACGAGAATATTTCTTCGCAGTTCATACTACAATGTAGATCCGCGAAGATTTACTTTTGTGGCTTTGAACTCTGCCACAGGCCGAGAGGAGATCACTTACCGGTTCTCCGGGAAACGTCTACTACACGGTAAATCTGCTGCCTCTCGAAGCTTATTTCTCTCTGGAAAATCTACTGGAAACCAACCGTCTATCCTCCTGAAAGTTAATGAAATTATTTGCAGTTGTTGGCTTGAGTTGATCTTTGTGTAAAATTGAATTTTTCTGCTTCAACCTCGGCTCTTTCTTCCTTTAATCAGTTTTATAAAGTAAACATGTAATCGCTGGACTGCGAATCTTTATGCATTTATGGCTTCTAGGAATTTTTAAAAAATGCTGGAATATAAAATTCCACAGAATTTAATACGATTTTTAGTTACTTCGGATCTATAGATAAGATTTTATTTGTTCCTGCTTTCTTGAAATTTGCCTGGAGAAATTAAAAATTGCTTAATCGTTCGCAGTCTAGTAATCATAGTCGAAAATCTTATTGTTTCCTCAAATTACTATTTTATGTTTTGCTTGTTCACTGTTGATCGAAGTTTCGGCAATTATTTTCGCAAATGAAGGTTTCTATGCGAAATGGCGATGCGAATCCTGATTGTCGAACGCAATCGGGCTCGACAGCCTCGTAGCTTTTAAGCGCCTCGATCCACTTTATATTCGAGTCAGTCAGAATTTGTAATTAACTGGTAATTAGTACGGTTATCACGAACGATAACCCCTAAATCTATCGTGATGTCCGCGCCACGTTGTTCCGGCTATCAAAGGATACGTCCCAAAGTGAGGGACAGGTTTAATCGTGACACGAAGATAATCCTAAGCTCCGGTTGTCAGTGTAGATATCACCGGTATTGTACATTATCGGAGATGACTAGTAACGTCGATACTGCTAATGACGACGCGGAAACATCACGCGTATACCCGTCCCCGCACTCCTCCTACAATCGATAATCCGATACAACGTGCCCCGAAACTTTCACTATGAATTCCGCTTATTAACAACCGTGGACCGGTGTTGAAACACCGTGATTGAATTTCCCTGTTCTTCGGGGAAATCGTACTCGGATCGTCTGGGAAAGAGACGATCGCGAGACACGATCTAAAATTGGTCTGCGAGATCTCTGATTTATCCGAGGCGTTACTTATTAGGGTAATTTGTTAAATTTGTGGGGCAGGGAGCTTAGATCGAGATAACAGGCTCGGCTGACTCGTAAACAACTCCCATTAATTTTCTCCGAGCCCATTAATATTAATTTATCATCAGTCCGCAAATTTTTATGCACGGTTTACGATACAATAAAAATGATGGAAAACATCGCTTAGCTTTAAAAATCTACAGTTTATTCATAGTGTACCTAGCGAAAAATCAATTTCGCGATGACTGATGTTTTTTTTATTTATTACGCGTTTTATTCGTTTCGCTTATCGAATTTATCCCGTCGATTCGCGTCCCTTGGCGAATCATTTTTAAAAATGCATTACCGTCGATGGGGGTCGGTTACGTCCGAATATCGAAAACAATCCAGAGTGAATTTGAAGCCTCGATTTCGGAATAACATTTGACCGATTCGCTCCGGCTGGTAATTAGTATATTGAACAACAGCGGAGGCGAATCGGAAGGTACCGGCGCTCGAGCCATTTGCGCGAAATCATATCGCGAATCGCGGATAAATCGGTGGGGGTAATTGAATACATATCGGCTGGCGGACTCCATCGCGGTAAATACGAAATTGCTTTTCTGTTCTTCCGGCTGCGACGCGGATCCCGGAGAACGACAATTAAATCGGGAATTTCTACGGGGCGCAAATTATTTTCTCGTGATTACCGGGCGACATACGAATGTTGCGAGCCGATCGGTGCAATTTCAAACAGCGCCAGTAAACCAGAGATTCATCTAAAAACATTTTAAAACGTCGGTCTATTGAAATCTCAATCGACATCTATCATGAAAGAATATATTTCTGAAAGTAGATACATGAGAAATTGTATCAACATAAAACGAAGAGCATTTATTACTGAATTTTTCTCAACATTCACAATGATCAACTTTCGTTTATTAAATTTCAAGGTGCCTTCTCAGTGTTTGAACGATCGACGACGAAGTGGTTTGGCCAAGAGATCGTGTTAATTAGAGTCCCACTATCAACCACGGCATGAAGACAGTCCCGTTTACCGATGTTGCGTTTAAATTTCGGTTTAATCTCGAGATATTACTCTTGGCACCTGTCGGTTCTGTTTAAAGATACGCCGATAAACCGTGCTCCGGTAATTAAGCTGCTCTTGTCGGGCCTTCTATTCCGCCGAATGGCCTGTCATAAGATGCGATTACACGTTCGTTAAAATTAACCCCGCCGCCAACCCTCTGCTCCCGTTGCTTACGACCTTATCGCGACCGAGTGCACACCGGGGGACCGTGCACTTTGAGATTGGGAGTGTCGATCGGGTGTCTTCGTTATTAAACTGCTTGACAGTGAGGGTATCCATCAACAATTGGGGGTATCCATTTTATTGACTGCTGTTGCTGCGGTCCCCATAAACTTTGCATAACTGCGATTCCTGCGATGCAATAGAGTTTTTTCCTGCTAAAAAATGGTCCTTTTAGTGAGCTATATAACTTAAAAATATTATTTGAATGTAGGAAAGTTTAACAACAAAATTTTTCCCTGCTGAAAAATATCCCCTTTTGTGAGCTACATGGCAATACTTTTACAAGATTTTTGAACACGTTTCGTTTACTATCATCTAATTTTTTAAATACGTTCTCCACCACATAAAACGGTTCGTAGACGCCTAATATGAGACAGTGTAACGAAGTAGAGTATGAAATAGTAAAGCAGAGTGTGAGCATAACGAGGTAAAGTAAAGTGTAGTAAATTAAAGAAGAGTAATGAAGTGAAATATAACAAAGAGAGTATACCAAAGTAAAGTATGATGTAGTAAACTACAGTGTAGTAAAGTACGACAGAGTGAAATGAAGCGAAGTAGAAGAATAAAGAAGTAAAATAAAGCGAAATAAACCGAAGTCTAGCAAATAAAGCAAAATAAAACGTGGTAGATCGAAATAAAACGAAGGCAAAGTTTATTTTGCAGAGTGGATCGGACGAGTATATCATTGGGAGAATGATCAACAAAATCCGGGGCACGGTTGCGGAAGATTATTATGAAGTATGGTTGATTCTGTGTACGAATCGGTGATGAATTAGAGGTCCCGAATAAAAGGTATTTGCCATCGGCGATGAATTCCCCGGTGAACCCGGCTCTCGCGTGGACAAGTCAGTTTGCTCGCGTTGAAGTGTTTAATAAATTCAGAGCCGGGAATCGGTATCACAAACGGGGCAGTCGAGATCGTGTACCCGGGCAACAGTCGCGCTCATACAATGGCCGTTCACGATCGAGAGTCCTGTTTATATTAACACAACTGTCCGGGATTTTCATGAACACGCTGGAACGCGCACGACCACCACGATCGCAGGATGTGCCGGCCGTTCTATGTGTGTTTGTGAAACGAATGCGTCCGACGAGCACCGGTTTTTCATGGGATTTGCATGAAGTCGGACATGAAAACACGATGCTGATTACTTCGTCCGTATGAATTCGCATTAACCGATAAAGAACTTCCCGTTGCGAAATAATAGCTGCGTTGCCCTCCTTCGTTCGATTGTTTTGACCCGTATTTTTTTGTCAAACGAGAACAAAAGGATCGATGATCCGTCGAATGTTGACCAATTCCTGTGGGAGAACAATACTTTAAATCCATTTAAATGATTGTGTAATATAACTTCGAATTTTCCTTCAAACCTAGATGACTTTATTGTTTCACCTGAGTCTCTTATAACCGCGCTAATAATTTCCCAAACAACTGATTAATTCACGAAGAAGCGAACAAATCGGGCCGCGGGAAATGAGCAATTCTCGGACGGGGAAACTGAATTAAATGGGCAGAAGAGAAGAGCTATATTCCCAGGAAATCTTTATGATTTCATTATGCTTTTTAATGGTTTCTTTCGTGGAAAAGTTGGTTTCGTTTCCCCGACGCGGTAACAGCTATTTCGCGGTGGGCTCTTCGACGTCAGAAAACGAAAAGGGGATCGACAGAGGGAGAGAGAGAGAAAACATGGCGTTAGCCGTCCACTTCCGGTTTCCCGGTGACAAACATCGAACCGCGAATTGGATTCTTTTTGCGAGCGGTTGGGCTCCCATTAATACTTGGACAGCGTTTATCCGCGCGGCGTGTGCCCAACAAAACTTTGTTATTACGTGCAAGAAGTGTTACGGAACTCGTCTATATCTTGACTAAGCACGCCAGCTGAGTTAAGGAACTTGGCTCCGGCCGAACCCGCGAAATAAAAACACTGTTTCCCGGCGAGTTAAGGGACGTGTAACGCGGTCGCGTGCTGTAAACTTTTTCTTTTCGAGCACTCAATTCTATTTTCGCGAGAGCTGTGCCGCGAATAAAGAGTTACCTCTCCTGGAATGAGATTATTTCACCATTCTCCTCTCCTCGGCAATTTCTCTCGGCATCCTGCCTGCTGCTAATTCTCCGCTTTTTTATTTCACTGCTGCGATACGTCGAATGCTTTTGCTGCTTTTAGAATTATAGAGATCGTTGTTTTGTGAAAGTTAGACAGAACATTTCATTTTCGAATGGTACCGTGGGGTCTTTTGCGATCCCAGCAAAATTATTTCTACACTGCCTTCCGCTGATGTATTAATTGCAAACAAAAAGTTTCTTTTTGTGATTTTTACGAGTTGCATTGATGTAAATTTAAAATGTTTCCCGAGCGAGTTTATGAAATTTCAACCAGACCTGCCTCGCGAACGATTCCGAAGACCGAGCTCGTACTTTTGACAGGCATTGTACGCGTTATTACGAGTCCGCTAAAATCCCGGCAGCGCAGAATATAAAATTGCACCTAATTCAACGAAACGTTTACAGCAATAACGGGGGAACGCGGAACAAATTTTTCGTACACCGTGCTCGCCGACACGATGCCGGTGGTCGTGGAAATGCTTTCAGATAATTTCGAACATCGATTTTCCCCTTGAAAGCTCTGTTTAGATTCGCGAATGGAAAATGAAATACGGAACGGGAGTGATTGTATGGAAATGAGTGAAAATAATCGTCCAACGACGAACGTTTAATCGTCGAGTCCCGATGTGCACGCATATATTGCGAATTTCCCTGCGTTATTTGCGACGTGGACGACGCGACGCAGAAGTGTGATTCATTGTTCGTGTCGAAATCCACCGACGACAATCTTAAACCGTGTTCCATTCAATTTAACTCTAATTGAACATTTAATTCGACTCCGTCATCAATTACAATTTCTGTGAAGGGAAGAGTGCGTCGCCTTTCGTTCAGGGTGATTTGAAATGGCGGAAATAATCGTACGTCAATCTTTACTTCATTCTTCAGTAAACATTTTTTGAGAAAAAATACAACCTTCGTTTTCTTACCTGTCTTTTAATGGAAGCATACGCGAGTAGAGAAATATTCATGGAGAACAGCTAAGAAGAATGAAAGTAGAGAATACATCCTTTAACATCAGCCCAAGTAGAATGCTGTACGATTTTTTGTGAAGCCAAACAAGATTCAACATTCAAGTTGAAAATGAAATTGTTTCAGAAAAATAGCCTGTTCTACTTCCGTATCCAATCGCTAGTGGAAAATCATGCTGGTTGAAGATTTCTCTTAAAAATAATAAAATCGGCGGCGTTTCCGCCGATATCTCGTAAAGATGATCGATCGAGCGTTTCGTAAACGGCTTCCCGAGCAAAAGATATTTCGCAGGAGCGCGATAGGGAAAGTTTTTCGTGGGAAATCGGCCGAAGTCTCGGCGAAACGCGGAATACGATTGCGCGGGCGTCTCTCAAGTATAGTTCCGCGTGTTCGCCGAGTGAATCCGTGTGAAAAACCGGGGACTAAACACGTCGGCGACACAAAGGGGGCTCGATCAACGGCGAGGCTTGCTCGGGATTGCCACGAAAATTCAGGCACGCTCGAGCGCCGCGGCTAAGACACCGGGGAAAGGCGAAGAATGAATAATGCAGCTGGAAAAATCCATTGTTCGTGCAGTCGCCCTAACCTTTTGCCTAAGTACACAGAGAAGAAAACTCGGAGAGCGCTTGCGTTCGCGCGAGACGGAGTTATCCGCGACGCATCCCTCGGAAGAGAGAAAGAGAGACAGCCAGAGTGAGAGAGGAAAGGAATTCTCGCTGGCAATCTCGCAAATGGCCGTGCACGCGAAGTTCGTGCCGTCGCAATTGAAGCGGCGTGGATGGGCGGCTCCCGGAATTACAATCCTCCGAAGGTTTACGTCGACGCCTCTGTCGAACTTCAAATCGATTATCGTTCGGCACCGTCTTTGTTCCTCCGAACGCCAACCCTGGCGAGTGTCGCTCGGGAAAATTGCGTTCTCGCTTACCCTCCTGATCCTAAACGATTTAAAAATGTAATTACACCGGGCGCCGAAGTAATCGAGCTGCTGCAATCTTTTAGTTAATTTTTTAGGAACGCCAGATCGAAAAAGTAACGAAGTAGCGCAGTGCAGGAACGGGTACGAAATACGGGTTGTCGACAAAATTGTTGTGGAGATGGTTAACCAAATAGATCCTGTTAAATTCTCGTCTAAATCTGCATTAGAACTTTCCAATTACTCATCTCTGGTACCTGTAGACCCAATTCAGCTCTTTCTGCTTCATCGGTTCATACATCACGGATATAGAAGGTTGACAGGACAGAACACCTGTAATTTTAGCTATGTCGTGTTGTCTAAGGTCTTTTACAATCTTTTAACTATCGAAGTAATGTATTTCTTCCTAAAGATCCTAACTATACAAATTTTCTTCAAACTTGTTTCCAGAGTACAGTAAAAATCAGAGCGCAGTCTATCAAACTTTCTGCATAAAAGGTGCAAATTAGAGGGAACTACGTTACATTTCCAAGCAAAAGAAATCTTTCAGTCTTCAAACTTATGTATTACTTCCGAAAGAAACTGCACACATAAATTTCCTTCAGGAAAACTCGCTTGTTCCAAGGGTACAGTAAGAATCAGTGCAGTCTATCAAACTTTCTGTACAAAAGGTGAGAATGAAAGAACACTGAGAGTTACATTTCGAAGCAAAAGAAATCCCTCACTCTTCAAGTTTATGTACTATTTCTTCCTAAAGAACCTGCCTACATAAATTGTCGCCAGGAAAATTCGCTTGTTTTAAGAAAACAGTGGAAATCAATGTAGTCTAACAAACTTGCTGCGCGAAAGGTGTAAATGATAGAAAACGAAGTTACAATAAAAATCAATACAGTCCGATAGAATGATGAGAATTGTGCTAATTAATAAAAGCAAATTCTTTGTAAAGGACCTTATCTGTCCGCATTCAAAATCCAGGATTAATCAGTTCGACTCGAATTAATTTGACAAATCATCCGACACTTCCGCGGGCTAATTGCCTGTCGACGATTAATACCGCAGTTATCCGGTAACATAACTTTCATGGGGCTCTGCAGGTTCCCCGTAGAAGTTGTCGGCCGCGTTCCGTGGCACGTTTTCCAATAATTCAATTTTTCCGGAGACGGTACGCGTCTGGCGTACGTTGTTAGCGCGACTACGTTCGGGAGAAAGGTGGATCGTGTCGGCACTAGAACTTTTCTTCCGTTTCCCCTGGAAGCGAATGCATCGACGAACGTTCTATTAGGATACGTTTCGGCCCCCGAGGCGGGCTGAGACTCTCACCGGCCGGTTCTTACAGTTTGATAGGCGATAAGGGCGGAAATTGCTGGCAGCGATCGCCGATAAAAGCTTGCCATTGCATACGCTAAGTAGCCTGATTCCTCGGCCTCTTTCTCCCTCTATTTTCCGCCGGTTCTTTCGCTTCCTTTTCGCTGGGGCTCTTCCTCCTGTCCACCCACTTCTCGTTTCCTTCTTTAACTCGTATTCTCCAGTTTTACCTTTTTCAACGGTCAGCTCCTTCCTGTCTTTCTCCCACCCTTTTCTACATCCATCCATCTCTTGTACGACGATTTATCTGCCTTTTAATCTCGCTTCTTCTCGCCTCTCCGCCCACCCCCGCGTCCTAGTCTTCTTTCAAGCCTTTCTTCCTTTTATCTAACCGAGCCGCGACTCGATAGCAACCCTTCCGCGGTGAAATACTCATATTACAACGCCCCGATTGCACGTTCCGCCATCCTGATGAACGATTCGTGCTGATTATCGCACCGACGCGATCTAACTCTGTGGATTCGCGATAGCACTCGCTGCCTCGAAGACGTTATTTCGGATTTTTCCGAGGATATCGGACTTTTTAGAGAAACATTGCCGTGCTTTGATTGCAACTATTCTACAGACTATTTATGCAAAGGCTTCTACTTATAGGTTGATTTACAGAAGAGAACATTTAAATTTGCAGAGAATGCTCTTGTACCGACTGGAAGACTTCTTGCACTAAAATTATTAAATTCTGACTAACCAGTTTTCAGCGGGTTTCTCGACACGTTCGAATATCCGAGCTCGCGCGTATGAATCGGAGGGACGAAAGAAAATGCGAATAGCCGAAGAAGTCAGGATATTCTTTCCGGAAACTTTACGACGGTGTCCGCAACGCGGAATAATTCGCGCGCGGGCGCAAGATTCCGAGATGTACGCGTCCCCTTCGAAGTTGGTAGAAATATGGCGAGTGTTGGAGGTCGGGAAGCATTACCGTGAGTGGAATGTGTTTTCGAGTTAACCGCTCCGCGCAGCCCTAGCCGGATTCCTCGCGGATTCAAACTCCCACCGAACTCGGAATAATTCATTCTCCTCGAGCGTTAGTGGCTTAATGAATAGATCAGCCGCGCGACCTACATCACCTGTGTAGCCGGTTTCTCTCTGGTGCCCTAAAAGTCTGATAAATAAACTGAAAGGATCCTGTGGCTGGTGATTTCTTAACGCAGTGCAGCCCCCGAAGAGGCGGAGCGATACGGTCCGAGGTTCGCTTCCTAATTCCGTTTCCTTGTTCTCGAGTATCGTCGGGCTAATGAAGAAAAATGGATAGCAGAGCCGCGTGTTGTCGGCAGCTCAATCATTAATCATCGTGAAATATTTCCCCGGCGGCTATGCCTACGGATAAGATTCCACGTTGCGCGTTGCGAATAGTGGCAGCGATTGCTTGTAAATAACACCGGCGCGATAACCTGCACCGACGAGGCGAAATTGTTCTGCCAGGCGATCGACTGATAAATCTGTGGCTGTAAGGAAAAACGCCGCATGTCAGAATTTCGAAAAATTTGAGTTTACGCATTAATTGAGTTTTAGAGTTTGAAACGGCAATATCACGGTGTGCGGTGTTCTTCCTTACAACCACAGAAATATAATCACACGGATAATGTCGCTTCAAATGATCTCAGGAACCTCCTATTTCTGGATGCTGAACGAATTTTGAGACACCCTGTACAGTAGACGAAAGAGCGAGAGAGTACCGGGTTGCGCGAGCTGTAAGATTGTCAACGTCCCTTACCGTTAATTGCAATAAATTGTCCGTTTAATGTTCGTGTAGTCGAGTTAATTTGTCGCGTCCGAAGTCAACGCAAATCCATTCCGCGTTGACGACCAGATCCTACAATATCCATTGCTTTCCACGGATACGTAAGTGGTGCACGAGTGTTCTACGAGCAGCAAAGCAGAGTTAACCTTTGACCAAACAAGTGGAATAGACTGAATCTTTGATGATGTAAGTTGAATGCGCCAACTGGGCGGAACAACGAATGTTTCTGTAAATAGCGACGTGTATAATTGCAATTGCATTGTAGTACGCCGCTATAATATTAAACAACAGTGAGTGTACGTTGAATTATAGTGTTGTATGTCGCCCGCAGGGTGGAGCATTTTGCGGACAACCCCGGGGGAGTTCGTCAGCAATTAATCCCACAGAGTATGATCGTTCGTCTGGTAAAGGCCTCGGCTTGTCGAATTAACGTGGGAGACTGCTTGTTCGCCCGAGCTTTCTTGATTATGGTCGGCTAGGTTCCCAGGCGGAAACTTTAGGTTTCGCGACGATGACGACGACGACGCGCGTCTTCTCTCTGTACGTGCACCGGCATTAACACGCAGTTGCGTACGAAACGCACGGGGGTAGACATTGCGACCGCGAGAGCTTGCCAGCGCGGCGTAACATGGAATGATGATAGATCGATTCGTGAATGCAAATGAGAAGAGATTGGCTGTTGTCGGTGTTCGCCTTCGAAATTACCTATTTACAAGTACTCGGGAGCGATGCGCGAAAGGGGAGGCAGAAACGACGAGGACGAGGCTTCCGACACGAGGCTGGAATTTCGACGATAATACGGCCGGATCTTCGGCTCGGTGTCGTTATAATTAACAATCCCTGGCTGCGTGTAATAGCCTTGTCGTACGTTCCCGAATGAAATTCCAGTAAAGGGGTGGAATACGGCTAGCAATTTGCGTGCTCCCGGAGAAACTCGCCTCAGTATGTCGTGAATTTGGTTTCTCTTAACACTTCCGCGAGCGGTGGCCGACTTTCTAAACAGAAATTATATTCGCCCTGCTGCTGGGATCGCTGCTCAACTGCTGGCTTGTGTTTGCTTCGTAAATCCTGGCCCGGAGCACCGATTATACAGTTTTATTCCACTTGTACGAAAAGTTACTGGACTTGAACGGCATCGGGAAATTATTCTCTACTTCTCAAGAATACTTCGTTCACCTGGCTGACCATAAGTGGCCCCGTTCTTCCGCAGTCTAAAATGTTCCTTTATCAAAATTGCCACTCTTCATTTCTGCTTCGTATCAATTTAACGATTCTCTGATTTGTTGAAAAATCACGTGGACAATAGATTGAATTCGAGGAGCACGTAGTTCGCGTAAAAGGAAGAACCCACTACATTTCGAGAGAAAAAGGGTCAGCCAATCGGGACATCTTTGAACGCAATGATATCCGGGCCGTCGACGACTCTTCCCCGAATTCACATAACGTAATCCTAAACTCGCAACATGGCTGCCGTCGCGCTCTACTGCTTATGCTATTGTCTGGCAAAGCAGGGTACATAGATAGTGGTTGGGAAGAGTCAGTCGATAGGGAGAGGAAACGCGAGCATGGCCAATAAAGAGGGACAGAGAAAGAGAGAGAGAGAGAGAGTGAGAGAATATACGAGAGGATGTAGATAGAGAAAGAGACAGTAAGAGAGAAAGAGAGAGAGAGAGCGAAGCATCCACCCTGTTTTGCCAGATTATACAACGGTCGCAGAATAACATAATTTCCAATAACCAACCGGAACTCAATTGAAATACTTTTACAATTCCTTTTTTGCCTCCTCGAACGTCACAGTTGTGACCAGACCGATACTTTCCGCGCAGCGTATTCCAGGAAACAAGTTCCGACAAAATAAAAATCATCGATAAATTTAAACGGGGACTCGACAGAATATTTCAATTTGTTAAGCATGTTTGCAGAACAATTAGCTTTCGCACGAGTAGTACCGTATTTAACAATGAGAATTAATAATTGTGAATTCGCACGAAGATGTACAGTTTAATTACAACAATTCCGACTCCAAAATATTCTGACATTTGCACATTAATTTGCAGAAGAGAGAAATTAATGTTTCATTCTATCGAGTCGGAAACACGAGGAACTGCAGCATCGATTTCAATTTCATCTAGAAAGTCGGAGCAGCTACAAACGAACAAATGAGGTCAGCGATTGTCCAAGCGCTCCCGGAGAAGCAATTAAACGGGATCGCGTTAAGTAACAGTCCGAGGAAATCGGATCGCAGATGAGACGTTCCCGAAAAGTCCGAAGATCTATCTCTAATTCCGACAATAATACTTTCGAAGGGGGACGGCTGCTAGGAAATCAGAGCGATCATCTTATGGGGTCTCTATCCGTCGAAACGTACGCTTCGTGAAATCTCGCAGATTACTCGTATTTCCCGACAATAAATCCGGACACTGACGAGGAAACGCAAGAGCGGAGAGGAGTCCGTTCCTTACCCCACGGGAATACAATTCAAGGAGGTCAGCGCTGATTCCTGGTTTTCTCTTAACTCTGCCGAGCGTTTCTCGAGAGCGAGCTTTATCGCGCCTCGGTGGCGTGGCGTAGCGTGTGCGGCCTGGCTCGATTCAACGGTTAGCCCGATGCAATTTCCGTGGACGTCGGTGGAAAGAGTAACGCCCGCGAGGGTCAAGAAAAATGGAACCCTACTGCAAAACGAAGAGGAAGACGCGAGCAAATGCCATCGCACGGGATTATCCCTTCCCGTTCCGCGCGGTGTCCTTACGCAAATCCGCGATTGCGGTCGTCTGTATTCGTGCAGCTTTTCATAATCTAGCAAAAGGGAAATCGTATGTTAACCTGGAGAATAATGTTTCCTCATTTTCGACGAACTCACAAGTTCAATTCATTCGAATAAGGGATCATACGAATAAGGGCTCTGGATACTCAGCATACGCGAAGGTAGCCAAACAGGCATCGTTCGACCAGGGACCAGACGTGGTCTATCTAGTTGGTTGGCTGGTTTTGCGGCTACGAGGCTGATAACCCGTCGGACTCTGTGTCCATAGAACGCAGATAAACGAGGAGTCTCCGGTGCAGATTAGGCTTGGTCTCGATTCGTCCGCGAGCTGCTGGGCGCCGTGCGCCGTTAGGTTATGAATCCCTAATCCGGCGTGCATTTGGTTTACGTAGGGGATGCGAGTGCATGCAATTTCGTGCGATCCGCGCGCCTATACACCGAGGGAACAGGTGTGCGGCGCATCGGATGTTCGTACGAATAACAGGGACCGGCTATGTGCCCTGAACCCTATGTCCCTTCCACAGGGAAACTATAGTCCTGCAGGAGAAGAGGATTTCATCGAGAGTTCGCGACATTATTTCGCCGGTTGGACCGCTAATGTCTCGGCCCTCCATTCGTCAGAGCCAAGTCTGATTGCCGCTACAAGCCAGGATTACGAGTGCTCTCCGAAGGATCTGTTTTCCTCCGCGATGCACGCCGCTTCCTTCGACCTCCAACCGGCTCCATCAATTTCTCCGAACCCTCGGCCTCGACCTTTCCTTCTCTTCCGTCTCTGTGTGCACCATCCGCCGCATAATTGGACCGAATATCCAACCGATTCGATTAACCCACGCCGATATATTGCGGGGACGTGTTATCGAGGGGGCTGCAGGGAAATGTCTCCTAGCATTACCGGAAATTGATACTGCCGAATCGGTGCCGGTGCCTTTTACCTTCGCCCACGTGATCGTTTCCGGTGACTTCATTCCCACCGATTGTGCCCGGTCTAATCGCTATTCTCGTTCTGGCGTGTGTATTATCAGATTAGTGTTCGCCATTTTCTAACAAAATTGTTTTAATAAATAACAGTGATACGGGATGATAGCGCCACTAATTGGGAATAGAAAAATCCTTGGTTCGATTTTTTCCGACTCAAAAATCGATCGTTTTTCTGCGACCCAAAAAGGTCATCATCATCTCGACATTCGGATGTACAGGAATTATTATTTCTTTTGATTTTAATAGTTACATCGTTAATAATCCGAGTTTTATTGTTGTTCCAGGAAAAAATTCTAGGAGAATGGACTCAAAATAACTAGGGAAGCGCGGCGTTCCATCGGCCGTTTCCCGATTAGAAAAGCAATTCCGGCTATGATATCGATTACAATGGCTCCCGTAATTCCCGTCATGGTTCCGAAGGGGGCGGGGGATGGGGCGTAGCACACACGGCGCACCGTGGGTGAATTAATTCGACCGCTATACCAATTACGATCCGTCGATTCGCAGATGCTAGAGAATTTATATGGCATTAATGGGATCGTTGCCGGTATCATTCGCCGCGCGATATTAATTGCAACGTGTGCAACGGTGAACGTTCGATTACGAAGAGTAAATGGTCGCCGACGGTCGTTAGCCGATCTTCGATCCTTTGTATCGGCCACCGGGATTATGGAAGTGTTCTCCTAGTTGTTTGGATCCACCCATTTTGCCTGATCTTTCAGTCAACTAATTCTGCGCTAACGTCCTTGGGCTTTCCTTATTTATCCCGGGCTTCTACTCGGCTGCTTCGAAAGGCATTTTTATATATGCACCGACTGCATGTTTCCGCTTCGATGCGCTTCCTTTGCATAGCCACCCTCGCAGCGCATCCCTCATCATGTTGTTAGACGAAGGGAACGAGGGCTAGGAAACGTGGGTGTTCCACAATCACAGGAGCTTGTCCCTTATTTAGCTCTGACGATCGCTTCAACAAGTTTAAGACGCTGGCCTTGATCGGTTGAATGGTGGCAACGATTAATTACCAACTTTGTCAATGAGAACATAGAGTGTCCTTTCTGTGATACCTACGGTTTACAAAGGTGGCACTTTATCGGAGAAGCGGCTATAGGTGAGATTATTTTAGGTTTGCAGGATGAAGAAGATGTGCCCCTCAGAATAGCTGGTGTGACGATAGATAATTTTGTTATGGATGGACAAAGTGATTACGAGCAGAAGCTCCTTGTGTAATATCAATGAATAATTTGTTTTTGTTCTATCAAGAGGTTTCAGGTTGAATATAAATTGATAATTAAATGGAGGAGTGGTTAAGGAATTTGCAGCGCCCGTGGAAAGGAAATGTTTTTAATGTTGGAAAATGGTGAATGGTTTTATAATTGCAATGTGTAAATAATGTAACGGGAATTATTTAGGGTATAAGCAATTTTCCTTTGAAACCCTAGCAAGGTAAAAAGGTCCTCCTTGAGATTTTTAATTGGAAGAAAAGGTGCAGAAAATGGGGGAAGCTTACTTCGTCCTTTGGGAACCTTCTGATAAAAATTACTTAGACGTCGGTCTTTTAAGCACAAACAAAATGGAAATTATCGCTTAAACAACGTGGAAGAAATTGATGGCGAAACGTACCGTACTTTAATTAATATCTATAGGAAGATGTATCTATATCAAATGTTGTTCCAGCACATTCGTGGGAATCCGTGGGTACCTTGGCAGGTGTGTAGTCATCTAGTATTTCCGGTTAAGCAGCAGATTCTCTCCTCTCAGCTTTTCTTCAATTAATTCCGAATTAATTGGATATGTACGTATCAAATTTCTAATATGATGGACTCTTGAATATTGTGTCGTGTGGCAATTCACCTTCAAAGTTATTCTGAGGTCACTATCAAAGCAAATGATCGAGAGGGTACATCAAGGAGAATTTCGATAATAAAACTGACACCTGGAAATTCCCCTAAATAAGATTCGATCTCCAACAGAATGCAGTTTGCGACACTGGCGGAGCATCTGCCGACGACACGCCACTGCATCCGCGAAATCCTTTTCCAAATTCGTTCCGTCTCCTCTCTCCAAGCAGCGTATCCTTTGAACTGTCAATCTAACAATGCTTTAGGATCACTCTCGAAGACACCAGAGGGCACACGACAACAACAACAACGTACCTTTCGCAGGGCCCGCAAGGATTCGTCTCCGGAAACGAGCATCGACTAGCAGCAGCAATTTCTCCCCGTGTTTCTCCTCTGGTTCTCCTCCGGAGCTTTATTCAACAACGAGAAGAAAGTAGAAAACCGCCGTATGCAATCCACGTTCCCATCCATAGAAATATACAAAGATACTACTCTCTCTCCGAACGTTATCGGAGGAGTGGATTGGAAACAGCGGGTTCCGCTGCGAATTGAATTTAGCCATTCTCTCATTATTTTATCGGCGCTGTTTCCCCGCGAGCGGGCTCGGTTACGTGTCCCGCTTGTTGCTCCAACAGAATCCACTTTGGTCCTGGGTTCGCCTAACGAGCGCACTCTGCGAGCTGCACGATTCTGCACGCTTTTTTCGCGCGATACCATACCCTCCAGCCCCTGGCTTTTTTGCACACAGACCCTGGGAGAAAGGCTCCCGAAAATTGCAATTGTTTGCCCTCTCTCTACAAACATTGGAAACTAGATTGCAAGCGGATCTTTATGATACATTACAGATTTCAGAAAATAGTCAAATGTACTTTGATTTTTAACACGAATATGGAACTTACTGTGCTCGTATTATCCTTGTGGGATGAATGGTTCGTTGTGTGTGCGTGCTGGCGACCGGATCATGTTGCGACGGACCGGCGTCGATATGTTTAGGAAACTCGAGTGTTGAGAGAGCGTGAATGAAGAGTGTTTAGAACTGAGCGATAGGAGAATGTTTGGTTTTCACGAAGATAATCTATATAAATCTCGCTTGCGATAATCTAGCAAGCGAGATGGATGCAAGGGGCTGAAAGAGTATAAAAGCGAAGTTCGGCGAGCGAGTTGGAATTCGGAAAATAGCGTTAGAGTGCGAGCGTCTAATAAACATAGTATTATTTAAAAGCGTTGAGTAGTTGAAATCCCTTCCACATCTATCCTACATCCTAAAACGAATAAATGGTAACAACAATTTATTTACACATAGGAATGTTTGTTTCGAACGGAAGAGAATCTCTGCGTTTCTGTTTCGACGATAAAATATTATATTATATAAAGATACGACGATAAGATAAGAGGTAAAATATTTTTCATACTTTATGGTCGAGCGAACCTGGCTTTACTTGAATATTTAATTAGAGGGAATAAAATGTTCCCGAGATGAAAAGCCGACAACCAGGTTAGCTTAGCGATAAGCGAAAGCAGTGTCAGAACAACGAACTCTTTTTTTCTGTCGCAAGGAAACGCGAGTCTGAATATTCCTGGAAGTGTTTCCTCGACGTCGGCCACAGTCCTCGTCGCCATTCGTCGCTGAATCGTCAACGGCGTTGCTTAGAACGTTCTCCCGCAGCATTCCACTTTTATTTCAATTTCCGTTTCCCTTATTCCGGTTGTTCCTTTTCTGTTTTAACACTCGCGGTAAACTCAGTCCAGTTAAATGTTTCTGCATGACGGTCCATAATGCGCCGAGGAATTTCGGGGAAAAGAAACCCTAGCTGCCAGGAGCCAGGGGAATTCTTAGAATCTGTACTGGGCGTTTGAAATCTCGTTCGGGAACTTTTTGCGAGACCGTAATTCCAAACTGAAGACCAAGATACGCAGCTTAGAGCTGCCGTGCAAAAATATTCGCTGGTGGATTTCTCAAGCAAATTGCGCGTAAAACCATCGGATACGGGAAAATAATGTAGATCTTCGTGGAAATTATAATTTTATACAGACGACCATCATATTAACGAAGTACCGCCTAGTAGCGGGTTCCATTAGTGGAGAGAGGTTGGCACGCAGATTGTGCGTCGCACCATAAATTCCAGTCGCCAGAGTCCATTTTTGGGATAGTTCTCGCAATGCTTTTGTGCGACGGGATTTTTCGGTGGGGTTACGCGCGATGGTGGCCGCGAAACGTACAACAGGCGGCCGTAATTGAAACCAGCAAAATAACGAGTGTCCTCGCCGTGAAGCATTTCCTTCTTAACCCCCTGTGAATTATTCCGAGGCCGTGAAAAGTGCGGGCGCATATGCATCCGTGGTAATAATTTCCCGTGGAAGAGAATGCAGTCGCGTTTTCGGAATGAACAAATTACGATGACGCCGGCATTTCCGGGGCCGGTGTTCTCGACCGAAAATATAAATGTCCTGAGCATGAGTTCCGTGAACGTGTATGAGTTTGTGTGTGTGTGTGTGTGTCTGTAGGCCGGAAGTCGCACGACGGAAGCGTTTTTTTCGACAGAGCTTTTGTGCTGCTGCCGGCTAGGAACGTTGTGTTGTCGTGCACGCACGACTTTTACCTAATTTCCATTGCTAGGACAGTATAATGCTACCGTGGACTCTGTCACCACGGAAGTTTCACCTGTGCGCGAAAAACTGTCTCGCAAATATTTGAATATCTTTGCCCCACGTTGCTCGGCCTGTCCTTTAAATTCAGTTAATGAGCGTTCCTGCTGCAGGAATTTTATGGGCATTAATCTGTAGCTTAGTGGAAAAATTGCGAGCCGTAGAAATCGATTTACATTGTATTTTTTTCTGGCTATTGATTTTTGCGAAATAAAAACGTAATAAATTTACACCGAATCTAATTACTGGATTCGTACTCTCTGTTATGAGTGAAAGAAAAATGTTTTCATATTGTGGAATTAAATCTGCACGAAATTGTGCTAAATTGTACCTCAATTCTAGAAAAATTGTGAAAATTATAAATTCATATATGCATAGTCTAGTTGGAGACCTTCCTCCCGTGTATTTAGAAATACTGTCAGAGATTAGGGTTGTATTCGCGTCGAATCACACGTACACCAATTTGTCCGACCATTGGGACTATCGGAAGCTCCATAAGTTTTCAAGCTGCAAATTCAGGGGAGAAACGATCCAGTGATCTAGAGGGAACTGCCCAACTTAGGCTCACGTCGTTCAGCTCTGTCAATTTGCACGAGGTGTTCCATACTTGATCAAGCAACGACCAATTAAATTGATCATCCACAGAATCGATTACCAGAGTGTAAATTCTAGAAGCGGTAGTCTCCTGTTGAGAACTCTGATTTTTCGAAATCTTCTCGCTTTATCCTTTCGCTTCTCACCAACCAATTTTGTTGTCCGCAGAGTAGATTATCTGGCAATGAATTCTTAAAGCTTTGGCATCCTGTGTAGGATCCTGGGTTTCGTGAGCTAAAATCTTTTCACCGGGGAAACGAAGGTGACTGAAAAAAGTCACCGAAGCCACTCGAAGCGTCGTAGGAAACATCCGGAAGCAGGATGCATTTTGATGCGAGTGGGGCAAAGGAACACGCGCCGTCGTCCAAGAAGATTTATTTAAACGAATACGCTGGCTTTGATCTTCGCCGTTCCCGGTGTAAGTCAAAGGGGTGGGAAATTGGGGCGCGGTTCAAGGGAGACAGAGAGAAAGAGACGCCCGCTTCCGGGATTAAAATGAAATTATTCGGTTCCATGTATTCAAATGGCCGGCCGCATGAAGGAGAATGTTTTTCTAGCCCCGGGGACGGGGATGTTATTTAACCCTCGGCCTGCCACGGCCACTTCCTATTAAGGATTTGCATACTTTACACATCGCTTGTTTGCTGCCAGATTTACGGCCGGCACTTTGCTACCAACTCCGGCGACTTCGTCCATTATAACGTCCACGAGACCGAGCCACGCCGTTTAACGCGTATGGGCCGACTTTTAATTGCGCGTCGATGTCTTGCATCCCCCTGTCGCATAAACAAAAAACTGCGCGTCATCTTCCTCAGCAATCTTCGTAAGCAAAATTTTGTTGTTTCTGGCACAGTGAAATAATCTTACTTACGAGTTTGCCTCTTTTCTTGCTGAATCGCTAACATTTAATTAAGAGACTCTGTGCGACGGTCGATGGCATTCCCCGCGATCTATAATCGGTGACGAAATTTTGTGGAACACGCTAGTTCTCGAATTAATTTCAAGCGTGCCCCCTTTTATTCGATTCTTACAAATATTAGCTCGAAGTGTCTACAAACGTTCGACTCGGAGTCGGCTCGACAGTGCGAGGACCTTTCGACCCTTGTGGAATCATCCCCCCCGCCAGCCAGTATATATCAACGCACAATGGCGTGCTTGATACCGTCGATTAACTGGCGATCAAGCAGCCGTCGTAAAAATGATATCTCTTAATTAGCCGCGATCCCTCGCCGCCGAGAGAGGGTCGTCCGTGGGGTTAATTGGCACACGGGGCTGAGAGGCGGAAGAGAGGCACGCGATCGTGTCGCTCGTTTCTTTGTCCGTGGTAATCACGGAGCATTCACCGTTTTATCAAGGAAGGATCGGCGACGGAACAAAAGCTGGCCGGCGTGTTTCATCCAAAGCCGATCCCGAGGGTACGTCCTCCTGCTATCTACCGCCTCATCCCTTCGACGCCTCCTACGGCCAATCCCGAGGACGCCTCTGCGCTAACGGTGGCTCGAACATGCTCCTATGTATATGCTGCGGCTGGTCAAACTCTGGTCGTCTCGAGCATGCCCATTCCTTCGAGCAACAATCAACGATCCTCCCCGCCATCCCTAGATCCTTCCTTCCATTTCCTAAATCCTCTCCACCCCTTTTTCCCCTCAATAGAAAGACACATTCTCTAAAAAATAACCCGTGTAATTCTGATTATTTTTACTTAAGAAAAGGTTGAATAATTTTTTCGGAAAAAATTCATGCAAAAATGGTCTCGAAACGGACCGTCGCGATTTTGCGATCTCCGCCAAAATGGATTGAGAAACAGGTAAACCGTTTTCCAAAGAACATCCGGTGAGTACTACGCGACTGACTTTTGTTTTGACGTCGAAATTCGCAGGAGAAATCGTCGGGTTCGCGATATAGGCCGTCTGGGTTAGGTTAGGGGGTTGGAAAATGGGTCGCGCGATGCGTCGTCGCTTTTAACCGGCGCCGAATAAATCAAAAGCCCGTGCCGCGCCCCCGCCACTGTAAATATATGGCGTTACGCCCGTCTCACCCCCGCGCGTTCGACGTTTCTGTTTAATATGATACACGCGCTGGCTGGAATTTTGTTTATATTTGGACACGCGTCAGCCAGGCAATGTTTAATGTCCTCGGTCCCTGCGTCGATATTACACTCTCCCCGGTCCTGTAATGGCTTCTTCTTCGCCAAACGCTGCTCTCGGCTACATTGTGTTTGACTTCTTCGCGGTCGGGACGCCGCGCGGCGATGCGTGAATATTACACCGGGTCCGACGCTTTCGATTAATTGCCACCGATATATTTTTCTCGCGTAATTTCGAAAATTCGCCGGCTCCCATAAATTCCCGCCGCGCTGCCAAGATTTTGATTGCGCCGCTGACCACGAATGAAATATCTCTTGGAAATAACGGGAATTCTTGCGATAACGAGCGCCCGCGGAATGACTATCAGGCGTACAATATTTTTATTTCGACCCTACGCGTCCCCCTTTATTAAACCACCTTTTACAATTCACGTTACAGCTCGGAAGCTTTAACACGTTCGTCGCCACGTCACCCATATCTGTGTGACGGGTGTGCTTCCCAGATGTGGGTGACGTTCTTATTTTTTCGTCAAGTTAAATAGGATTTGATAAATAACTTATAAAAATTCCTTTTGTAACAAAAGAATTTAATGGAATAATCACTGTCAAATATGAAATGTAAAAATATACATACTATATACAGGGTGTCTCACCCGATTTTGACATCTTGATTTCTTCGCCGCTGTTAGTCCTACCGAAAAATGTTTCAGATAAGAATTAAATGGTGTTGAGTGGAGCATGGTTTGGTGTTATTAGTTTATTAGTGCGTGAACGCGTTCAGGTAATATGAAGGTCAACTTTGTTTTTTTAAAAGGAATTCTATACTTTTTAATACATCAATCGACGCAGTTGGACATTCTTTATAAAAAGGTATTAACCTATTTATGTTGAAAAATTAGTCGTGTAGGAGATATTTCGATTTAAATAATTTTACGATATCATTAATGTCGTTTAACTGTAAGATATAAAAGCGAACGTCTTATTGTTAGTGCGACAGTAATGATATCTTAGAATTATTTAAATCGAAATATCTCCTAAACGATTTATTTTCAACATAAATAGGTTAATACTATTTTATAAAGAATGTCCAACTGCATCGATTGATGTATTACATTAAAATGTCTATAATTCCGTTTAAAAAAACGAAGTTGACCTTGATATGACCTCCACGCGTTTACCCACGAATAAACTATTACACCAAATTAGGCCCCACTCGGCACCATTCAATTCTTATCTGAAACATTTTTCGGTAGGACTAATAGCGGCGAAGAAATCAAGATGTCAAAATGGGGTGAGACACCCTGTATATATATAGAGATGGAACCCAGACTCTAATTTAACATAGTTGTTTTGTTTATTGCTAATAAAAAGATTATATTTCCTTTTGATTTCAAATATGTGTGGATTGGTCTTTATGTTTAACTAAGAGAATCCGGAAAAATAAGGAAGTTGTGATTTCGGTGTTCTAATATAATTTCAAAGGCATCACTTAGAGCTAAACATTCGGCAGTGTAGATAGAGGCAAGAGCGTTTATGGAACGCGTTAATGTCAAATTCAAATCTGGGCATAGGCAGGCAGAAGCTACACAATTAGACCCCTTAATTTTACTACCGTCAGTATATATTTTGTATGAGTTTGTGTTTTCGCGAATCTCATTGAGAATGGTTAACGGGTTATTTGATAAGAAGGCCCAGAGAAGTATATATGGGTATCCGCGGGAAACTTAGCCGAATCACGCGTTAAAAGCGACTAGTGTTCTCCACTGGCAGAATATTTTCGATCGCAGTCGTAAATATGAATGCCGAAAGATTTATTTGGGCGTTTGTTAAACATTTGAAAAATTCATGATTTCAGCACTTAACATAAATTTCAGACCGTCAACCGGGTTTGACAGCGTTAAATAAAGCGACAGTTATATCGGAACGAATACGGCGCGTGAAATCGAGAATAGAGGATAGGATTATTTGACAAAAAGATTGGCCAAAGTGAAAATTGAACCGAGAGATTTATTTAAAGATTCCTATATCGCAGCAAGCGCCGAAAATATATTTGTTAAGGATGATATACTGTATGGCGACTGTCAAGTCTGGATAGATTATGTTTGCATTACCATGAGCAAGCGAGCGTGATACGGGGCTTTCAAGAAACGCGATATTCTTCTTAGTAAACTGCAGGTGTCCCGGGATTTATAGTCCAACGATGCACAGGATAATTTTGATATTAAATTTTCGATACTGTAACTGCTTATGGACCCGGCTGATAAGTATATCGAATTTATGAGTGGATTTTCTAGTAATTTTTAACATGCCCGATCGCGTTAATTATAGGACATAATTCAGGCGGAAATACGTTATGCAAATCAGCTTACTCTATACGGGCGCGATTAATCCTCTTTCGATCCAGGTCGATCGAAGCACGGCACGTGAAGAAAGAAAGAAAGTGGGAGAAAGGGAATGGGAGAGAGGGCTCAGCTGATATGCGAAATATTGTGAAGAAAAAAAAGAACCGGGCTAGAATATATTTTCAGCGGTGTGGTAACGTTGTAATCCATAAACGAGAACGCAAAGCGAGGTAAAAAGAGACGTGCGGCCGCCGACCCGCGTTTTACACCGAATGGAAATCCTCTGTTCCTTTTATCCCAGACAGTTTTTGCATATCGCGTTCCACAGATTTCCTTTCAGCGTACCTCTCGCACATAATCATCAGTTTCCAGCGCTCGTTGCCGGAATTGATGGATAGGCCTCGGTATCTCCTCTGAGAGCCCCGCCGAAGAATTATAGCTCCACGAAAATATAGTGTACCATACTCCGTACCTGTCACTCGTGGATGCTTAATTAAAAAACACCATAATTATTATTTCCGGCGTTTCACTTCCTTATTGCGTAAGAATCATTCTTTAAGATATAGCATCAATACAATTTTAGAATGTGTTCCCGTAGGAATTTTTCGATGTTTGAGGGCTTGAATTAAACCCGAAAGAGAGGCCTTCACGATAAAGCAACTTCGATTTAAAAAGAAATACGAAAGCACGTCGGAAAATCTGAAAGAATTTGAATAAGTATGTAAAGACAAATGAACACGTAAGAGTTAGAATTTCGTAAATTTGTTACCGAACACATCGCTTCTTTGTGATACTGTTCCCGGATTTCTGTCAGTCGCAGTCCAATTACACGAATGGGATTCGACAAGAACGAGGAACGTTCGACTGCGGCGATACTCGTACCTCGTTTCGAAGATCGAAGTGCCGCGCTGTATAGTTGCTCGGGTCTGCGTCCCACGGGGAGCAGACACGGGGTCCGATTTATTGGAGCCGGCCAGAGGTCACCGAGAAGATCAATAGACGCGATTCACCGGAAGATTGTTTTACGTAAGATGGGTTTTATTACGCGTCGAGCGTCGGGTCCGTCCCATAAATTCGTCAGCCCATTCGCCGATTCGGTTTGCTCGGTCTCCTCTCTCGTTCGATCGGTTTCCGGCCGTTTGTCGAGAACGCTCTCTCGCCCGAGGAATTCGAGTCACGTGAAACTCGCACGAGTGGCCCTCGTGTCCAACCGACGGACCCTCGGACACCCGCGAGATTGTAAACATCATTTGCAATTAGCTGAGTTTCTTCGGACAGGCCGATACCGGCCACGGGGCAACGCTGCTCCTTTCAGAACGACTACTTAACTGAAAATTATTGCTGGACGTCCGACGAATTTCAATGGGCGGGCACGTGGCCCGAATCGTCAACCATAAGACGACTTCGACCTGAATTTGGCAGCATTTGCCCAGACGCTGGGAAAATATTTGAAATACTCTGCCTACAAAAGGTAGTCGCGCCACGAATCTCCGAATTCCACGAAAAAATCTCTCAGAGATGTATACTGTAAAGCATATTATTCTTTCAGCAGATGAACTGTGGTATTATTACAAGAATATAATTGTAAGGAAAAGCCGTAACGGGAAAGCAGTTTTATTAACCCTTTGCACTCGGAGCCATTTTAACTTGAAAATCAAAC